>CM024794.1:23839816-24439816 GCA_014281875.1 Nibea albiflora
ATTTGCTGTTCAGCATGAGCCCGCTCCTGACATCGCCTTTTTGGCTGCTGTATTAATATTTTGTAAAATAGAACAAAATAAATTATTGGGTCTAAGTCAGCAGGATGAATTTAGAGGCTCCATGGCAACTGATTTATCAAATGGACAACCATGTCTGGCTGACCTGTTTCCTCTGCTAGCCCTCTATAAAAATAATACCATGTGCAGCTACTCTTACGCAGTCATATACCATCAATCTGTGCAGTCCACTGCATTTCAGCACTTATTTCCTGATAAAGTGTTGTAATTTACTTTCAGTTAGTGATCTCGTACATTTTCCAGACTGCTGACAACTTCCAGTGAACTTGTTGCTTCCAGCCGTGGGTGTTATGTGTAGGCGGGGATAGTGATAGCAGTGGCGATAGTGACAGCGAGAGCAAGAGATCAAAATTTTCCAGTGGAGAAAAAGTAAGAGTCAAATCCCTTACTCAAACTGTATCGTGTCTCATGTCTGTATTGCATTATAGGTCGACTGAAGCTACTGTCAGCAGAGAAATGGTACGTCTGCCTCCACTGCCAAGGACTTCCTTCCTGAATGATAGCTGGACATCAGCTAAAGAGAGGACCTCACTATTGGATTCAATCTGACATGTATTATTCGTGTACGATGTTATACATTTTCTGCTATCACAGTAATTGTAACTTGTTTGGTGGGTTATTCATCTAAAAATAGTGTTTCGAACCATTAAAACGGCTATAATCAATATTTCTACGTTAACAATGGATCACGTGTGTGTGTGTGTGTGTGATGGACCCATGGAGAATTATCACCTGGCTCCAGAGTGCAATTCAATATCTTTCAGCTCATTGTTTTGGTTGTAGCTGCTACAGGCAGCTGTTCTCAGCTCTTAAAACTCATTGTATCCTCAACACACAACAGCAGACGGAAAAAACGAGACTACCTGCTGGAACATTTAGTAACAAGGGAGTCAGTTATTCCTCTCAGGAGCAAACCTGGAGCTAAAAGGAGAGTTAATATTGGACCTGAAATATTCCAAATCAATACTATATTGCTCGATATTTGCTGGGTGTGTTTGCTAAGTCGGCTTGGATCGTGATAAAACACAGCTGTTGTGTTTAGAACTTCTTTCTGCTGCTCCAAATGACCAAAATGTGAATTACTGTTATTACCATTATGTGCTGTGAGTAGCCATGATAATGTGGTGTTAAGAGAGTTAAGTACCTCGGTTTAATTTCAGCCCGTTGCCAAGCATCCACCCTGCTGTAGCAGTTGCATCCTATCTAAATCACCTTTTCCAGGGAAGTGACGGACCTGAACAGAAAGTAACAAACATTCATTGATCGATAGGTTCTCACAGAAGTTTGAAGTGCTGTTACAGTATAGTACATATATACTGTGCTTATGGCTCCTGTCGGTTCCATCAGATCTGGGGAGGAAACTAAAAGATAATACAATCTGTCATGTTACCTTACGACTTGTCACAATTCTCTTTTTTTCTCTCCATTTCTCACAAGTGTGACAAGCTGACAGTGATATTTTTGGCCCTGAGACATATCTGCAGGTAATTGGTTCCTCACCTCTCACCTAATGGGAGGTGTGAGCTGTTCTGCTACCACATGCTCACAAGTTTAAGGTGAGATCCTGTGGGTCAGAAGCACTTAATGTCCTCAGATTTAAAGCACGGGTCCAGCTGCTTATTATCTGTTGACAGGACAACAACGTGAGTGACAGACAGTGATTGGATTGGAATTTACTTCATTATAGCACTCAAACCTCTGATCGAGTCCTGTGTCCAGGTTCATAACGAGGAACAACAGTGTTAGTCATCCTGATATTAATGATCACACAAATAAGCCTGTATATAAAGAAGAAATATAGAGTGTAACAGGAAATTCAGTTTATATTTTACATACGTTCAAACTGCAGCTTCACTTTTAATCCAATTATAAGTTCAGTCTTATCTAGCAATAGCTGGGATTGGTTTTGATTCAGAGGCAGGGAAATTCAGCAGATGTTTTCTCCTTTCCTTTTTCATTAGTCTGCCTCCTTGCAAGCACCGAGACAGGCAGAGAGACAGGGGAAATGCATTACCGCTGCAAGATGAGTCTTCAAAATGTATCCAGTTAGGGTTTCCTGGGTGGGATACCAAGTCACGTTCTGTCTGTAGAATTAGTTCTGAAAATTCGGAGTAGGCACCAAGATCTGATCAGACCTTAGGCGAATGGCTGTGAATGGGTGTTCTACTCTTATTCCTACTCTCAAGGATTGAATAATGCATTAGCTCTCAACAGGGTGATATCCACAGTATGCCAAAGTCATGTCTGGTGGGCTACAAGCCTGATTCAGCCTGGGTGAATGTCACTAGTTGCTAACACACTTATCGGAGTGATACCTACATTTAATGTCCTTTTTTATGTGTAGTGAGCTGCAGATTAAGATTTGGAGCTTTAAGATTTATCTTGTTTTTTACTAAAAAAATATAACACACAAAACCTCTTAAATATTTTTCAATGAATATTAGAAACAGACAAATAAATGATCTTAGACAAAGTTTTTAAAATCTAGTTTTAACCACAACAGTCTGCAGCCTCACCAACAGATGCAACAAAATCCTACAAACTCAACCTTAATTTAAGTTTTTCTTCATCACCAGAGGTCACAACGTACCGCACTCCCCACTGTGCTTCAGAGAAATACGACAGAGCCAACAGCAATCTGCATCTCATCCCTTTAAAACTGCTGTCTTAAAGGACAAATGACCCGCTCTCCTCTCCTGACACAAAACTTTACTTTGAAATTCATAAAATAATACAAATTCACACCTATTTGGCCCATATGGGAGTGTTTTAATTCAAGTTTATCTTTAACCCTGATTTTCCCCTTTAAAGTCTCTTTTAAAGCCCTTTTCATTCACTCTTATTATAACCCGTATATATGTTCTCTTTTCTGCTAATTGCAAAACACATTTTTGAAGCTGCTGTAGCTGCTTACAATTAATAAAATATTCAGACTCAGGACGCAATGTTTATTTATGAATGCTTGGTTACATACATCAAAACTGACTTCAATAAATAATGAATTGAAATAAATGTAAGAGCAGCAGTATTTCTTGTAGAATATCCATTTTTAAGTGTACTGGAGTCCACGTAGTTTTCTTCACACATCTTAGAAATACTTTACAATGACCAGACACAGTAACAGCACAGTGGGTAAATATTTGCTAGAGGTGTGCTCGACACAGAAACCATTGCCAGCAAAACGATTATAGTATCAGTAAATTCAGGAATTTTAACTAGCTGTTGTCCACATGTGATAACAAATAGGAAAAAAAACTCTGGCTGAAGGCATTTTGTCTTCCCTAGCATCCTGCCAGTTTTGTTCCACTGCCCATTTGTCAACAGTGATGTCCAATCGCTCAGTGCCAGGCGGGCAAATCAGCACCTTGTCACTTTCGAAATGACAATTTGAGTCTCAGTCAAGTCTGCAACCAGTTTGTGCCTTACAGCCACTCGCTAGCGCAAAACAAGCACTAAAAATAAAGCCGGCCAATCTGAAAGCACGGGCTCGCATGCAATCTACAAAACTGACCACATTAGAGCTCAAAGGTGACTTTGAGACTGAAGGCATTTCTTTTCATTCATCAGAAGCCGTAATGCAAAGTTAAATCGGAAGACTGACAAACCTCTGCGGGAGCTTATTGGGCAGCGTGACAAAATGTCAGTTTCATCTCATAGTGAAATAATCTGAAAGCTAGAGGACCTGTCATGGTCAATCAGCCATGAAATATAAGTCATCTGAAATGAATATGGAGTGTTAACGCACAAGTTGAACACATACAGTATTTTACATGATGCAAATTAATGTTAAAGCAATCCTTTGATTACCATATCAGTCATCCTTCAAAGTATTTTTGTCACTTTTAGGTTGTGATTGTGATCATAACTTGTAAATATTCAACGCGCTGATGTAAACACATTCAGTTAAGTCGGGATTAATAGACAGTTTCACAGAGAGAGGACAGATTCAAACGTAGATGCTAAAGTCTGTTATCTTGGAGACTGAAAATGTGCAATTACCTGGTGGCACAGTTTCTGATCGCCTGACAGCTATCTCATTAAAAAGCCTTTGGATGTTCTGTATACTGCAAAGAAACATTTCAACACTTATTCCGAATGAAATAGGTGTTAATAAGGAGCTATAGTGCAACGAAATCCAGAATCCTGCACAACCAAAAAACCAAATCGCTATGTTCTCTTTTATTTTTCATCAGTAGAGAATAAATAAAAAAGAAGATCTATCTTTCTCCAGACTGAAATTCAGACGTATAGCTCTTCCTCCACCTCCTATGTATTCATGTATACATGTATTCATTGTAATATTTCTTTAGCAGCTGGTGTCCATACTGCACTCTGTGTGATGCAATGAAAATACAGTGGGTGTCGTTTTTACCACCTACAGGCTGCTCTTACTTTCATGAGTGGTCTCATTTTGGTTAACAGAACATACTTAAGCTCCCACTCCACATCAGGTCTGACTCTCTCTTGACCGCTTTCTATCGCTCTACGTTTTTTTCCTCTCCTAACTGAAAGTTAGAAATAATCTATTCACAACTCAAAGCCGTATATAAATCTCGTCTACCAAATTTGAAATGTCAGAAGTTGCAGTATCCTCATATGCTGTGGTAATTTAGTCAATCAAACCGAAAAATTTGCAGTTAAACAAATGGCGACCGTTCTTTCGAGCCAATTTGTAGCCATCTGACAAATATGCATAATCATAGCACTGTCACAAAAATGACTCGAAAATTACCACTTATCTTAGGAAATCATGCAAATCACTGCAAACTCAGAAATGTCTCAGATTTTGTTCACTGTAGTTTTGTAACTTTCCTTGCTGATAAGCAATTAAGGTAACACCGTATGTGAGAAGTCAAATAAAGCCTGCCAACCCCCTGTCGTCCGCTTTGCTAAGCACTCAGCGGAGATGGCTGTTCCAGTCACAACACAAGAACTGAAGGCTGTCTTGGGGTAAAGGTGAGCTTTGAATATTTCACCTGAAATTAGATTTATGTAAATGCAAAATTGGTGCCAAACACTCTGCCGGCCTGTTTATTCATCAAGTGAATTGGCTGAAAAATGAATGATGACTTGTGTTCTGGCAGTAAACGCGGTCCTTCAAACAGACCAGATGATTGATATGCTCACTCCCACTTTATTTGATTACTTTTGTGTAGAGAGAGACATTTGAGATCTCCCCAAATTTACAAAAAAAGGAAAACATTCGATTAATCCTGGGAGGCATTGAAACGACCGCCAGCGTTTTTCCACACGTTCAGCATGTACGTGTGATGGTGGGTGGTGCAGCAGGTGACGGTGCGGTACAGGTGGGTGATACGGTTACAGCTTTATATCATGATATCCTCTCAGAACAGGATTCCACCGCTTTACAATGAACTTATCTTCAGTAAAAAACTGGATATGTTTATGTCCTCCGAACAGAAGCCTACCTGTGGATTATAAAAAGATATCTGCACGTGAGTCTGTGCATGAAGAACTAAGATCTCAAAGCTTTGGTGCAACAGTCCGTGTGCAGAGCAAAAGAGGCCGAACAAATTGGCTGAAATGCAATGTCAGAACCTATCAGCTATCACCTCACAACAATTTGGTTCTTTTATCTGCATTCATGTGCAGTTATCTCTTCACAGAGATGATCAGAAATGCGTCTTTACTCATGCAGAGGAAGTCTCGGCCTGGATAGATCCAAAGTTTGTTGTTACATCCACAGGCAACAACGGCTGAGATGCGATTAATCAGTTCATGTAATGAAATGTGGCGTTTATTTGGCAAAGAACTACGTTAGCACATTTCAAGGAAGTAAGAATTTCATAAGAATTGGTTACTAGAACTTAAAAAGTATCTGTCCATGTCCTGATCAGCTTTTCTCATTTATGATACATCAAAACAATTCAAATCTGTGGTTTCACATTGCTAAATCATAAAGTAGCTGTATCGTAAGACAAATGATCTTTCATTAGTCTAACACTTTCCTCCTCAACATAATGTGGTAACAGATGAATTTGTATTATTTATACCCGTCATCTAGATTTTGCTGACTTTGTCAAAAAGACAAGGGAGTCTTATTAAAAAGAAAATGATGTGATCTGATGTGATGCCGCTACCTGAAATATAGTTTATAATGAAAGGAAATTATTTTTGGGAAGAAGACTGACAGTTGTGAGTAACTCTACTCTGGGAGTGAAACAATCCATCAACGTGGATCACTGATGCAAAGTGAAAACAACGTTGTCACCGCGTGTCTGTGTCACCGAATCCGTACAAATGCACCTCCGTCTGAACACTGGAACAGCACCAGTGCCAGGCGGATGACGGCAAGCAGCCAAGGAAAAAGATGTTGAGGATATTTAGTCAATCAGCAGTATGGAAATATTTCAGAGTGGGTCAACAGGCAAAGCACGTCTGCAAACAACGACATTACAAGATAAAATACTGAATAAGAAACGCAGCTTTGACCTCGTGTCAGCGATAACCAGGTCAGACTGCCGCCTGCTCACCAGCTTCAACATCAAAAACTAAACCACAACTCTAAAAGAGCACCGAGTAACACAGCTGCCATTTCATATTTAATCTGCAAATACATGAAGGAGAGGAGGAGATGATTAGATTGTTTCTCATTTAAACTTCCAGAAGAGATGAGTAACTCGATTGTCAAGTCATATTTTAGTTACTTTGTGAGCTGATATGGACGGACCTGATTGTGACGAATGGTATCATCTCAAATCACAGACACCTGACATGAATCCAATTCATTGGGATGTCAGTCAATATCACAGTATTGTCCAGAGGATCAATATAATATCATACTGTGATGAAACAATAGCAATGTGATCAGGAGGGTGACCATAGAGAGCTGACACTGCCTCCGATCATCGTCACATTAATGCAACTTAACACAGAAAGTGATTATTGTTTTAAACACAGCCAAACTCATTTACAGAGGGATAATGTGTGGTAAAGTAATCTGATTACAAACACAAAATGTCACATCCTCTGAAATCAGGCCTGACCTGCCGTGAAGGGACACACACACACACACACACACACCACACACACAGAGGTCAAATGAAAGAAGCCAATGTTAGCAGTTCTCACACATTACCTGTTGTCATCTTTAAACCAGCCGCTGTTTGAGCGTCAGCTGACTTCTCTCGCTCCGTCTAACGCGCACCTGTAGTTAATCCGCAACGATGTTTCACGAGCCCGGGAGGCCGTTTAACGACACTTACTGACGTTATAAAAGTATTTCCAAAATCCTCAAAGACTGATCCAAACATCTGGATTCTTGATGATGCTTTTCTTTTCTTTCTTTTTCGCACCCTGCATGCCTGTTTTCTTAATCCAAACAAAGATGGCAGCTGGAAGTGACGCCACCTGTTCGACAACCAATAAAATAAAAATGAACTTAAATCTTAATCTGTAATGTTCGATTATTGTTTTATATTTCACTTCGGCATACAAGATAAGACAGCTTCATTTGGATCCAGAAAAAAAAAAGAGTTAAAATCTTAAAAATGTAGTTGTGGAAAAACAAACAGTGTGCAAGTCTACTGATAGATAGATAGATAGATAGATAGATAGATAGATAGATAGATAGATAGATAGATAGATAGATAGATAGATAGACAGAGCACAGAGTGGTGCTCTGATGAATTTCCATTTTATTCAATAGGCTGTAAAAATATGAGAGTCATATAATAGCTTTCTAGTTGAATTACATAACAGGTTTCTCTCTTTCTATTTCTACATTTGGAGGTAGAGACACACCTTCAGTAACCCAAAAGATATCAGAGATTGAAAATTGGCCAAAAGATATTTGTCTCTTTACGATAAATGACTTGATCTTATAGCTACTTTGTGATGGTACCTCGGGTCAGTGTCTTCATCATAGCACAGAGAATATCTTTGATGTTTACAGTGTGGTGCTTGGCTCCAGCAAATGTGATTCAGGGGAGGATTCGCAGACCCTTTGTGGCATGGATAAAGTCTCCAAACTAGAACTTTCTGGCCTTAATGAGGCAAGTCTCACAGTGTATGAGCAAGAGCATACTTGATCTCCATCACATCACACTTGTGTGTGATCATGCACATCAGAGTAGAGAGATACTCTAAAAGCACTGGAGCCAAGTCGCCTGCTTGATATGCCCGTTATGGCTGTGGTAAGGAGGTAATCCTCATCACCCAGACTGAGAGGGACGGTAGCTCCACGTTTTCATTGCAATTCATTATGCTCCATGATGTCAGCGCATCAATATTCAATGTACGATTCTTATTTTGTTTACAAACTGAACTGCAATGCTGACATCATTGTATTTAATGTAATGTTACAATTACTGCTGGATTCAGTTGTGACAAACTGTGTGGGACAACAGGCTGATTTTCTCTGTCAGCAGGCTATAGTATGTAGTTATGTCATTACCATGCATTTATTCAGTACCAGGTGTTTGCAGCGAGGAGCTCAAATGAGAATAGCATTTCTGTCCCTTGGAGCCAGGCTCATTAAAACATCACTTTGTTAAATTGGAGAGCCACCAGACAGGCCCACAGCCCCGGTGAAGGCCTGTGTGGCCCGCCGTGTGTAGGCTGTTTGCCTCAGATACGTCACTTGTGGATGCGCCTTATATCCTTTTGAAACTCGGCTCTAATTCTCATCTCCACGGCAGAGTGATGCAGCCTAACACCCACAGAAGGACACCGAGTATTTATCTATGAAAGCTAAAAACTCATTTTGGATGAATCTGTTATTACACCAATCAGGGTCAACACTGATAGTGTTCATTGAACGGAAATTACTGTCTTAATACATTTTAGTACCCGCAAGCTTTATCTTATTAGGTTTTATAAAACACCATGGACCTCAATATAAGATATTACTGATACGCTTTATCTGGAAATAATATTGACTTGATAGAACAACCCAATGTTAATTACATTTCTTGACTTAGCTTTTTTCCCCCGCAATGATTCTCACAATAATTTTGTACATTCAACAAATGAAATCCCAGAAAAGAGGACGGAATTGACAATCAACGCATGCTGCATGCTATAATAAAGGCATGTATATGACCATGTTTAACTTGCTCAGATGGAATGACAGGGCAGAAAATAGGCTTGTCAAGGTGAATGACACCTCATATTTCGATGTATAATTCACAGCAAATAAGCACCTGATGCTTCACTGGAAATGAAGACAAAGTGCCTCAGTCCCTGTCATTTCAACATTTACATTTTCTTCTCTTTCCACATCACATCGCAGAAACATTCAAGTGTCTGCCATCTAATTACGTCAGATTAGGACATCACATGTTCTCTCTCACAGACTGAGCACGCAGATAAAAGAGCACAAATGTTTTATTTGTATGATAGCGTTCCAGCGTTAATTGTTTAACAGCAAAATGTAGCATCGCTGCTTTTCAGCGGATGCACAGATCTGGAGTGACACCACAATCTGTGCTCCATGACTGGCACATCAGCGCGCTGTCAGTCAGCCTGTCAGCAGTGCAACAGTGCCATCTATGGTGGCATAGCAAATGAGTCTGGTCGTCCATGACATAGTGATGACTTGATTGGGCTGCACTCAGTTCCCTAATCATTACCTTGCCAATGAAGAATGGTTTGTCCATATTAGTAAAATGAGTGTTTTTATGCCTGACAAAACCTAATGACATAGAGAGGTGTATGTAATGTGCTGGAACCCCATTATGTCTTGGCAACACATCTTAATAATCTCTGGACATTGACCCTCTCTTTGCAAAAAGGACGTTCACCCTCACCACCCTTTATAAAAGGCTGCTATTAACCCTAAGATTACAGTGGCCGTGAGCTCGACGTCGTATAGAAATGTGAAATGCTGTAAGGAGATTGGAGTCAACCACAAACAGTAATGGAGCATACAGTTTTGCAATTTGCATGCTGTGATAGGTAGAGAGACACGAGACCGTCATTGTCATTCACTTATTTTCAAGGTCATGGAGTACTTTGTGAAATCTAGGTTGGTGAACTTTAGAATAATCGAGCTTGTGCAGGGGAAGAAATTGCTTTTACACCCGAGCACGCAAAAGCCAGTCGAACTATGCTCCCATTGGGGACGGGTATTTTTAATTAAAACAAAGTTACGTAGTTATGTAATTAAAGTCATAATAATAATACATTCTTTAATTATGAAGTTCACTCAGTAAAGGTCTCTGATTAGATGCCCAAATAAAGATGAGATTAACAAGATATGACATAGAAAAATAGGCACTGGAGGTGCCTGCAACTCTATCAGGAAATATTCATTCTCTGGGTTTTATAGGCTTACGAGGATTTAAGGGGATATTACTCATTCATTTCTAGAAGAGTGTGAAATCCCTCTTCATGTAAATGAAACAATCAATATCAAATTAATAAACCTTTTAAAAGCATACTTCTTAATAATTTCTTGAAATTCAGTAGAAAGAAAAGAATTTAAAATCCATATGAGACGCTCCTCCTTGCTTCTCAAATTCCAGTTTTCAAATCCAATTTGAGGTTTTAATCAGAAATTGCCACGCCTCCATAACCTGGTAATCATCAGCGAAGAACAAAAAGCAATTATCAGCCATTCATACACGCTGCCTTTCTAAAAATCATTCCACGTTGATTACATAAGAGAAATGGAAAATGCTTGGTTGATTCAACATCCTTCGTTATGGAAATACAAATAACCAAAAAGGTCTTAAACGAACAAGCAGAAGACAAGACCAGGATTCATACGCCACTTGTCAATTCCCATTTACCTTCATGTGGGGTCACATGCACACTCAATTTATGATAGCAATGAAACCAAAAAATAATTGCACGCTGTGCTTATAATGGAATTTCAGGGCCTTTGGGGGCCGAGTGTTTCCCACCTCATGACAGCATGAAACAAATCCTTGACCAAAGAATGAGTTTGCTTTAATTCAGTCCCATAACACACTGAAATCCAACCCAGATATCGCTTTCAGTGGGGAGAAAGAAGTCCATTAGGCTGCAGCAGATGTATTTCAGCAGCTTGGAAACGCGACCAAAGGCATCTTTGTAAGCATACATTTTTGTAGTGCATGCTTTCCACCAAATGACCTTCCCTTCACACTGAGTCCATACTGAGCAGCAGCTTTTACAATCATATTCATGAGGCCTGCTTTATGGGACTCATAAGGCCACCTTCATCCAGGAGCATAATATGTTTGTGTGAGGGGTATAAAGCACATAATGTGTAATAAAATATGTCCTTTAATGAACTTTATGGAAAGATTGAAGCGTCCACGCTGACGTAAGTATGGGGGCACATAAAAAATGGCTAATGGCAACTTCCTGTACAACTGCTATTAGGGAAAGTGATCTGTCTGGTCTTCACCTCTGCACTGCTTTACAGTTGAGAGATTAGAAATCCAAATACCAAGGCGTGTCTTGTCATGCAAGCCGAACTCTCATTCATTATTATTAAAGGGATTAATTGTCGGCATTTTTAACTTCTAGCACAGATCCAGGACATAATAAAAAGGCTAACAAACTGATACAAATAACTGGCCCAAAGAAATTACGTCAACTTTTACAGGTTTGATCTGAAGTTGTCTCATGAAATCAAGCCTATTGAAATCTGTTGCATGCCGTGAATCTGGCCAGCATATGATGGATGATAGCGGTGAAGGAGCTGAAGGGACTGGTGGACAGGGCAGACCCTTACACCTGAGCAGCCAGGGATGGCTTGGCCACATGCTGTTCGCATCATTACACAGCCTCAGCCTAGACCTCTGGTGCCGCCCTGATTGATGGGCTCCACCAGGCCAAACGGCCCAATAGAGGCGTTCCATCCAGACTATAGCCCAGCACATCCATCTTGAGTCCCTAGTAGAGAGTCACGTTACTGTACGTCTCGTCTGGGCTGGGCTGCTCAGCCTTAATCCCACTCCCTGATTAAATGGGCCGCTGGGTGCAGTGAGGGCAGGATTCAATATGGTACGCTAAATTGCCAGCGACAAACCTGGAAGTGGGTGTGTATGCGACACAAAATTAACAAAGCACAAAATGTCAGTTTATTGTGACCGTCATATGCAGCGTGTAATTCATTCTACATAAAGATGCAACACAAAATAGGGGTGTAACGTTGGCGAGGATCATCCAGAAGAGCCTGATGATCAACAGATGGGAAGGCACTGAAATGCTAATGACAATAGCGATGATAAGACAGTTTATCAAATCCAGGGTTATGGTATTAAGCATAAGCTGCATAAAATCCACTTTGCTGCTGTGCGAGATAACTAAATTCCAGTTAGATGCCTAGTTATGTTTTGCTGCTCTCTGCAGCCATTTTTGTCTCTGTGGGCAAAATAAAACATGAAGATTTGAGTCCTATCGGCAACTGATGATATCTATCTTATGCTCATCTCTTAACACAGAGGGAGGGACATGAATTGCCCACTGAAAGCCATTCCCTCAATTTAGCCTCAATGATATCTTCAAAATGTCTGACAGAGCACTTAGTATCCATAGCAGTGCATGCATCAACGTGCAGCCTGTGAGATCATTTTGAGTACACGACAATTACTGACATGCCATTTCTCCATCCACAGGGAAGGAATGGCTATAACAAATGAATGCCTCCCCGCCTGCCCCTTTGGATGCTCTGCCACTGCAGCCAGATGCAGCAACCAGATGCACACAGCTTGTCTGCTACCTTGCCGCTTCAATAACTCTCATTACGGTAATTGTTGCTTAATGTTTTCATAATCTGCTGCTTACAGGAAACTGTTTTCCTTTCCCTAATACCATAGCTGCCTCCCCGCGGTCCTATTCTCAATGCTATTTTTTAAAATTCTTTCTCTTTTTTCCATGCCAATAATGAATCAGGAACAGTCCCAGCTGGCTGCTTTCCCTGATCGAAGAAAGTCTCCGGCAGAAGTGCTGCTGGTTTGAATGAGCGACAGAGCCATCAGAGAAAGGCCAATGGATTCCACTCTTCTGATTTAATGAGTCACTCACATGCCATGTTGGCACCAGCTCTCAGCATCTGGCACTTGTGTGGCCATGCACATTCACAGAGTTTACTTACATTTCACCTCTGCCGTTACTCAGAATGAGTGATTGCCTACTTAGCCCTGCTCTACGGGGCGTTTCCATCCTAAAAGTGCTCACACACTCAAGTAGTTGGTTGGAGTGATAATTCCAATATAACAAAGTAGAGATTAACTCTATTACAGCCTGCATATAGGGCCAAAACCTGCTTTATTTCCATGTGAAGAATGCGTTCACCGTGCAGGATTAATTAATGGACCTCTTTGCAGTGCACTGGAAATGTATCCCCTTATCAAGTTTTGACGTATACAAAGATGCCACAGTGGCTGACGCTTTGCTTGCTGATGCTTTTGTAGCACTGCAGGGCGAGGCCATAAAACTGTGAAGTCTTTCTATAAACTAACCCTCACCTAAAATGCAAACCATCCGTTTCTATAGACGTGCAGGACAGGTAGCACTGTGCATATCTTGCTTTACTGTTTAATTTTAATGATTCATTTTTACAGCTCCTCCTCCTCCTCACACACATAAAGATAATTATGTTAAATTAGACAACATTTAATCAAAGGTACAGTGTCCTCAATCTCTTTGTCAAAGACAAGTTATCAACTCCAGCTCTTACTCTCTTAGCATTTCCACTCCATAAGCTGAGATTGCTCTGCTCTGCGTACCTGAGAAGGTACTTATTAACAAGGATGACAACATACATAGTGTGAAATTAAGCAGTTACAGGAACTGTGTGCTCTAAAATAATGTCACAGTGCGTACAAGTGTGTGTACAATTAGTAACTGCTTTGCTGCTCGGTGTTTTGAAAGATGAAGAAGAAAATCAGTGCGGCGACGTTTTATTGTTTAAAAGATTCAGGTTAAATGTTGCAGCAGTAGCATTTTACTACATTTACCTTACACAGCAGGACATCGGTGCGTTTCCCTGTGCTGAAATGTGATCAAAGGCCCGGCATGTGTTGTAAACTGTAGATTTAGAGCCACGAGCACAAAATATATGCAGGGTAAATGAATCTTAACAAGCTCGGACTTTTCAAGTTTCCTCTCTGTTGAAGTCTGTGCCATCTCCAATCATTACATTTGATCAACCAAAATATTTTCGCTGCTCCGAAATGAAGGGCGGTGTTTGAAATCTGTGTTTCTAAGAGACCCCTGAGTTTGCTATCAGCGTTAATGATGACTGACCAATCCATCTGCGGATCATTCATTCCTCTCTAATTATCTCACATGTGCATTCGGCCTGCCCGTGACATTTAGCGAGGGCTTTTTCAGTGAAGTCACAGGGTGGACTCAGATGCCATTAGGTGATAAGGTTCATTTATTGTGGGGCTCTCATCAGCACATTTTCCTGCCTTAAGGCATAAAATACAATCCACACTGATTAGCATCAGCCCCATATCAGGAGAAACATAATAGCCCCGCTCTGAAGGTGAACCTTTTGAGGGCACAATCTTTACTCAATGCAGACAAATGGCCACAGATTTTTTGCAGTTAGTGGATTATCTCTCTGGCTTTTGTGTCCTGAGCGTTGCTCACACAGGGGGGGGATGGAGTTGTTTTGTATTCACATAATGTCAATGCAGAATTCTGTAATTTAACCATTAAATAACGGCATGTCCTTCATACTTATAGTTTGTACCTTGATGTAATGTTGCTGTCAAGGTTTATTAATTGGTATAAAGACAAATTAGAATCGAGCCAGCCGAGTGTTTCACCAGACTCAGTAATTGAAATGAACCAGCCCCTGTTTGCCCTTGGGAAGGAGCGCCTGTACGTTTGTTTTCTACCTGCTATGATAAGCTTCCAGTGTCTGTATCCACATTCACATGTGACATAGCAGAAGATTTGATGACACGCTATGCTTTTACTATCAGCTGTGATCCATTATGAGCTGCAGTGACACCATTTAATAATGAAGTTGATTATGTAAGAGAAGCCACCTCCAGCGGTTGTTAGTGGATGTAATGGTTAGGATAGCTAATTAGTTGGGTTGGTTGTCTTTGATTTATAAACTCTTTTCTATCATTCCTTAATCAGCTGAGAGCAATGATCCATGAGCAGACAAACCCCGTTTAATTACAAACCCCGTGATCGTGACAGAAATGCCAAGCCCTGAGAAGGGTGTTTAAACTTACATAAGACTGTCACATTTTCTACATTGATAATTCAGATAATTGAGTTGTAATTAGACACATCACATTGTTTAGGGAGTATCAGGGCAACGTGCAAGTGAATCGTTTACTCACGACGCGAGATCTAAGAGCAATGCTATAAATCAGCTGGTTAAGCGAGTGGTCCAAATTGTGCTGTATGTTGAGCTCAGCAGAAGTGTCTGTGAATAGCACGAGCCAGCAAATGTCTTGATAAAGAAACACTAACCTACCCTAAAAATGTGCTATTTTCTTGGTTAATGCGGCATATAATATAGGTTTGTGTATTTTGGGACAAAGTGTGGTTCAATGTAAAATGCCACTGATTTACTGGCATATGGACAAGTGGCATTTTCTAATGTTACAGATCTGACATCATTATGCCACCATAAACACAAAACAAACAGAGGATCGGCTGCCGGGGAGGGTCTAAAACGAGCAGCCAGCGAGAAGTCAGCAGGGAAATCAGTTCGATCAGTGGCAAGGGAGCAGAAAAGAGACAGAACATGAAACTGAAGAGATATATTGAGAAAATCAATAAGCAAAAGAACTGCAATGAACAAGTTATGACAGATGGACACACACATGCACACTCTCTCACCCAGACTGCGCAAACAACGTTCTGACTGTTGTGCTCTTCAGCCAAGTTTTGCTTGCTGCTATCCTATTTTGGAAATCACGGCCATATGAGTACAATATGTTGAATTAAATAAAGTTGTTTTTAGAACACCATAGAACAAAAACTAGATTATTTCTCAGAAAAGATAAGTCGTTAGGGAAGGACAGGCTTAATTTCTTTGCCGACAGTAAAGCTTGTAGAGTTTTTTGTTAATTGGAACGCACAGCATGAGTGTGATTTGTGTGAGATTATAATAAAACACAAACTCATTTACATTTTCTGTTTACAACGAGGACAAATGCTGAAATATGCATTGTACAACATAACAAGGCTGTTACGCTTGGATAAGTAAAACCAGCCTTTTGGTAGGATTCACCACAAACAGCATCTTCTTCAGCTTCTTTTGGACTTTTTGTTTGCAGTTTGCTTTCTCTTTGGGGGACCTTTACAATCACATCTGCTTCATTACGTTATCTGCAAAGTGTAAATGGTCCATGGTCTGCTCCCATCGTTACCGTAAGCTCCTCCAGCTGTTGTCAGTATACCGGCGTGTGCTCACTGTGCAATATTTGACAGCCTTTAAGAATACTTCAGACTCGATTTTGTTTAGAGTCTACCACTGGGTAAATCAGCTGCATTAAAGTATTTAATTAAAATAGATTTTATATTTAGATATTCAAACCTTTTGAAATACATAATAAACCTTTCTTTTGCCTCGAGCCTAATTTCTTGATGGCTGCAGAAACAAACATTTTTCCTTAGCAAGCAGGGAGGGCTTAGTGTTGGTCTTGTGGGAATAAACAGATTTGTTTTCCAAACAGTCAGTAACCATGGCGAAGACATCATCATCATCATCATCATGCCAAAGCATCTCTCATTCCCTGCAGCAGGAAGCAGCAGGGCATGAGAAGACCAGCAGACCACGAGTCCTCCCACCGTCTCTCTGCTGTTCAGAATACAAGGGCACCTCTGACCAGAGGACAGAAAGGAAAAACCCAACAGAAACGTTTTAACACCGTTACAAACACACACATATTGGCAAGTGTGCTTTCACACTGAGATATTTGCAGTTTGGCTATGACTTATTTAATAATAAAAGAGTGTTAAATTAGCTAAAACATAAATGTGAACATCTCAGAATCAGGGCTCACGTCCTCGTCTAAGTATTGTGCAGCGATGTTTAACAGGAGGAAATTCATCCAAGATTTCTCTATTTGACAGTTAACCTCAGCAGACCAGAATGCAACGTAGCCAAAAGACCATATGCTTTGAGTGGGTTGCAATCACACGCTATATTTAAATTCTAAACCCATCAAAACACCTTTGATTGAATGTAACAAGTTCCACGTTTTTTTAGTTTGTTTGAAGTTCTTCAAGAACCACACGAAATTACTAGCCGGAGTGGAAGTTGACAAGGCATGATGAGGGAAAGTGGGCTCACTAAAAATAGTAGACTCCGCGATTCATCGCAAAATAACACACTGAACTACACAAACTGGTGATATGTAACAACGTAACACGGTCTAACGGGGATTTATTTTTTTTTCTCATTTAAACCGGCACTCAGAGACTGTTCCCTTGATCATTCATTTTCATCTGCTGAGTTGATGAAGCATTATTTTTTCATGCTATTATTAGTTCACGCTTTCAGTTTCATCAGTAACTCCAAAGCTATTTCACGATAATCTCTGGGATGACATTGAGATGATATTACACAGTGTGGCCCCGCTTGCACATTGCCAAAGCATACGGTGAAGCAGTACAGCACCAATGCATTACAGCGCATCTAATATAACCTGCACAGCATGGGCATCACTATGATTACATTCAGAGGCATGTGGCTCATTATATTGTAATGTCATATGTATTTGGACAATTCTGTGAAGTGAAACTGTCCGTCTCTGATAATGTCTCCACCTCCTGGAGCAGAGGTTTGTGCGGGAACACTAATGGTCTGTTACTTTGATTTAAATCTCTGTGACAAAAGCACCTTTCCCGTTATTACCATTTCTGGAAATATGCAGTGGAACACTGGTATACCACACCTGCATAATTCCTATCAATCAAGATAGAAGAGACGTCAAGTGAGGCAAAAGATATGAGAAAAAAAGGATTGGGCAAAATCCTGGAGGACAAAGTCATGTTTATTGGTTTTATCATATTTCTGTAGCTCATTACATGTCAAACATCACCCGCAGTCAAATACTTTACAGAAATACAGCGTGCGAGTTGAGTTACCTACTTACAAACATTATTGATGTACAATCTCATGATTTTCATTAAAGGAGAGGCGTGTTCACTTGCCCTGCCCCCTGCGTTTATCAGACAAAGAGCGATAGCGGTGTGTCTCATTACAGTTTTAAAATAGCCCTTAATTAAAATCAACGCAATTCAATTAAGATGAGCTTAAGATTCATGTATGTTAATTACAAAATTAAACGGTAGGTAAGCATTGTGTACCCCCCGACATGCACTCCTCCCCCCACCCCAAAAAAAAGCCTCAAGTGCTATTCTGTTATCAGCGCCTGTACTTTGATTGTTAGTGGAGACATTAAATGTCATGATAACACCTACACACTATGAGAATAGTCAATGTGCAAATATCACATTATCACATTTTCAAGTACAGAACAAGCCACCACAAAGGATTCCCCGGTGTTGTTGTTATTAAAATATTCTTTTTATGAGGCTGACATTTTACCAATACAATTATTATTTATCTCCAAATCATTCTGTACACTGGTGGAGCTGCAACGCTCGGTTCAGTTTAAAAAGCAATCTCAGGTTCAAGCTAAACTGCTCAAAATAAAATTAACAGCAGTGGAATATGCTCCCATAAGACCTTTGACTATCTGCTAGAATACAGCCATGACAGTACAGTTAATCCTTTTTTTCATCAATGTCAGCTACTTAATGTGCTTTCTTGCAAGTTCACTAATTCACTGCTATATAAATGTAACATTTTGCATCCAGGCGTTATGTGTGAATATTCCCAAATAACAGTTTTAGAGTTTTATTATGCATATCCAGCAAATGGAGACGTAAAAAACTGACTAATGCTGTAAAGAAAGGCGAGTGCAGGTGTTGCAAACGTGACACACTCCCGAGGTCATGAAAAAGTTGCACGGATACTGTTTGGTAACTCTTGGCCAACAGATGGCGTCCCACTGCAGATGGTGTAATAATGGCGGTGATGTATGACTGCATTTTACAGTAGCTCAGTAATTGCTTTTCTTGGCTGAGTAAGAATGTCCACGGAGCAGAGCTTCAAATAAATGAATATCACATCTGACTGTAAATTTCATTTTTAATTCCAATTATATGGAACACATTATCCTCATGGATTTATACGGGTGTTGTGATGAGTCCACATGCAGCTCAAAGTGAAAACAAGGACATAAAATAAAGCTGTGTTCACCAATAGTGCTTCATAGAGGCAGAAAACTTGGTTATTAGACACTAGAGTATCAGTACAGAGACACTTTGGATGTGAAAACAATGTTGTGTGGTGGTTATGTGACAAGAAGGTCATCGGTTTGAACCCAGCTCAGTTGGTTTTCTGTACATTTTGAAAAGGTTTCTCCGTGTCTGGATGGGTTTCTTCATGGCATACTGATTGATTTGCAGTCTTTAACCACTGTGCCTTCATCAGAATCAAGCCTGGGGATGTTGGGATAGACATGATGGTAACATAGAATAAGCCTGTACAGCAAATGGATGCATGACTGTGCAATAATCCTGATCACGTAGTCTTCTTTTACCTCTGCGTATCATTTAAAAAATTAAACTCACATACTGTTATAGCGTTTTGTTTGTTTCTGAGTGTATCAGTGATGGACAGGCACATTGAAATTCATTTCAACAGCCCAAGGCTCTTCTTTCCATATTTGTATTATATTTGCCCAAACATACACCAGCAGCCCATTCAGTCACTGTTTTTCAATCAATAGAGAGTCCCAGAGAAATTAATTAATAAGGTCAAAACTGGGGTTGTTTCGAGTTCAGCCTTACCTGACTAGAATTAAGTGGCTAAGGTGAGTCAGAGCTCGCAGTGTGTGCCATAGATTGTGGTGCGGGAGGCAAACTTAAAGAAGCTGGCAGAAGATTGGTGTTGGACCCTCGATGGTGAGTCACAGCTTAGATTTCCATCTTGATAGTTTTCAGCCTATTAAATTGTAAAATTGCACATTTAAAAAAACAAACTGTCAGTGAGGTCATTTCAGCTGTGCAGTCTTCACACTCGCTTACAGAAAATTCCTGAAACGTGGAAATCAAAATATTGAGACTAAGGATAAGGATGTGCAAAAAGAACTAGGCCGATTTTTTCTTCTTATAACAGAAATAAAACATTTTTCAACTTTGTCTAACTTCATTTTACGTCATAAATGGTGGTGAAGGTTGAATATAAGACTACATTGCTAAGACTTATTATTTTTTGCAGTCTAGCGATACAACACAACAGTACAAGGTAAACATGGTTTCAACTTTAATTGACATGTAACACGTCCAAAGTGTCTAGACACTTTGCCACACTTCTGTGGCGTGTATGTTCTTTCCTCTTCAGCATGTTCCTCAAGCCTGCATCAGTAGCATGCCTCCCCTTTAGTGCAGAGAGGACACTTGCTGACCTTCTCACTGTGTTCACTATCATAATGCAATCTGAAAAGGTCACAGAGGACTACACTCATACTAATGATATTTGTCCTGATTGATAGAATTGGAGCAGTAGTTACACATGAAGCTGAGATGCTACCCGGTTAATATTTAATGAGAAAAGATTATCTTTAGCATAAATACTTCTGTTATTATGTACAGAAGAATCTTAGGTAAGCTGTTCAGCTATTCTCCGCCGCGAGCTCGGTTTTCACGGCGGTAAACATTTTTGTTTTCGGTATTTGCATGTGAATATTTCATCTAAATGCTGCAGGTGGGCCTCAGTTGAACCGGCTTTAATTTAGCATTATTTGTATGCAGATTTGCTTGTCTCGGCTAATGTCAATAGAACACATTAATGCGCCCTCATGTTGAGGATCAGATGCTGTTGGTTTGAGATTTTACTTGATTGAGCATTTGACAGATTTACTGGTTCGGGGTGAAGGTTTACTGATGAGTCAATAATCTTGATGCTGTGCGTGTATAAATTTACTCCCCATAGCCAATTTTTCATATTCATCACACCTTGAACTCATATGTGAGGTCTTTGGACGCGCCGGGCTGCAAAGCTGTGCATCCTTTTACGTGACTGCACCCTTCAAAAACTCCAAAAAAGTTTGAGATGAGACACTGGTTTCATTTTCAGTTTAACTACTACGAAATCTGCTCCAGTCACTATATTAAAAAAGAGCTGAAATCTGAGACCTGCATCACGTCTCGACTGGCGGTTATTTTACTACAACAATAACCTCAGATCAGACCTGTTGTATTTATCTTATTACATTTTCTTTTCCCCTGTACCAGATTTCTGTTGTTCTGTTGTTGCCTTGAAGACACATGACCTTGCATACCGGTGACGATGAATTTCATCTTTGCTCTCAGTATATACTGCATATCTGTATCCATATACAGAGTTAGATATATGTCTTTGACAAGTTTGTCAAACTACTTGTCTTTTGCAGCACTATTTCTGAATTCTGCAGATGACTCAGCACAAAATGGCCCTATCAATAACAGAGACAGAAGGAAATAAAAAAATGTTTGAGGTACCACTCTGTATCAGCGAAGTGTCCTGACAGATAAACACTGTTTTTATATCTTCTGTTACTTCTCAAGACCCAGGAAAAAAAATTATATAATAATGAATATTAAACTATTTACATTTTGTGTTTGAACCTGAACACAGTTCAGAAATATGAGTAGATTATGATGCCAGATGATTTGAGCGTGATCTCAGCTCTAAGACAGCGACGTACAGTTCAGTTTATTGGTTTCTGTGTTTGAATGGGCTGGTTGTTGTTAGACAGCAGAAAACAGACGTGAGATACAGTACAAGAATGAAACGCACCTACTGAGAATGTGACTGCTGCTAGTAACACAGCTGTTAGTCATTTGTCTTTGTATGGTCAATGAACCGGCGTCGAATGCAGCTGCTCGAGACGATTTCACCTATTGCACACATCTGCTTTGGAGCTGCTCTTGTGCTTTGCGAGGCGGCATTGTTTTGATATGTGCTGAACTTTGAGAGGACGCTGCAGGAAATCCTGATTGTTAAACGGCTGCTGGAAAGAGAAATTAGTCGATTTCCTTTCTTTTTTTTATTTTACACACACCTCAGAGAAAATAGATTGCACAGCTCTGAGCACCGTATCTTTCCAACATGCAATTGTGTTGTCGGAAGCTAGTAATAATTATTGATATAGCTGGAGAATAGGCTGTCTGGTTATTTGGAAAACCTAGAATTATTTTTTCGGAGGAATGCTAATGGAACAATTTACCAGACGAGGAAAAAAAAAAAACTTGGCTGGTCTTTATGAATTTTTTGGCCCCAGAAATACAATCAGTACATGCAGACATCTCCTGGGACAAAGATGCTAATGGCCCCTTAATCTGCATACATTAGCATATCACAAAAACGAACAAGGACATCAAGAGGCACCGTGTCTTTATAACTTCATTGCTTTAACTCTGGATGGAAGTAATGATTGAGTAAATGTGACTGAACATTTGTAGAAGAAACATGGCTCCCTTTAACCCTCGTCCCACCAACATGTTTAACATAGGACACCAACCAGAGTCTCTGAGGACGCAGAGAGTAAACTACTGTATGAAACAACCATCACAGAAACATGTCAGCGTGTTATTCTCAAAGCATTGTTAGTTACGTTAAAGCAGTAATGTCATCTGAAGAAAAACTGTTTTACAGTCATGACGTAAACATTTAATTTGATAGTCATTAAACATTTTACCAGAAAATCATGTTGACTTTCTGACTTTGAACATCTTACGTTAGGAAGAGCAGCATTTAGGTTTAGAAAATCTGTGTCTGCCTTCTACAAAATGGCTGACAGAGCCAGCCTGATAATGCCTGGTACCTTAAAACAAGACCCAGGGCAAATATGAACACAAGAAATGAAAACCGCGTACACAGAAATCTGTGCTTTTGACTCGGATCCTCTACGTACATTAGTCGTTTTAAACAGCGTCACTTGAAACCAACAGAAACAGCACAAGACATCTGTGAGATATGACAAATGTAAAGCTCTGGGGTAACACAGTCAATAGTACAGCACAAAATATGAAAACAAACATGAACACAACGTAACTAACGTTACTCTGTGAACTGTGTCCCTGCATACGGCTGAAAAAGGTCCTAAATGTTGAAAACTCTTTTATATCAGTTTTAACCTCAGTAAAATATTTACTAATAGATGTGAAGACAGTCGAGGCTTCCCTGCAGGCACGAGAACTGCACTTATTACAGCTGTTGATTTCTCCCCAACAATCAGTAAACTTTATTTCATCGTATTATCTCTTCCTGAAGGAGCCACGCAGTCTCACACTGACAGCTGAACTAACTCACAGGCGAGATCACAGAAGAAATAAATCACAATTTGAAACCCTCAGAGTCTTCAGTAGTCAGAATCCTATAAATTATTGGAGATCATTCCTTCTTTAATATTTCATTGCTATTTTAAAGTGTACAGGAATCTGTACATTTGAAATGTCACAAGAAGGGTATTTTTCTCTCTCCCTCTCTGTCTCTCTCTCTCTCTCCTTCCATGAGCAAACATCAAACGTTGCCAGCAACCAGACAGAAGATAAACAGTTCATTAAAAATGGGGGCACGCCATCATTCACAGAATCGCACCGCTCAACCTGCACCACGGTGCAGAGGAAATAACAAGGCAAACAAACAAAGCAGCCTCATCCAAAGATACACCTGGACAGAAAGATCTTTTGGACATTAGTCGATTCATCCAAAGAGATGAGGCGATTCAGCGGCGAGCGCTAGACACACGACAGACATGAGCTCCAATAGACGATAAAAACCTCAGAAAGAGACAGAGTTACTTCTATGAGAAGAAGATTTGGGGCTTATATAATGTCTGCAAGCTTTTGCACCTTATGATTCCTTTATGAATTGCAGATGATTTCCACAGGTTCGGTTTCTGGTCAATTACAACCAGATCTTGTTTATTGTCTTGTCAGGGGAGGAAAGAAAAACTCAGAGCCTTTTAGTGGACAAGAAGACCTCAGGTATTTCAATTCTCTGTAACTGGGTTGACTTGGATGTAAAGCTGAACAAATGGAGCTGGGGGGGCAAAACAACAAACAACTGTCTGGACCGTGTGATCTTCGCAGAGAGCGTGACATTGAGTCTCTGATGTTGGTCAACTCACTGAGACACGGGGTTTGCTTGTCCTGAGGGGAAAGTGTGTGTGAACCAACGTGATTAAGTTCACCTGTTATTTGCTTGTTGTAGTTAACTGTATACTCTGTGATGTGTGTTACTCCTTTGGACATTTCTCTCTGCGTTGTGTGTGTGTGTGTGTGAGATGCGTGCCAGTGCCAGCACAGTAAATGTGGTTGGACTTGCTTCTCCATACAGCGCTGGGTGATGGCCCAGTGGATGTCTTGCATTGTGGGCTGTAAAAATATTGAGTGAAGGTGTTATAGCCTCCAACTCTCACAAAAAGAAGATGATGAGATTGTACTGGTAGCCAGTGTACTCCATGTGATGTCTGGGCTCAGTTTTAGAGACAGGGATAGACTCTCTGGCATCCAGAAGGAAATTGGAATAGAAGCCCTGCTCCTTCACATTAAGCCGTATGAGATGGTTCAGGCTTTTGATCAAGAAGTTTTCTTGAGGTCTCCCCGTGCAGGTACCACAAATATCCTGGGTAATACCTGGAAAGTCTTGGACGATTAGAACAAAGAGGAAACATAGTCCACTTGGCACAGGAACGCTCTGAAAGAAGTTGATTTTTCTGCTCCCAGCATGAGCTGGACCCAAACAACAAAGAATGGATGGATCGATGGACGGATGGGTGGATGGATACACAGCCTCATATCAGTCCCACACTAGGCTAACGCCTCTAAATCATCTTTATCTTAACAATTACAAAGAAAGAAAATATATATATGACCCTGAAGTCATGTAAGGTCATATATAAGTTAATATCACGTATCAGTGACCTTTGATTTATGTCCTGTCTTCTCTCTAGATTAGGATTAGATCAAATATACTGGTCAGAGTATATATATTTGATGCTTTTATTATTAAAAGAGAAGACAGGAAATAAGGAGAGAGATGATGCAAAGGTCACTGATAGTAACTTCAGTGTGCACACCTTACATGACTCACGTTACATGACTTTAAGGCCTCTGTGTGATCATATTAACCTCAAACTGGAGCTTCTTTTGGGTTAGTGGCTCTTTTAATGACCAGTGTTTCATTTTTAACATACATAAATGTTAGATACATTCACATATAATCGGTGTGTTAGATATACCCAATCACATTTGAGTCTAACTGGGTCAAAGAACCGCAATATTGAGAAATGCTTCCAAAAATAGGTGACCGTTCAACCGTTTACCAAATCTAACTGACATCTTTCAACAGGTTTTTTTTTTTTACTGTCCCAGTCACGTCACACACGGACAAGTCTAACACTATTTTACACATGCAAACAAGTGTGGTAGCTGTTAGTACACAGCCTCAAGGTTTGTGGGTCTTTAGCATCAAACGATGGTGCAGCCGTGTCACTGCAGGAATGTTTTATATCAAAACTCCTTTTCAAGGGTTGCGAAAGGCCAAACCTTGCTATGGGAATGACACGACGAAAATAGATGTCCCCTAGATTTTTCCTGAAGATAGTCTGATATCAGCATGTCTGGCGTCCTTCACCCTCCTATCCCTCCCAAAGGGGAGGCTCCAGCAATTATGAGGAAAGAAATCTGTGACAGGTAATGGGATTTTCTCTGCTTTTAAAGATTATTATGCTTCTCAAGGGATGTGCAGGTGGTATAATACAACTTACTCTCTTTCAAATGATAGGCACATCATTTATATCTTTAGATCAGATTCTGCCCTCGGTATGATACAAAGACACAGAGGCTCCACAATCCCTTTCCGTCCTAACATCCTTGAACATTTGCACCTGACAGTAGCTGTTGAGATATTTTATTTTACAGGATGTTATGAGTCACAAGTCAAGACACTCAATAAAGAGATAATTGGGGCAAAAAACTCTGGAACTGAGCAGCTCTGTAGGCCTTGTTGGCAGCCAATTTTGATGATTTTAACAGAGTAACATCTATTTTGAGGTGAGAATGTTACTCACGTTCTCACTTTGCATGGAGACAAGCAGAATTCACAAAAAGAAGTGTTATCATGCTGTGTGCAGTTGCAGACTTGGCTGCATTAAATTACCACAGACAGGTTATACATATCCAGCTCTCAGCAGATGTGTTATGCAGCAATCTTGTTTCTCAAGTCGGCCACTACCTAAAGCCAGTAAGTGATAATAATGGAAATGAAATGTATTTTTTTGTTTTGCTGTTTACTCTCAGGTGTTCGACACAAGCATAAATGGACCTCATCACTGGTTAAAACTGAAAATGGCTGCAGGGTAAGTGTCAGAGGTTGCTGAGCAAGTGTCACTGTTAATTTTGTTTGCCTCAGCCAATTATAATGAGTGCTCCTTTCATTACTCAGAAGCTTAGAAAAATTATAACAAAGGCAGCGAGGAAGAGT
This sequence comes from Nibea albiflora, assembly GCA_014281875.1. Classification (NCBI taxonomy): domain Eukaryota; kingdom Metazoa; phylum Chordata; class Actinopteri; family Sciaenidae; genus Nibea; species Nibea albiflora. The sequence continues at coordinate 23,866,377 of CM024794.1, forward strand.
GCAATGTGAGTAACCTAGTGTTATTAATGAACGATATAATTGTAAGAGTGATTTTATCATCAATCATCCTGCTAAGCACTCCGTTACGTGTTCTCTCCTGTGTGTAAAATGCATCTCAAGATTATAATTAGCCGAGGAAATGTTTCTTTAACGTTATCCTATAACGGCTTTTTTTAAAAGCGGCGTGTACGAGGTGTAACAGAACAGGCAGAGGATGTCGAAGCAATGTCAGCGCGGCCCACGCCGCAGCTTGTGTTGCTGTTGGAAGTATGCGGATGGAATTTGGCTCACTGGACATCAGCCGACGTTCAAATGAGTTTTTATGCCTTTAACACCAACCGCTGCCTCCCAACGCCGGAATGCAGCAGAGAGACAAAACAAACAATGATTTGTTCTATCTGCAGCCACTCAGGCGAGGCATCAGGCAGTGCACAGTTGCTTGGGCTGCATTGTATTCAAAGATACATTGATTGTTTATTATGCTTGAAAGTATCTTTGTGCTAGGTGCTGACTCCTGCTGTCCTACTTTCTGAATGCCCTAAACTTCTGGCAAGAATAAAGACAAAACATGAACCTTTCTGATGTATCTAATGGCTGAATTTATGCCTTATTTTGTCTGGGAGACACTGCTAATTTATCTGCAGAAGGCCAATACAAAAGCAGTGCTAGAAAGAAAACAGCTAAACATAACCGCTAACATAAAGCTGTGCTGTTCTTTGCAGATGATGTTGTCCTTCTATTGTTAATTAACATCACTGCAAAGTGAGTTTTGCAACAGAAAGTAGTAAAAATTACAAAAACAGGCTCTCACTCTCAGTCAGATAAGTGTTACCTGCCCCATCCAGGTAACAGAGCGTGCAGCTGTGGCTTGGGACTTTGACTGCCTCTTAGGAGCGTTGGTTACGGTAATATGACCACTGTATTGGGAAAATAATGAAGAAGCACAATGCAAGGCTCTTGAATTACCGGCTGCTCTTCTCTCTGACCTACACCTGTGGTCACATGCGTTCGATAATGACCCAATGGCAGAGACGAATGACAGAAATTGACAGGATGAGGGGGTCATCAATAAGACTTGACCTCAGTGGGAAGTCAGAGTCACCTCTCTTTGGAGGCGTACAGAGCACACAGAGGGACGACAGCTGGAATGATTCAGTGCGCCAAAGCTTCTGTTTAGCTGATCCAAATCTAGCTGTGGTTTTGATGGAGCTTGGGAAACTATGAGGAGAGGGACCTGAAGAAGTTGCTTGGGTAAAATACGCCTTAGGCACTCAGCTCACCCAAGCATGACCCTGACTTAGATAAGCAGCATGAAGATGGATGGATGAAAGGGCTCAGTAGAGAGTATAAAGGTAAAAATAAATACATAAGACCGCTTTCAACTCAATTAATCATTCTGTTTTTGTGTTTAGTGTGACACCATGTGCTCCATGCAACCTCATGAGGAAAACATATTGCTCTATCTAGGCTAAATTTAAAACATCAGATTAAATTGACTGTAGTGACATCTTCATTTAGCTTTCTTGGACCTGTTTAATAGTTGAGGTTTGCCCATCCGGCCGTGTAAAAGAAGTTGTCTTTCTTCAAGCCACCACAGGAGTGACTGCACCTCTTAAATCTGGGCTGGGGTTGACTTTAAGACTGATATTTATTAATGCGATTTGCATGAGAGAGCCGTGTCTGTCAATATGGGTAGCATTTGTTGGAAATGAAAAATCCCCAGTCATATTGTCTTTAATCTAGACTTTTGTCAGATGCACAGCTTGCAGTTGTTATCACACTGACAAAAACACACAGATGTAAGCAAGCATACCCACAACACCCCGAGGAGGAAAAACAGTGCATCATAGCTGCTCAAAATGAACGCAGACTTAAATGGAAAGCGGTGAGACATGAAATTCATATGGAAAGAAATACTGTGCTGTAAGCAAATTGTATTTTGGGGTAATCTGACTACTGTAGACAAGAAAGGGATCAGGCAGGGATTCATTATTAATTTAAAATCAAATGTCCACCGATGCTAACTGCTGGTCGAGGTCTTGCAATACAAGATATGAGAAATGCAGGACGCGCTGTGAGGTCGGATCTCTCCACACTGAGTTTGTTTACAGTCCACATGCAGTGGGAGATATTTGAAAGGCGAGAAGCAGCCTGCAACATTTTTTATGATGAAATAGCATTTCCAAACTTAATGATTTAAAGTGTAGTTTGGTTTGAATAAAGGATCTTTGACAGGAGATCTTTGGAAGGACGCAGTCATCATAAGAATACAGAATTGGCCACGTGAGATGATAATAGTAGGTCACTTTTTGGACATTGAAGCGCAGGTGTAATTATCGACCAATATTGGATTATGACAGATTGTATTAGCATGTATATTGGAAAATATGCTAAATTTATGTCAAGTTTTGAAGATTAACATAATCATTACAGGCAGATAAACTATAATCAGCAAATATCAGCTGATTCCACTGAGCCAAGCATTAACCTGCAGTCATGTTATTTTCCCTGCAAAGCAGTCGATTCCAGGTAATGGTAAGACTGGAACACATGTGAATTATTTCCATGATAGCATTTATTTATTTCCATAATGTGAAAATTATTCTTTGACTTGAGGTCACACAAAAGTTTCATGTCGCTGAGAGAGGCTACAAAGGCTTGTGAATAACACAAGGCACCGTGTTTCCACCCTGGTGGTGTTAACAAGACGAAGACTAGCTGTGAAAGGTCGCTGAGAGGGCAAGTATGGATGGATACTCAATTTCAAGTATGGCACAAGGAAACAAACAACTCTAAAATGTATAACTTTGCTGCACTGGAGTTCATTTCTGGACCGGTTATACGTTTTTGTTTTTTCAATTCAGCGTGTGTGCATACACATTATATGACATCACATATCCACAGCAGAGAGAATCTGCTGTACATTATCTAGTTTACCTAGATATCTGGCTCTTGTTATTCAGGTCTGCGCCAACACAGATCTCGTTAATCGCTTTGACAAACATTGCATCTCCAGCGTGCCATAAATCAAAGCAGGATACAGTTGTGGCTCCGTCACCGGGGCCTAATCTGAATGTATCAGCTGGTGTCAACTCAGGGACAGAAAATCCATACGCCTTCTGTGTGTATAGTTTGCTGTATTGCAAATTGCCAGATATTGTTTTGTCCTATGTATGACATAGGGTGGTGTTGACCAATTTCCAAACAAAGCCGGCTGGAGGTTAAAACAAATAAATTAAAAAACAAGACAATAGCTTCAGAGTACAGCATATAATATACTGAATATATACACCAACATATAATACACCTACAGTGGGTAGAAATCACCTCTAAAGAATAACGTTTATAATCACTTACTCCCCTCCATCTTACTAAATCTCTGCTTCAGGTGAAGACATCTGAAGAAGCACCCAGTTGTCACCACACAAGGTTACGATTTCATGTGTAATCTCATACATCAGATACAAGTCCTTCTTTGTCTGAAGAGGAGTGGTAGCTGTGGGGTTTTCAGTGGACCATTACTGCCATCTAGTGCGCTTGATGAGCGACCACTTGCAGGCCTGAGGACACAGCACTGACACATCTCCCCTCTGCCGTATTACATTGTTTCTTGATTGGAAATTGAGGGACAGGGTAAGCTATAAATCATGGAAACAAACTGAAAATTACCACCATCAAGCTTTCCACCAAAGCACTCAACTCCCAGTAAACCCCATCTGAGCTGCAAAGTGGGTAACAGCTGAAGACTGCTGCTCAGATCTCACTGTGAACGTGTGAACATGTGTTACTCTCATGTGAAGGTGTAAGGAGCGGAGACAGATCATACGTGTGCAGACTGACTAAACAGCTAAAAGTGTTGCAGGAAACGGAGCGCTCGGGGACTTGATCTGATATTCCTGTCCTACAGTTTCTAGTCATTTATGAAACAGCTGGATATCACAGGCAAAGTCTCTCATTCATAAAAAAAATAATAATAACTTCATTGTTTGGACAGCGGCTAGTATGTTGCACAAAATGCACTGTAGGTTTGCAGACCGCAGCATGCAGATTCTGCTTGGCTGACTCTAAATCATCAGCTTTTAGGCCACAGTCCCATACAATAAAAGTAACCAAGAACTCCAAGAGTTCAGATTTAAGATCTCAGCGATGTTGTTTGCCTCCATGTTAGAAGGTAAATGAACGAAACCTTCAACAGCCAGCAGAGGGAGATGATAATATGCTCGTAGGGTCATGGTGTTCAAACCTGAGCTCTTCTCTGAGGTTATGTTATGTGAGGTCTCCAGCTAACTTGACTTAAAAGGACATGAACTCATCAACAATTATTAACACAAAGTCCTTATTTAGACATTTAGCCACCAAACGGGCCAGTGGAGTGATGCGGCAGCCAAAAAAAAGTTTAATTTAATTTAATTTTTAACACTTCTGCCGTCTTTGCTCATCAGCAGAAACAAGAGCATGTTTGTTGAGAAGTTGAGAATTTAATTAAGAATAACGATGCTAAGAGGTTTAACATTTACAGGAACTTTATTTAGTTTTAATCCCACAACACTTTGAGGTGTGTGTGTGTGTGTGTGTGTAGCACAGCCAGCCAGCTCTCTGTCCCACAAGAAAAAATAATTTCTCTTTCTGCTGCATGTTAAACTGATAAAATTGTTTTTCCTTACTCATAACAATCCCCCCTGAGCTTTGCACACGTTTTATTGCTATAGGATTTCATAATTATATTTACAGCATTCATCTTACTTAGATTAGTATATATATATTAGTGAATTGTATAAAATACATGACTTACAAACACTGTGTGATTAGAACAATTAGATAAAGCTTAGATTTGCCCCCTGGGAGGATGCAGGAGTTTATATCTTTATTTATTTATTCACATATTGCAATATTTATGTGATTACATGCAAATTTCTCAATACAGCTCAAATGGATTTTAGACATACACCTTCATCCATGCAGTGTTTTTGCCTCATATTCCGATAATGAGCATCAGACATAAAACCACCACTGCCGTCACAGTAATAAAGACCAGCTTTATTTTGTCTTACAATAGCTAGATACATTAAAGGCTTTTCCAACAAAATGGATACAGGTGAAAATCATTTCTGAGCTGTGAAATGCCGCGAAACAAACACGGCATCACACAAGGTTGTAATCATCGTTTCAGCAGAATGAGTTTCCCCCTCAACGTCTCTACGCAGGACCGATGCTAACAGGAGTGAAAAAGTGCCTCGCTGAGAGATTGTTGCAGCATGTTTTTGTCAAACGTCACAAACAGTTCTACAATATCATTTTCTAAGCAAAAAGTGATGTTTAGTGGACTAAACCAGCGACCGTATCTGCAACGTTTGTGTATTCTGTTTGCAAAATATGAATGAATAAGATTCATTGTAATGAACGGACACACACAAACGATGAAGCGTACCCAGATTCAGATGTAACTGATGCAGAATGTCACTTGAAATTGCCTGAGATAAAGAAAATCACGTCCACACGTGGAGCAACGTGACATGAAACAGAACAGGTTAGTTAAAAAGATTTGGACATGAAACAAGTGACACATTTCGAGAGGTGGTAACACTAAACGTTTTCATCCAGTATCAAACGTAGACTCTTAGACTAGTGTTAAACTCCTCACAGCAATTTTACGTCTTTTAAACCAGAACTTCTAACAACAGAATTGTCAGTTTCTCATAGAGATGAATAACTTGCTCTGTTATAACCACCACTTAAATCATAAGTGACCTGAGGTATGGAGCAGTCTGTGAAGAAGTTCGGGAAGGCCAAAGTGCACAGTGCATGGTCCTCTATGGGCCCAGTAGCCTCAGAGGGACAGTAGACAGGAGGCTGGACCGGGCCTGTACGCAGACTCCCTCCTAGTTTCTTAGAGGCCCCTGAGCAGCTAGTCCAGGGCTCGGAGTAGAGGAGACCACCGACTAAATGGTGAGAATCGTAGGAAGCGGGGTCTGGGCCTCCCATCTCTGGCTGAACCCGCAGAGGCATACTTTGATAAAGGTCCTGGTCGCTGACCATGTTGCTGTAATCAGGCCCCAAGAGCTCAAAGAACTCTGCAGCCTCGGGATTTCCTCGTTCCAAGTCCTTCAGGGTCATCCCAGATGTGGAGCTGACTTTGGAGCAGTTGGCAGGCTCAGTAAAGAAAGAGGGGGGCAGATTGCGATGCCTCAGGGGTGGTTTCTTGGCTTTTTCACCCCTTATATCCTTCACAGGGCTGAAGAGAGCTGCCAAGCTCTTGCTTTGTAAGTTGGCCTGGACCCCATCACGCTTAGGTAGAATTTTGCTCTGCAAAGGGCTGGGCTGAGCCAGGGGGGAACCTTGTCTTTTAACTGGGGGTTCTGCTATGTTTCCTGGTGTTATGATGCCAGTGCACCTCTTGATCTGCTTCTGTAGATACTTCCGGTGGTTGACTTTCCTCTTGGATTTTACTGGCTTGTCCAGAGCCAGCTTGATATTGCTGGAGGCTGAGTCTATGAAGCTCAGCAAGTCCCTAGTGGTCTCTTTGTAGTCCTCGTCATTCTCTGCCTCACCGAGGAGACTCCCATCCAGACTTTTCTCCATGTCGTACTCCATCACAGAACCAGGGAAGCAGAAATTCATGAACTGAGGGTTCATGATCGCAGCCTGAACAGCCATTACTCTGTTGAGCCCAGCGGCTACACCTGTGGCATCCGCTGTGATCCCTGAACCGAAAGTTTCCTCAGAGCATGTCTCTTTTCTCTGACAAACACTTGGTCCTGATGCTGCTCATGAAGTTCCTGTAAACATTCCAGAGTAGAAGTGACGGGCTCTAAGGAAAGCAAGGAGATCTTTCAGGGGGCTGGACTAATGATGTCAGAACATCAAAGAGGAGGGGCGAGGAGACCACAGGACTTAACTCTTTGCTTGTGTCTGACCACCTGCATCTAAGAGGGATTTGTCTGAAATTCCCTGCTGAGTTGAAGACAATAACCTCCATCAGAACTCTCCCCGTCTGCTTTAACTGTTTACGTGTGCTCTGAACCGAGACCGCTCGGATGAAACTGAATGTTATTACAGTAACGCCGGGCAGAAAAGCCTTTAAAATCCTGATGGATGTATTATTTATGCTGTGACTCAGAAATCTCTTTGTATCACCTAAAACAACTCATTATGTTTCGTTACTCATGCATGCTTCTCTAAACAGTTCAACCAGCCATTTTCATTTATGTGTTTCCTGTCTGGATTACCAAGTAGAAGTTAACTTGTAATCTAATTACTGTCCATTTAGGCACTGAAACAAGTCTTGCTATCACACAGTCGGACATACAGGCTATACAGTAGTGAGAAAGGCTTCCTTTCTGTGGGAAAATCCCTGTGCTCAAACAGATGCCACTATTTGGGAGAATCTTCCCAACTGCTTGCTTGTGTCTTAATCTGCTCATGGCAAAAGTTGATTTCTAGTGCATTCCCAGGCCAGTGGGAATTTCTGCCCTGGCCTGACAACTATTATGGGCTGCCTTTGACATAAAGCCCTACAGGGTCTAAATAGCCTCTATTCTTCGCCCGGCAGTGAAAGGGAGCTTTGTGCCAGAGATTCATTAAATTGCACCTCACAGCCCCTTCGTAAAATGGGTCTCAATAATGAACAGTCGATTTAACTAGAAAAGCTGCCGGAGCTGTTAAATTAAAGGGGAATAAAGTGCAGTTCAGGCTCAGTGTGCCAGAAGAAATGTTGACCTTAAGAAATCCTGGGTATGAAACTTCTGTTGTAAACAATAACGTATTTACAGGAAGTTTCTTGGCCAGCAGTGAATACAATGAAGGATGTGTCCGAGAGCCAGATTGTTATGTTGCCAGCACTTATCCTGATTTAAGTGGAATTTCAAGTGAATTTCGAGCGATTTTTAAGCGTATGGAGCGTTGCATTATTTAACTATGCAATAAAAATAAAACTTAATGTTATTATTTTCAACGTGTTTACCAGACAACACGGGCGTCTGCGTCGCATTAGACCTTCGTTTAATATTCTTATTTTAAGTTAGAAGACGCTGCAGCTGAATAATTGAAAGAAAACTCGTACAAAGTGGAAGTTGAGGTGAGGCGGTGACTTATTTGAGAGCCGGAGTGATGAAAGAAAAAGTCTGAAGCAGCGAGCGAGTGAGGCCGTTAAAAAATTCTTTCTTATGTTAATTTCTGGGGAGAAAGGGGACAGTGAAACTGATAGCACTGATCTAATTATGTGTGGCCCAACACAAGCCTGTGACTGAAAGGAAATGCAGAAAAACTCTAATCTATGAGCAACAAATGGTTACTTCTGTTTGTACAGCTGACCATGAAAGACCTTCTGTTATGACCCAGAAAACAAGAATTTACAAGGAGAGCATGCACAGCCTGAATCCTGAGTGTTACAGGCATCGCATTTATTCCTAAACACTGAATTTGACTTCCTTACAGTGATGTGTGCTGGAGGGAAAGAGCCATAGCGTCTCATGAGTTCAGCGGTGGAGTACGGAGCTTTTAACGGCTGCCCGAGCTGATTTTGCTTCCTTCTCTTTGCTAGCAGCACAATTTTGGCAAAGTGACATCATCACAGTCATGGCAGCCATATCCCCCCTTTTTTTTCCAGTCAAGGAGCTTTGGCTTTTGTGCTGGTGGGTCATTCACATCACAGAGCCTGACGCACAGATCCCGGAAACAAGTTTCTATTGTTGCATAAAGGCTGAGAGGGTGAGAGGGGAGGATGGGCTGTGGCAGACCGGCTCGGAGAAAATATATGAAGTGAGAGCTCCAGTGAGGAGCTTTAGAGTCGTTTCCACTCTCAGGACATTAAATGTGAGGCTAATTGTTTCTGGAGTTATTTTTAAAATTCCTATAATGGGCCACTGTTTATTTTAGCGTTAATCACTGAGGTCAAACTGTCGATTGAATTTCCAGAAACTCAATATGTCTGGAGCTTTAGGGAATTTTAATTTGGGGAAAATCATTAGCAATCTGCTATGCTGTTTCCCACAAATAGCAACTTGTTAAGTACACACATCCATATTGTTGAGACATTATTACCGCCACGCCCTCTGTCCTTAAAAATGTATTTATTCTGCAGCACCCAACCCAAAGAGAGCTCAGTGCAACATGATGTGACACACTCACAGGCTTAATCTCTTCCTACTAGTGTGTGGTCCCTGTCTGAGCAGGGACATACTCAGAGTTTGGGGTCGAGCGAATACTAATAACACCTTTGATTGATGGCCAGTGTCAGCGACTTAGAAAAGGCTGGCAAAATTAATGACCTCTCAAAGTCCTGAGAAAAGTCTAAGAACAGCATTTAGTGGCTGAGACCCGTCCTCCCCCATGTTTAGCTATGTTTCTTTCTGCTGGGGTGTCTGAAATCCAGTCAAGCCTGTGACAAAATGTGGAGAAGTCAGGCTTTGTGTCTCCCGGTAGAAAATCAACCCACATACCAGTGCGGGACATGTTCCCCCCATCTGCTTCACAAAGTCATGTCATGTCAGGAACCTTTGCTTTAAAAGAAGAGGGGGAGAAAAGAACTGACCGGAACAGTTCAAAGAAAATGACAAAGTAAGAAGATGCATTTTTGTTGCCAATCAAAGTGTTTTTGTGACATTCAGAGCTTGACATTTAAAAAAAAAAGAAAAACTGTGACTTCATGTGAACTACAAAAGACTTCTTGGTCCCACCGGCCTCACTCTTAACCTTCCATCAACCCCTCTCAACCTCCCCGGCACCCCAGGAGTTGTATTAATAATATAACTGGCAGGGGGGAACAAACCGGGGTCTGTGGGCTGCCTTGGTGCCGCAGGTTAGAGCTTTAATGGCAGCCAGTGAATGAATACGTGCCAGGGGGAATCCCACAGGTTGGTCCACAGGGGTGAGGTCAGCAGGCGTAGCTGCAATAACCTCCTACCACTCACTTTATTGGCCTCCTCCGATTTGGGTTTTATTAAATCTCAAGCACATGCAATTGTTCCTGCTAGGTGGAAGCAACTTAAAAGCTTCAGTCTCTTTAAGGCATGACAAAGAGCCTGCTCAACAGAACAGCACAGCCAAAAAATATCAACACAATATCGTTTGTAGCTTTTTAAACAGCTTCAGTGGAAGACGTGGAGGCGGCATAAGACAGGAATAGGAAACTTAAAGAGCGAGGAAGGAAGAACAAATCGAGTTTAATATTGCTCTCAGTGCAGTGGACATTTTCCAGAAGTTGGAGGTTCTTTATATTAGATGCAAACTTTTCTCCTGAGACTTATTTGAGTGTTAAAAAGCATTTTACAGGATGCACCTGATTGAAAACCACCTAATCAACAAGAAAGACAACAACCCCCCAAAAAATGAAAGAGGTGCCAAACTGTAATTATAAAACAAAAACATATTTAAAGACTGTAACACTGACAGAGAGGCATTCGTGGATTTTTTGGCAAACTTTTCATGACAGAAAAAAACAAAATGAGGATGATTTTGATGACGACAATGGCAAAGAAAGATGTTTAATACAGCACGTTTCTGTCTTCAAGCCCTTGGAAATTCATAGTTTGGTAATAAAGAAATGCAGTGTGTCTAATTAAATATGCTATTAAGTCATTAATGAAACTAGTATCAAAATCAAAAGCAATGTTGGAATTGATGATTAACAAAGGAGAAACTTTGGTATAACGACAGAGAGAGCACCTCGTCACACAAGTTAAAGCTCTGTAATCCTGAATGTCTCGGTCACGTAACATTCTAGGCCGACGCAGCTCGAGCTGTCTTTTTAGCCTGCTTGATCCAGTCTCGAAAATACTTCACCTCTAACGCTCGGGCTGCACGGACCGAAGCTGGGTCGTGGGCATTGCTGTAGCGGAGGTCCAAGTGATGGGCTCCGTCAGGAATCATAATGGCGACCAGAGAACTTGATATGTTGTGAGTCACTCCACCAGCCGACCACGGGTCGAGCCCTCCGTTACTGAAATACAACAGCAGAGGCAGCGTGCACTGAAACTATAGGCTCAGATACGTGTGTGTGACCTATTAAGGCGCCATGGCGTGACAGCAAAGTACAATGTAAATAAAAACAACCATGAACAATAAAAACACCTGAAATGCTCCATGCAAAATAATAAAACTTTCATTTTTGTGGCTGTATGTCGGGATCAGCCAACCTCCTATTTAATTAAAACTAGTTTTGACAAATGTTTCGATTTCTTTAGACATTTTATTTGTGTTGCTTTGAAAGCTCTCAAATCTCTGATTGCCAAACTATATTATAAACTTGACAAAAGCTGGTAATTGGTATTCAAACTGATATGAGCCACCTCAGTGTTTGTGATTGAGTTTTACGTACTTCTGTCTACCTCCTGCGGCTCCACAGATGGATACTCTGAATGTGTCTGCAGTAAAAGCCAGCCAGAATCTGCACTTTAATTGCTCTCACTGCATGAGACGAACCCAGAAAACAAATACTCTACCTAAGCCCGGCACTGCACAGGCGATGTTTACCTGAAGATGATGTTGCTGTGAGAGGCGATGTCCTTCCCCCCGTAGACCGTGCCTGCCCAGTCGGCTCGAGGCCTGACACCAAACATGAAGTTGCATTCATCAGAGAAGGCCTGGAAGTTCCACTCCTCGGGTTCAAACATGTCCTGGACGCCATCTGTGCACATAGGCATCACCATCTCTGTGCAGGCCTGGGGATGAGGGATTGAACACACATTGACTGTGACAGGTAAAGCTGCCCAATGACACATCTGTACAGCGATTTATTCAGCATGACAAGACTGATCCCGCGGCTCTGTGTTGCTGCACCTGGTAATACCAGCCAAGGAATCCAAGGCTGCCGGTTGCGGTCTGAGATGTGTTGAGACAGGAGGAGCTTCCGGTGTAGTTGTAGTAGACCTTTGCCGCTTGAGCTACACCGTGCAGCAGCTGGTAGTCAGACACAGTGGAATCGAGAGCAAGATGCTTGCACACCGCCTTGGAAATATAACGCATTAATAAGAAAACTCATTAGAGTTAATTAGACACTTGTGATCACAGTTTGGATAAAGCAGTGAGGCTATTAACATTTTCTTTTTTAAATAACATTAAAGAAAAAATAAAATATCTCATTCTCTCACATCCGTGTTGTTTACGGGTTTGAAGATTGTTTTCTGGTGGCCCATAAAGTGTTTTTCCACATAAAAAGTGGTGGCGCCTGATTTGCATATGAAATTCCCTGGAATGAACTTGAATTTATTGCTCTAATCTTGGCACGAGGGGGGGGGAAAAAAAACCCCGTCCATTTCATTAAAGCCGACGATCTAAATGCTTTAAATTTAAAGGTTTTTCTGTCCTTACGACTGTTTTGTGACCACAGTTTATTTCTCTGAATTAATAGTGTGGATGATAAATATTTGAGTTTCAGCTTTTGTTTGATTTCGCTGCGTGTTGTTATGGTTGCAGCAGCAGAGTTGGCCGTGGCTGTTGTTCTGCACTCTTTGTGAGGCAGAGAAACTGGGCTTTCTTGTTTAGAGGTTGGAGGGGAGCTGTGCTAGTGTGGAGTCTGTTACTAAGGCTTTTGTCTGCAGGCTGGGGAGGAGTTGGTGGTCGATGGATGAGGAGGGCCACAGACATGTCCAACCAAAGATTTATACCGTGAAAAAAAAAACACTGCAATTGCTCCAAAGCATCTTCTCCTTACTTTTCAGATAGGATTAGGCTTATACATTCATCTCTGCCAACAGATTTCCCCTCCTCTAAGCCCTCAATACCCCGTTCTCACACTCACTCAGATAATCACATTAGCTTTGTCATTAAAAAAGCTCCTCTTTGCACCCACTGCCTAAACCGCTTAAACCACCCATAGGGGTCGCATACATTAAAAGCACGGAGCCAAAAAACCCAAAATGACCATTTAGTGTTTATTTCACCTAACACGGTGCTCCGGGTCTATTCAGTGGACGGATGATAAAGAAATAAGCAAACAGAAATGTATCACACTAGTAAAAGTTTTAGCATGAGACTGCTGTGTGGGGCGCTCGGAGGGGGCTGAAGCAGCAAACACGGAGTCGGGGGGTCAATAGCAGAGCTTGGTTTATGCACGTGACAGGCCGAGGTGACTGGTAGAATACACTGCACCCGAGTCAATCAGCCTCCGCAAACAGCCGCTGTACTGTCACAAGCTCGTCCACATAAAAACAAAGAGAGTTTTGTAACGTTGGCAGCAGCAAAGAGAGAGTTTTTTTTTTTAAACGAATTTTTTTTCAATTTTGGCAACTAATGCAATTTTCCACATCAAGTGTCGAGAAGTATTTGTTACAGTCTCATTCAAATGAGAGTGGTGAAGCTTTGTTTTAACGGCCTCACGAGTCGCTCTGGGCAAATGTCCTCTTTCTGTGGTGCCATGTGAGCGTCCTAAGAGGAACACCTCAGAGATCTGACGGAGTGTGCAAATGAAAGGGCCATTGGTGCGAGAGAAGAAAGGAATGGTGGCTTACTTGTAGCTGCTCATCTAAAGAATACTTAAAATCTAAAAGAAACTAGATCCTTATGAATATTAATGAAGTTAATTGACAGCTGTTGTAAACAAAAGCTGGAAGGACCACAACAAACACTTGTAACACAATCGGCTGAATCACACATTCATTTCAATTAAGGACAGGCTGTCAGGCCGAATCAGCCGCTTAACCAAAGGCAAACAAAATTTAAACCTCTGACAGCAAATCAATCTCAAGTTTCACCAGAACTGAACCTTTTAGTGGGTAATTTTTGGTCCATGCGAGAAAGCAACCACTGCAACACTTAGACACAGTATTTTATTCACAGCTGTGTGTACCTGGATCGGCCAGCGAGGAAGAGGCTGGAGGAAGTTAGCTTCGTATGGGTAGTCCACCATAGCCAAATTCACCCACGTCTCCTGCAGCCAGCTCTTGAAGCCGATAGCGTCATTCGTGTTTTTAAGAGGGGAGCATAAGCTGAATTCATCTGACAGCCACTGGAGACCAGACGCTTTTGAAAAGAGAGCAAGAGAATTCATTTTTCATGTGAACTGCACATCACATATCATCATACATGTCTGCCACCATATTTATATTATATATATTATATATATATTTAATAAAACAATGATTATTTGTTAGCACTTAACAACTACGACTCCCACGAATCCTTAGAGGTGTGGTACAAAAACTAACACTGCCAGAATGAATTCCCCTTATACCGTCAAAGTTGCATCAAAAAGCAGATTTCAAGTCTCTTTTTCTCCAAATATTTTCTTTCTCGTGTCTTTTTCACCTATTAGACTCCTCAGATTCTGAAGTTTTTGGGACAAATGCGACCAAAAAAAACATCCAACAAGGTGACAACCATAATCCATCTGTCTGAAGCTTCTGGGTCACCGTGACCGGCTAAAAACACACCATCACTCGCGGGGGGTCTGTCCTGTTTAATTGTGTTTTACCAGGCTAGTTCAGCTCTACCTATCTCGTACTGTAATGTCTTTTAGTTTCCTCTGAAAGTACGTTAAACTGCCAACATGGATTTATGAACACTCATTAACAGTAGGTAATTAAACTCATTCAAGTTAATGCACTAAGTGGGAGTGTGAGAGACACTTCATTATGACTATAACTAAAAAACTAAAAATCGGTTATGCTGGAGGAGGATTTTCTCTAACCTGACATGCAGAAGCTGAAAGCGGCTCTTATTAATAGTTTAAACCTGTTATTTAAAGTGTTCGTGAATGATTTAATAATTATTACAGCTTAAAACTCTTTCTAAGAGGCGCCTTATTGACTTTTTTTTATTGGTGGACTATTACCAGTGACGGTGTGATAAGAATAAAAAGTGCCGTTCGAGTCAATAAAGCTTATTCCTGCTGTTTAAGATGATGATGATGAAAAAGGTACCAGGTGATCCTGCAAAGGAACGCTTTCCTTTTCAGGTCAGAGCTGAATATTAAAGAACTGAGATATGCAAGTAGTAAATTCTATGAATATTCTGTCGTACAATCTGTCATGTGTAGAGAGGCCCCAGCCTTCATGTCCAATAGCACTGCACTGTTTTAGTGACAGCTGTCTGGTTTCAGGCTTTAGCAGACAGTTAATCAAGTTTACGTTTGGACCATATGGACAAATCTTCAAACCTTCAGCCTTCCTCATAGACGAGATTAAACATGGCTCATCTATTACTCTGAATAATTCATATTTTCTACAGTCTGACAGATAAGATAAATCTACCCATCATGACTGTGAGACTTACCCGTGGAAGATACATTTTCAATAGCCTTCCACGACTTCCTGATGTTCGTGTCACAGTTGTAACCACTTTTGGCAAAGTCCTGCGTTACTATTTTGTAGAAGTCTCCACATGGCACCATACCAGGAAACTGCCATATCGGCGCAGAGGCAGCCAGAGCTCTGAAATCACATATATTAACTTTATCCTCAGGATGACACAAACTGCACCATTATCCTGTGTAACCTTAATATGATTTGTGTAACATGTTGAGGTAGCGTCGTAATTACAAATCAAACTCTTCAGTGCCTCTGAATCTGTAGCAAGAGCGCGAAAGAGACCTCACAGATTTGTGCTGTTGGCTCAAATGTTTGTTTTTATTATATTTAATCGCCAACAGGAAACAGTGAAGCCAAAACTTTCAAAGAAATGCAGAACAAGCACTCTGTCCAAAGAAAGCTGAACCTCAAAAATAAGATCCTTTCCTCGTTTATCTCTTCGGTCTCCTTTGCTGTGAAGTGATCACAGATCACAGAAATGCTAACTTGCCTGGCACTGTAAATCTTTGGGGAAGTCTCCACAGCCGCACTAACATCTTACCCAACAACTATATTGGGGTACTTCATCCTGAACCAGGCAGACAGCATCCCTCCATAGGAGCCCCCGATAGCGATGACAGGGCTGTGCTGCGCGCCGGGTAAAGTGCTCTTCATGTTCTGAATCAGCACTGCAAAATCTGCCAGGGCCTGCTCTGAGGTCAGGTAGTTCAGGTGTTTGCTGTCCTGCAAGCAAATGACAAGTATTATTGTAAAATGAAGAGTCTGAAAATCACATCTACTACATCCACAAACACATGAACACATTACAAGACAGAAAACGTGTAATTAAACATATTTAAATCAGATTTTGCTCCAAGTGTAACACTGCATCTTCGCTTACACTGTAAGAGTCCGGTCCAAATGGCAGAGACTCTCCATAGTAACGATGTTCTGCAAAAACCAGCATGGCACCCAACTCCTCCGCAATTTCCCACATGAAGCCCTGCAGAGAAAACAATGACAGGTGCTGAATTAGACTGCGGGCTATGTGCAGGGTAAATACAAGGTAGCAGAAGGGATATTTACAGTGTTGTTGCAGAACCAGGTAATGTCGCCTTCATTGCCAGTATAGAATAAAATAGGTCCTCCGGGCTTCTGCCAGTGTTTGTCAGCCACAAGGTATCTCTGTTTGAAGGTGCCATCCTCCAGGAAGCCAAAATGATCGATCTGTAACAAACGAAAACACAAAGCTAATTAAATCTTATGTGATAACACATCACTGACGTTAAAATCTACACGTTTTATAGGACAGAGTCCGGCCCACATAGGCTGCTCTGAGCTGGACGTGATCACTTGACCCTGTGCCAGCTGCAGCGTTGTGAGATGACAGTCCCGAGGTTAGATTCAAGGGTAATTAGCCCCAATTTGTATTAAAAAATGTTGAAGCCAATTTAAGGGATGCCACATTAGTTCCAGTTAAGATGAGCTCTGATCCTTTCACTAAACCTCAGGGATTCTTGGGTATCTTCCTCTTTCAACTATATGTCCTGTAGTCTTTATTAAACAAAAGCAGAAAGAAACCAACAACTCCACAGAGAAGACAACCCCATGAGGCTGCTGAGTTGTCCAAGCCTTGAAACATTCCCAACACTTGATACAAAATGTTTTTGTTTTGTTTTCCCCCCTCCTCGCTCGCGGCCCTCCTCACTGGATACAAAGGAGGCAGCAATTTTATGAGCCAATGACAGCAAAAAGATTCTGGGGGCTCAATGTGTTCATTCAAGCCTCGGCTCCTTAGTGCTTGGCACTGCTTTTAAGTGAGAGCAGACCATGAGACAGTCTGAAGGAAAAGTTTGGCAGTTCTGAAACAAAATAAGTTTCAGTGTCTTTCAAAGTGTGATGTTAGAATTTTGTGAACAAAGCGTTTAAGTTGCTTTATGTCCCCCAAAAAGTCAGATAACTTGTTTAGTTATTTTTTATTCATACCAGGATTTTCTAACGTTTGACGTCTTATTGAAAATCTTCAATTATTAAAAAACAAAATATTCCTCTGCTCTGTGATGTAAAGACCAAAACTGAAGTGCTTCAGCAGAAGGAGCCCTGGTGAATACTGTATCGCCCGCACTCACTCAGTATGCACATCACAAAACCTATGAGATTGGTTTCATAACAAATCCACAGCCTGACAGGTAGTGCCACCATGTGGTAACTGCAGGCATCAGCTTCTTTCTATTAAGATTCAATTCACATAGCGTGCAGCTACTGGACCAGGACTTTAACTATTCTACAAGTAAACAGGCTGCTGTGTTACAGTCCAACAAATTGAGACATGAAGGAAACAACCGAAGCACAAGCTCCTGTAAACTACTACAGTTCATTTGGAGGATGCTAAAGGACACTTCCATTCATTGTGTGAAAGGCAAAAAAAAAAAAAAGGCAGTGAAGAGGATTTCCTTTGGACAACTGCTAGATCACTCAGTGCTCTCCTCACAGACAGTGTGGAAAATGACTAATGATTGATCACTCTTTTGTAAAAATAGCAGACGTGTTATTGGTACTGAGAAGTGGATAGTGGGGGGGGATTTTATATCTTGCGCTTGTGGAGGAGAAAAATACAATTTCTTGTTGATTGAAACGCTTCAGACACAGACAATGGGCTTCAAAAAGGAGGAAATGATTCTTATCTTCTTTTTAGTGTGGCTGATTAGGCAGGATGGCGTGGGTTGGACCAGGTGTGGAGCATTGTCTCCTAATCCAAATAATGTTTGGTGCACAGAAAAATCTGCAATATACTGCAAAAAACAGTTATTTTCATTTTTCATTATTTTCTTGATTAATCGATCGGATGTTTGGTCGATGAAACGTCAGAAAAAGTGAAAAATGCTCATCACAGTTTCCTTGAACCAACAACAAAATAGTCTCGTTTTGTCTGACCAACATGAAGATACTGAATTTACAAGGAAAAGCAACAAATCCTTTCATTTGAGAATCTGGAATCATCAAATAGTTAAATAATTAATCAGTTATCAAAATAGCTGCAATCACAAATCAATAAATTGCTGCTCCAGAAATATTAAATACTTCTGTTTACTATCTTTTGTATGCGATTGTCTTTTCCTGATGACTACACTCATGGATCTTGGAAAGTCCTTGTAAAACCTTTCAATGTTTAATCCTGCAGGGAAACAAGCTTAAATATTCAACAGAGTTTAAAGTTAAAGAGTGAATACAGGCAGATGCTGCGAGGCCCAGATTAACACATTAAAAAGACACAGCCTGCCTCATGTCTGAAGCTCATGTGAAGCAAAACTATGAATATATAGAGCAAATTAAGTCAGCCAATTAGAGAGCGACCTCTCGTTGTGTATATGTTTTACTTCTAATTAATAAATGACATAATTATTGTGACTTACACTAAAATGACAAACCTTTTACACATGACGGGCAGAGTTTACCTTTCACAACATGCCTGATTGCAACAACAGGACAGTAATAAGACACAAGCACAGTCTTGTGACCGTGTGAGTCAGGTTCACAAGTCAATAAGCGTGAAGTGTTGGGTACCGATGCATACACGCAACATGCAATCTGAGTAAATGGAAAATGTAAAGGCTGAATGAAAATCTGTCAAACACCCCTGAGGTAAAGCGCTTCACGTTCACTGGGCCCCGGAGACCTTTTTAGGCAGGAAGCCAACAGGGACAGTTACAGCTCTGCTGGCAGGGACAGAGCCAATTGTGATTCCCTTCACTACAGGAAGGAAGAAGGAAACAACCTATTGTCTGCAGGCACAACACACGCACAGCTCCTACAGAATACAGTGCATTGAACATTTTAGAAAGAGCAAGTGGTGCAGAGACAGCAAACAATGAAGCCAGGGTAATGTAGTGGTAAATAAAGAGGTCATCAAACAGTAATCATCACATAATACAATACTGAATTATTTCACATGTTTGTGCATCACTTTTATTTATGTTGATTATTACTCATGTTTATTATAAGACTACATTCAGCCCTGCTGGGCTGCAGAAAGGGAAGTGAAAGAGAAAGAAGAAGTCATAAAATGCAGTTTCCAGAAAAACAAGTTTGACTTTATAAAATTCACACTCACCTTCTGGTCAAAATAAACTGTTTCATAGCTGATGGGGGGCTCAGTGGAGGGCGGTGACCCACCGAGCCTGGTGAAAAGTTGTGACTTAAAGGCGATCACGTGTAAACAGCCGAGACACAACGTTAGGACGCAGGTAGCTGCAGCTCTGCCCAAAACCTCCATCCTGACTCCAGCCTCCGTCACCTCTGCTGCTGCTGCTGCTGCCGTCCAACACAACTCACCACAAAGTGATCTCCTAGCACTTTAAGGTGGTCAGGTCGCATGATCTGTCCTCGCCTGCACTGGGGAGACCTGTCCCGCAAAAGAAAGGAAGTGAGACTGGTTTGTCAGCAGATCCACAGAGGTGCTGTCAGACAGCGTGAGAGCTAAATTTAGCAGCCGAGCAGAAACACACCAAGTCTGCTGCACAGGAAACATCAGCCGCAACGTTTCACAACGTTTTCACAACGTTTTCACAACTTATTCCAAATAATTACTTCAAACTAGTTCAAACTAATCCCACTGCAGCCGGCACGCAGTAAACAGAGAGCAGATGGCTCGTAGTGTAAATACACTCGCAAGGGTTGATGGGAGTCTGAGTTTTTTTTTTTGCGTGTGCACGCTAGCAACGAACCAGTTATCTCTCAGAGAGAAGTGTGTATAGATGCAAGGCTGCAAATAAACAGTGCTCACTGCAATGGTCTGTGTTATCACAGTGTGTGTGTACACTTATTCTCAATGTGAAGCTTGTATTCTGAAAGTCTGTACCGGAAATGACTCTATGCTAATGTGCTGTGGGGCGCATCCCATGTGTCTGAGGCTGCATCCACATTTTCCCTCATTTGAATGTTTTGCAAAGGGATGAGGTCGAATAGTCTAGTTTCCTTCCTAACTGCATGAAATGAGAAATATTTATGCAGCAGCCACGATTAAAGCCGAGGAAAGGTGATTCGGTGTTTCCTCCCTTATCTCCTTAAGCGTAGGACACACTGGACCATCCTTTCCTCAGGAAAGGAAAGGAGATGACCCCGTCCCACAACTCCTTCCGGCAGCAACAACAAAAAAACAACAGTATTTACAACCAGACTTTATTTAAACAGTGTGATGCAGGCTGCAGCAGAGAGAGAGTTTTGTGTCTGCACAAATCATATACAGCGATGACAGCTGGTGTACATGTGTACACGTGTGTCTGTAATCTGCACATGAATAACATCCTGCATGTCCTGCTGATCCTGCGTCCTCCTCAGAGGCACGGCAGCATTTCTGTGTTCACTGATTTATTATTTAAAGACTCAGAATATAACGACGGTGTCATTTGAACACTGGAAAATTCAGTGTGAGGCTAAATTTAAGTTTTAGAGCCGTGACACGATAAAATATGTTAAAATAATTTAATATATTTGGGCATTTACATCAAGTTAATGGTGGAAATAACCGATTATAAAAAGGACATCAAATATAAAATGCGAGGAGGCATCTCAAGGAAGCGAGGACATAAGGGAGCAGCTCGCCCCCTTGTGGCCGCCTTAAAGAACTACAATACCCGGCGTGACGCCCTGAACAGAAGACGTCACTCGCCTGCGACCAGCTTGTGATGTCCGCGGCAGCATCGTGATGGAGGTGTGCGGCTCTTCAGGTGTTTCTCTCAGAGAGTTCGGCTGCGAGCAGAGTTTACTGTCCCGACCTGACGGTTCGGCGTCCTTCACCCAAGGTAACGACATGTTTACACCTGCTGACTGATGCAACACGTGATTCAGAGGAAGTTAGCGCATCGTTTGTGGGAATAATACACCCATGGTCCAAAGCAGAAAACAGCAGTCAGGTTCTGTCCAGGTGTCAGTGTGTGCACACAAACACACGTGGAGTGAGCATCTGTCCACACACTCCTCAGTGTCTGAACATAGCTGTGTGTGGTTATTGTGAAGGGTTTGGTCGGTGGTGAGGTCAGGAAGAAAGAAAGTGTTCAGGAGCCTCTGATGTCTTATGCTGTATTATTTATTAACACTTGGCCAAGGAGAATTAGAGACATTCTCATAAAGCATCAGAGTCGGTGTCACATTCTGCCCAACTCATGCTGGTGGTCAGACTTTAAACCCAGAGATAACACAACAAACACTACACGCCCAGAATTAGGTAAGAGAGAATGCTTTTACCAAGGACGGTGTCTTCGTCAACATGATTAAGTCTGCAGACACAGATGTCTGTTTACGCAGACTGGAGTGTCAGTGGCGAGCTGTCTATTATGTCTAAGGCCACAACAGTGTTGAGATAGGACAGCCCCTGCTACCGCCAGCCAAAGACAAACAACTAATACTGCTGAGGACCTCAAGGCCCACATGTGACTTCGTGTAACCTTGTGTAATGTCTGTATGTTTGTGCTTTTATTATATTCCATTTAAAAGTATGTATGTGTCACTCAGAACACCACAAGAATAGAAAATTCCATAACAGTTTGTTTTCAATGATGACCTTTAACTCTAGTGAACTAGAACTATATCTATATATAGTTCTAGTTCTTGTTGATGTCTGTGTTTACCTGTGTTTCTTACCTGTGTCTGTGTGTGTTTGAGGAGAGCAAAGTGTGACCGGAGTCACACACACACCTGGAAAGTTAAAGTGACCGACTGCTCCATCTGCTGTGAACACTTCTTTCTAAAAGCTTTTATTTCTCCCTGATCTTTTTTTGTTTTTTCATTTGTGCTCAGGGCAAAACATACTTTCTCCCCGCCTGGATCAGTTCTCTTGAATAATGTGTTTCTTCTGTCCCTTTTGTGAAGGAGACACAAGTGTGTTGGCAGGAGTGTACGGGCCGGCCGAGGTCAAAGTCAGCAAGGAAATCTATGACCGGGCGACGCTGGAGGTGTTGATACAGCCCAAAGTGGGTTTGCCAAGTAAGTGATTACCTGAAGAGATGCAGCTGTATTTGGGAGTTTAATGCAGCGGCTGCAGGTTAAGAAAGCACTTTCGAGGAGATACATAGGGAGATCTTTATATGCGACCACATGCTCTAATGTTAGACACATGCAGATGTTTTCATGTGATGATGTTCACAAATAAACATTTCTAACAGCTTATTCAGGGGAAAGTTTGGGTGTTTTTTTGAGCATAGTAACTGCCATACCACAGCACACCACAAGGTGTAAGAAGTGAGTCTGAATCAAGTGTTTGTTTATCTTCCAGGTGTGCGTGAGCGATCGCAAGAGCAGTGTGTGCGAGAGACCTGTGAGGCGTCTCTGCTGTTGTCGCTCCATCCTCGCTCCTCCCTCACGCTCGTTCTTCAGCTGATACACGATGACGGCTCAGTATCCTTCAGTAAAACTCTTTGTGCTGTAAAGTTCGTTGTAAATCCGCTGCTGATGTTTCTCGTGGAGTGTTCTTCCTTAGCCGTTCCTCAGCTCCTGTCCTGCTTTTTGAACGCTGCCTGCATGGCTCTCATGGATGCAGGCCTGCCTATGAGTTGCCTGTTCTGTGGAGTGACCTGTGCCATCGACACAGACGGTCAGATCATCACAGACCCCAGTGCAGCTCAGGAGAAGGTAAATGTGAGGCTGTTGAGTACAGGCCAGTCTACACCACCCATTCTCCATGTTTTATAATCACCGCTGTAATGTGTCATCATCCTCACTGAATTTAACTTGTTCTTGTCTATTTTCCTTTTTACCAGGAAAGCCGAGCTTTGATGACTTTTGCTATTGACAGTAAAGAACGCAAAGTCATGATGTCGTCAACCAAAGGATCATTTTCAGTTCACGAGGTCAGTAAATACTTTTCCTGAAATGCTGCAACGTTGTCAGATTTAGATTTGTGAACAAGGCTTGAGCGTCAGTTACAGCTGTGCTTCATACTATACGATACTGTACGGGCTCTGTCGGCGATCTGCAGGTCCGACAGCTCTTACAGACATTTTAAGGATGATCTGTTTTGGTCCACAGCTGCAGCTGTGTATAGCAGTCAGTCAGAAAGCATCAGAGAAGATCTTCCAGTTCTACAGAGACTCTGTCCAGCGGCGATACTCCAAAACCCTCTGAAGAAGAAGAAGCAGCTTTTTTTATTAGCCTTTTTTTTTAAACAATTTGAACAAGTACTGATGTTGTAATAAAATATTTTGCAAACACTTTGGGCTACATTTGCTTCAGTTCCTTTGTAGTCAGCTGTGCTGAGGGTGGAGTCAGTGATTCTGGTGGGTGGTGCAGGACGTCTGTAACATTTTTACAAAATAAAAAGACAAATGTCAAACAAGTGCATTTATTGGGATTCTTTCAGTTTAATATTTACATTTAATACAAGGGCGTGAACTGGGAAATAACTGAATATATCTTTTATTAACAAATCTCATTTATCTCAACCTTTTAACCTTTATTGACTCGCATGAGTTAACCACTTCCCTGCATCCAGTCATCATCTATACAAGTGATGCAATGGCAGCATCATCAGTCAAGGCAACCCACTTTAAATGCTTCCATATAAATCACTACTTGTGCTAACTCAGCTGCAACAACAAAGGTTCATTGACGGAAGTGTCCGGTGGAGAGAGGACGGTTCGGGATCGTAGGAGCTGTACAACACGGCGTGTGGACTCTGGGTCAGACACGAGATATCACAAGTGTGTCTACACATAGCACGCACAGTGACCATAATCTATTATCAGCTTAGTCTGAACACCGCGGAAAACAAAAGTGTTTGATTTAATGGAGCCGTGGACTCTATAAAACTATACATCTAAATAGAAAATGTCAACTCTTACCTTACAGTCATTTTTTAAAATATTTACTCAGTTTCCTTATTCACAGTTTTTGTTAGTGGCACATTGAAGCTCAAACCAATATGGCCAAAGTATTTTTTTCTTTCATCAAAGCTGTTTTTGCAGGACCAAATAAAGGAAGTGATCAAAGCTTGGAGCAGGTTTGACAACCACAAACTCGCCATGCGGCTTTCTGCTGTGGCCAAAACGGAGATTTTACTGACTCATGCATCACATGGCTGAACGCTGCGTGTCTGGTTAGGCCTCTTTTTTTACCACGTTGCTCACCAGACAAAGTGTTACCATGTTTGTTTACACCAGTTGACAGCTTCAAAGGTTTGTCATGTTGCAAGAAGCAAGTTCCTGAAGGATTTCAGTCCTCTCTGCGGAGGAGAAAATAAGAAAATCTACATTTGGGGAGCGTGGAGCGGCGGCCTGGTTGCTTCTATTAATGGAAGAGCTCATGAAAGGATCATCCTCAGAGTTTCTTCTGTATTTTTGGCACTTTTCCTTGCAGAGGAGTGCAAGCCCACTGCTCTGTCTACGTTATCATTTTCTAGCACTGTGTAAAGAAGCGGCTCCTTTGTTTCTATTTCTAGAGCCAGTTTTTCACATCACAACCTTGCGTCACCTGACAACTCTTCATTTATATTTATTTTCTTATATAATGGCACTAATGTATTTTTGTACATTGTACATGTACGTTTAGTTTTTTGTGTATTTCAACATAAAGATACTTATTCAACTTGGCATAAATAACAGTCTTTTCTGCAGGTAAACAATGAGTGACACAGAATGTGAAACCAGGATGGGTTGATCCATCTACGTGTGCAGAGTTTCCCTGTGGATCTGTCCTCCGCTCCAGCCCGTGGAGGAGCAAGAAATTCTTGGTTATTGCCTTCCTCTCCGCGAGCGACAGTGCTGGATCAGGCCTCCCACGGCGAGCTCCATCAGGATCTCAACGCTGCTTCGTCCTTGTTGTGACCTTCTCATAAATCTGCAGACTGGATGGTCGCGTACTGCCCTCCACTTAGCTCCTCCCGGGCAGACGAGGCCACATATCCTCTCTCTGTCTCTTCTCTTTCTGCTTCTCATTATTCATTGGTACTGTGACGGTGATATCTACAGTGTTGTGATAACATCTGCATGTTTTTTACAGTAATGCTTAACGTGGTGACGACTACAGCACACATGTACGGGATGGCAGGTAACTTAAGTCCTCGGGTGACAAAATAAATCACATTTACAGGCTCGATCTTCTAGGTGGAGTGATATAACTTCTTTTTCAATTATTCTGTGCGAGGAACGTCCTCTGAGCTGAATTCTGTCCTAATCCAATTAGAAGTGATTGTGATCTATGCAGCAGCTCCTCTGTTGTTTGCACTGTGCGTTCTCCACTTTCCTAGCTCGGTGTAGATAAAACAGAAGTGCGGATAGGATCGACGAGACAAAGGCTGTTTTACACTTACAGGTGATATGTTGGCATGTATTGATGAAATGTGTGACGTCTGTTTTTTGTTTGTCTCCTTGTGCAAGAGCTGCTTTTATGGTGGTTTTCCAGAAAGGTAGGAAATCAATGCAGCAATGGCACAGATGTATGTTATAATTCCAAACACAATGGAGAGGACTGAGAGCCACAGAGCCTGGCGAGACGCTGCATTGGCCCCCTGGAAATCCCCCTGAGCCGATGCCTTGTTGGTCTGAGAAATGGAGGAGAGAGGAGAGTGAGATAAGGATTAGAGGAGGGAAAAGAAGAGAGAAGGGCATTCGTCATCATTTGTCAATGTCCTCTCTGGTCTCTGCTTTCCTCTTCCACTCATTCCAATCACACACTAAGCCCATATTATGTTCCGTCTCTGAATAACACTTGCCGTTTGTGCCTCATCCATCACTTTATCCTTCTTCCTTCCTCTCTCCTTCTAGTCCTTGTCTCTGACTCTGACCCCTGTTTTAGGCAGCACTCAACAATATTGGAAATCTATCACCTTGGGGCTTCTTGTTATGACTCTAATTAAACCTTAATGAAGGCCATTGATCTGATCAAAAGGCCTTTGCAGCTTGATGCCAGTTAGCCTTGCAAAAGCGTTAATGGGATTTTTTCCTCTGCACTGCTGGAAGGACGCCTGTATATATACGAGGGGGGTTTGGTGACTAGAGATAGAGGTGTTGGGGGATTTTCAGCACTGCCAGCAGTAATAGTGACTGATGAGATCATTTGTGCAGAGATGTTGCTCCTGTTTCCCTTTAACCTGCTCTATATACCCAACCAGAAACTGATCATCTCAGCTATCAAATGAAGACTTCTTTCTGTCAAACACAACTTTTGTACAGCAGAAGGAGAGATGGTTATATTTGTAGCCTGCTGACACGGTGTTTGAAAGGAACAGCATGTTTGCTGTAATATTGATTTTCTTTTCAGTGTGATGCTTGTTGGATTGTTTGTTTCATGATGGAAAATATATTAGCTGGTTTTGGAAATATGAATATTATGAGTGAGGGGTGATATTCAGAGTAGAAGTATTGATACGGCAGCAGGGTTGACTAGTGATAAACTATTTCTTTTTACTGGTTTAATTGTTTATATTATTCTGCGGTTTGCATCCGGAGTCAGCGGGTTCAAACGATCATTTTGTGGTGTCTGTTTTTAATTTGCTCTGATTGTTTTCCTTTGAAATACTGAACAGAGCTTACAGCCTGTCACGTCAAAACATCCGACATTGAAGATGACGCATGATTAATCCAGCCAACACAAACATCTCTGTGAAAATATCTAAATGTATAAAAAACACATCTTTGTGGATTCTTCCTTTGGATTGTTGAGCTCTGTGATGTTTCAGAGTTCTTCTACAATAATCCTTCCAAATCTAAGTGTAATCCATTCTTGTTCGAGACGCGTTGTTAGTCTACACAGGGTAAGAAATCACCCTTGGTTGTGAACTACAGTGCCAGCTTGTATCTTGTCAGCTCAGGACTGAGTGTGTGTGTGTGTGTGTGTGTGTGTACCTTCTGTGAAAGGTAGAAGGCAGCGATGCCCAGGGGCCAGAAGCAGCAGAGCATGGAGAAAAAAGCCAGGCCCAGGTAGTCCTGAGGGATCATCAGAGGGAAGTTGTTCTCGCTGTCTGTATCACTGAAATCATCAATGGATGAGTCCTGGGATTCAAACAGAGTGCACGCAGGTTGAGTTCAGATGGACTGGACAAAGATGAATCTCAGTGTAATTATTTATTTCAAAAGTTGTGTTAAACATGCTGTACATAGGATAAAAAGCTTTGAGGTTTTGTTGTTGTGTATGTTGTGTTCATGTCCTCCGCAATGACTGTAAAACTTTGCTGGTGTGTGTAAGATAATGTGACTGAATGGGGTTAGTCTGGATGTGCGCGAGCTCTGCTGACCGCAGGCGGTTCATGACCCGCTCATCTTTCTGAAACAGCTGCATATTCAATCTGACTTCACGTCACGTTACTCTGCTTGTTTTATTTTTTAGAAATGAAATAACTGTTTTCCAAAGAAGCTTTGGTCAGTTCCACAGTAAGAATCCAGCATAAAGTGATGAAGGAGTTTTGGGGGGCAGTTTGAGTCCTTTAACTAAGCGTTTAAAGAGGAACAAAGGAGAAGGAAATGTGTTGTTCCTCTTTGTGTTTCACTCCACAGGCTGAGCTTTACAATAAACTTATTGTGTGCGCTGTCCTTTTGTCCTTGCAGAACAAACTCCTGACCTGAACTCCGTGGCAGCCAGCTGACATTAACGGCGTGCGGTATTACTTGTGTTTGTCCACCTGCTCGTGTTCTTAATCAAAGTAATATTTGTAAAACAGCCCTCAGCCTTTTAGTTCGCAGCAGGTAATTAGACCTCTCGATTGAACCTTGCTGAGAGATTTTTCATAATAATTAGCAGCTACTTCTTCTGTGACATTCACAGCCTATACATTCTCATGTTGACTCTAAGTCGTCACGTGACCGCCGTAAGAGTCTTGCAGCTAATTTACATTTCACTCCAGGACGGGCTTTGCTCACTGATCTATGAAATAGAACTGGCATCCTCCATTGCTACTGTAGTGTCATTACCTGCACCGCAGCAGGAGAGGAGCTTTATGTAATCGATTTTATTTTTTGAATTGCATTGAATTGCTACCTGCCCTGAAATGCATTGCTCATACGTCTATTTTAAGTTCCTCTTCGGTTACCAGAATCTGTACTGAGGATGTGAGAGTCTCTTTCTGAGGAAGGTGTAGAACTATTTATGTGTAGAAATGCCAAAATGAGCTCATCACTTTGTTACCTTTCTCTGTTTTATGTCACGTGTAAACTGAATATTTTAGGTTTGGACTGACACAAACTTAGCTGTCATCCTGTCTTACGTCAGAATCGGGAAGCAGATCATCCTCGTCGTCCATGCTGTAGGACACACTGTGAAAGTCCTGCGTCTCGGACAGCAGCTTCCTCTCCAGCGTGGAGCCGGGCCGGATGTCCACAAAGGTGGTCTCCAGGTAGTCTTTGCTGAGCAGGGAATCTGCGTGGCTCCAGATGGGGGCCGGTGGATAAAAGGACTCCAATGTGCGAGGTAAGGAGCAAGGGTCCAGGAGTTGCTGCTGCTGAAGCTCAGGAGGATGTCCGCAATAGCTCCTCCATGCTAAAGGAGGGTAAGCTCTGTCCTCCTCACACTTTAACCAAGATGCCCTTGAACAACCCACCAGGGGCCTGTCCAGTCCCGGGCCCCAGTGCCTGTCCTGATGCCCGGCTGTCATTGGTGCTTTCCCCCAGAAGAGGGTGCTCCAGCTCATCTAGATTCTCCATCCCTCTCTTTGAATACCAACCACACAAGAGGCCACTGCATCAACAACCAAACGTAATCTACTCGGGTCTGCAGAGTGTTTCCCTGAAGTGTCCGATGCGGTTTACGCAAAGGCAGCTGCTTTGCTGGCTTTAGTATTTGAATAATAATCCATCTTTAATCCTATTCTTTTTTATCTGTTATTATAAGTCCTGTACCAGATGCCAATAACACATGCCAGGTTTATGAAATCTCCTTAATGTGCCAGTGGAGGCCTTCTCCTGTGTGCTATGGGATGTGCTGAAGCTGCATAGGGGGATTCAAGCTCCTCTTCTCCTTACATGTCATAAACTATTTGTTTCAGGGTTTGACGGTTCAGGGTTTGCCCCATGTCTTCTATTTTACATGATTGAGAGTGTCAGTGTTCATGAATATGCTAATGTCTGCTACTTTCTCTCTCATACAATATGGAAATGTCAATTCTGATGATGGAGGACCCTGATTAGCCTCAGACGGGCTAATGAAAATACTGGGCAATGGGAAACAGCGTGATTCGCCCTCAGGAACTTGCAATAAAATATGAAGTCTTAATCTAAGCACAGTGTCGTGGTTTTAGCGTTAAAGCATCAGACATCAGTCTTTCGCTTCGGCCGTTCTGGATGGAAAGTGAGTTGGGAAATGATTGTATGATTGAAATGATAAGGGGAGCAAAAAATGACGTTCAAGCTGTCGCGACGTGCAGCAGCATGTTTGTTTCTCTGCAGGAGTCTGGAAAAAAAGTGAACCAACACTGCTTTTAAAAAAAAACAGGCCAAAGACAGCAGGCCTTCAAATAACTGGACTGATGCACAGCGGGCTTTGAAGCTTGAATATGCACAACCTCCAGCAGCAGTCAAACTAGCGGTTCAATGAACGGATTGGGGGCATATCTGAGGGCAGTTAATCTGTAAAGCAATGAGGCTCCAGGAATAGAATCCTATGGTGCACGTCCGCAGGTCAGTGGGCCTGCCAACATGCCTGTTTGTCTGTTGTTGCTGCAGGAAGTGATAATGAAGAAATCAAAGTCCTCCGGTGTTGATTTACGGCCGCGGGTTTGCTGTTTGCCACGGCAGCCCTCCTTTAGGACGCGTGTATTTAATGTAGCTCGTCCACCTTTCTTTCAGGTCCAGCTCTCCGATGATGATGGGCTCTGTTAAGAGAAGGTCACACAAAATACACCAGATTCACATCAGACAAAGTCCACTGTCTCTCATTACAACTGCCAAATCTATTAGAGTAATGAGTGTCTCTAAGGTTCATAGTACCAGGACATGAGGTACCAAATATCTGAAGTAAAGTACCTGCAGCTGCCTGGCATGAGACTCACGCTGCGTTAGAGGAAAGTCTGTCCCTGGGTAAAAACTGCTCACTCAGCATGCACATCTCTGATGGATACACATCAGCTCCAGGCAGACGGGGACACTGGACATGCGACACACTGTAACTCTGCAGCGATGGAAAATGTCCTGAGCATTAACGCCCTGAATGTACGTCATTGTGTCTTTTTTTTCTATATTCCAGTTGCTTAGAAACCCTGTCAGTAAGAACAAAATATGTATTTCCATTATGTTTGAAGTGGAAAATAAAAAAACGTACTTCACTGTCTGCAGTGATTGATTAGTGAAATGGTTAGTTTGAAACTCGGTTTCATTGATTTTGGCTGACCGCTCACAGTAAGCTGGTCATTCTTACCTCAGGAGCTTACTTTTCCAGAGATTTATCCAGAATGTATTCATCTAAAAATACCTTCACTGCTTTCTGGCGCCGACACATAAAAATGGAGCCTTTTGTCAAACTATGACACGAGCTGAAGCATGTTCAGGGTCTGCCGTGGCCCTCCTTCACCTCTAACTTTGTCTGCGATCACTCATTTTAAATGCCAATACAGCCGATAACACAGGACGGCTGTCATCGTTAATATGTATTTATGTATTTTTGTGACGCCTTCACAATCACAACGTATTGATTCTGTGAACGTTTCCACGATTCAGTACGTGAAATATTAATTGCCTGGTTAACATGTGATAAAAATAGAACGAATCAGAACTCAACAGGAGCAGACGGAAAGGAGGTTTCAACTCAACACAGTAATCAGACTGTCTGGTCCAATATTTTGCAGCGATTTACAGTTTATGATAATAATAATAACAACCTAATGCAGCCAGTTTAGAAATGTATAGCTGGTGGGACTTACGCAAACCTGACTGCCCCATAACGTGGAAGACTTACTACGTATAGCGGTGTTAAATGAAGTTAACAAACACATATGACTTCATGTATGGGGGGAATATCTAAAATTAGCACATAACTGAGAGGCACTGTGAGCCGTTAAGTGAGAAATGATGGAAAAAGTCTCGTATTGTGTGTTGAGGGTCTTTTCATTCCGCGGCAGAAAGAAAGTGTCATTTCAACAAACTACATAATATCTCATCAGTAAGTATTCATTCTGCATGGCAGAGTGCTTCACAGGCTCGAGATCAATTCAATGACTCGTTGTTGCACACTTCACTGCACAGCACAGGGAAAAAAAATGGAATAATTGGGTGTCTTTGGGCCGGCGTGGTGCTGAGGGCTGCATTCTGCTCTGCTCGCTGATAATGCCTCGCCGTGCAACCCCCCTCCTCCTCACACTCACTCCCCTTTATGGAGGGCTAGTGCCTCTCATACTGAACAAGCTGAGTGATCGTTCAACACACTGACGTCAGCAACAGCGATGAGTAAACTGCCTCCTCCACGTCACACACACACACACACGGACATATGGTGCATGCTGCACGCTTGTGCTCACTCACACACTAATATTTGTAGCACTTCACTAGCCTTCCCTCTCTCTTCTGCCCCCTCCCAATCACTGCAGCTTCATTCCAGGAGAGATGCACTCAGCTTTATTACACCCTCCACCCAACCCCACCCCTCCTGCACCTCTGCTCATCCACCATAAAAAGACTTCTGTCAGCTGTATTATGAGCCTGCCTCCTTTTCTGATTCTGCAACACTCATAAAACATCCAGTCAGGTAGAAGGAAGGTTGCAAGGACGCCGCTGCAAATCACCAACAACACTTTTACAAGAGCTACTCTTCTCTCCCTCGCTATCTTGCTCCTTTTTAGTCTGGTGCTTTGCCACACACACACACACACACACACACACACACACACACACACCAACAACCACGCATATACTCAGGTTCCTCCATTACTTCAAGCCCTCTTCTTTCGCTTTTGATCCTACTCCTTCCCCTCTTTTCATAATCCTGCCAGCACTTTCTGCAAAGCTGCAAAACTTAAAACTTCTTTCTTGGTACAATTTCTACTTAAAACATAGAAACGTGCCACCAAAGTGTGAAATATTGTCGCAAAAAAAAAAGACTCTTGAACAGACTTTCAGCAACTCTGCAGTCATTTTAAGACACAGTTACGCACACACACACACAGTCATGCACAGAGCTAGAAGTAATTGCTGTAATATTTCAGAATATGGAGATGCAGATACAGTGAACACTCCTGTAGAAAAAGAAATAGCATAGAGGCTGTAGAAACTTGGAGCTGTAAACGCCTGTAGGCTCGAATAAAAAGACATCTTGAAGAACGGCGATGTCAGGCTGATAAGACCAGAACAGGCTGTGCTGAGATGTGCTGAACAAAAAATCTGAAAACCCAAGTGGCAGTTAAATGGCCCTATTGATTTCATTTCCAAACCCCCTTTTTTTCACACACTCCCTCTCTTTTCCTTGTCTCCGTGGAGTGACTGACAAGAGCAGGGAGGAAACTGAAGAGAAAAGATAAGCAAAACACAGGCGGCAACATTGAGCGTGTTGCACAGCTCGTGAAGCCCAAAGTAACATCATGTTCCTATGGAAACAAATTCACCATGGAGTAGAGTGCTCACTGCAGGATAAATGAAGCAGGCACTAATTTGCCATTTCAGGATTGTTCCTCTGCTCAGCTTGATAATAACTGGATGGGATAATTCCAGCGTTGCAGTGCCTTCCAGTAAGGATGTGTTACTGTCACATTAGACTGCAAAGGATGGATAATTTCCACAGAATTACTCTATAATAACGAATGAGCGCAGTCACGCAGGCGCTGGGTTTACTTGAAGCCCCCTGTGCAGAATGTGTGTATGACAGTGTGAGCTCATTAATCAGCCCATGGTATGCCCCACCATAACCCCACACACACACTACTAAATACCCACACACTAACAAACATGCGCACAGTCCTTTGCAGCTTTGCATCATCTTGCCCTTTCAGGCAAACACGCAGTAAACAAACCTTTCGAAGGCCCTCCATGCCCTTCCTCCTACATGCTCACATACATAACAAAATGCATCATACACACACACACACACACTCTAATCGCACAGCTGGTGCTTGTGTGCAATGAGGCCCGAGGAATGAGAATCTGCAATATGTTGCAAATGGCTCCAGCATCTCTGCAGAGTGTGTTGTATGTTGTACTCCATCTTCTGTTTTACATCAGTGGACACACATGGGACTCACCATACAGGGACTGGGCTGTATTTTTTTGTGTAGTCATGTGTGTATGTTATGTTTGTTTGTGCTTCAGTGTCTTCTACAGCTGCTGCTGCAACTCACGTTTCTGTTTATGGGTGTGTATTTGGCTGTATATGGATGTTTTTGTATAAAAACTAAAATTGACC
Source organism: Nibea albiflora (assembly GCA_014281875.1). Taxonomy (NCBI): domain Eukaryota; kingdom Metazoa; phylum Chordata; class Actinopteri; family Sciaenidae; genus Nibea; species Nibea albiflora. Next base: position 23,899,901 of record CM024794.1, read on the forward strand.
ATGTATGACAAGATTACTTAAAAGCTTGTTGACTGTTTTACCACAGCTCCACCAGCATGTCTACATCCCACCAGGGGAAGCTACACCCTGGACGATGTTTACATGAACATCCCTGGCAGCCACAGAGCCCACTGAGGGCCCTAATTTGGACAATCACACCACATTTCCCTGCTTCTACTGCCAACTTACTCTCAGCTGATTAAAAGGGGTCAAACCATCAGGAACAGTTAGATGAAGCTGCAGCAGGAATATTTTCAATATGCCACCACCCAGCAGAAGAAGGCAGGTGACAAATTACAGAAAAAAACCTGAATAAATGAGTGGAGGAATACTTTCACTCAGGTGCATGGTAAAATTAAGCTGTTAACATCCAATCATACTCTCTGTTTTGATGGGAGTCGTCTTTTCCAGGAAGAAAAAGCCCCATCCATCTGCTGTGGCCTTCTCAGTCACCAAATCAAAAGTTAAGCTCACCTATGAGATGTTGGACCAAAGCATCACAGTATTCTCCACTACCATCATGAAAAGATTCCCAAATGAGGGAATAACTTCTGGAAGAATGATGTTCATCCCTCCAATAGAGTTCAGGGATTTGTAGAATCTATGCCTGCTGCACTGAACTACATGATGTGACAATCACAACCCCAGATGAATGCAGAGGTGAGGGCTATAGTCAAAGCCAAAACAGCTACTGTTCAGCCGGATGACAAGAAATCTGCAGCGCTAGATTGGAAGCTGGCATCAAGGAAGCAAAGCTGAAGAGAGAGCTCAACACCAGCAACACCAAAGACAATGGCAGGTGATCCCGACCATCACAGGCTAGAAAAATCAGGAGTGTGCCTATCGTGTGTGAATCCAGGCTGGCAGATGAGCATAGCAACTTTTATGCTGGCTCTGATCTCTTCAACAAAGACTCAGCTGTCAAGTCTACTCCACCTTCAGAGGGCCGGCCGATGTCCGTATCCACAGCGGACGTGAGAAGTATCCTCCTGAGAGTGAACGTGAGCAGAGCTGCTGCGTCTGATAACGTCCTTGGCGGTGTATTAATAACACATGCCAACCATCTAGTTGATGTCATTACTGAGAGTTTTAACACATCACTGTCACTGAGTGTTCTCACCTGCTTCAAAGCAGCCAGAATTTCTCCTGCACCTAAAAAGTCTGCAGTGTCTAGTCTGAACGACGGCCGTCCTGATGAAGAGCTTTGAGAAACCGGCTCTCCAGCACATTCAAGAACAACATCCGAGCCAGCTGAGCAGTTTGCATTCAAAACCAACAGATCCACAGAGGATACCATCTCCACTGGCCTCCGCTCCAGTGAAATAATAACACCTACATCAGAATGTTGACTTTCATCTCAGTATTCATCACAATCACCCAAAGTGAAACTGAGCCTGGGCTTGAGTACCACACTCAGCTGCAGCTGGATATTGGACCTCACACACAGACCACAGACAGTTAGGATTAGCAGTCACACCCTCCAGGGCTGTGTGCTCAGCTCTCTCTTGTTCAAGCTGTACACCCACGACTGCAATCTCCTCTGCTGTGCTGCCGCCACCATTGGCCAGATTTCAAACAATTACGAGACTTGATATTCAGAGGAAATTAGCAATCATGCAGGGTGGTGCACAGAGAACGACCCACTACTCGACATCAAGTAACACTGTATACACTGCTCTCTTACTTACTGTGCAAGAGGGAGAGAGAGAGCAGGTGTGTGTACTAGTATTACTGTTGATGGGTGACAAAAAGTATTTAAGTTTAAAGGATTACTGGTTAATCTCAGAATTATACTAGGGTTCATTTCCGGATAAGAACTAATTAGCAGTTATATGACTCAATACAATGTCCTCACAAGTGACCAAAATAAGTGTGTGTTAGGGTACACATGGAGCAATGAGCCGAATGAGGTAATTAGCCTCTCACAGATCTTTACATGAGCGATGATGTATTACATGCTCTCATCATCATCACAGAGGGCGGGCATATTTGTTGGCCTCTAATTGACGATGACCTGCACACACACACACACGCACACACACTGCCTTTTCTCATATGGTCCCCTGACACACATCTATCTGACCAAATGATAAATACGTGTTCAGGGATGCAGATGTGTCAGGTTGTAGGAATGAAGGAATGCTTCAGATTTATATTCCTGCACACCAGTCCTGGCAGTAAATTGCTATAAGCATGAACAATGGAGCAGAGCCTTGTGTCTTTGGAGAGGGTGGAGGTTGCTGTTGCTGGGGCTCCACTCCAAAGCAACATATCCTTTATTGTATATTTTCATAAATATACACAGAAAAACAACAAGAAAGTGAAATATCAGTTGAATTAATTAAGAAAACTGACGCACAGTTGTCTCACTAACTAAGAAAGAGATAAATAAATCATCATTCTCAAATATCATCTGCGAATCAATAATTGAAATATTTCACGTCAAAACAGAGATGAATTTAAAATGAGACCTACTCTGACAAATTACTCTGACATCACTAAAAACTCGTGACTGCTGCAGCTTCCAGCTGTCACACACTTAAAGATTTAATAAGATGAACACGCCACAAGTGAAAGCATGTTCATAGCATGCAGAAGAGTGCACAAAGTGTACACGTTAAGAGCTTTATAACTGACCACATGGTGATGATATTGGTGACGTGTTTCAATATGTTGTCACAGAAGAGGAATCTTTAGTCAGCTCGCGTTTCACATGTTAGGGCTGATCATTAAAGTGATCCTGTTCTACCTGGTCACAGGGTGGAGCTAAAGGTGCCACGCTTCAGTACGGAAGCAGAGGTCGCAGTACCAAGGCTGCCATCCGTGGTGCTATCTTGGTGTGTAAGTATAACTATTTTATTGTTGTTTTAAATATGAACAATTCTATGCACCGCTATTAAATTATTTACACTTTACACCACCTGTTTACCTGTTTAAAGTATAATAACCTATTTCAGATGTCAGTGATCATACAAGCTGACCTATAGACAGGCATTCAGTAGATTTTATTGACTGTAAGACAACAAAACACACAATATTAGTCCTAGCATCACTCGCCAGCGTCACAAACATGTCAGCTGTTGTGATGTAGTAAGCAGTTTTCCTTCAAAGCAGTAAAAATGAATGAGCTTGCAGCAACTGGAACAATTCATAAAGTTATTATTAATGATATAAACCATTTACTGGCAACACAGGTTATAATTAATAGTAATTAATCTAATATTCTTACTGCAGGTAGGCCTGACAGGAATGTTTCCACTTTTAGTATTTTCCCAAAAATATTGTTTTGATGTTAAACTGATCGTTTGCAAACGCTGTTTGACAAAGAGAGGAGTGGGGGCGGGGTGATGGAGCAATAACAGGGAAAGGCATGCAATATACATCACATATAATATACCATATTCCTGAATATTTAACAGTATAGTGATGAAATCATAAGTCAAAGAAACAAAACAGTGCACATAAAGACATTTTCAGGGTTTTCTTTTGTTCTCATCCAAAGTGAAACAGCTGGAGGTTTTCTTTAAACATGTTCTCACCTTAATGTTGGAAACTCGGATCCGTCCTGCTCTGTCTCCGGGATCAGTCCTCCGAGAAGACACGTCCCCGTTTTAACCATCCACAGCACTGAATGTTGTTACACACTGATCCTCTGATTTGCTTGCTTTCAGCGTGGGCATGTGCAGAATGTGTGTGTGTGTGGATATGAGTGTGTGTATACCCCACACGTGTGTGTGTGTGTGAGAGAGAGAGAGAGAAATGATGTGAGCGTCAAGTTACAGAGCACGAGTCAAACTTATTGGCGTCCCTCCGTCGAGCTGTGCTGATGCCTCAGTGAACAGATGCAGAGCTGCACCTAACACACCTGTGCAGCCTGCCAGCAGTAACGTGCACGCTTTGTCAAACACTCCCCTTCCCCCTGCACAGCATCTCCTCTCGCATCCAGCTCGGCTCGCTCTCTCCTCCTCGCAGACAGCACAGGCTCTTTCATTAATCCCTGCCGCGGCTTCAGTGCATCTTATACGGTGTCAACTTTCTTCTGCCACTCTCAGCTTTTCTCTCACTTCCCAAATACAGCTCTCCTCCTCTCCTCTCTCCTCCTCCTCCTCCTCCTCCAGCTCTTTCTCTATCTCTCCTTTTTGCCTTCCTTCAGCTCTGCTACCTTATTACGATGGGGATGCTGGGTCCTAAAGCCTGTTGGTGCAGTGCCTGAGCCTGCGTGTGTTATTGTATTTCAATTACTCAATGGGGAGGGATGGGAAGAACACACAGATGCAAAGTGGGGACATTTTGCCTTTTCTTGCTTCTTCAAGAGGATCAGAAGGGTCAGGGCTTGGTTGTAAACTGGGAGGACTGGGGTTACGACCAGCTGGAGCCTTATAGCAACACAAATAGGATGCTAGTGGGTCATAGGATTCTGGACAGGCTGCAAATGTAATATCCGCAGTGTGCAGCAAGGTGCAAATATGAGATAGAAATCTCACTGATGCCGCTGCCGCATGAGGCAAATACAAAAATGACCAGTGGCAGCAATCAAAACAGAGAGGCTGGGGGAAGAAGAGCTGCAGGATGTGGAGGAAAGAAGGGGGGGTTGGTGTTATGCAGTGGCTTTGTGTGTGTATGTGTTGTACCACAGTGGAGGCAGCGAGATGCCCCCCAGCAAGGATGACTCCACTTTGTGTCAGCCTTTTCATGTCCGCTTCACCCTATGACCCACTTTAGCCACCAGGGCCAGCCCGCATTAAGATCTCCAGTCAGAAATAGACTCAAGATGCAGGAACAATCATCCCAGCTTCAGGCTCATGCTCATTTTGCCTCTTTCTTCAGGGGAGGCTGTGCGGGATAAAGCTCAGGCATTGTTGGACACCAGCAATCAATGAAATCCGCGGGGCTTATGCTGAGTATTAATGAGGTGCACTGCTCTTAGCTAGAGTCCCCCTCCCCCAGAAACGGTTTAACCTCCGGGCTGTTTTTCTGTTTGTGTTGTTCTTGTTGTTTGGTTCATTCCAGTTGGTCAGCACAGCCGCAAAGCTTCCCATCTGATGCTCCATTTGTCTTTGGCTGCCAGAGTGACAAGCAGCCTCTCAGTCCATCATGAAGCAAGGATCAATACACTCTCCTTAGTCCGAGCACATCCTCCCCCATCACTCTATTTTCCATCTCTTTATGTTCCTCCTCCATTTCTGTGAGTGGGACTAATGTATGGATTTGTTCATGTCAGACTGATATTGATCGCACCATACAACAAGCAACGTTGTCTACTGCTGATATGATCGAGGTTTGACCACAAATACACAAAACGGGCTGTAAAAGCTGCAGTGCAATTTCACTTCAGTGCCGTTTCAGCTTCCACGTGTCATAACCAACACGGGTTATTGACACGGCGTCATCAGTTATCAGTGGCTTAATTCCAAAGACGCCTTCTCAGCACTCATGTGCTATTAGTTTATGTAGCAAACAGGATTTTACCTGAGACAAAATAAAAAGTCTGTGTCAGTAAACCTCTGTACAGGCCTCAGCCTCCATGTGACGTGACGTAACAGACAGCAGCACATCGACACATGCAGCAGGATTTTCAGCATAAAACTGTTTTTCACCAGACTTGAAATTAAGTTCAAATGGAACATTCTTGATGAGATGAGAAAAAAGCTGCAGGCAAATAGAGCAAGACGTGATATTTTAAGTAAGCTTGTGTTTTTCCTTAAGGAGCGCTGTGGCTGCAACATCTCTACATGAATGGCCACCTCAGCAAACCCTGTAAGGCAGGATGGAGGAGGGAGAGAAGGGGGAGCGTAGCGTTAGCAGAAAGCCTGAGGTGCTCTGTGAGCTAATCTTAAACTCACAGAGGAGATGAAACAAAATCACGTTGGAGTTCTAAAACATAATTATTGCTAGAAAGTGTTAAATAAGTGTGGCTGGTTTAGATGTGCTGAAGTGTCCAAGGATGCTCTTCTCTTAAACCAGCTGTTTTGTTTTGCCTTCGGGGACAACATATCCATATTTTAGCAAGATGTAATCTATTGTCTTCGTTACAGACAAGGGCTAACAAGAGAACCTGTTTGTGTGCCAGCACTTCAGGCAAAATGCAAATGCAGCAGCTCAATCTCCAGTCTGGGCTGCACGCAGCTGATGAGGACTGACTTGTGTGTATATGTGTTTTGCAGTACGCCTGGGATTTACGCCACCACAAAGAAAAGGCAGCGTTTGGATACCATCCCGCCCTGAAAGACAATACATGGAAGCAAGTCAGGGCTCATGACTCTCTTCCATGAACGTTCTCTCTCCTCTCTCCGCCTCTGGAGGCCTTAATTATTTATCTTGCATAAGGAAAGAAATGCTAAAGGATAGGACAATGAAAATGGAAAGCGCTCAGCGTGAGATATGCAAACACACCCACACAGATTCACATGTCAGGCTTCACCCCCAACCCACGCACACGCAGGAATGTTTACATAAATACACTCACGCACACACGGAGAGCTTGAGTACGGGTGCACAGTTCAGTGATCATGGATGCCTGAAAAGGTGTTATCATATACATGTTTGGAGATAGCTTTAGGTTTCTATATTTGGAGTGCTGGTCTGTCAGAATTAACAGGGAAGACAGAGAGAGAGAGAGAGCGACAGAGCGGAGGGGTGAGGTTTTCTCAGGAGGAGAGAGATTAATGTAGCAGTAAATTGATTACAAGGCGAGCTGTGAGGGGGGCAAAAAGTGATGCACTGTTGAGGAGGAGAGTTTTGGGACCAACAAGTCAAAACAACAGCTTGTTGTGATGTAAACACTTCCAGCGGGAGCACGGCTTCATCACCATGGAAACCTCGCAGACAGCTGTGATTAAAGTGTAACATCCGTGGCATCAATAGAATCTTAAGATATCAAAGTGTCCATCAAATGATGTTTTCTTCCCTCCGTGAAAAGAAGGGGTCGTTCTTTGGCTGCATGACTGATAGAAATGCAGTTGCTATGTGATTATGTGGGAGATTGTTGGAAGCTATTTTGGACAAACAATACTAGAGTAGCTGAAAGGTTTTCAGGTGTCACTACTAAATAAGATGCCACGTTATCTGACTTAATTATACACATCCCCAGTCACATTATAAACAAAGCCCACTGAAGAGCACACTACATGACACTTAGGCGTAGCTGCAAACCACTTCAGTGCTGTTTTCATTTTACCAGAGCTGATTGTAGGTGCGAATGCACGTATAAATAAGGTTTGATGTGATGTTGCTTCCTTTGCATGTGTGTTCTTTTAGTTCTCTCTTTTGTGGCAAGCCTGCTTTTACAGAGCAGCAATGTTATGCTTTTTTATTTTATTTATGCTTTCGTGTGGATTAAAATGAAATGCAACTCAATTACCTTTGAACATAGTTTCTAGTGTTGATGCTAAGCTAAGCTCTCTCTGTTTATTCTCCTGCAGGAGGCCATGCAAGCAACTTTGACCTTAAACTTGACATGGCATTAGCTCAAATGTGTACGTACCCCCAGCAGGAAGAGCTACAGGAGCTACATACAATGTAGCGGGGTCAGACATGCTGAGATTTTGTCTCAGCTTTACTCCAATGAAAGATAAGCAGGACCAACATTTCACTGCGAAAACCTGGAATCAGTTTGAACGGACATAACTCAAGCTCTTTGTGAAGGACAAAACTAAAAACTTTTTGAGTGTTTGATACTTAAAAGATAGACAGAAGGAGAGATATGAAGGGTGTTCAGGAAAGTGACCACCCAGAGAGTAACAGTGCTGTCCGCTTTATTGATGGGACGCTGCCCCTGGCTTGGCTAACTGTGATTGCTTCAGCAGCTCGATCCTGTTGAAATAGGACGGAGCTTCCAGAGGATTATTCATCTGTGCTCTATCTCTTTGGCATAGTCACAGTCAGTTTCATTCCTCTCTAACATCCATCCTCATGAGGGATGTGCCTGCAGACAATACACCAACCTGGAAAAAACTTCAACCAGAGGATGGGTTGACCGGAGATGCTAAAAAAGTTTGACTCATGAGATCAAAATCTAACCAAACTTTAATAAACAAATGTAATGTAGGATGGTGGATGGTGCTTTGTGAGGCTTTGCTGACAGCCTTATGAATTCTTTCTCAAGCTAGCATGTCTCTTTATTTGCAGGTTTTAAAGAGCTGAACGTCTTCGCTGAACACCAATAACGACATTTTAAAGTTTAGAGAAGATGAACATTTTTACAGCGTTTTTAAACACAAGCAAACACACACACTCCTTAACTCTGTTGATGTTCATGACAGTCGCTTTTCTGCACAATCCTACAAAACAATGCTTCTGTTCAGGTATTTGCTTTTGATAATCAGAGAGTCTCTCTCCTTCAAAAGTCGCATCTATATTTAGAAATGTTCATTTCTTTGTTTTAGTGGGCACTAAAAGCGGTTTATAAAGCTGCACATTACTCAAACCACATGCGAAACAAAACATAAAAGCTCTGTAATATATTCGTTTCATTAGTTTTATGGATGACAGCTTTTCTCAATCAGGATTTGAAAAGATTTTCAATTATCACCGTTTTGGCCTGAGATACTGATAATGTTCCACACGACAGGTATGTTAGAAATATGTTTGGGTGGGCAGTCATGGACAGAGCTGCCTTCTTCACAGCAACAGGACAGACTGCACTATTTAACTTTAAGGTCACCACACAAAATGACGACAATACACAGCTCTCCTCTGCACTTGGCAGCGTTGTCCTCTCTCTCTCTCTCTCTCTCTCTCTCCCCATTTATTTTTTTCCTAGATGCAGCAAATTTGGCCACATCTTCCTCCTTTTATTCATTAACATTAATTAATTAACAGTGAACTGAAACAGCACCTCGTTATGAGCATTTCAAAGGGACTGCGGAACAGCCACTAATCAGATCAGACAGCAAGAAAATACCAGGGCATACACACATAACAGGACATAGGGTGTGTGTGTGTGTGTGTATCTTATTTGGGCTACCTTCGGGGACATATTTCAGACTAAAGACCAGATAATTGGGGACGTCTTGTCCAGCCGGGGACAAAAGCTTTGTTCCTAATCATGGAAAAGCTGATTTCTGGGTCAGTGGTCAAGGTTAGGTTTAGGTTATGAGTCTGATTATGGTTAGGGAAGTAGCAATTAGAGTTAGGGTTGGAGTAAATTAATGCAAGTCTGTGTGACGTCCCCAAAGTGACCTAAGTAAACTGGTGCCCATGCACTACTCTGAAGGATATCTGCTGGATTCTGACGTAATGGTATTGAGGTAAATAATGAAATAAATGTGCTTGAGTGGCCATTTAAAGGGACGAGATGTGCAAAGTGAGAAAGGAGCCTTGATGAAGAAGAAGCTCTCCAGATGAGTCATTCGTGTACAACTGTAGAGAGAGAGAGAGAGAGATGTACAGTAGAATGGGACAGGGGTCTCATGCTTTTTGGCAATTAAAGTGATTAATACCCTCCTGCCAAAGGAGCTGGTGGTAGTGGGGGTTGCTTGGTTAATGGAGGCAGATTAAGAATAATTGCTGCTTGGGCAGTGGACTCAAAGAGGCTGAGAACACCAAGAAGAGAGAGGAGAGAAGACAGCGTGCACAGCTCGCAGGGACGACGACGTGGGAGCGAGTGGATGGATGGAAGAGAGAAGGACGGAGGACGACGAGCAGTGACGGAGCATTTTAGCTGTTGAAGTATAGAGAGCACACAAAGGCTTTTGTGAAAGCTTTCAAATCATGCTCCTGTGAGTGTGTGTGTGTGTGTGTGTGTGTGTGTGTGTGTGTGTGTGTGTGTGTGTCCTACCCTCACCCACAAATCCATCCTGGTATTTGTCCTTGGTGGTCATTTTAATAAAGACCTGATCCAGAATCTAAGCATAGCTCAGCGAATGAGCAAACATTCTAAGGAAATACGTTTGTTTTTCTTACCAAGTCAGATGATCTGATTGATCGATAGTTCGCTGTAGCTCAGCACAAAGACTCTATTGATGTGGAGAGCAATTCATGTAACATTTTACAGCTCACAGGAATTTTCCCTGCATTGCTTTCCTTAAGGTGACAGCTGGTGAAGCTGCTGCGACCCTTGAACGCTGAAATGGTTAACTGTAGTAATAACTAGATGTAAAAATGTGTCTCTGCGGGTCCTGAAATGTTTTTTCTTTCTATCTTTATGACCCTCCGTACAGCAGCATCCACTGGGAACACATCCATAGTGACGTCATCCCCGAAAGGAATTTCTGCTCCGACAAGGAGGGCGGAGGGAGAGAGAGTGCAGGCGAAGGTGGAAAGATATTAGGAATGAGAACATTACGTATCAGGTCGAACCCTGGCAGAGTGAGAGCTTAAGTGAAATGGTTCCCCGTGGGAGAGAGACAGAGGGAGGGAGAGAAATGGAGTGGGACTCCTTGCCAGGCTGATTTGTCTCGTAAAGAGAGAAAAGAGAAAGAGGAAGACATGCGGGATGGGGCAACTGAAAAACTGAAGGACACGAAGAAGAGGAAAGAGGCGATAGTGAGACAGGTTCCCAGTTTCGAAGCAGAGGAGTAGGCTGTAGTGAGGAAAGATGGCAGGTTTTTACCAGCATGGCCCTTGCTTAGCCTGCACCGACAGACTTGTTGTCCTGAAGGCCTGAATGATTTATTAAAGTGAGGAATGGCAGAGAAGAGGGCAGCCAGGCGAGCTCTGATTAACTAGGGGAGCGAGGGAGGACAAGCACTCCTCTATTATTCATTACTCCACAGGAGCACAGAGTGGGAGCATGGCTGGAATAGCCAAAGTAGGGAAAGAAAGAAACAAGCAGAAGTGGTCTGTTTTTTTTTTTAGGCAGTTTATTTCCCCCCCTCGTTTTTCGCGGTGCCCTTGATGCAGGGCTGGCTGTGTTCAGTAAAAGCTGTATGTTTCTGCAGGGCCACGAATCTGTCTGCTCACCTCAGTGTCTGAGAGCGGAGCACGCATGCAAAAATGCAGGCACACACGCACCACGCAAACAAAACCCATGCACAAACACACAAACACCCTCCGAGGCAGTTCTCCGGCTGTCACATAGCAATACTTTCAAATATAGGGAGGAGACGTCAGTGCAGTTCTGGTCTGGACGTTTGGAAAACAGGCTTAGCATGCAGTATGAGTGCGTCCAACTGTTGTCGCAGCCTACGTAGAGCCACACACTTTGTGTGTTGTCCCTAAATAATGAAGCATAACTCTTGCTGAGATCACATTATAAGATAATCTCCTGCCACCGGTCTGACAGAACTAATCTCCTCAGAAGTATAACCAGGAGAGGGATCTGTTCACTGCTTAAAAAGGCAAAAACATACAACATTGATGACCTGTGGATTCACTGGCTGACATCACGACTGAGACGCGTCTGCATTTATGGATATGATGTGTCCCCAACTTTTTAAATTTCAACTCCATATTCACAAATAAAAGCACATCCTCGTTCTTCTTGTCACCATCAGAACAGATTTCAGAGGGTAATCGTTGACTCTCCCTTCTTTCAGTCAGGTCAGGTGTAATAGAGCACATTTGACATGGCTGAGTGGTTTATAGATTATCCTTGCATTCCTCTGGCAGGTATCCCATCAAATAGAAAATTGCACGGTAGGCTCAGAAAGATATTCCATTCCCTCCATCGCACTTTTTATTTCTCTTCATTCAATTTTCCCGTCCTGCGTGGTCATTGTCTCACTCCTCCTATTTTTCTGTAGAGCCTGCCCAGCTTTTATCTCATCTTTACTTCATGCCTGTGAAGCTCATCTGCTCTTAGTGCAGGCTGAGGGTCAGCCTGTCGTGTCAAGCGGGGTTGTCAGACCTTGATGGGCAAAAGAGGCTGGCTCCAATAATGGCAAGCATTTCTGAAATCACAGCGTGTGTGTGTGTGTGTGTGTGTGTAGGTAGGAGTTGTGGGAGCAGCGAGGCAGAATTGAATGCAGTGAGGAGAATGAGAATAAGATAAAAATAAAAATGGGTAACCACGCAGCAGGCTGGGCGAGTAACCGCGCTCCTCCGCCACCCTGGACCAGCTGGCTGCAGACCATGTCAATAAGAGTTCATTTTGCTCCATCGTGGTTATAATGGGGTTTCAATGAGGCATCAAATGAGTTCTGGTTGAATAGAATCACCGTTCAGCACAAAACTCTTTACTGCTGCAGATACAATTCTTTCTCTGGTGCAGCGCTGTCAAAGAGCAACAAGGAGAGAAAAGTGCCTCGAGTGTGACTGTGTGTTTGTGGCGGTATGCTCCAAAATAAAACGTACTTTTGTGGCTGCAGGCAGGAGAATGTCTGAGGCTCAGTGATCAGAAAAATAGAAACCCCCTGCATACAATGTAAAGCAGTCAGAGCAACCCTGAAACAGACGCTATAGATCTCAGAGAGAGGTCACGTCTAATTTTCAATCGTTATCGCAGGCCTTTGTTCTAACGGATTGCATCATTTAGTTTAAGGGTTGTGACTCGAAACGCAATGTGTCCTCACCGCCGCTTGTCACAGGTTTCATGTCTTGGCTTACAATCGCTCACGCAAAGAATGAAAATCAAGGGGAACACCACCCTGCTCCCAGTAATCAAACGAAGATTACAGCAGCAGAGTGAGAACAATTTCAGAAAGTGAAATACATTTTTATCTTTTTAATCATCCTGTGACCTCAAAGTTGGGAACCACTGATTTAAATTACAGTGACTCATCTTTTCTACCATCAAAAACCGAAAAAAGACTTCACATGAAATATGAAAACGTTAATAATAATGAAAGACATTTAATTCCCTCTGTGAAAATACTTATGTTCAGTTTGACGAAGTATTCATCTTCTCTTAGAGATTGTATTTCTTCTGAATGGAGCTGCAGGTGGTATAAAACATGATCTCACCTCTTTGGTTGAGGTGTTGACTTAGATCAAGAAATATGTTTTATGAATGATTTTCTAGCCTCTTTTCTTCACCACGGGCCCTCTAGTTGAGGCCAAGAGGAGATCTGTTTCAGCAGCACATTATGTATGCTGCCACAGGCCAGTGGACAGTTGACTCGACTTAAATCATCTGAATTATTCACCAGAAACACTGCATTAGTTCACTACGGCTACTCACCACCGCGTGTCATCATCACATGATTTTATAATCTACATAAAATTTAAACAAGAAAAACATTAAAAGGGAAAAAAGCAGCGAGCTTCAAACAATGTTGACACTAATCTTCCTCTGGGAATGCGATGAAGCACACGAGCGTTGGTGTTTTCTTAATACCAGAGATAGTCCACAGATCAAAAGGCTTGAGTCAGACTTAATTAAAAAAATATTAATCATATGTGTAGTTTTTTTTTTTAGTAATTATCCTTACGCATAATAGTGCAGCTAATTGATTCATTAAGAATCACTGCAGTCGCCTGGGTGCTCCGTGGTATCAAAGAACAAGACAGGGAGAATAAATATAACTTCAAAGAAGGAGAAACAAAGACGGTTTAATATAACACACAACATACAAGACAATAAACGGTGTTTTACTATGTGTTCATTTATATTTGCCGGTCGTGTTGATGAATGTAAACGTTACGCCGTGCTGGATTTATACTTGATTATACAGTGTCATCTGCTGGTCAGTAAAGGACATTTCACAGCCGCGTTCTAAACTGCAAACACACACGGCGTGACAAATTATTTCAGTGAGAGTCAGAGACATGTTGCTCGTGTTTTTATTGAATATTTGGTCACTGTGTTCCCCTTCGAAGGGGTACAGGTTAGATGCACAGCAGTCCCTCGCAACGAAAGTGTTACACTAAAAACACAAAACAAGTTCATCACCAAACATTCATTCCGTTACTGTGAGTCACACACATCCACAAAAAAAGTTTCACTGTCAAGGAAAACACGTTCTCTTCCAATTTACAAATACGAAAAGTCAGCCACAAAAACATGAAACATTATTTGGCTAGTAAAATCGTGAATGTGGTTAGAAGAGGAAGAACACACTGGATTACTCTACAAATCCCCATAAGTCTCCATCAGCAGTGGTGGCAAAAAAAGTGGCTTCACATTGACCAATCGAGAGTTTTCTGTGCTTTCATGTAGCAGCAGACAACTCTGTCCCAGTCATGAATAGATTGATTTCGCTCTGATCGAAGCAGCCCATTTCTAAATTGAGTAATCACGGGTCATATTTTTTTTTGCCAGCATACAGCTCCATTGACCTTGCCGATGAGTGGACTGAACACCAACAGTCAGTGTTTGCATTCTGATTACTCACCAGCCAATGAGTCAGAAATGTCAACTTCTGACTGGAACACAGCTGAGCAGAACAGCAGGGAACATGGCCCCTCTGTGACCTTTGGACAGACACAAATAGCTTGACAGAAAAATAGCAACTGTTGCTTTAAAAAAATCCCACAGCAGATACTGTACGAATAACGACTCCTAAAAAGATTTATCCTTGTCAGTACGGCACACAACGAATACTGAGACTTCAACTCTCCTTGACTGACAGATCCAAGACATTTCTCACTTCCTACAGCAATACAGGCTTTTCATAATCACACAGACACAGACAACAGTGTAAATCTGTGAAGAGACGGCCCTCTACACCAGTTTGACCGAGGTTGATCATCAAGAGAGCGCTCAGCAGAGAGATTTTGGTCGAACCTTTGGGAAAAGCTGTAAAAAAAACCCAAACCAAACCATCAAGATTCATTTTTTATTTCTGCGTTATGGCAAATCTCCCTTCCTCTTCATTTAGAAATGGATACATTACCCCAAAGTAGTTGTTTGGAACGAAGCCCTCTCTGCCACAGAGTGAGGCCCACCACCAATCTGATCCTTCAGGTTTCTGCAGGATAGTAACCATGTCTCCTTCTTTGAAGCTCAGCTCATCAGGTGCCTGAGCTGGGTAGCTCCACAGAGCATACAGCACCCCACTGTTATCCACCCCCATGGCCTCCTCCACACCTGGTATTACAGAGAAAGCAAGATATATGTGCATGTCTAAGACTTACTGTACCAGAACTCGTACACTAGAAAGTGGGCAAGTTGAATCCGCCTCTTCCTTTAGATGAGAACCAATATGATTGTGAGATGCATAAACATAAACATAGGTTTATGATCAATGTTTTTATGAGTCATAGGAGACTGAGCTCAAACCTGTCCCATTTAATTGTCATTTTACGATTCATTTTATTGACTGTGAGTGTTTGTGCGTGTGTAGTAGGCGTAGCTGCCTCACCCCGTAGGAAGTTCTCACATTCCTCAAACCCGACAGCGTAAGGATCACACTTCTGGGAGGCGGTGGCGCCATCACTCTGTGTCATGGCATGGACGGCAGCTCCATTCCTCACCAAAAACTCACACAGAGGACGGTCGTTGCAAGAGGCCGCACAATGCAGCGGAGTCCTGCGAGAGAAAGAGCCGGCAGTAAACAAATACGTCTAGGAATGCGAGGTTGCCGTTCAGACATTAAGACACATTATGAACGCCGCAAAGCAAATATTTACCAGCCATGGCTGTCTGGTGCACTGACATTGGCTCCAATGCGAACCAGGAAATCCACAACATTGTAGTGGCCTCCACAGATGGCGTTGTGGAGGGCAGTGATGCCTTCATCATTCGGTTGGCTAGGGTCGTTCATCTATAGAGGAGATTTTACATCAGCTGAGCTTTAACGAAGGATTTCTTAAGATATTCTTACACTGTTACATATCAAGTTTTTCTGTCTGTGTCTATTGTAACTGGCTTTATCCTCCTGTCAAACTGCCATCAGGATCATACTGAGCCTGCACTAAACCCCCAAAATGGAAATAGAAGCTGTTTTTTTTGTTTTTTTGCATGCGCAACTTGAAGGCAAATGTATTTCTGTATGACGAAGATGCAGCGATGTGTTGAACAAGGGAATGCAGGCTCAGCAAACCTTCCCTGAGAGAACGAAGGTTAAATATAACAAAATTTTCGCTGCCATGTCCAGAACTGGAACACCAACTTTGGCACGACACTTTACTGTCTTAGTCCAGGTCTGTCTTTGTGGAGGCTGCTGCTGTGTTTGGTTTATTAAAGCATACATACTGTATATAATTATTTGTAAGCAGTATACAATAGTAGTGGCAGCAAATGAGTAGTAGTGATCATATATGAAGTAAGGTGTTTGCACACACAAACACACACCTCCTGCACAGGCTCTCTGTACTGTCTCCAGTTCTCCAACCAGCGACCCGTCCAGCAGCAGGACGAGAGGACTGAGACGAGCTCGCCTCCCAGAACTTTTTTTTTTGGACTGCCGCAGAATGGAATGGTAGCTCTGAAGAGGAAAACAAGACGCAAGCTTGGATAAAGTGAAACAGCTGAAAGCAGAGATTATGGGCCACCGGTTATTTAAGATAAAATAATAACCGTGACACATAAACTTACTGTATTAACGGGTTATCACATTTTATTTTTTAATTATAATTAATACATGATCAAATGCTCTTAGGCCATTTCTTACTCTGAAGTCAGGGGGAATCATTGAAGATGCCTGAGGTAAGCGAGCAGGAGGCATAGCGCTTTCCTCTCCCTCCGAGGAGCTGCTGGTCTCGCTACCTTGCTCTCCCTTCCGGCGACGCTCACTCCTGCGAAAAAGCTTGTTGATGAGATGTTTGTACTGGTTTGGCTGGTATTGCGAGGCCTTCTTCTGGGGCCGTGAATGGTCCACGGAGCCCCGTCTCTTCAGGGCCCGAGGTATTTCTGCCCGGAGGCGGAGCAGCACCTCAAGGTCAGGAATCTCCTGGCTCTGGGCCTCAGGAGCCACCACTGGCTGTAGCCTGGTAGGGCTGAGGGGCCGGGGAGCTTGAGGTTGGCCCTGCTCAACCTCCTTGTTGCCCTCTGGACCTCTTGGATTCTCCGGAATCACCGACATGTGAGGAACAAAGTCCAGGCGCTCTAACTCTGCATCTATATCCGCCGGGTTCAGCACTGCAATAATGGACACCAGACCACATTTGTAAAGCAAAGATAGGCGGACAAATTCTGTGAACACAGGACAGCGTCAGACAGGTGCTAAATGTGTTATACCATCACTGTATATCGTTGGCTGTCTCGGCTCAGGCTGGGAGTTGCGGAGGCTGGAGTACAGGCTGGTCAAAGAATTCCCTCGGCATGGGTATAGCGGGTTGGTAAAGTGGCATATCGCCTTCTCCTCCCATGATCATGGGGTGATGGGTTGACATGGCTCCCCATTGAGGGTTTTGGAGACGCATGATGACAGAGAGAGGGATGGGCTTGCGCTGACGGGACGGAGTAGAAGTTGGGGGAATGGAAATGCGGGAGATGATTGGTTGAATGTGGTAAGGGGAGTGGACTGGGGATGAAACCTCTGGAGGCACTGACACACGTGCATTGCGAGGGAGAGAACCAGAGGAAAACTGGTGCGAACCAGAGCGATGATCCTGGAAAGGAAAGAAAAGAGGAATAAATTCTTATTAGCTCACAGGACAGCTTGGAATTCGTGTAAAGGACCATTACAACACAAAATGGGCATTTTCACCTGCCAAAAATTGATTGAAGGCCAAATGCAGTTAATGAAAGGTGATTTCTGCCTAAATATGACTTGATCTGATTCTAGAGCTTCATAATATAAAGATCTGAGCTCACAGGACAGCTTGGAATTCTTGTAAAGGACCATTACAACACTAAACACTGTACTTCTTACTCAAATTTTCAACAATTTCAGAAAGTGGTCAAAAATATTTTACTCTGCTTTAAATTTCTTACATTTAAGCTACTTTAACACTTTAGATTAACTGTAATGGACACCTTGAGTAACAATATCTAGGAGAAGTGGAGCTGAGACTTTCTAAGTGAAATCCACCTCTGAGGTGGGATTCAAACAATCCTGAAATATGTTATCTGCCTTAACTTTTGAAATACCCAAATCCAGCCTTTTACCTGGATTCAAGGGAGGATTGGATTACCAGATCAGGATTCTGATCTTCAGGATCGGGATTATCTGAATCTGTGTTGAAATACGCTGTTTTCAGATCAGATCTAGATTTAATCCAATCCGACCAGGATAATCCTGTCAGATCAGTTTTGAAATACCGGGCCCAGAGGTGACTATACACTAATGAAAAAATAATTATGCATCCTGCCATCTCGTTTCTGTCGTGTGTTTTTGAGTTCAAGTCCATGAAAGGTGAGTCATTTCTAAAAAAAAAACACATTCTCATCCCCACCCATAAACTGTTAACCGATCCTATCCGACAAAAACAATGCCATGTAACTAAAAGTGATTTCTATGTGATGATAGTCCGTGGCTTCTCAAGAACTCTGAGGAATACCTTGAGGCTGATTTGTTAGGATTAAAGAGTCACAAACACAACTCACCTTTTTGGGGCTTGGTGCAGGAGGAGGGCCATCGAGGTTGGATTCCCTCCAGCTGCTGTTTGGCACAGACGGCCGCAGCCACTCTGTCTCTGTAACAGGAAAGTGTTAATTTAGACAAACAAGCCCACATACAGTACAGCCAGAGCACTAGTGCTCCTAAGGTCACGTAGATAAACTGTTTATCCTGGACTAATCTCACAACTTAATAACACAGATGTAATAAAAGTAAAAATAGAAGAATGCCAAAGAAAGAAAGGACATAAATCAACCAACTGTCGTAATTATGGTGAGGCTTTCTCTCGTAGGACACGTCCAGATCTGTTTCATTCCACTTGCCAGGACTCCTCTGCCGCTGCACACTCTCATCTGACAAAGAGAGAGAGAGATGAAGTGATAAATACGTGATAAAGAAGAATGCCAGAGACAGTAATTCACAGGCCAATAGATCAGTGGCAGTGAACAAAGGACCCTTTAAGTGATGATTGTAGTGCTTTGTTTAAATGTTTAAGAGGGATATGTTTCTATTTATTGTAACAAACTCTTGACATACTGTACTGTATACTGTATAGTTTCCCATCTTGCATGTGGAGTGAGTGGAAACTATAACTATAATAGGAATATAGATCATTTCTGACATATTTCTGTTTATCTACCCCCAAATCTTCCATCTCACTGTTAAACAGCAGGATAACTACTTACCGGCTTGCCTGAAACCACCAAAGTTTTGCGGGAGCGTGTTGGACAGTGGATGATTGAAAGCCAAAGGAGAGGGACTTCTGTCACGCCGAGGTGATCTGCGGCCCGAGAGGCTGCTGTCAAAAGGGCTGAGCAGGTTTGAGGAGGAGTGGATCGAGCCAGAACGAGACTGGTCAAAAGAGATCGCTGTAGGGCTCGGAGAAGGGCTTCTGTCAATGTAACTTACTGAGCCACGCGGGCTCCTGTCGTAACGAGAAGGGGACATATGTCTCGGGGAGCGAGGCGGCTGCATGGAGCTATGCTGCCCGTACATGTAGCTGTCAGATCCAACTCGAGGAAGAGGAGAGAGTGCCTTTTTGTGGGTCTTGGGGGATGACTTTGGGCTGGAAACAGGGGAGGATGATGCATTTATAGTGGTGGATATAGGGGAGAAACACTGAGAGTTGTTATTGCTGCTGGTACTTGACTCCCTCGTAGTGATGGAGGTGTTGGACAGCCCGTAGGACTGAGGCTTCTCTGTAAAGACTGTAGGGCTGGCCTGGAAGGAACACAGATTTGTTAACGTTATAAGGAATTGCTAAACTACTGTAAACATTTATTTTTTCAACAGCATCAACAGCTGCTGCAACAATGGGTGGTGAAAGACGCCCTCTAATTGAAAACCCTGATGCTAGTGGAATGCTAGAGGCTAGCTATGAGTGGGCGCAGGCTAAAGAGGGACAATCTCACATGTACGCACACTTTAAAACACCACATAACAGATGGATGGAGAAAGTCAGTACTTAAAGCATGTGTGTACCTCAGACCCAGAATTAGTTGTGTTGTTGTTGTTGGAGGAGGAGGCCTCGTTCAGCATGGAGCTGAACTCTCTGGATAACTCATCTGCAGTAGCCAGCGATGCATTCAGGTCGTCATTTATACTCTCGACTGAATACAAACCACAAAAGTACCATGTACAATTAGCATCATATAATACTCCCATGTGCACAAACATATAGTGAGCCAACAAAGCAAATTAGGGACTTAAGGAGTGAACTTACACAGCATGCTGCTGCCAAAGCTGGCCTGATAACTCATGGCTGTGAGGTAGCAGCTTTTGGCTCCTGAAAAAGTAAACGGCTGTTAGGACATTCTTATACACAGGTACTTTTTGATGCAATATGCAAATATGCTTTGGTTGCAAAGCGGTGTTCAAGCTTTACTGTAGAGAGACAGCTGAGGAGCGACAGGAATGCAGGGAGAGTGATGGGGAATGACATGCAGCAAAGGGCCGCAGGGCTGCAGGTCGGATCTGCAACCAGGGCCGCCGCGGCAAGGGCCGAGCCCGTGCACATGGGGCCGCCGCTCCACCAACCGAGCTAAACAACGCCCTGCAGAGTGGTGTTTAACCCTGCCCTTTCTCTTCTGTTCCAAGGCTTCATGATCGCTTTCCTCCCCAGGCACTTGACACAGAGCCAGTGTTACATGCCCTTCAAGTCTTAACAAGCCACAGTTTACTCATGCTGCAATTGTGAAACGCATGTACATATGCCTGAACGTATTAATGTGACGGATCAGACCACACGGTGACATCACAGACCTTTGAAGCACCTGGTTGCAGTTTCTGTCCTGCTTGCTGACTCAAACATATTATCTGTCAGGCCAGGTGCTCCAGGCTTCCAGCTCACATATGAGTTTCGGACAGGCTGACAGACAAGTGCACAGTTAGTGTAGTGGTAGACAGATTACACTAATATCCAGACAGATACGTACACGAACAAGTACATTAGTCCAGACAAAAATGGTTCAAGGATTTTTTATTACCCTGAAGAAGTTGCTTCTCTCATTGTCAGGACAAACAGGGTTAACAGGCTTTTACTGGGGTGGGCGTTGTCTTTTGTCTCCTTTGGGCTCTGCGCAGGCACCTCACCTTGCTGATAACACTGAAGCTCAGTAGGTGTGTACAGAATGTTCAGGATAGCTGCAGAGGCCTTCTGTCCTGGGCTGTGCACATTGTATGCAAATGTGAGGTTTACAGTCAGGGAGCTTTGTTTGGTTCCTCTTAAGAAATACAGCTGAGCTTTCTTTACCAGGTGATGTGATGTCCATGACAGGTTCAAATACTGTATTAAACACACTCTACTGACTTATACTGTAATCAGGTGAATGGTGTCTTTGTCATTCCCACTCGGCACCCTGTACATCTGTTCTTGCACTACGTTAATTTACTATCTCCTGCAAGTATGTGATGCTTTACATTTTAAAGTTTATCCAAGTGTGTTGAGTCAGTCCCGATATGAACTAATAACAACCATGCAAGTACAGTCACACAGACGGGCAGAAAGTGAGGTCAGTCGATCAGCCTGTGGAAAACAAGGAATTCACCATCACTGATGATTCAACCACTAGGCCTGCTGTATGACTACTCAACATTTATGCAAGCTATTTTGGTACGTTTCCTGCTTCAAAAACAAACCACGGTGACTCTCAAACTAAAGTATATCGTCCATTTGCTGTGTTCAATGCAGGACAGACATTACTTTAAGAGGGATTACTATGATTCACTGTTTTCTTGTGGCCACTATAACTTAACGTGTTCTTGAGTTAGTGACAGCCGTTTATTTTGCTGGAAGAGTTAACCTCCATTTGGTGACAGCTGTATTCCTTCAACTGTCAAAAAAAAAACACTTAGCTGAAAACAAGAAACCAGAAAACAAGACTGTCAGATAGAAGATTGTCGGATAATAACTCTTAGCGTTTCACACTGTGCCGTACTTCAGCAGGGATTGTTGTGTCCCGGTCAGGGCTGTTCACAGGCTCACATTCCTCACTGCTCCTCCCAGGGAGGCATTCAGTTCACAAACGCTTATCTCTGTTAAGAGCAGCTCACACAAAAAGAGATTACACTCTTACTGACTCACAAAGGTCAGGTCGATCACTCACTGAACTCTTCCCTTCCTGTCTGGCAATTCATTCACCCCACCTCATGTCTCCCGTTTCTACACGCAGAGTGACACTTTCTCTGTTAGTCTGTGTTAATCTGTTGTTACTGGCACAGTTTCAGCACACAATCCAAACCACATTTACATTTAAATGAACTATTTGTTTGTCAAGTTCTTTGCTTTACTCACGCCTTATTCCACTATGTTAATGTGACTTAACACAAGTAAACATGCTCTAAGTAAACAATAAACACTTAAAAAGAGAACAGGTGTAACACTGGCTATCGTGTTATTGTAAAAGATTAATTCATAAATAATAAACTGAACTAAGGATATTACCTTACTTCCCTTTCGACTTTATATTTTCTATCATTGGTTATTTTGAGGTTTTGAGTTGATTTTAAAAAATAATCTGCCTGTTTTTGTCCTTTATCTTCAGATTGTCTTCTTCTAGTTTAGTCTCCATCGTCTTCCTTTGCTTTGCTTATCAGCAAATTTATTACTGTGCAAATAAACTAAGGTAAACAGCAACGGTTAGATAAGAAAAGCACATATAGCATTTTCACCATATGCTTCTGTACATTATATACTGTTTTGAAATGTTTCCTCGGGGCAGCCAACATTCAGAGCGGTGTCACATGAAACAACTGTTACACCTTAAAGTACACACCAGTGGAGACAACTTGTGGCTACTGCAGCGGTGCTGTCCTCTATTCCAGGCTCGCTGATCTGCCGTTGCACTTTGGTTGCTTTCGTAACAGAAGTTTCTTGGAAAACCTCATGTTCCACTTTCTTTCCAGGGCTTTGATTACAATGTCAGCCGGTTCTAGCATTTTAACAAACATCAATTAGCTCTCTCGAGTGGGAACGCCAAAATGAAAGCCACAAGACGAAACCATGAAGGAGTACTTAACAAAACTACTGGCTACATCTACATAGAAGACTTTAAGAAGTTGGGAACTCAGAAACTTTGTTAACAGACAAGCAGAAAAGTAGAGAGATTCTGCGAGAAGCAGAAAGGGGATTTAAAGATTAGAGACAGTAATCATTATCTTTGCAGAATGTCAGCGTGTGTCTGACGACTACGCCTGTGCAGTCCCTACCTCTTTCACCCTTCCTTTTATGTCCTTCACCAACAATTCCAGATTACGGTCTGTACGATTCTCTAGTTTCAGATGAACTCCTTATTTCCATCCAGGAATCAACCCACCCACCTCTTTCATATCCTTCCTCTTAGCAGGAAACTTGGCTGAGACTGAATGACAAAAGGCATTCCTCCGACACACAAAAACATCTCTTTATGCGGCTGGCTTTTCATTTCTAGCCCCAAAACCAAAGCCTCACTGTATGTCATCATGCAGACAACACAACGTAAATTATGTCCCACAGGTGAATAAATCTCCTGCTAAGCGTGGCTGTAATTTTACAGCGTTATTGGCAGAGTATGTGTACACATACAAGGAATATGACTCCTGTTTTTTGTTGCTCTCTGTGTTACACGATTACCATAAAAGAAGGACAACAAAGCTGGTAAATATAGGTCAAAACAAACAGAAGTACTACATGCTACATGTATGTGAAGTGGTGTATATATAAAAGCAACACTAAAACCTTGATATTACATTTTTACCTACAAAAAAATGTCACCGTGTTCCTTATATTGTTGACTAACAGATATAACATTGCATGTAATGTTCACAATGTCTCACCTCTCATGTGATGAAAAATCAAACTGAGGGCTGTTGACATACCTGCATTCTGACAAGTAGATTAAGGTCAAGGCTTATTGTGCAAATTTGTGTGATCATTGTCTAACCACAGCCGATGAGTGATGAATTCCTTGCTGACATTTCCTACCATAAATGGCCCATACATTAATCACGTCTTCCAGACTTCAACAACAGTAAGCTTCTCGAACTCCACCCAAAAAATTATTTTTACACTGCTTACATCTGCACCCCTGACACAGTTAGTCACTGAAATACTTAGCCTGTCTGCCTAAATAAATACAGAAACAATGCAAAACACCTTCTATTCATGACAGCAACTGTCATCGCCGAAGCCTTCAACGTGAAACAAAGGCGCTCTATGGGTCTTCTCAAGCTGATGGAAGCAGACACAAAGGGTGCATAAACTATGTGTGGACCAAATGATATCTCTGAGATAATAACAATTAATTCCCATGCAAAACAAATCTTAGTTCTGGCTCTCCTTTGGCATGGTGGCTTCTCGCACTATGCCAACTATCCTCTTAATTTTTAGAGCAACACTATTCTGCACAGCATGTGACTCAGGAATTTCTCAGTACTACACAACATAACAGACATTTCTGTCAAGTTACATGCTCCATTTAATACCTGCAGGTTGTCCTCCTCATGCTGAGGTGCAAAGAGCAAGCAGAACAGGGCCATAAAAGAGAAGTGACACATCTGAGTATCTGCTTGCATGTATGTGCATGCATGTGTTGCATACTTAGTGATGATACATGCGAGGATATGAGTTTGTTAGGCAACAGGTTACAGCAAGTGCATCACACAATGCAGCCCAGCTGGTTTCACTCCAGTGCAGAGCACACACTTGGTGGATAGCCATCCATTTAAATCCTGCTCTGACAGGAAGGTTTGGTTTGCTTAAAGATTACAGTTGTTACAGTTCAGCAAATGACATTTCATTTCGTTTACATTTCACACACTGACACGAATGTGTTCCTTTCTGGCACTCACAAGGAGGGGAACTCCAAAAGTTATGATTATGATATCACAGCTACTTCCTAAATATTATTCATATAATATTTAGGAGGCACCCTTCAATCAGATAAATCCCTATTAATGAGATCACATAACTCCACAGTTCCCAGTAACTTAGCCTCCCATTGTCAGGGAGCTGGCTGTTGCACCAAAGCTTTGCTCCGTGGCTGTAGACTGTGAGGCATGCCAGGCAAAGATGGTAACATCTGATTTTCATTACTTTGAGAACAAGCTCCTCCTCGCATTCAAGACCCCTCACAATGAACGAGAAACCATGGAGAACTACTCAAAGGGAGAAAAACGCGTTTTGGTGACTGAACAGACTGAACAGACTCGCACTAACACAGACACGATCTTAAAATAAAAGTATTCACCTCACGCAGAGAGGTGCGTACACTACGAGACGTTAAGGACGAAGAAAACAAACTTCCTTACCTCTAAAGATGAGAGCCTTTTTCTTTTTCTGTCCCAAATTCGAGAGGAAAGTCGAGCCCTCTTCAAAGTTCCGTGTCTTCCTGAAGTTTGGTTGCTTGGTCTGTGCTTCTCTCCACTGGCTCCAGACATTAAGTCATAGCTGCGCACTGAGTTGAGTTATTTTGGCTCACAGTCCAGCCCCTCTGTCTCTCTCACCACTGCTGTAATCCGAGCCAGGTGTTTCTGCCACAGCTGGCTCAGGTGAAGCGTACCACTTTTTACTGTCGTTTTCTGTTTACAGGCGCATAAAGAGGCAGTCAGCTTTGTCATACCTGCAGGGTGGGGTCTCAGCCCTGCGTACACTTGGAGTAGTGGAGCAGATGAGTAACAGGTGAAGTAAACTCCTTGTGTTACACCTTAAATGCTCTAAAAATATAGTGAGTGAATACATGGGTGATTAAGATTAACAGCACTGTCTGGTATAGTTTTATCACAAAGGTTAGCTTCAATGAGGAAAATAAGACATGTTGTTGTGTGTGAAGGAGTTAAAAACAAGACTTTTATTTTAATGTTTTTATTAGCATCTGATGAAAAGCTTCTTTCTACTGTTTTACTTTAATGTTTACCTAATAGTACTGTTGTCAGTGTGTCTGATAACTGTTTATTACATTATTACATCAGCTTCTCTTGATAGACATCTTGAAATTGTTGTTCTCAGCAGTATACTATAGTTTGAAGAAATAGACAAAGCGCTGCTGTGGACATGGTCAGCAGAAAAACGTGTTTTAACCACATTAAAAAAAAATCAATATCCATCCAAGTGTACACTTTTATATTCTTTCTGCAGGGCTTTGCTTTGCTTCTGTGCTGTTTCTCCAGACACACACACACAATCTAATTTACCACTTTAACTTTTTGTTGCACACAATACAAGCCGGGGTCAAGGGTTCCCCCACCTGCCTTCAGTAGTACATTGTATATCACATGCCATCCATTAATTCCTATACTGGACTGGATCGTTATGGGAAAATATCAACATGTAAAATTCTTAATTTTATTAATACCAGTGTTGATAAAATCAGAGCCATGAAATCTGAATCTGAATATCGAAATGTGGTCTGAAAACAGTTTGTCCTTTTCAAATGAAATTTCCTTGCACGCACGGATGCGCGTGGGTCCACATGATTAAAAAGATGAGTAATTACGGAAACACGTGGGCGGGTCCGTGACTGACTAACGTCATCACGTAACCGCAACGTGCTCCGCCCCGCGGTGCCGAAATACTGTTTCCGCCAAGATGGTGGTCGGTGCCTTCCCTATCGCCAAGCTCCTCTATCTCGGAGTGAGGCAGATGAGCAAGCCTGTGGCCAACCGAATAAAAGCGGGAGCTCGGAAAAGCGAGTTTTTCAAGAACTATGTCTGCCTGCCGCCAGCACAGCGTGAGTAACCCGGCTAATGGCTGCCAGTGACCGCTAGATTTCAGTGTCAGACAGCCGGACGATGGCTGAAGCGAGGAGGTCTGCAACAGCCAATGAGATTGCACTTGTCAGGAGCGCTTATCCAATCGCTTTCACGGGTTTATCTGGTTGACCAATAGCAGCCCGGCAGGGCTCGAGGAGGGCGGGTCTTATCTGTCATTGAACAGGTTGTATGAAACTGCTTTGCTATCAGTACCAAACAGCCTAAACGCCGTTTGACCCTCGTCCTGCTCACAAAGTGACACTGCATGTGAGCTGGTGGAAATATTTTTGACGAGCCACTTTACTGTGTTGTACTGTTTCTGTTTAGTCGCATTAAACGCTGTCAAAGCTAATTTTCTACAGTGTTATTTATGCTGTATGCTTATCAGAACAAACTCAACTCAAGGGCAGAACTGAAGACGCCCTATTTCCACAACATTTACTATACACACAACATAAAAGAGAAGCCAAACAGATTTCCAATGACTGTTAGTAACAGCATAAAGGAAGATTAGATGTTGTCATTCAAAGAAATACTTATTAAAATGGACAGTAATGTGGAAACATGGACAAATGCCACTTGGGTACCGATTAACACTTAGTATTTTGATGTATTCAGGTTGTGTTGTACATATTACATTAGATAGATAGATGTCTTTATTAATCACTGAACATTCACAATACAAACTATGCAAGCACACTGATTCTTACATGTACATCTTACATCTCCTCACAGTTTACCACTGGATTGAGATGAGGACGAAGATGCGCATCATGGGATTTCGGGGTTCCACCATTAAGCCGCTGAATGAAGAAGCGGCCGCAGAGCTCGGCGCAGAGTTGCTAGGAGAGGCCATCATCTTCTTCGTCGGCGGCGGATGCATGGTGCTGGAGTACAGCAGGCAGGCCTTCAACTCTCGCCGCAAAGAAGAGGAGCTAAACGAGACCATCACCAGCCTACAGACTCAACTAGCAGAGCTAGCGCTTACCACAGAGACTCTTGACGCGCAGCTGAGAGAGGTCAACAGGCAACTGCTGTCCTTTCCTCTTCCCAGCAAAAAGTGATTAAGATAGTCCTTTGCTATATGATGTGGCCCTTGTTTGTTGGTCTGTGTAAAAGTACGTTCACAGAGTACTGCTGAAATGTACAGCCCGGCAATGACCCTGCTTCACACACTGTCCCCTGTCCATTGAGTTGGGTGGAAGAGGTGGACATGAGCATATCAGTGCACTGTGGATTTGGGTGCTGTCATCAGCTCAAGTTTTGAGTAACTAGTTGTAAAGGGGGATTACTATGATATTCATAGTGTATTTCTATGGTTGATCTTGCATGTTCATTCTGAAACTGATTGTGTATAAAGGTGTACAGTAAAAGGCTACGATGACTTTAATGTTAATATATTTTACAGCCCCAGAATACTACCTTATCTGCTGTTGTCATGCATATTAATAACCTTAATAAGAAACAGTGATTTTTTTCATGCCACATTGGCTTCAAACGTGAGTAACTCTAGATTAATGCCAACCACAAATGGTAAACATTTTGTGCACTTGACTTGAAGGCCAAAAGAAATAACAAGAACAAACATTAAAGGATCATTTGAGGTTTGGAGTATTTAATTTCAGTTTCATGGACATGTTGTATTTACACTGTAAATCCATTTCCTGATTTGCATTGGATATGATGACAACTGTAAAAGGATACTGTAAAATAAAATGGTGTGCTGTCTATTAGAGTTTGTGTTTTATTACACGATAGATAGATAGATAGATAGATAGATAGATAGATAGATAGATAGATAGATGACATTATTAATCCCCAAAATTAGGTTGTCATAGCAGTACGGTATATTTGAATACAATAAAAATACAATTGAATAAAATAGAGGTAGAAAATTAAAATGAGAAAATAGGATTTTTAATTTAATTGTTTTTTTTTATTACTTATAACTTATAACTAATATTTTTTTTATTTTATAATTATAACTTATTTGTTTATATTTTTTATTTGTTTGCTTGTACGTAACTTAATTAAGTAACTTCGTAGTATCGGTTCTTCCCGATAAGGCTCTTCCGTGTTGATTAGGCGGGCACTTAAAGACTACACTACCCAGAATTCTCTGAATGTAAACACCGCGCCACTTCCTGCTTTGGAGTGTTCCAAGTGCGTAACGAGCATCATACAAACAAACTGAAGCTAATATCTCGGTGGTTTCTTTTGCTCTCATTCGGACATCCAAATATAAATTAGCAACAACAACCGTCGCGTCGTTCAAAAGAAACTACAAGCGCGCTTTAGTGAAATAATAAATCTGCGTGTTTGTGCGCGGGTCTCGCTAACATCCGGTTTCATTTCGGTGTGGTGTCCGGCCCTTAGAGGGCAGCAGCGACTGTCTTCATCTTCCACCACGGCTGACCCGCGTAACTGGCGTGAGAGGAGGTAGGCCTCAACCTTATTTTGCTCTTATATTTGCACGTTGTTTGCATCTGCAGCTCACAAACTAAAGAAACAACGCGCCGACTGCGAGACTCGCATGCATAAGCCGGCGAGAGCGTGCAGCTTGCGGAGAGTTAAAGTTTCCAGCGTCGGTTGTCGGTGTGTAGCTAGCGCTAGGCTAGCAGGGTTTAGCCGCGCAACGGCAACTTGGAGTGGATAGCAACGATAACAAATATCCTAGAGATGGGTTCGTCTTGCAGATATATATACACGCAAGGGCAGTTTGCATTTCGTGTTTTGTAGGTGAGAAAGGTGGGCTGGTTTCTGTTTGGTTACAGTATCTGTTCAGCGCTGCTAGGTGAGCTTATGTAGCATGTTTGGCTAATGCACACTGCCGCCATCAGATATCGATTTGAAAGTTAGACCCGGCGTCTTAAACTTTACACACACTATTACACAGTTTTCTCTCCCTCCTCTGTTTCGTTAGGAATTAAATAAAGACAGCAAACACCCGAAGCACAATGAGTGTTGACGTGAAGAAACTGAAAGTCAACGAGCTGAAAGAGGAGCTCCAGCGCCGCGGCCTGGACACCAGAGGCCTGAAGGCAGACCTGGTGGAGAGGTTGAAATCCGCCCTGGAGGCTGAAGCTGAGGCTGATGCCTCGGAGCAAGGGGAGCAGGAGGAGCAGGAGGAGGAGGAGTACTGCCAGGACAACCAGGAAAACGAAGATGTAGAGGATGTGGAAGAGCCACAGGGTAAGCCCGTTTGGTGATGTTACTTTAAAACAAATAAAACTTATTATAACCTTTATGAAATCAACAAGTCTTGTAGTTTTAAGTGCATTTGGTATCTTGTACATTTAAAGTTACTGACTTGTTTGACGCAATATTTGGACTTTTTTGAAAAATAATTAACTTGCAGGTGAGAATTTAAAGAAAATTTAAATCATGCAAGATTTTTTTCCCTATTTTTTTCACATGCAGAAGCAGCTGATGATGATGACGACGAAGGCGAAGGTGACGACGGTGACGATGGTGAGGACGCCGATGATGGTGAAGGTGACGTCCCTCAAGAGGAAGATGAAGGTAGAGACTCGGGTGGCTACTACGAAGACGAGGAGGCAGAGGCTGAGGCCGAGGCTGAGGCTGAGGCCGAGGCCGAAGGCGAGCCTTACGAAAGTCAACCAGCTTCAGACTCGGGTCACAGCATGCCCGACTTCACGGCAGATGTTGATATTCAGAAGTCTGACATGACGCCAGAGGACGAGACCAAGCCTGTGCCAGAGCCAGTGGAGAATGTTGAGAGCCAACCAGGTAATTTCAAGCTTAATCCACACTGTGAAACATGCTCTGTAGTGTTTTTGCCTGCACGTGCGATTGAACTTGATTTTCGGTTTATCTGTAGTAATGACTCATCGTGAGTAGTTGTCGCGCCACAGAGTAAATTAGGGTTGGCGTGCTGTTTGCTCCTCTGTAGGACAAATAAATGATGCCGATGAAATAGAACCTGTTACTATAACTTGAAGTTGCACATCATATTCAAATGAGCAGCATTGTGGTTAGCTGGCTTACGTTGTGTTTATTTGGTTACCGAGGCCCGGGGTGCTCTGTGTCGTGTTCTTGCACTGTGCTGTCCAAGTTACAGATGTGAGCGACGTTGTCAGTAAATTAATTTCACCGCCCTTCTTTCAGTTGAGTTTGTTTGCACAGTTGTATCCCTGAACATGCAGCTCACTGTCGTCGTTCATTCATCATTTTAGAAGTCAAAGTTGAGGTCAAAATGGAAGATGACCCCGGCGCTGCCGGAGATGAAGGAAAGCCGGATCTTCATGAGACAGAACGTCAGCGAGATAACGCAGCTCAGGCCGAGCAGATCAAAGTGGAAGCTGATAAAGGTGGACACCATGGCCGCAAGAGACCATATGAGGAGAGCAGGAGCTACAACTACTACGAGCACAGAGAGGACAAGAGGTATGCCCATCATAAATTATTAAACAGCAATACAATAGACTGAACATGTGCAGTCAGTGACTGGTCTGTTTATATTACCTTTGTCCTGTTGTACAGATCCCGAACACCTCAACCCCCTGCGGAAGACGAGGAAGAGAACATAGATGACACTCTGGTTACAATTGATACATGTAAGTACGATGGTAAAGTATAATCACTGCTTCCGCCGCAGCTTCATCGAGCTCTTCTGTTTCAGTTAGTAGTATTTCTCCAAAGGTCAGGCCTAAACTTACAACCCAGCACAGACAGATTAGATAATGTTGGAACTGTGCAGCACACACAGAGTCAATCGCCAACAATGACTTCTGTTTAGTCTGAGAGATCAGCTGACTACGGTGTTTTGAATTTAGCCATGCACTGGGTTGTGTGTAATCTGCAGACATAGTTGGCACTCTGGTTAAATCTTTTGAAGACTACAGGAGACACCCATCTGCACTGATTCTAACTCACAAGAAGTATTTTAATACCAAATTTCACTTACCTTTTCAGACAACTGCGATCTGCACTTCAAAGTATCCCGGGATCGCTACAGTGGTTATCCATTGACCATCGAAGGCTTTGCTTACCTGTGGGCCGGAGCACGAGCTTCACACGGTGTCACCCAGGGCCGCGTGTGCTATGAGATGAAGGTAATGTGTCGCAAAGTGACATAATGTTCTCAGTACGAAGAGAAGCCTTTCTGCATTCATTAATTTCACATGCAGTATCTCTGCGTTTAAGTATTGCATTACTCTGCTGGAGTTAAACACAGATTTTTAAAACAAAGGTAAGAATGGAGAGAACGTCCCACTCTGCCTAACCTTGAACCATGTCAGTAATTTAATGCCTTTGTTTGTCAGCTGTTTCCTGATATTCTTCTCTAGTCTCGTTTTTGACCTGATACGTCTCCCTCTTTTCAGATCAATGAGGAAATTCCTGTAAAGCACCTGCCCAGTAGTGAGCCAGATCCCCATGTGGTCAGAATCGGATGGTCACTCAACCACTGCAGCACTCAGCTTGGTGAGAGGAGCTTTGTGGACATAAATGTAGCGTTGCAGCCTAAAAATGCGGACAATCCATTTCATCCTGTCTCGTTTCAGGCGAGGAGGCCTTTTCCTTTGGATACGGAGGAACGGGAAAGAAATCCGCCTGACTGCAAGTTTGCCGACTTTGGTGAGAGGTTTGGAGAAAACGACGTCATTGGCTGTTACATTGTAAGTAACAACAGCTGTAATTCAGTTACTTCATCTTCTTTTGGTAGAATTAACAAGTAAAGCTCACAATGTTTGTTTGCTTTTTCTGCCGCCTGACTGTAATTTTAGGACTTTGACAGTGGTGACGAGGTGGAGATGGGTTTCTCTAAGAATGGAGTGTGGTTGGGAGAGGCTTTCCGGACAACCAAGGAGGCGCTGGCAGGCCGCGCCCTGTTCCCCCATGTCTTGGTGAAGAATTGTGCGGTTGAGTTCAACTTTGGACAGAAGCCAGAGCCATACTTCCCCCCACCAGAGGGCTACACCTACATCCACAATCTTGACATGGAGGACAAAGTCAGAGGCACCAAGGGACCTGCCACCAAATCTGAATGCGAGGTAGGGCAGCGCTGAAATGATAAAACATGCATTCAGCTCAGCACCTGTAAAATATAAATGTCATATCTTTGGACTTGGACACTTGTTTCAGATCCTGATGATGGTTGGCCTGCCTGCCTGTGGAAAGACCACTTGGGCCATAAAACACGCAGAGACTAACCCCGAGAAGAAGTACAACATCTTGGGCACAAATGCCATCATGGACAAGATGAAGGTTTGTCTGCAGCACCACCACCCAAAACTACACACGGTCACATGGCCCATCCCCGTCTTACCTGACCGTGTGTTCTGCAGGTGATGGGTCTGCGTCGCCAGAAGAACTACGCCGGGCGCTGGGATGTTCTGATTCAGCAGGCCACCCAGTGTCTGAACAGGCTGATCGAGATCGCTGCCCGCAAGAGACGCAACTACATCCTAGATCAGGTACTGCCCTCTCACCCACACTCTGCTCTGATACTCGCCACAGTCAATGTGCCCTGATGATCACTTTCTCTAATGGACTATTTATTTATCTTTCAGGGGCTCTGTGTATTATAGAGTAGAAGAAGCATTGATCTCCCTCTTGTCACTTGCTTGTCATGTATTGTAAAAGAAAATGATTAATGGCTCTCATAAGTGACAGAATATTTCATGTTTTCATCCCTCAGTATATTTGCACTTGCTATTTCTTGTCATAATACAGTATTGTTTGTCTTGTGAATTTCAACAATGTACAAGTAAACCATGACTATGTAAAGATGTTGAGAAACAAGTAAGCTCTGACTGGTGAGTAAGAAAAACACCTTCTGTTGCTAATTTAATAAGACAGAGTTGACGGCTTTTTTAAAAGCTATTTTAAGTGAGATACATGGAACTTTTGAGTGTGTTTTTTAATAAATTGACCCTGAAGGTAAGTAGTGACTAACAGTTTTTAGATTTTCAGATTCTTGTGCTCAGTAAGTGTGAAAAAAGGTAGGTGGGTCTTACGGACTTGCTTTTGTCTGGACACTGTGAGTATGTGCAGGTAGGTTATATCTGTCTGTTGTTGTCTTGACTGGGACTAGAGTCCAAATGAAGATGAGGTAAGTCCAGGTAAGTGTGGAGGGACCCGTCAGAATAGCGAGGTGTCCTTGGTGCAGCATGCGCTCGTAGACGATAATGCAGCATGCGTAAATGTGCGAGGAAGAGATTTTTACTGTAAACTGGGGCGATTATCGGGCGTGTGTGTGGTTGATTGTCGACATCGTCAGTGGAAAGGATAGTGCTTGAAAGGAGGAGCAGGTTTTGGTGGTACGGTTCATATATTAGGAATTAAGTATTTGTCATTTTAGCAGCTTAATTCTAAAAGCTCAGTTATCTCCATGTACAAAGACTTATTACTTCATGTACGAGTTAAATATTCCATCGTATTTATTAAAAATAATTGAATATATTGTTACACTGCTGATTTGATATAGCTTGGCGAGGCTGCAGAACTTTTCTTCAGACACGCTAAAATGCTTTCGTATCACGTCATGTTGATTATCTGCTGGTCAGTGTAGAAACTCCTGCTAACTGTTGAGTGAACAGGGAGGTTGATGATGGCAGCTTTGAGTTGTGTGCCCGTTCAGAAGCTTTGATGTCGACTGGAAGTGTGTGCGTCTGCTAATGATGGTTAATCCTTTGTGTAAATAACGACACAGCATGATGCCGATGACCTTTTTCTCTTCCCGTCTGCCACGTTTGTCCTGTTGATTTGTGGCAGTTTGAATTCTGAATCTCAGCTGTGAATTATTAATATTCGGGGTTTTAAAATGTTCTTTTTGAAAGATCCGCTTCCAAATTTGAAACACACGAGGTTTGTTACGTAGCATGACAGCAGTGATGAAACAAACATTCAAACATTTTTCTAAATGGATTGCATTTTATGCCATTTCACGAGGAAAGGATGCAACAGTTTGACGTAGCCAGTTATTGTAATGTGACCGCTGTGACAAACTCCAATAATATGACGATGTAATATTTTCTTTTTATGCAACCAGCTAACATCTCGCTTGTTATGGCAGCCTAAATGTGCATGTGATGGTTTTTGCTTTCACCACATTTCTTTATCTGTCGATACAACAAGGCACTTTGAAATAGACATTTTATCTTAACTCTGCATTTAACCACGTTTGCAGGGGCTTAGACCGATTCTACGTTTAGATGGTGGACAAAATGCTCGATAGAATCTACTTATAACGCTCACTAAAACATAACCACCGGCAGCACGTCGGCACCGTGTCAGTCCGAATACCCTTTTTTCATTATTGGTTGATTTGAAACTCGTATGTTCGCATGTTTTTCACGTAACTGAGCAAACATCTTGTGCAGTATAGTCAGTTTAAGTATTTGTGGGGTCCCTCTGTGTTCATAATCACCATTCATCAGCAGTCACAGGGCACCTGGATGCGCAGACCGTGAGGTAAGTCTGTGGAGTGATGAGAGGCCATTAGAACCTGAGTAAAAACGTAGACTGACATCCAAGCCAAACCTCTCTCACTTCATTATTGCAGGGTTCCAGCTTCCTTCCAGTGGAAAGCCATTACAAGTAAACAATAACAAACAAGCTTCTACTTCTTTCTTGTCACCATTGCTAGACAAATGTATATGGATCAGCAAGGAGACGAAAAATGCGTCCTTTTGAAGGTTTTCAACGCAAGGCTATTGTAATTTGTCCCACGGACGAGGATTTAAAAGAACGAACATTAAAGCAAACCAATGAGCAGGGGAAGGATGTGCCCGATCATGCTGTTTTAGAAATGAAAGGTAGGAATGCTGTGGAAACAACAAATAAAACACCAGATCTACTTTTTTCTATGTGTTGTCTCTAAAAAATCAAACTTGGAAGATGCCCCCTCCCCCCTCTCCCCCATCATAGGCTTTGGCCAGATATCAGACCTGGACATTTTTTTTAAACAGTCCACATGAATTTGATTCTTCTTTATTTTTGTCCTCTATCTGCCACTCGTCATACAGCTTACCTCTAACGCACTGCAAACTGAGACTTGGACCTTGTCGAGGTCACGTAATAGTAGAGCTAATATTGCACAATTTGCTTCCCTGAAAAGGATGTTTCCAAATAGCAAACTTACAAGCAGTCACATGCTGAAGTTGTTGGAAGTTGCTTTGTAACAGCGTTACATCAGCTGTCCTTGGTTTGCAGTGCTCCTCACCAACCTTCTAGTTGTCCCCTTTGTCCCCCTCCCCACCTCTACTGAACTCCTCCCTCTCCTGTGTCTGCTTAAACAAATTTTTCCTCCATGTTCCTCTGGAGGTGATGTTTGTTCCCTTTTACCCTGTCATCTGCTTTCATCTATCTGCTCTTAGTTTCTCTATGATTTCCACTGTCTCTGTATGGTAGTAATTATGTTTTGTTTTGTCTTCCGGTGGTGTGGCTGCTCTGGTCTTCACTACAATCCCCTTCCCCTTTTCTTTTTCTCTCCACTTCTCTCTCTCTCCATCCGTCTCTTGCTGGATGGGCTCTCTCTCCTCTCCTCCTCCTCCTCCTGTGGTCACCTCTATCACTCTCCAAGCCAACTTTACTCTCCCTGAGGCTTGCGACTTCCTGGAGGCGGTGACGTTCGCTGAACTGCAGCGCGCTGAAGCTGAAAGTCTGCTGAAGCAGTACAATGAGGAGGGCCGCAAGGCCGGCCCGCCCCCCGAGAAACGCTTTGACAACAGGCAGGGCGGGTTCCGCGGCCGCGGCGGCGGTAGCTTCCAGCGGTACGATAACCGTGATGGTTCCCGCGGCGGCTACCAAAACCGCAGTGGAGATGGAGGCAGTGGATACAGAGGAGGTGAGTGAAGCATCACGTAAAGCAGCGTTATTTGAGTTACGTTCAAGTCAGACGGCCAGACATCTTTATCGTTTTCACCCCATGCTTAGCTCTGTGATTTAAATGTAAGCAGAAACTAGAGCTAGTAAAGTTTTATATATATTGCAGTTTAACAATTTTTGTTTTATTTTCCAGGCTACAATCGTGGCAGCTACAACCAGAACCGCTGGGGCAACAGCTACCGTGACGGCGGCTCTGATACACGCGTTGGATATAACCGCAGCCAACAGTCAGGAGGAAGCTACAATCGCCCGGCCCCTTACAGCAAGGGAGGATACAACCAGGTACTTCATACATCAGTTTAAAAGTCAGAGTAAGAATGAAATGAAGAAACAGACTTAACGTATTCTCCTGTTCTTCTTGCTGTACCTGCAGGGCGGCTACAGCCAGAGCTATAATCAAGGCTACAACCAGGGCAGCTACAACCAGAATTACTACGGCAACTACAGCCAGTACCCAGGGTACAGCCAGAGCTACAGCCAGACACCATCCACTGGACAGACGTACAACCACCACCAGCAACAGCCGCAGCAGCAGCCGCAACAACCGCAGCAGCCGCAGCAGCAGCAACAACAACAACAACAGAGCTACAACCAGCAATATCAGCAGGTAGTCATTCGAGTGAAACGTTGCCTGTCTCTGGTCTTGCACATATTTGGAAAATGGCTAAAACTTGCATGTTCTCACTGCTTTTTCTCCTCCAGTATGCTCAGCAGTGGCAGCAGTACTACCAGAACCAGAACCAGTGGAACCAGTATTACAGTCAGTACGGCAGCTACCCTGGACAAGGCAACCAGGGCTCGTCTTCTGGTTCACAGTAGCTTCGCCCTGCATCCACCTGTGTCCTAAACACTCTGACCTCTGCAGCAAATTGATTTTGTACAGTCCCCAACCATAACGGTCTCTGTCTGGTTTAACACAGTAGCCTTCATTCCTCACCAATCAATGTACACACAAACTGTGCACAGTTTGATGTCTTCTCTTTTCTTTTTTTACTGAATGGAGTCTTACCCTAAGCAGTGACTGTGAGGTGCTAGACGATAGGTATCCAAACATTTAATAATGAATGTTATCTCTTATGCATTGAATGTGGATGTCGATGAACTGCAAACTCCACATTTGCTACAGGTTGAAGAGGCAGTTGTATATTTCTAGGA
Organism: Nibea albiflora; assembly: GCA_014281875.1. Classification (NCBI taxonomy): domain Eukaryota; kingdom Metazoa; phylum Chordata; class Actinopteri; family Sciaenidae; genus Nibea; species Nibea albiflora. The sequence continues at coordinate 23,937,457 of CM024794.1, forward strand.
TGCGTAGTGTGACAAAGGGGCAAGAAAAATACGGCAAAGCCTGAATAATTGTGCTTGTTTTAAGAAGCTTAACACAGAACAAAATGCATGCTTTTTACCCCCACGACCACCCCCCCCCCTTCTGTCCTGCTCTTTATTTTCAGTTACAGAGTGAGCTTCATTTTATTTACTCCAATAGAATTCAAACATGGAACATTTCTTTTTTTCTTTTATAGGTGTTGATACTGTAGTATTTAAGCGTTAATTCAGTCTTTGAGAAGAATATTTTGCCACTACTAGAAGTTGTATGTGCAGTTTTCTTTTTTCTTTTTTTTTATCCCTTTGTGATTGGTGTTCATTGAGTCCAGTAGTTAAATCCTGTTGTCATACCCATTTTTTTTCTACCTGAAAATCCGATTGATCAGTTACTCAAGCTGTCTTCTTGTCTTTATACAATAAATGCAATTGTATACGCCTGTAAGTCTTGAGACGCTCCTTTTCTTTCTTTCCTCTCCTGCTGGTGTTTTTAAGTCAAACACAACACGTACTGCATGATATATCAATGTTGGTGTATTTTTTTCTTATTCTCAACAAGATTGAAATTGTGGCCAAAGGACGAAACAAAGCATTTAGCTAAAAAATAATCTAATTTTGCAGCATACGTATAGTTCCAGTGCAGTCCTGCTGAACCTTGAATGAACCTTTGAACTAATCGAAAAGCTAAAAATGTTGTCAGGGCAGGAAATGAACATTTTCCGCTGTTAGCCGTGATGAGTGGTGGCTGATATATATTCGACTTCACAAGCTACTTTAACTGTTTCCCATCCAAACAGGGACTGAGCAGTGTGGACAGTGTATCACAGAGGCATTGTTTGTGACAGTAAAAGACATTTTGATGAACATTTTCTGGAAATGTCACAGTAGTTAATCACATGCAAAAATACAGTAAATCCAATGTTGCCTTGAAGAGAGGGCTTCAGTGATTTGACAAAACTGTGTGCACTAATATACCCAGAGAATATTAAAGGAATAGGCTCCTCATAAATGATATAGCAATATCAACTGGTTAATGACAAATTGTCTCATGGTCTACATACATCATCCAAACAAATGCCAACTCATTTTTTCTCTCTTGATGGCTTGCTTTCAGAAATCATGAGCAGAGTTGTCATATAGCTGCCAAGTTGAAATGAACCAGACTTTAGTTGAGGTTAGTGTTAATTTCCTACCCTGCATTTATCATGTGTATATTAGCTCAGGAAACCCTTAATGTGGACGGAGGTTGTGTAGCACCAGAGAAACAAGGCACCTGTTCTAAAACAAGATGAGGTGTTCATAAATTACAGTCGGAAAACCGAAGCCTAAACAAAAAGCCAAACTAATGAGACTGACAAACACAAAATAAAAACACGTCACAACCAAACTTGAAACATGAGGGAGTCCATGTTTACTGGCCACCTGATGTGAATGGCCGGTAAATCTCATCAGTTCAACACCAGCTCTGACGCAGCTCTGTCAGAGACGTGGTGGCGTCTGGATGTTTTGTCCATGAGGGGAAATGTTCAAAGATGGAGCGCTCAGTCCGGCTCTCTGCTCTTGTCTTTGTGTAGATGCAGCTCCTCCATCTTCTGCAGGAGGGGAACAGGCGTGGAGCAGCCTCGGGATCTCTGTGGCAGTGTTTTGACCTGGAAAACAGAAAAGACAGATTTATCATCAAGAAATGTTTTCTCAAACTCTGAGACTGGTGGTTAAGAACCATACGTTTCATCTACAGAGAACGTACTTAAAGAAAATATTCTTTATCAAGTGTATATCTGTAAATATTTTCATCTGAATATTGAACTTGAAAACCAAAATAAAACCAAAACTATTGACTGGCCCTGGTGGTAAGGGTGAGCTGACAGAGGCGACTTTTTTCAGTTCTCTATTGTAAAGGACAGAAAAAAAACGACTTTTGGAAGGGACAACCTTGCTGTCTTATGTTACAGCTTTTAGACTAATCAGCCATAAGTGTTTCACAACTTGTTATCACACTAATTAGAAGGTTGCTACAATCATAGAAAGTTTCTGCAGAAGGAGGCTTTGAATGATTCTCCCACAACAACAAGATGTTGCTTGTTATTTTAATGTGCTGGCTTACTATGTGGTCAACCTCACAGGAAAATGACAGCAAGGCGAGTCACTGAAAGTAGCACATTTACACAACCAGAGTAGGTAAGAGTAGGTTATTTGTGGTTGAGTCATCCTTTATTAGCCCCTGTCGTAGCGTGCGGTGTTTAATCCAGCTGAATCACAGCTGTAGTTTCCCCACGTCGTCACTCTACACTGACGTACTGATGCTGATGTTTCTTCACTTGCTGATGTCATGAGCGTTTGTCATGTAAGCCAGAACAGGTTAAGAAACTGCCGTATGATCAACCTGCAGGGTGTCACCTTTCTATCTGGGGACGCGTGTACAAGAGAGTTGTGGAGGTTTCCCCTCTTGTCCTTTTTTTCAGGCGTCCAAACTCCAGGATCTGTCTGAGTTGAGCGGTCTGACAGCGCAGAATCACCGGTGTTATTTTTCCAAACGGACGTGCCCTTGTTGTGTTCTGTCTCGTTACTCTGGGGGAAAACGAAGGTCTCCTCCTCTGAACCTGCCAGAGAAAATAAGACATCAGTGTACCGGGTTCGTCTTATTCGCAGGGGATTTTAGGTGTTACTTGTGCGATGGGGGACGTACTCCAGCTGTTGCCCTTGGTTCTTGAGTCGGGGGCAGGCGTACATGGGCAAGGATCCACTTGTGTTTTTGTGTTTCTTCAAACACTCCATTCCTACTAGATCTTTACAGTGTCTGTGACAGTTTATCCCACAGTCTGAGAGCGAGAGAGAGAGAAATGTTGAGACAGAAGCACTACCACAGAGAAAAACTGATCCTTTAGTTTCTGTTACTTTACAAGGGGATCATCTTGATCTGATAAAAACCGATGACTGTTTGATGATTAAATTGTGGTCTTACCTTTACAGTGGTAGCCTTGCTTTATGACTCCCCACAGCTACGAGAGGGAAGACATGATTAATATAATATTGCAGTTTAGTTGAGAAGTCATACAAAATCAAAAATGGAGATACAGTGTATACTCACAAAGCCTCCACAAGTATCACAAAACTTTGGCCGTTTATATGTGGTTTCATGGAAGTTATGTGCATCACTGAAGTTGAAGCCCAGCTTAGCACATATAGACATTCCCCTCATGAAGTAAGAGGTTATTTCTTCACGGCTGATTTGTCCCTCCCTGGGCAGAAAATTTTCCAAAGTGCAACACAAAAGCGAGCAAGTGAGTTGAGGTTTTTACAAACCGTTCAAGAGTTCTCACGTTGTTTCATGTTTTCTCTGCCTTGTCAGCCACGCCAATGCGAGGGGCCTTTGTGCGTGCTGCAGCTTCCTCACCTGTCAGTTTCGTGAGTGCAGAAGGAGAAGGGGAAGTTGGCTGCTATTTTCTCAAAGTCCTCCAGTGAAATGTAACCATCCTGGTTCTGGTCGTAATTTTTCATTATGGACTGCAGGGGGCAACAGAGCAATCAGATATTCAGTTGCACTTGTCAAGGAGCAGTTGGTTAGTTCTGCTTTAGCCTGCCAAGTAATAAGGAAGTGAAAGACAAGAGGTTGTTGCAGAGTCACATACTCACATCCACCATCTGTTTGACGTGTTTAGATATGGTGTCGGGATCGAGCCTGGGGGTGACCCCTGAACCCCATTCTGCCACTACAGGCGGTTTAACTGGAGCTACAGGCTGTGGACCGACAGATGCAGTGATAAGACACGAAGGACTGCACATGTGAGAAACAAGAAAAAAGAACACACCCACCACATAACACGCTTCCCTAACGTATGTGGCTTTGATGTGGCTGATTTTGATGTATTTCAGCACTGAGTCTGTGCTTTTGTTTTGAAGATGTCACACCCACAGAGAGAAGACAAATGTCCCCCCTCGTGAAAAGAGGTTGAAACAATTGTGAGTCTGATGCCGTTACATAGAGCTCAACTTCAAAGAGGAGTATGTAGCTCTACTGACCTGGATCTTGGGGTTCTTGGGTTCCTTGGTGTATGAAAGTTCATATATCTCATCCTCGGTGTAGTATAAATCTAGAGAGAGCTGAAGCATTAAAAGAACATAATTTGAGATGTTCTTCGTGGGATCTTTTTTTATCTGAATTCTTAAAAATCATCTCCCAGTTTCTGTCTTGTACCGTGAGCAGATGCAGAAGGTCTTTGTTGGCCTCGAAAGGCGGCGTGCAGCTGTGAAGGGCCAGCAGATCATTGATGTTGCTGTACAGGTGCTGTAGCTTGCTCAGGTTGATCTTGTCCTCGTCGATGTAGTCTGGCAGGGCCTCATTCAGTGAGATCAGGTCCTTTAGGTGGACGCCCAGGATGGGCACCTTGAAGCCGCTGCACTCGTTGTAAACCCGCCGGTAGTTGATGTAGTTGCTGCGTGAGGAGAGCAGCTCTGTCATCTCACTCAGGGCCTCAAAGTGGATAGAGATCAAGAGGGTAACGATAAATGAGCCGGTCAGATAAATTTGTGTTTAGATTTGGTCTAAACACAAATTTGCTCTCACACCCAAATATAATATATAACAAACTGATTTCTGGAATCTGCACAGATGCTCTTTAAGTTTCATAGCTGAGGCTAAAATAAGAAAGAGAAAGATTCGAATGTTATGTGTGATATTTAAAATACCTTAGTGATGTCAGGAGGCAGCAGGTTAGAGGTGTCTTTGAGGCGGGAGATTGAGCTGTGACAGAGGCCTCCAGTCACTGCCATTAGAGTGTTAAAGTTTTGCAGAGCTCGAAGTTTCTGTTGAGGAGCGAGCAGAGAGACTGACTGCAGGGTGTGAAGTCATTTTCCAAAAAAACAAAACAAAACCAAGAAACCAAAACAAGTACAGCTCTTGGCAGCCGCACACAAATCCTTCTGAGCCGCTTAACTCGTTTTTGTGATGTTTGCTGCCTTGGCCAGCTTACCTGAGCCACATGAATGAACTTAGTGAACACCTGGGCTCTCTGCTGGGCTGTGTGTCTGCTGAGGATCATCAGCTGGACCCACTGGGAGACACCATTACACATCATGACGGACCGCTCCAAAGCAGGGTTGTCCCTCACAGAGCCCCGCACCACGTAGCTGCGGTAGTCCAGGAACTGGCCAATCAGATAGTAGTGGTCAGGCAGGAAACAACTTGAGTTTAGCACCGCTCGATATACACGTACAAGCAGGGTGGAGATCTGTCATCAAATTCTAGCCAGCCATTTTCGACATTACAGAAGCAGATAATTGTATTACTAACCACTGTTAATTGCGAGAGCAGCTCATATTTTGCTTTTCTACCGAGAGAAAACAATTCTCCAAATCTTACCTGACTTCTCAACATAAGGAGAGATCTCTTTCTAATAAAAAACTAATTTCTAATACATTTTATTATTATTACAGATCCTAATTTTTAATTTCTAATCAAAAAACTGTCTGCTGGTGAAACTTCAGCTGACTAAAAATACACAGTAAGCTGTAATGCAAAAGATATTGTGCAGCAGCCAATAAGAAAGTTGTTCTTACGAATATCACATCATAATGAAACCACACTGTCCTTTCATTTTCACAGCTGCCTGTGAATTCCAACAAACCCTAAGATATATACGATAGCCTCGATACGATGATTTTACCTTAAAGGTTTTTCTTAGTTGTCAGATAAAATGTTTTTACTCTAAATTGCGCTGCCAAAATGAATCATTCTTTACCAGGGGATCGATTATAAGGCATTTGGCCCTTTTGTTTCAAGAGCAGCAGCATATCTGCAAGTCATGGTAACAGGATGCGAAGCTGTTCACTGAACTTACTGAAACGTTACAGAAGTTCTTGAACTCGAGGTAGCTGAGGTGCTCAGCCATCTCATCTGGTTCCATGTGGTCAAAGATCAGTGACACCTTCCTCTTCTTCACAGAGGGCGAGGGTGCCTGGAATATGTTCACAGGGCTTCTAGGAAAATGAAGCCGAGCAACAGGACAAGAATAGACATTTTTCTATTTATAGTAAAGCTGTTTTCTATTTAAAGAAAAGAAAACTTGTTTGAGTTGTGGCCAAATAACAAAAGTACAATCCCTCCAGGCCATGATGGTGATTCAAAACAAAACATTGCTCACAAGCAGGAAGTGTCAATGAGCTGCGAATGCTTTTCCTCTCCACCTGACCGGACCAGAGCCCACAGGTCCCCCATGATCTGCTCAAGCAGGGGGTCCGCCTCAAATACTGCCGGGAACTGGCTGATCCACTGCCTTGCCGCACAACAGGACAGAAAATATGTTTACTACTAGCAAAAAGAGCAGGATAACCAGTTCTGTCAGAGTCTGTCATTCAACACGCTCATGTGCATGGTGTCCTTACTCACCTGATGAGGTGGCAGATCTGTGCCCGCCTCAGTCCTCTCTTGTCTGAAGGACAATCCTTATAAGTGAGAGAAAGAGTCAAGGATCTGAACACACTGTGCAGAACAGTGCACTAAACACCAGCAGGGATATATACTTCAAATCTGCTTTGCTGACGAGGAGCGCAAAACAAAGCCATGCTTGTTTCCTGATCTGATTAATGAACAAGGACATGTGAGTGGTAGCAGTGCACTGGTGGGACCAGAGTACTGCACTCAGTGACAGTGAAGGATATAGGGTGAGAAGTTTCTGGGCGAACATCTGAGATGGTACAACCCAACTGTGCATCATCAGGGTCATGTGGACCAGCTGGGACCCTCTGGGGCTGGAAAGCTTCCCCTCTGAATCTGCAACAAACACACAGCAGAACATTTCACACAAGGAAGATTATGTGGTTAAAAATAACAACCACAAAAACTGCACAATGGCCCAGTGGTCAAATAGTTCAGATGGGTTCAGTTCATTTCAGCTCTGTGTCTCTGTGTGCTTTATTGTTCTGTCACACCTCCAAGACATGCAGCACAGGTGGATTGGAGATTTTAAAGTGAGTGTCTGTCTGTGTTAACCTTGCGATGAAATGACAACCTGCCACGAGTGTTTTCCTGCCTTTCGCCTACTGTATGAGATACATCCAACTGTGACCTGGAGTAGAAATAAGCAAATAAAGAAAGCTGTCTAATTGACTTGATTACCTTTTCATCATGCATTATATACATTACATCATACACGACAAAAAAAAAAACTGTTGTTGTTGTTGTTGTTCACTGGATTATTTAAGGCTGTTGGTGAAAAGTGGTGAAGACCAAATGTGAGACTGACTGGCAAGTGGTTGACTTAATGAACTTAATGACCCACATTTATAGTAGAAAAAAATACTGCACATATTTGCCTGCAGCAAATATTTAATGACACGTGCATGCATGTGATCTGAAGCAGCAACTGTAACACACACACCTACTGCTATACATATATATATATATATATATATAAAATATATATATAAAATCAACAACAACAAGTTGTTTTTAATCCATACTATATGTCCAGTTGATATTTTCCTCTTCTTCTGGACATTCAGATATTTATTTGGGGGTTCATTGTTTATTTTCTGTGGTGCACAACATAAAGCTACAACACTGTGCACATTTTCTCATCATTATTATTTACCTTCCACAAAATGATGAGCGTCTTTGAGCGTGGAAGCAGAAACAAATCAAACACGCTATCTGTGTGCTAGATACCGTCACCAGTATCCAGACATGTTTTTAGTGATTAGGATAAACTGACCATTGAAGACTGCTAAAACGTGGTAGAGAGGAGAGAGATCTGTATCCCATTGCATGGGAATAGTTAGTTGGCCTCTGCAGCCCAACAGAACAAAGCTTGATTGTATGAGCCTGCCCTTTGTCCCCGCCCCCCTCCCTGTCAGTTTCTCTCACCCTGGATTCCCCCCTTACTCTCCCTCATCCCTCATTTATGTAACCTGGCTGTGATAAAGAGTAAAGACACATGACAAACTTTGGGAACACATGCAAACACGCAGGGACAGACACTGACCGAAGCAGTTCAGGCAGCGCTGTATGAGCTCATCCAGGCTGGGAGCACTGGCACTGGGTGCAGGGCTGGGGCTCTGCAGGGCCCGAGTGATGTCCTGGGGACTGGGACATGTATTCCTCCTCCGCTGGACCAGCTTGGGCTTCCTGAGAAAGAGCGAGAGAGTCAGACACAGATAGGGATTAGAAGTAGACGAGAAATAAGTAGAGCAGAGTGTGGCGAGGTAGTGCGGGTCAGCATCTAAGGAAATGCAGCTCCCACCATCTGATAAGCTGCGCTACAGCACTGCAGCTGTCAAAGCCATCATGCACTGGTAGAACAGCTGCAAACAAATACATTTTCTGTTTCTCCACCTGAAGCTGCTTGACAGACAGATAGTATCTAGAAAATGTTCATTTTTATCATACAGGTCACAGACTTGTACATTTTGTCCAGACGTCCTCAGAAAAGGAACAGGAAGAGTTTGCCCTGCCACAGGCAGACAGGTGTACAGCGACTGGATTCATATTTTTAAAAGATTTTTTATTAAAAGCTTTGATGCATATTTAACATTCTCTATGGCAAGTTGAGTACTATTAGATACGTATTGTACATTCTTCCATGAGTTTTTAATACGAGCAATGCAGCTGGTTTATTAAGTAGTTTTAAATTGAAGGTGATCATTTCGAGAGCTACAAAATTTCTGACCCCCCGTTGCCAATATGTGGCCACTGGCTTTGCAATACAAAACGTACAATATTACATCACTTTATCATGAGGTCAGTTCTATAAGATCTACTCTAAGCCATCAGTATTTCCTCAGGAAACTAGTTCGGATCACTGCCAGCACAGCTCACAGCGTACACAGTAGCTAAAGGTATTATTTACTGCAGCGTATATACAGTATGAAGGACACAGGAGACAAAGGTCTGCCATGTATCTGCGTGTAAAAACTAGGCAACGCGGATGTGACGAAAATTCTATAAATGTATGAATGCTGTATGCATGCCGTGTTAGAGCGCTGTGTAATTGTTGTCTATGCTAAGAAATGCAAAAGGGAAGAAGAAGGAAAACTTCTGCTTGATTGAATACTTTATTTGCCTATGTCATCTATCTGACAAAGAAAGATCACTCCTTGGTTAAACTCATCAAGGAGTTGCAAGTGGACATTTGTTTTAGGTACTGCTATTACGTTCAAAAGATTGAGAACCACTGTAGTGGAAACGTTAATTGAGTTTCCTTTGGCTTTTTATTTCAGACGTTGTACAGAGACTCCACCTTTGGCCAGTAAAACTGGGCTGATGTTGAGTTAAAAAGAACTTTCAAGCCAATAAAGATCAGAGACCTTTTCAGATGCCTTTAAAAAAGACAAATAACGCCTTTCCTATGATGCGATTCATTCTTCCTCTTCAAATCTTCAAATTTAGCAATGTATGACTGTATTTCACAATAACCAGTATGTGACATTTTTATGACATGTAAACTAATTTCTTCCTCAGTTTTGCAGTAATCTTTTGTCATTAGTCTTCTTTAGGAAAATGCTGTAACTTTCATTTTTGTGCTTGAGTATTTCAGATTTTGTCCTCATCTGTAGCAGCGTGTGTGTAGCAGTATGTAACTCTGTGAAGTGTCGGTCTCTATACTGCAGCTAATGTGATGACATTACCAGGAAACACTTTGAGTTCAGAGAACTGGCGACAAGTTCCCTGAATGACCAGAACTGCATCCCCTTCTCTTAACCTGTCGCTTGTGTGTGCGGCTTATTTCCCCAGCCCACTCACATTCTCAGCACACACACACGCACGCACGTATAATAAATAACTCAACATACACATGCATCCACACGCCAGTCTCTGCTTTATGAACAACACATGAACGGACACTCATGGATGCACAATTTCATACAGGCGTACAGGGTGACATTGACTGATCTATTTATACCACAAGCTGTTCTCCTGCCTGTACGTGCTGTTTCATCCAGCCTTCGCAGTTATCACACCACACATTTCCCCCTCAGATTCAAAAACCCTGATGGGGGGGATGTCAGTGACGACCACATCTCTCTGCATCCTGGTAGTCCAGCTCTAAGCGCCTCGTTCGGAAACCTGCTGAGCAACAAAACCCCACTTCTCCGCCTCATTACACTGGCTGAATTCAAAACACTGAGACTCAACAGCACTGCACGTACCATCATGAGCTACGTAAAGGCAATAAATAGCCCAATCTCTTATAATCAGAAAACAGCAGTTTCAGAAACAGCAGCAAGACTTTTATCTGACAACAGTGCTATGACAGCTAACTAAATCCTAGCAAGCAAACGAATAGTTTTTTTTCTTCTGCATCATTTAACATACCCAGTTCAGAGAACTAACCCCTAATTCTAGAGGCTGAGATCTTAGATTGTATGCAGTGACCTTTACATGCTTTAATGCATGATTATTTTCATTACTTAGCAACCTATTTATTCTTTCTTGATTACAAATAAAATATAATTGTAACCTTCATCATGTCCTAGAATGTATCCAACTCATTAGTATTTTATGGTGTGTAAACTCACCATGAAACATAAACAGCTTAAAGAAACGCTCGCTGATCACTGTTTTTTTTTTTTATCTCAGTGCCCTTTACAACTCGTCATCTCTCTCTTTGACTCAGAGTGAATCCAGCGCTGCCTTTCAAAGCAGTTGCACATATGAGGAGACACGCTCGCTACTATAAACAGAAGTGCTGATGGGGAAATGTTATTGATGTCATGACGTTTGTCAGGGAATTTCCCCCAAGATTGCTGAGCAGGTGATGCATAGCATGATCTCTTTTCTGTGTAATGAGACTGTCCAACTTAAAGGTCCAGTGTGTAAGATTTAAGAGTATTTCTTTGCAGGAACTGAATGCAGTATTCGTTAGTATGTTTCTGTTAGTGTAGAAACACCTGACAATTAAGAACTGTTGTGTTTTCTTTGTCTCAGAATGAGTCTTTTATATCTACAATGACAGCAGGTCCTCTTCTATGGGGCCTGTCATGTTGAACCGACATTTTTGTTCAGACAAACCAAACACTGAACTAGACATGGTAAATTTTGTAGCCACAGTTATTCCTACATGCGTGGAAGGAGAGGATGAGGCATGGGAGAGTATTCACTTGGTTGCAATCTGCAACTTCCCCGCTAGGTACCACTAAATCCTACACACTGGACCTTTAAGAGACAGAAAAGTGTTGGCAAATACAGTCAGTGTCTGGTGGACTCCTATGCAAATCTGAACACAATTGGAGTTACTGTTTGGGGATTTGCATTTACCTTTTCCTAAGAGTCAGATACACAACTTGGGTAAAAGTAATTATCATCCTTCCATATTTAACCTTCATGGAAAGACACGACTGCTGAAACTTTAAAGTAAAAAATAAAATCCTCATATGCATGACAATGAGGAAAAAACAGATGTAGTCTCTTTTTTTTGATGAACTTGAACTTTCGATCCATCATATGATCATCTGATTTTATTTTAGGAAGACCTTCCACACCTCCTTTTCCTCACTGACTATTCCTTCACCTACTTTTTCCTCTTCCTTCATCCTTACTCTATTCAAGCCATTCAGGAAACAGCTTCTCCTTTTTTTTCTTTGGAAATCCCCCTCTCACTCCCTTTCCCATCCGTGGCAGGACTCCTGGCTAAAGATCCAGTTTCCCCCTCCCCTTTCTCCCTCTCTCGCTCTCACACTGGCGGGGGGATATGCAAATTCCTCTCTTTCTTTCCTTAATTGATTAATTGAAGCCAGGGCCCTTTGAAGGCCTTGTTTGTGAGCTGCTCTTTTTCTCCCCTCTCACAACCTGCGTTCTTGTTCCCTCTGCATCATGAGGATGCATCTACTGAGCCATTCATCCATGTGGTCCAACAATAAAGTCACTGTAACAACCATTGTTGTTAAGATCCAAAAATAATGCAGCAAATTCAGAATCCTCTTTGGCTGTTTTGTTGGAAAGACAATGAAGTCATACCTGTACAACTACACACACCTTTGATACAGAGGCTGACTCTCACACACACATAAACCTCCATTATCTACATCAGTAATTTAGTTCTTCGGCTCTTTAATTTATTCTCATTCAAACATCATTTTCCTTCATTTTCTTTTTCTTATTTTTTACTTTTTATTTGTGAATCTTTACAGAGTTTAATCTGAGCCCTCAAAAACAACAACAACAACAAAGTCAACACATAAGCATGTGTTTTGTTTTTTTACCCACAATTGTAACACGTTTCTCTATACTGAGTTCACTTTTTCAAAACTGTCAACACAGTTCTCTTTACTGCCATGCGGCTCAGCACAACACTTCATCCAAACACCAGTAATGCACCAATGCAACCAGAACACTATAAATATACATCACAGGATCAACTCTGGTACCAAAACTCTGCCAACATTTACCCGACAACACAAAGACGTAAACACACTAACAACAGGTAGCATTAATACGGGTATCACAGCACTATTATCTTTGAAGTATCTTTGAGTTATTGTGCATTTATTCAGCATAAACCAGGATTCCACAACATTAGAGTATACAGAAACAGAAATGCTCTAATATAGTTAAATTTAGTTTTGGGATAGAGTAATTATAAGTGCACGAAATTAAACTAAAGTAATTTTAGCAATGAAACATTACATAAAAACTACACTCTGTATGTATTCTCTATGATAGATAGCTAGAAATACAACTTCCAGTCAACCCTGTTTCATGAGAATCTTTTTTGCATGCCTGATCCATCCCTCAGATAGGCTGCAGAGCCACACTGTGTGTGAAAGAGAGCAGTGAAAAGTGACCCACAGTTTAGTCCACATTGACTTCTGTTGCACTTACTGTGTGAAGAGTTTTGAAAAATGGACTCAGTATTGAGAAATACGTCTTGCCAACAACTGTAGTTCTACTGATTTAAGATAACCTCACTACTGAAAGAGACACACACACACAATGTGGCCACTCCGTCGGTCCACCTTAAGCTTAGGTAGTTAAATCACATATAACGCACATCTGACTACCTTAACATTCAACACACAACCCTTTCATTCCAGGCAATCTGATAAGAGCTGTGGTCACAACTACAGCAGTAAAAAAAAAGCACCACTGAAAACACAGGCTTCTAAATGTGTAGTTTTCCAGCAGTATCTGAGATCAAATGCAAAAAACATCACTGAACTGACAAGTAAATGCAGATTAGGTGGACAGAACACAAAAGCAGAACACATTTCCATGGAAAGGAGAGCAGGCAGCACTCAACAGTCACGAACAACTGTTGAATGTCAGAGCTCATTTGTGTGCAGTACACACAAATAATTTGAGATGTTGATATTCTTCGCTGATATGCAGGTCAAACACATTAGCTGTGACGGTGTGTGCGTATGTATATGTGCTATGTGTGTCTGCAACCTTTCTTTTAACACAAAGCCTCTCTCTCTCTTTCTCCACTGCACGCTGTCTAGATTGAAATAAAGGGCAGAAAACAGACACACTGAGCGGAAAATAAAACTAAATGCCCTCATTTTTCTTCGACTTGTCAAGAGCCTTTGCACAAACCACACTGCATCTCATAACCTCAAGGTTCACACATCGCTGCTGCACACAAAACACTTGCTGCTGACACATACTTAGACTTACGCTTGCATAAGAGAGTGAGCTGCAAGTGGGTCTGAGTGCAACAGACTCTCAGTTTTGATGTACCCTCTTCTTTTTCTTTTTAATTACCTCTTGGGCTTGTTCATTGCAGAGCTCTTCTCAGCAACACTCCTCCTCCACTGGTGATCCACACGGGCATCTGAGCGTGTCCCTACAGCTCCATGGTTGACCCTTCTCCTCCTCCTCCTCCTTCTCCTCCGCTGTGTCTTCTATGTGTGTATGTGCCCAGGACAGCAAGAGCGGGCACGGGATGGAGAGCTGCTGGGGGTGAAGGCTGCCCACCGACCAGTCATGAACTAAACTCCACACTTAAAACCCTGCTTATCAGACCACTCTCGGTGTGTCAGTCAGCCTCCCTCTCTGCTATCTGAAGAGATCTGTCAACCACAAATCAGCAACAAAACAAACTTCGTGCCTGCAACAAAGCAGAAATGTTAAAAGAAAAAGCCTCAAAGTAGAGTGCTAGAGCTAACAAAAGTCATTCACTTGTCCCTTCAACATAAACAAGTCAGCATCTTAAATGGAGGAACTGGCTCTGACAGATAGGGGAACTCACATCAGTTTCTGTGTGTGTATATGTGTGTGTGTGTGTATGTGTGTGTGCACAAGGGGGAGGGGAGAGAGAGAGAGAGAGAGAGAGAGAGAGAGAGAGAGAGAGTAGCGAACACACATGCAGTACCCATAGAGGAAGGAGGAGGAGAGTTAGAGAGAGATAGTGATGAGCAATCATCTGAGCACCATCAGTGTACTCCAGGAAGCGACATCTGCGGTTCTTTTTTCAGAGCATCAACACAGACAAAAAAAAGAAATAGGCCACACCCATATGTCACTTTTTGATGCAGTTTTTTTGGAGCTTCGCCTGAACTTGGCAAAAGAATCAGTTCCTGAAAAGAAATCACTATATGTCAAATAACACTGCTGAATCCTGACACGTGTCTGCCTACTAGATTTGTTCATCCAGCGTCTCGAGTGTCCCCCAAATCACGTATCACGCTGATTTCTTCCTTTTATTCTTCTTTTTTTTTTAACTCCCTCTGTCATTTCTCAGGGTAGAGAGTGATTACACAGGGAGGTAGTGTTTGTGCTTTTGAATGTGGCTGTGCAGCTGGACAGGGAGACTCAAAGGCATCCTTGTTTTAACACACCAAGAGGAAGAGGCGACCAAACAGGGGACATTAATGTCCCCAAGTCTGCAGAGGTGGCTTCTTTGCTGCAGGAAGCTGAGTGGCTGGCAGGGAGAGAGTGGGCGATATGGCATTCAAAAGCAGGGAAAGATGCACAGAGCAGGAATCCTGCAAAAAAAACAAAAAAAACAACTAAAAATGCATTTGGATTTATTTAGAAATCATCAAAGGACTAGAACAGGATGAATGTCACAGGAGGAAAAAAAAAATATTTATATTCTTCCTGTTAATGTTGTAATCTTACTGTAATCTTAAGCAACAGTTCTTGAAAACAGGAAGAGTTGCAATCAACCCAGCTGGTAAAGCTGAAGACACCTGACACGCCTGAAATAAACAGAAAAGATGGTGGACTAGTGCATTTAAAAAAAAAATCACTATTCAAATGTAGTTTTTGTCCCCGTTAACCTTAAACAGCCCTACGTGTGGTTTGTTTTGTGTCTAACGCGCTTTGTGTAGCAATTTAGTGAATATCGCTTCAGGGCTTTTATTTTGTCAAAACGGAAGCCAGGTACGTCGGTGACGGTATCGACGTACGTTGACGTTAACGGTAAATTAAAAGGAACGGCAACTCACGGAACTTTCTGTTAGATTAAAATGAACTACATTATCGTCAAAGTTGAAGTTGACTTAGTGTGCGTCGTATATTTATAATTAATTTGACTCCGTCCTGACTGAAACGCTCGTTAGCTTTTTTGTCGTTGTTGGCAAAGTAGCTAACGGCTAACCGTTGACGTAACTGACGTTGGCGTAGCGTTACAGTTACCGTTACGTTACCGTTACGGTCTTTGGGAGATATCATTTATCACCATTCATTTATTTCACCCCCCTTTTTTGCTTTAATTACACGCCAGTACGCATTAAACCACATTGGCGCCAAACACTTAGCATTGTTTTAACCGTTTTAAGCTAATTCTTGCTAATTTCAGCGTCCATAAGAGATCACTGTAAAGAGTGTTGACTTCGATGCTCGGTGCAATGTCGCCACCCTCAGGCGCGACGCCGCAACTGCATTTTAAATGCAACAGAGGAGGCAGATTCATGAGTTGGCAGAAAAAAAAGGCAACAGCAGGTCTCCCCCGAATCAAGACTCAGTCTCCCAGAATTCACGTTAGTTCTGCTTCAGTGGCGTGCCCCCTCCTCCTCCTCCACCTCCTCTTCCTCCGCCTCCTCCTGCCCGTTTTACCCACAGGACGGAGTTGTATCTCGGCGAGCAGCGTCCCCAAAACATCTTAACTGCCAGCTGCTGTTGCAGTGGGAAGTGATCGGGAAGGCGAGCATGCTGGAGGATGTCAGATGGAGACTAAGGAGGTAAGGATGCGTTGTGTCTGTGTGTGCACGCTGTCTGGAGGATGATCACCGTTTCTGATTGTGAGTGTGTGATGCGCTTTTTCCGCTCAGACTTCCACCTTCTCTGTCTGGTGCATCCCTGACCAAGAGGGGTGTGCCACTGATGTTACCTACAGGAATGCATCAGTGGTGATCAGCGATAGCATTTCTGGCCTGCCATCAGGCCAGTTTGTAGTCTGCAAAATTATTTCATGGTTCATCTGGCCATTTTATGTCTATTCAGAGCTAAAAGAGACAGGGACAATGTAAATATTCACCCAAATTAAACAAGAGGCTGCAAAATAATGCTTATGATTATTAACTGGTCTCTAATTAAAAAAAGCATAATTTTCACTGTCCATACTGGCATATTTAAATAGCTTGTCATGTCCACATGACAGCAGCAGAACCTTACGTTTCTGATAAATTATTTACACAATTAATCAATTATTATATTAAGATTGAAATTCAGTTCCTGTGGTCACTGTTACCTCCCACCTCCCTCAAAAAGAGTCACACGGCTATCAAAAGCCATGACAAACGAAGGGAGGCGCACACAACAAGGCCAATTTAACAAATTATTCATTAAGAAAAGAATACTTAAACCAAACTAACAGCAGTAAGTGAAATCAGTGCTGTGAGTGAGTGCATGAGTGGAGAGGTGCATGACAAACAGGCCTCAGGTGTGACCCTCCACCACGCCCACTTAAAGTACCTGCACCGGAAAGAAGACAAGCCAGGACCCTGAAGACAGGGTGGAGTGTGTTGACAGGCACCGGAATGATTTCCTGATGGTGAAGTGTCTCGTCTTAATGACCTTTTTGGATTCATGCCCGGTCATTAAGACACAGGCAGATTTATCCATGGTTGACAGTTGACAGTTACTGACCGGGATGGTAAAAATATCAACTTCTGTTCTTAGCTAACACCTCTGCTACTTTAACACCGGAGCATAAAATCTGATTTTGTGGGAAAGTGCACAGAGCTAATTAAAAGCCCGTCTGTGCAAAGTGTCTCATCCTGTTGTTTAGCGGACTGTAAGGAAGCATCAGCAGTATCCACTGCAACCAGTGTGCCAAGCTGCATTATTATTCATTTAAATCTTCATCATCAACAGGAAATAATTCAGCAGCAATTCATGCGGCTTTTCTGCATCTGCATACATAAACTGCAGACATAATTTATTCAGAATTAGCTCCTTAGTAAAAGTAATTGTAATTAGTAATTGTACACTCCTGCAGAGACTGCTGTGACCTGTTGTTATTTAAATGATGTACACCTGAGAAGGTATACATGAAAGTGACACACCTCGTCAGCTGACTGTCAGGTGTGTGTGCTGTCCAAATAGCTCCCTCTAGGTGCAGAGCAGCTGATGTAGTATTCACCTGCTTTTGTTCAGTGCAGCTGACTTGTTCACTTTGAAGAGTTAAGGTGTGTGTTTGTGTGCGTGTGTGCATCTGTTCTTACTGCACACACTCCCCAAAGGCTAGTCCTCACCCCCCTTTCCTTTTATAGCCTCAGACATGGGGAAGGAGGGGAGGGAGACGTGTGTGTGTGTGTGTGTGTGTGTGTGTGGAGACTGCCTGTGTGAAGGAGTGGCCCAGTTCTACAAACATGGCGGCACGGTGGGATGGGAGCAGTGTAAATGTGTAACAAGGTGCCTGCTGACCCCTCCTTCCCTCCCTCTTCTGCGGTTGGGGGATGCAAGGCAAGAGGGGAGAGGAGTTGGGGAGAGTCTCGCCTCCCGTCACTCTCTCTCACAACACCGTGAGAGCCACAGGACTCATGCTGTCCTCCAGCACACCCACACACACTAGCACTGAGAGCGAGAGACACTGAGAGTGAGAGGGGTACAGCAACAAGACAGGAGAGAGGTGCAACGTGGAGAGAGAGAGAGAAGGAGAGAGGGTGGGACGTAGCAAAGGAGATTAAAAAAATCCAAATCCTGAAGAGAGAAAACAGAAGGATTTTCTCTTTTCTCCCGAGGAGCTGCGAATAACCCTCGGCGAAGGATGGCAGAAGGGGGAGAGGGAGAGGAGGAGATTCAGTTCCTGCGAACGGTGAGTCCTGCTTACTTTCCTTTTTCGGGAAGCCTAACCTGCGCTTGCTGCTGGAGAGGAGTTTGGAGGTTTGGGAAGGAGAAGAGGATTTAGGAGAAGTGGAATGAGATTTTTAAAAACATTTTTTTACTGAAGAGAAGCAATTAATTTATACCGACATTCAGCTCTTGACCTGAAATTGACTCATGATCTTCCAGCATGAACCTCATTGCTCTTCACTGCTTTCACAGTTTCTTCACTTTTATCGGTTTTGCACTTCTGGCATCGGATATTTAAGTCGTGTCTGTAGTTGCAGTTCTCAGAGCCAAGGCCCGCTTCTCTATATAGTTGACTATTTTTGCGGCGCCCTGAATGTGCCATGACCTGCTTATTAGTTGCTCTCTTTAAACTTGGTAATTGATTTCTTTAATCTCTCGTGAGCGCAGTAATCTGGGGTTGGTAACCTACATTATGTGATCATATTCTGATCTTTTCAGAATGCACTGCTCATTGTCTTACCTAATCTTTTTATATTACATCCAGAATGTTCTGGGCTTAAGATTAGTTGGGTAACAGTGTATGCGTGCATATGTGAGTGTGAGCATAGATAGATAGACAGGGGCTGGTGCATCTGTTAGCATCGTTATCTATTTATATCTGAGGAAAGTAGAGCCTGTCAGTGTGGGGTGAGGAGGCAGAGCAACAAGCTACCCAGAGCCTACAGGGGACAGCTGGCCAAAGACCGCATGTCTTCCTTGGAGAAGCCAAATCATGGTCACAGTGCAGAGATATCCACTTCAGACTCAGCGGGGGATGACCCTGAAAATGGCCTAAAACAGCTGAGTTGGTTAAATGTGTTTCCATAATGACGCAGTATCTGAGATTAACACTATATGAATTTGGTCATTTCCATGCCCTTAATCTTAAAAGCCACCACCAGTTGGAGCTAAAAAGATAATGATGAAAAAATGTTGATTAGAAGAAGTTTAAATCTCTGCAAGAGCCACTGAGCATTTGGAGCTGGAGACTGAAATATGTGTCTGTTAAAGCGGAGCTCGACTTTGCAGCTGATGTTTACCTACTTGAATTCGTTAAAGTTCAAGTACAAAAAGAGCTCAGATGCAACATGCAGAAAGATGACAGCAAATTATATTGAGTGACAGGATTCCTGTCACGCTTGCAGAGTCAGCTCACAATATCCACAAGACAGCATAACAGAGGAACGCAGCTGTAGCTTCTATTACAAAACCATAAACTCTGTTTTTTTTTTTCTTGTCTTTGGGGACGAGCAAATGAGTCGTGAGACACATAGGCTAAACACTTTGAATGCCTTCAGTGGGTTTGTCCTTTTGGTTCAAGAGGCTCGGTTAGGGTGGAACTACTGGACACCAACACTTCAAAAGGGAAAACAATGCAGTCCTATATGAATTATTAATGTACTGTGCACTTTAGTGGGTTCATCCCTAACGCTAACACTGTTTGGGTTTAGGTTTAGGGTTAAATCCCCACTGAGGATACAGGGCTAAAAATGTAAGTGCTCGCAGTGCTGTGAGGATCTTTGGATTAAAGCATCCACCAAATGGTCTCTGTTATCAGTCTTTTAATTAGAGACCAGTGATGGGAGGCATTGTGTGAGTCAGCTGTTTCTTCCTGCTGGGGTTTTTCCGTGGGTTATATTGGAGATGTGATGAAAATGGAGTGGGAGCTCTTGTCTCACCTGGAGCAGACTGTAGTTACATATATTTGCCTGATCTGCCATGGAGGTTCACGTCCTGTTGCCAAGGCTCAGACTTCAGCGGGGGTTTGGATCAGCTCTGGGCTCAGTAAAATCTCTAGGCAATGAGCTCAGCCCTTCAAAAATGTTCTTCCAGAAGTCATTCAATCATTTTACAACAAATTAATGAAATATGTTAGTGCAACGTCATCACACTATGGTTGGATAACAAACATTTATGTACTTATTTACACGAGTTGTGATAATAATATCTCAGAATGGACTATAGATGACATTGTTCAAGATTTATCTCAATGAAATATATTAAAACTCAGACAAAGCAAAGTTATGTTGTGTGCCAAAACTTATGTTCCAAAAAAAGTCCTTAGTCCTCCAAAATGCAGCCTTCAAGAACTCAAAACTAGGCGCATGTTGGCACATTTTACTTTCTGCTTCAGAGTAAAATCCCCGGGCAGTGAGGAAGAATGATGCCTTTAATGTCTTTGTCACTTAACACCCAAAATATGCTTCTAACTGACAAAGTATAGATTTTCACTGTGACGGGCAGCGCTGTGGTTATTTGGGCTGGTCTGAGTTCACAGAAGTTGAATTTTGGGAAAGCTAAGGCTCTTTAAACCTTGAACAATGGCTTTTGTATGATGTAATACCAAAGAGGAAGGGTGAACGTTCAGGTTGCCACGTGGAAACTGCTGACATAATACATTTGCTTTACAGAAAGTCACTTGGGACTCAAATAGCGCATCAGTGTTTTTTTTAGATGTGTTATGAGAAAATCATTTGTAGCTTTACTGCCAGCTTCTCTTTATATTTTGCTCTCATGATCTTACAGAGTTTAACTTGTCATGGTCGTGAGTAAAGGAGTCGTTTTGTACTCCCACAGTCCATCACCAGAATCTTGAGTGTAACGTTGAAGCAAACACAGAAACCCTCCAGTAAGTTATTTGGGCTGCCCTCCTCCGTCAAAGCATCTGTGAACACGTAGGTGCTATTGTTGTCTCTCTGAGGAAGGAGCTGAAAAAAAGATACCTGTGTAATCCTGTCCAGTCCCTTCATTTTTATCCTTTCCCCTGTTATTCTTCTTGTTTTTCACCCCTGCTGGGAATCCTCCAAATAAAAAGAAAAGCTGTGTGAGTTTTAGAGTAATGCATTGCAGTGTAACTGCGTTTAGAGTTTTTGTTTAATAGTAAGAGAAGAAGAGATTAAAGCCTCTAAATGCTGAATCCTCATGTCAGATACACGTTATGCATCTTGGTCTTCTTCACCACATCTCGAGTGATCGTTTTCTTACACAAAAGGCCACACATGGATTACTCAGCAGTGCTGCTCTATTCTATTCTGGGATTTATTGTGTTATTCTAATATGGCCCAGGCCTGTGACTCATGCAACACTGAGTGATCGCAGTGTAGCTTGAATAGTTGTATAGTCTACACTCATCGGTGGAGCTTAGCCGTGCCACCTGCTGTACAGTAGCAGGTTGCTTAAATTCTCTTTTCCACTAAAAGCAGATGCCCTGTGTTGAACTACAGGTATCTAGTATTCAACCTCCTCCCTAAAAAACACCCTGCAAGCAATTCAACCCCCACATTTGCTGTCAAGAGATCGGCTTAGCTTGCAATAGCCGGCAGTGTTTCCTTTTCTCTTTAGAAAATGCCACACAATGCTAAAATGTCTCACTGCGCTATCAACACACGTGGGTCTACATCAAGTAACCCAGGCTTCATACAGCGGTGCTGTTTGTCTTCTGGACACGGTAAAAGCTGTGTCACTGTTTTGTGATGCCACATTTGTGGTGTGAATCACACAGGCGAGTGAGTTTGAAGGGGTATTCAAGCTCCAGTCTATAACAGCAGTTTCTTTTTATAGTGTGCCCACTATAAGTGCACACACTCTGGAGGCAGAAACCAGAGGAGTCAGTGTCCTACTTGCCGGCATCCTTTGGGAGACGTGGCGTGTGTATGTGTAGATGTGGGTGTATGTTTCTGTATGTATCAAGTGAACAGAGATCTTATTCAATGTTGTGACAGCCAATTGTGGCATTTGTGACAAATGCATCCCTCCAGACGCCACAATAAGCTTTGTTATGTTGGCAAGGTGCACTGATGTAGTGATCTGTATGTAAAAAGGTGACTACGTGTAGATATCTTTTCATTTTCAGCCCAGCCTTGATGTAGATGTCTGTATCCTTTGACCTCAAATGAAAAAGTCATTGCTCACTGGCTGGATATTGTTTGCTGGGAGCTCTGTGCAGCATCTGAAAATTTTCAGGGGTTTTATATTGTGCCAGTAACTGTTGTTGTTTGGTTTAGTTTTTTTATTTGATAGGCAGCAGAGATACAGACAACAAATGCAGGGAGGGAGAGACAGGGATGACAAGCAATAAAAGTCTGCAGTGGGACTGGGGACGTTGTGTTGATGTGGTATATCACCACTTATCAGATGCTCTGCCTGTTACTTTTAGGCAGTGCTTTCTAGGTTTGGATTCTGATAGCTAGTTCAGCTTAGCATTCATTTCTAAGTTGGTACAATGCCCACATTTCTGCCCTTCTCTTGTAACCCTTTGTTTTAATAGCAAAGAACAATGTTTTTAATCATCTGTTAGGCTTTGTTTTTTGAATGTCAGACTCTGAGTAATGAGGGCTTCAGGTGGACTTCTATAGATTTAATAATGTATTTGAAAGGATTCCGATATTCAGCTTTAGATGTAGCTGTGATGAAATGCTCTAACTGACCTGACTTCATCAAACAGGGACAACATAATCCAAATGCAGGTCATACAACCACTGACCTGCTTCACACTGACTACAAGATATCCTAATTAAATTCTGCAAAAACGTGAAGCTCGCTTTTCATCGCTTGCTGCCTCTCCCTTTTTTTTTAGCACATCATGTCTGTTTCCCCTGAGGACTGTTGTACTATCATGTCTGCATCAGGCTGAGATGCTGATTTACATTCCTGCAGTTTAGATGACGATGGCTGAGGAAACACAAAATATGATGCATATTTTATTTTATTTGGTTGTACTGCTGTTTATTTATACAGGGACACACAGTCTCTTTCCATTTTTCATCCCAACTGTCATTGCCCCCCCCCTTCTCTCCCTCTCTCACACACACACACACCACACACACACACACACACACACACACACACACACACACAGCTACAGTAGTAGCAGATTTTGGGAGGGTGGTAGATGACGGACGGGGGTGAGGGAGATAGTGAGGGTGCAAGCAAAGCAGGGTTTTAGAAGTGCTGAGCCCAGGAGATGAACACGTCCACAGTGTGACAACACACACACACACATAGCTACACACTCATAATACTGCACCTGTTAGTCTGCCTGCTTCAGCCACAGCAGTTTACACAATAAACAGGTGGTCTGGTCGGCTTTTTCAGGCACGAGACATAAACACACAGAGAGAGAGAGAGAGGGGGGATCCTACAAAGTGACACAACTGTTATGCAAAGTGCTCCGTGTGTGCCTGTGAATGTGTGCAGAGGCTCAGTGATTAGCTCTGTCACTTTAGGACTGGAATGATCTGAGGACCTTTCTACATGAAGGCTCCTTGTGTTCCTGCCTTTGTTACCGCTCGCAGTTCAAAGACGTCCGAGTGAGGTGGATTACAACATTTACAGTTTGACACACTAAAACACACTGTCAGCTTTCACTCCTTCACTAATCCTTTTCTAAGGATACGACATCAGGCACTGCTTCACTTCACCATAATGTAACGTTGATATTGTTGAATAAATGGTCATTATGATGGTTTACAGTGAGAGAGATCTCCTGATATTTTCACATTATATTCAGAAATGAACTTTATGAAACATGGCAGTATGGCTGGCAGTGATGAGTAGTTTAAAACATGAAAAAACACTGATACTGATACGTCCAAGTGTTTTGTGGTTGAACAGGTCCAGATGAACTATGTTTACTTGACCGTTTCTCACACACATGGAGAGAAAACACGTTGGAGATGATGAGGTAAATATTAGACTGTTTGGGATCCACAGTGCAGTCGTTTGGCTTGAGGCACTTGGATTATGCTGCAAAAAAAACTTGGACAATACTTTTTTTCAGAGCTGTAGAGAGCTGGTCTTAGTTTAAAGGCTGAACACAGATTGAGGTGAAATTATGCAGGTTGACTTTTTGTGTGTCGTGAACTTCATGGGAGGTTCAAGGATATTTGTAGTTGGATGTTTAGGTTGAACCCTTCATCTTAATTTCCCACAGCTAAGAATATAATATAATAGAGAATGAATGGACCTGAGGTGTCCCTTGAATTCTATATTTCTTTTTTTCAATCCTATTTTCTCAGGCTATTATGCTGTTTTCATTTGGACTATGGGACGTTGCTTGTCTTGAAGCTCCCGGCATCTCTACTATATATACTTCTATATTCAATTTTTAGATTACACATCTGTTTTAAACAGGCCTGCTGGTCAAGAAAGTACTTTGCTTTCTCTTGAGGCACTTTTTTTAGAGGAATGTATTTTGGATTGAGGCCAGCTAAAATCATTTATTTATAACAGTGTTTGCCTTTGAATTGCTGCTGTCTGCCAGACTTATCGTCTTTCAAAGGGCAGAGGCTGTTTAATGTTTGATGCCTGGTTTGTAGCAGTTTAACTGAGCTGGAGGAGAATGAAGCCAGTGTGCAATGGCTGTCAAAACACACATGTCAATGAATATCAATATCACATTAGTGTCTCTTAGAGTCTGATTTGTGAATCATCACAGTAACCAGTACCTAAATTCTGAATGAAAATGATAAAATATGGAAAACGTATTTTCCTGTCTTATAATAAACCTTATCAAAGGAGTTTCTGGATCTTTTGGACTGTAGCCTTTGTCTTTAGAAACTCGGGTGTAATCTGCTATTTTTGGCATCGATTGGTTGATTTTTCTTCTGCTTTTTGATCATCAAAAATCAGTTAGTTTTCTTATACACGGTGCCTTCCCTGCGAGCAAGAGAGTCTTGCTCTTTCTCCAATTGAGACTCTCCAAGTGAGACCTCTCTAAGTATCTGCTGGTCAGCAGAAGGAGGGAATGTGATAGTGACAGGTGCAGCCACCTAAAATAGGAGAGGAGTGGAGGGGGGAGGCCCAGAGTAAAGTGGTGGAGGTAATGGAAAAAGGGAGAGAAAAGAGGGCTGTAATGAAATAATAAGAGCACAGAGAAAATGTGGGCAAGAAGCGTACATCGAAGGAAATTGTGTCAAATGAGAGAACGACAAAGAAAAAAATATATATAGAGAGAGAGAGAGACAGAAGCCAAAGCAGGATGTGAAAAACATAAACACTCACTGTGTGCAGTGAAAGATTTATCAGCCATGATTTACTGCAGCACAATAACTTTTCTGTCTCGGGCCACCTATAACTTTTGTGCTTCATAACTTGTCTGCAAAACTCAGTCAACCGTATCACATTAGACATAACTCAGAGGAGAGACACGCGTGCACAGATACACTCAGGACTCCTGCATGACTGCAGCAGTATCAAACATTTTCTCATGTTATCCGTGTCTATGTGCATGCGACTTGTGTTGTCGAGTCTTATTTATGTGTGGATACTTTTTCTGCATTTCCAAAAAAAAGGATTTAGTGGCATCTAACAGTGATTGCAACCCCGTCACCTCACCTTTACATTGTAAGCATTGAGGATGAACTATGAAAAATGCAAACGTCCCAATCCTGAGCCCGTCTTTGTGTCTGTATATGATATTATATTTAGTTTTCCAGATATTCTGTAAATAGAGCCCGCTAAGTCTTACACAGTGGACCTTTAAGGAGATGGTCTGCTATTTTAGAAGTGATGTACTGTAGGCCTAGTGTGTGTATGTATGTAACCTAAACTCTTAGCCAGATCTTTATAGTCACACACTGTTTCTCAGGAAGCACACGCTCGTAACACTCAGTCTTGGTGTCAAGTGATGGGGCCGAGGTTTCATCAGGACACTGAAAATAGTCTAATCTTACAATGGATTAGTGGCATTGTCTCTGAAAAAATAATACAAGAAGGAAAGTTCTCACAGATATTTTAGCAGGTATGCATGAGGGTGCCACAGGGCCCTTCAGACTACAGTCTGCAGTGCATCTGTATGGGCTCCTTTCAAAGGGAAACCCCCTAACCACACTGCCCTCTGCGTTATTGAACTGTTTCTCTCCTCCACCCACGTACCGTGCAATGTGCTGTCCCTCACTCTTTTTATGTCTGCAGAAATACAATCAATGTCCTGGGGTGGCATGCATCAGCACACTCTGATCAGAGCATTGGGCAGAAATCAGACCCATAAAGAAATAATGGCTGTGTTATTTATTTGATGACTTGGCACATTTTCAGTACTATGGATGTCAAAATGTGAGAGTAGAAGAAGGTAAATAGTAACGTGAAATAGAAATATTCAGAACTCTTGAACTGAAATAAACAAAACATTGTGAAAGAACTAAAACTTCATTAAAACACATAGCCATAATATGAATATAAGTTTACAGTGCAATAATAATAATAATATTTGTGTGCTGTGTTTGTGTCTGCTGTCCACAGGTCATGTATTGCAGTTTGTTTTTTCTTGTGGTCATGAGCAGAAAGGATTATCACTGTTTATATATAAATTCTAAAAATCTTGTTTACTGCACAGAGGAAGTCATGCCAGTAAATGAACTTTTTGGAAACTGCAACAGTGACTAATGGATTAAAACCACCAGCTGCCGGTTTCACAGTTTTTAAATGTCATATCTGATTTTTGAACAGTCCTGAGCCAGCTGCTTATCTGCCATTGGAGAAGACAATCCTCCAATCTACACTTTATTTATGTTTATGTTTGCACTTGGACGGTGGATTCCTTATCACTTGATACAGTGTAAGAATGTCCCACACAGCAGGTTACCAGATAAACTGATCCTGTCTGTCTCACTTGGATTATTGTGTAAATGTATATCCTCATAAAAGAGCAAGTAAGACCTGTCCACTTTAGTAGAGAAGATTGAAGGGGGTGATTATTTCTCACCATCTTGCATCTGTTTGCTTGTTTGCTTCCTGTTTAGGATGGGCAGTGTGCCTGCTTGTCTGGGGAACCCTGGCTACCCTCTGTCTGCATGTGCACCATCAGACGACCCCAGAGATTACAAAGGTGTCTGCTTTCAGGCGATATCTCTGCCCCTGGCTGTAAATCTCCGCCGCATTACACGCCTCTATTTGCGCACACTAGTGTGTTTGTTTGTGTAACTGTCTGTCAGTTAACATCCAATTGTCTCTACCTCTCCCTCTGACCCCGAACGTCCACATAGCCCAGATGCTTCAGCCGCCGAGTCCTAACATGGTTTGCCTGTAACCTTAACCCTACAGCCACCATGTTGATGGGGCATCAAATACATTTCGTGTACATGTCTTTGCCCGTTGCCAAGTTATAAAACCGGTAGGTCAGGTGGGTGACAACTGGCTATAACTCAATCCTGCCTACCTGTCTTGGCTCCATCAGATACAGTCATATGAGATTGTCAAATAAACAGGAGTTGTTGTTGGCTCACAACAAAGAGTCATGTGCACGTCTTTCAAATCCTTGTAGCTGCCTCTATTAATATAAAGACGGTTTGTGTGGTCTCCAAGTCAGCTTTTCACATGGTCAAATTGGAAGCGATTCACACAGTGTGACTCTTGGAAGGACACAGCTCAGTAGTTGCTGTTGAACTTCACAGAGTACTATAATAAGTCAGGGTGCCCTAACATTCAGGTTGGAATAAGAAGTCCTGGCTGAGGCTTATGTGTTTGATTCATCAGCCTGTTTTCTACTTGACTGGTTAAGTCTCTGTTTAGGTTTCAAAATCAGTTATTTGGAGTTGAATATGTAATAATTGATCTCTTATATATATTTATATATTATATATATATTTCTGTGGTCACTTACCATGAGTATTTTAACTTTTCCCTGCCGTTTATAAATGTATAATAACAATCATGATAATAACTTTCTTGAATATGTTTACAAAACACTTAAATATTCTCTGCAGGCTGTCTGTCCTTCTTGTGCCCTATCCTTTGAGCTCTCGCAGTCCTCGTTTGGGTCCTCTGTCTTTTTCATGTTGCTTACAAAGGTAGCCTGACTGAAGCAGAGTACGTCTGCCATGTGAGACTGTGGCTATAGAAATAGATGGAAGCCACTTGGTAGGACTGCTGTACAGCATTGGGGCATATATCGCCTACGGTTGTCATCCGATCGTGCAGCTTGTCTCGGTGCAATGAGTCACTCTGTTACTTCAGTCTGCTTTTAGACACCCACAAGCTCAGCCCTAGCTCCTTAATGGGGACTGCAGTCTGAGTCTGTATGCACTGTCCTCAAAATATGGCCAGTTTAGCCCAATTTACCCTTCTTGCTCAGCCCACTTCAGCTGTTCTTTTTCTGTGAACTTACGATTTCTCTGCAGTGATGTCTCAGAGTGATGAAATTTATATTCAGCCCTGATAAACAAAGATTGGTGTTACTGTAGTTACTGGTCTGAAACTCAGCTGTGAAGTTGTGTGAGTGGTAGGTATTGGTGATGTGTGAGGGAGGTGGAGAAGATATTTGATCACTTTGTCTTGTGAGCTTGATCTTTCTTTTGCACAGGACTTCTGTTATTTGACCAAAAAATCATGTTTGTGTGGTCCATGGACAGTTTTAGTAACACTTGAGTTAAGTGGTGCTGCAGTGAAGGAGAGAGGGCACAGTGCTCCACTTTCCAGAGTGCAAAGCAGGGACGGCGAGGACAGGACAGAGGAGACATTTCAAGGCTGAGAAGAGATAGATGATAGCCCAACCAAAGGAAGAGGGGATACGTTTCAGCCAAAGAAACACTAGAGGCCTCTGAGTATTGAGATGAGTAGATGTTATGAGGTCACTGATGTGCATCACTTTCCATTTTGCTGCTGTGTGCCACAAACATAGACGTGCAAACATGCTGCCCTCAACCTCGCTTTCAAATGCCTGCCTACTCTCCTAAACACCAAGTCATGACACACCGGTGGTGCTGAATTGCCAGGGCAAAGACGGAGATCAGGTCAGGAGGGAGAAGACAGAATGATTCATTAGTTGTTAGATGAGAGGAGAGAAAAGTCAGGAATCTGTCCAGAAACCGTAGAGAGCAATATTAGTCAGGTTAAGTGATAGATGTACTTGTATAATGAGTGAGTAGAAGGAGCAGCTGGGAATGTGTCAGTGTCAGGTGTGGGTTTCACAGGGGAGGGGGTGTTTATCGCTGTATTTACACCAGCCTCTGGAGGGTCCAGGCACTGACGAGGAGAAACAAATTACTGTCTGTTAGCATTTTGCTTGTGGAAATGAGGATCTGTTGTGCTGCTCCTTACTGAGAGGAGCTGTTTGCAGTGTTTTTATGTTTTTTTACAGAACTTAGAGTGTGCTGGTTGATGTCGATGCAGTCTGGAAAAAAAACATGTTTAAAATAAAATAACTTATCCAGGTTAGAAAGTATTCAATCCAGCAGAGGTGATGATGTCTGAGTTGAGTTGTTCATCATATAAGTGTACTTAAAGCAAAGCATATACATTCAATAGTCTCCTGTTGAGTCATTGTGTGTACTCCACAGCAAGTGCCTATTTTTGTCTTATCCTATTTTTCTGTGATATGCTGTAGGCAAAAAAAAAGGGTCAGTATTGTTCACGGCAGCGTCCGCACCAAATGTCAAATCAAGCCAGTTTTACCCAAGTGCTGCTATGAAAACACAAAACGCATGCTAAAATATGAAAAGGCAGCATAGCAGATGTACAGGGGGAAAACTAGTGTGATTGAAAGTTCATATTATTTGTAGAAGAGTTAAATAACGTGCCCCGAAATGAAAGACCAGTGAGTAAGTGTTTTATTGTGTTTTGGGTGCAGGATGATCAGGTCGTTCTGCAGTGCACTGCCTCCGTCCTGAAGGAGCAGATCAAGCTCTGTCTGTCCTGTGAAGGCTTTGGGAACCGTCTCTGCTTCCTGGAAACCACATCCAATGCTCAGGTAAGATGCTGATGCCATCCCTCCCTTTGTTTGTACGTAACCTTGTTTTTATGAACTCTCTGTTGTACCTGTGCATTTGTAGAATGTGCCCCCGGACTTGGCCATATGTACCTTCATTCTGGAGCAGTCCCTGTCGGTCCGCGCTCTGCAGGAGATGCTGGCCAACACGGTGGAGATGACCGAGGTAGGATTAAAAAACAGAAATAGACAGAGGAATACTTGGAGCGGAGATGGAGACTTAGATATATGCAGGGTTCGGAAAGATCCAGGAGCTGATTACAGCTTATAAATGGTAAACAGTAGAGAAATAGACTGTGGTAGACAGATCTCCCCGTCCTCTCTGACACATAAAAAATGTATGTTTTGTTTTGCAATGTATTCTGCTGCACCTGTCTCCTGTCCACTCACTCAAATTGAGGAATTTGGTCCTGTACAGTCAGGTTTGCTGATGAAGATTTGAGATATAGAAATGATTTTGTTGATAGATTTCATTATTCCTCAGCACCTTTTCTCTGAGAGGTGCAACAGTCTCTATAACATATCCTGTACAGTATTAAAACACAGTTGAAGTACCATTTAACCAGTCAACAGCCACTTTGGATCTATTTCCTGACAACAACAGCTGCATCTCAGAGGTCATTTTGAAGCTTTACACTCTTGTGGAACAAACCCCTCTGATTAGCTGGCTCTCTAACACGCTAGGTCTTGCCAAACTGAAAATAAGAGTTATTTGAAAACACTGTTTAATGGTCTGTCTCACGTGATTGTGGGTCAGAGGGCAACCAAGCATATTCCCTAAAGATATATATTGTTTTATTTTTGATCAGCTTTAATCTGTTCCCTCTATTTATAACACAGTTTGTATGTGTGTTGTACATTTTATTACAAGATCTACATACACATGATTTAGCCTTTGTGTGTTTCACAACTGTTTGTATCTGTAATAAGTAACTGTGGCTTCTATTAATTGTATATTGATATCAAGTTCCAGTCCTCCAGTCCAGTTTTGTTTACATATTGATTGCAGATTGGGCCTTTCAAATTAATCCTAAAGAATGTTGTACATCATCACTTCTTTGTGAGCACTATACACTGAGTTTCTTTTATGGTTTTATTTTTTTAAATTGTTATCTGACACCCCCCCTCCCCTGCCCTCCCCTTCTCGCTCTCTGCCAAGCAGGCAGTCGATTTGGACAAATGGGTATGTCTGCTAACATGTCTTATTTCCTGTAACGTGTGTCCCAACCAACCTGGCAACTGTCCTCGTTCCTGTCTTGTTGCCCACTGGATGTCCTATTGAATGAAATAGCGCTGTATCATTCACACGTCATGTCTGTTTAACCTTCACCTCAAGGTGATGGTCTCTCTGTACACCTGCCAAAAATATTCAGCTACAGAAATGGATGGGGTCTCATTGTCTTTAGATTGATCTTTTATGCTGAGTTTATCTACTAAAAACTACATTGTTACTGGGAAAATTAAGCATTACTGAAACATCAGATTATTTGGGCTAAACTTGACTGAATCAAGCCAGTAAATCTACGTTTTGAAGCTTTAGTAAACAATATTTTATGCATTTTATTTCGTTACATCTCAGTAATCTAGCAAGAAGATCTAGCAAGGTGTCACAATGCATCATTCATATCATGCAGAAATATTACCAGCACATTCTTGTATCATAAATGTGACCCTACCTTGCTTCATGTTGTTCCTTTTGTTTTAGCACGTTGTTCTTTGTTTGTCTTTGATTACATCAAAAAAACATTTCTCTTCCCCTTTTTTATGCAGAACATGATTTCACACTTCTGTAAAACCTGATTACTGACTAACTCGCCTTATCTTAAAGAAATCCACACAAAAAGTTTCATATAGCAAATGGCTTCTTTTCCAGTGGATAACTAGCCAAACATATATGATATCACATCATTCTGATATATCTGCAGCCATCTAGCAATCTAGGTTTTGATGCAAGTCCCTCTGCCTAGTCAGGTCTGTAGGCTCTCAGCTGCGTCAGTATTCAACAAGTGACAACAATCAGCTTATAGCTCCCTCAGCCAACAAACAACAAACAAAAACCCTTGAAAAACGTTGATGGTCGTTCTCTGGATGTGTCAACATTGATCAAAATATGAAATATAATAATTTCAGTATTTAAAGATGGATTTTATATGGAGAGCTAACTCACTTCTAAGCTAACTTCTGTTCCACCAGCCCTCCACTGTTTTCGACTTAAGAAGTTCAGTCCAGCTTTGTATACCGATTTATAGACCAGTTAGAAATTGTAAACATCTTGTTAAAACCCGAGATGAAATAACTTCAGCACCTATGAATCTTGGTTGGAGATACGCCTTCAAAACGACCAGGATGTACATTAGAGAATGTGGACCTGCATTTCTGCTTTTGACAGATCAAAGAAACCCAGTCTGGCTGGGGCTAATGGACCTTAAGCTAACTCTAAGAGGAGCTCTCAATTTAACATTTCATTAGTTGCATTATCGTGCTAGTTCGGGCAGTCCCTGGCCTCAGAGGAATTGGAAGATGTGGATGAGCCAGGCTTCTCTAATGGTGAGCTGGAGGATGAGAATAGCATGGCATGCAGCCCAGTGGAGGGTTCCAACTACCTCTGTCAGGGGTGGATGGGGAAACCGGACACCCCCAGAGCTCTGGACAGGCCTATCTCCCTCTTTAAACACACATACATACTCACACACACACACTTGGGAAATCACACACCACCACCTGCCCCAACCAAGCCTAGTGCTACATCCATGAGTGCAATCACTTGACATACCTGCCCCTGACTCATCCTAGTGGATTATGGGTGCTTAACCCTACAGAAAGGCTTAACATTATCTTCCTGTTGGCTGGACTAAATGGTTGTTTTGGCTAATCTATCTATAACTGTTACAGTAATTGTGTTTTCTTGTTGCATCCTTGCTGGATGTTGAGAAAAGGTAGGATGAATAAATGTTCATGTTTGCTGTTCAAAGGTTTACATTTGTTTTGCATTCTGTCAGAATTCATCAGTCACATCATTGTGATACCTTGTCTTGAAACTATGATTTGTAGCATAGCATTGTCCCGGTTTCAGCAGTCCAACTACGTTTTGCTTTGTTATCGATGTGATTCTTTTTCATTTTTTGGTATTTGTATAAAAAAGGAGACCAAAAGAAGAAGTCATTGTCTAGTATTGTCTAGTTTTTTGTACACAAATGACTTACTAAAGTACTCTTTTTAGGAATGTTTTTATTCTTCTTAAAAATATAATAATAAACCTTTGTCACACACTCAACTTGTAAAGTGTTTACATGGACTTACATGCACCCCATTCGTCTAATCTGTCCCAATCCAGTTTATTTGGTCCCCTGAGGTTGTAATGCACTCTCAACAAAAAGTGAGAGTCTCAAAAAGTGCCAGTTGAAGTTGATGATGATTTGTTCCAGTCAGTTTTTAGTTGGTTCTTCTGACCTCTGGACCTTTTAATATACATATTTCTTTTCTTCCCTGTCTGATCAAGGTACATTTAAAGTATGAGTCTTGAAATATTTCTCTGTATTCTTTTCCTATAGTCGTCTCAAGGTGGAGGTCATCGTACCTTACTGTACGGTCACGCCATCCTTCTGAGACACTACCACTCAGGCATGGTAAGATTGTATCCAAATCTGCTTTGAAGAAAAACTGAACTGAACAAATGATGGTTTAATTCCACTTTGATCTAAATCTGTATCTGCATTTTTGCGATGCTCTGGTGTTGTCCTGAATAAAACTCTCTCTTCTCCACAGTACCTGAGCTGTCTGACTACATCTCGGTCACTCACGGACAAGCTGGCCTTTGACGTGGGCTTACAAGAAGATTCCACTGGTAACACCAAACTTTGAAATCATTTCCTCAAGATTCACCAGAGTGCTCTAGGCCTGCATTTAACTGACTACTGAAACTCATTATCCTCTAGTAGTATTGTTAATACAGTTTTTGAATCCTGCTGAGTTGGCCTTCTCAAGCTATTGACATAAATGGAGTCAGCAGTGCATAACTTCTATTGCAGTACATTTCCTTCACTTGGTAATTTGGCCAGGAAATATAAATGATGATAACGCTGTGAGGGAGCAGTATTTTCTACATGAATAGGGCAGCCGTGTTGTTTTCCGAACATATCAGAGGTAAGTTGTTTGAGGTAGCTGTTTGTTCCTTTTCTTCTCACAGGTGAGGCATGTTGGTGGACCATTCATCCAGCTTCTAAGCAGAGGTCAGAAGGTGAAAAGGTCAGGGTGGGTGATGACCTCATCCTCGTCAGTGTGTCCTCTGAGAGATACCTGGTAAGATCCTTCATACTGCATCCATGTTGCTGTTAGACAGTGAAGGATTGAGACATGTGTACCATTTTTCTTCTTGTCCTCTGTCCTCAGCACCTGTCATATGCCAGTGGAGACCTGATGGTGGATGCGTCCTTCATGCAGACACTTTGGAACATGAACCCAATTAGTTCAGGATGTGAACTAGCCGAGGGTACCGACACTCATTTTGCTCTTTAGCAAGCAGTACTCTGCTGCCCTGAAATCCATTCATACACACACGTGCACACACACTAGTATACAGAAATGATCTACGTGTTTCATAGTTGTATTTCAAAATATTGACATGTGAGCATCAGAAATCATGTAACATATACTCTATTTAAAGACAACCGTACTCACAGATTTATACATACATGTCCACACAGTATACACACTCACTGTGGTATGTATCCCTCCTCTAAGGTTTTCTGACAGGAGGTCATGTTCTCAGGCTGTTCCACGGCCACATGGACGAGTGTCTGGCCATCGCTACACCAGAGGAAGGGGAGGAAAAGCGCAGGTAAGAGGAAGCAGAGCAGGTCTAAGCAGCAAAATGCCTTGTTAATCTTACACCACATGACAGTATGTGTCCCTGACCCTGCTGCAGGATGGCTCACTATGAAGGCGGTGCTGTGTGCAGTCAGGCTCGATCCCTGTGGAGGTTGGAACCTCTCAGAATCAGGTGATCGCCCTTCAAGGCATTTACATAATGAATATGAAATGTGTGCTTGTTGACAGTTTTTTAAAGTGGCATGCCTTGTATTGTTGCTTTTTGATAACAATAATAATATGCTATATTATCCTATGCCTGCAGTTGGAGCGGTAGCCACATGAAGTGGGGGCAGTCTTTCCGTATTCGCCACATCACCACAGGCCGGTACCTGTGTCTGGATGAGGAGAAGGGTCTGCTGGTGGTCGACCCAGAGAAGGCCAACACCAAACTCTCTGCTTTCTGCTTCCGTGTTTCAAAGGTCAGAATTAACATGTTGAGTTTTTCTGGACTCTTTTGTATCTGTCTTTGGTATCTATAAATCATTTTGCTGATTTCTTCTCTTACTGAACTCTCTGCGGTTTTCTCCCACCCCTTCTTTCCTCCCGGTTCCCCTGAGCAGGAGAAGGTGGATGTGGCTCAGAAGCGTGACGTTGAAGGGATGGGCATTCCAGAGATAAAGTATGGAGAGTCCATGTGCTTCGTCCAACATGTATCCACAGGACTGTGGCTTACATATGCCTCCCTGGATGCTAAAGCTGCTCGTTTGGGAATGATGAAGAGAAAGGTGAGGTTCTACCCTGAGCATCAAATAAGCAGCAAGAGATAAGTTAGTGCAGATTATGTGTAGGTTCACCAAGTTCCAGGTTCATCAAGAGTTGGACTGTATGAGTTAGAGCAGACCTTTCTGAGTATGCTATGGACAAGATAAACATTTGTATAGCTGTCACATGATGCAACTACCAGAAACAGACCTAATATCAGAAGCACAGAGAGAAGTGGAGAATATCATCTGTAATCTAATTATGTCGTCTATGTCCCCAGGTCATTCTGCACCAGGAGGGTCATATGGATGATGCACTAACTGTGTCCCGCTCCCAAACTGAAGAGTCTCAGGCTGCTCGAATGATTTATAGCACTACGGGCCTCTTTAGGCAGTTCATCAAGTAAGTACATACATTGTGTGGGATGTGTGCAAGTGTGGGATGGCACAATCGCTCTTTCTGACAAATAGAGAAAGTTATAAAAAAATTTTGCTTTTATGGCATTGCATTGCAGGGTAATGTGACC
Source organism: Nibea albiflora (assembly GCA_014281875.1). Classification (NCBI taxonomy): domain Eukaryota; kingdom Metazoa; phylum Chordata; class Actinopteri; family Sciaenidae; genus Nibea; species Nibea albiflora. Next base: position 23,973,487 of record CM024794.1, read on the forward strand.
ATATTTGTATCTGAAACATGGAAACTACAAAGAGAATGAAAGGTTTTACATTTCTTGCTGATTTGTTCGCGTTCCTCCAGGGGTTTGGACTCTCTGAGTGGAAAGAACAAGTCACCAGGGGCTGTGTCGCTTCCTTTGGAGGGGGTCATCCTCTCTCTTCAGGATCTCATCTTCTACTTTCGTCCTCCCGAGGAGGAGCTGGAGCACGAGGAGAAGCAGACCAAACTTCGCTCCCTCCGCAACCGGCAGAACCTCTTCCAAGAGGAGGTAATCTGCATGCCACCTGCACATCCTTACATATTCATTGATTTTTACTGTCTGCTCCTATGACTAAAATAAATCTGCTATGTGAAGCGAAACTTTCTCTTTTGATACCACTGAGGACCGTCATGTCCTTGTTTTCTTTCTCAGGGAATGATCACCATCGTGCTGGAGTGTATTGACCGCCTGAACGTTTACAACACTGCTGCCCACTTTTCTGAATTTGCTGGGGAGGAAGCTGCGGAGTCCTGGAAGGAGATTGTCAACCTCCTTTATGAGCTGCTGGGTAGAATAATCACTATAAACTCTTAAAAGCCAAAGTACATCATCAGTGTTGTCTGTTCTGAATAAAATAACTTTGTTTCACTCTCTTTGTCTCCACCGAACAGCCTCTCTGATCAGGGGGAACCGCTCTAATTGCGCATTGTTCTGCGACAACCTGGACTGGCTGGTCAGCAAGCTGGACCGCCTGGAGGCCTCTTCAGGTATCAGATGTGCCTCATTTGTTCCCTGTTACAGCCCATAAATTAGAGTTCAGTCAGGACCGCTTTTGTCAAAGAAACATTATTTCCACTTGCAGTAGGTTATATCTGGCAGTGTGCCACTCCATGTGCACACATGGAAAACGTAAGTCAGTCAGAGCGAGTTGCCAATTGGATGCTTGATGGGAGTCAGCAGAGCCATCAGCTGATTGAATGTAATTTGCCAATTGGACCCTGAGAAGGAAAACAGCTAAGCTGTCAGCTGACGTAGGCGGCTAGAGTTCAGCTGCTATCAGCTGATGAAGCTGGGATTGACTTACTAGCATGTCTGAACTAACGCTATGCTCAGATTGTTTTTTAGATTTGACTAATTCCTTTTAAGCTTTGGCTGGACCAACTGTAGTTATTAGATACAGCTTAAACTGCTGTGACTTCATGAAATCCTCGGGCAGAATTAGAAATCAATCTAATGACTCAAGTTACCCTCAGTACTTCATCAATAATGACAAGATCATAAGTAATATGGTTGGATGATATAATTTGTGGTTTCAACACTTCAGCGCTGTTTGGGACCAAAACTGGCAGAAAGAATCAATGATGCAGAGATAGAACTGATGAAGATTATGAAGAAAGTAAAATAAACACTCAGCTGCGAGAGCGGGTAGATTTTGTTGATATAGAGTATATGAAAATAATTTTCTAGGTGCGATATTACACCACAAATCTGCTGAAAACCTCATAAAGAACACATGAGGGCAAAGCTGACAAGGAGCGTTGCAGTACTAACACAGTATTTAACACAGAGAGGTTATAATTTGTGAGGAATGTTTCATTTAAAGAAACTTATGTGTCACCAAATGTATAAGCTGAAGAACAAACATGACTTGAATAGAAATCTCCTGTTGCTTTGATGGATTTTAAGCAATTCTTTATTATTGTTATTAATTATATGTCTTAACTTTACTTCAATATTGTCTCCTTGTCGATGCTGTAACTTCCAGAAATGCTAAGAATTTGTCATATTCCCCTTCTCTATAAATGTAGGTATCCTGGAGGTGCTGTACTGTGTGCTAATTGAAAGTCCTGAGGTTCTGAACATCATCCAGGAGAACCACATTAAATCCATCATCTCTCTCCTGGACAAGCATGGCAGGAACCACAAGGTTTGTTTTTTCCACTGCCAGGAATGTGGTGGGAGAATAACGTTAGCTGGCTGTAAATTAATTGGCTCCAGCTGGCTGAGTTGCATATTTTACCAGACACTTTTGCAGGTGGTGATTTGGAATGTTAGAGCATCCTGAAATCGTGTTTGGCTCATTAAAAACACTTTTTTTTGTTATTTCATCAGCGATTCTAGCCAGAGGATGAAAGTGTGAATTGTTTGCTCTGACGCACTCAAACATAGACGTGATGGTGCTGTCTGCGTTTAGGTCCTGGACGTCTTGCGCTCTCTTTGTGTGTGTAATGGTGTAGCTGTGAGGTCCAACCAGAACCTCATCACTGAAAACCTGCTTCCGGGTCGCGACCTCTTGCTGCAGACCAACATTGTAAACTATGTCACCAGGTACTTAAACTGCTGTTAGGTTGTGCATTATTTTTCTAAGTCATTAACCACTCTGTTAAATGCCTGTTAATGTCTGTCTGTTTATTCTCTGTGCTCAGTGTGAGACCCAACATCTTCCTGGGTACATGTGAGGGGTCCACGCAGTATAAGAAGTGGTACTATGAGATGATGGTAGACTATGTGGAGCCCTTTGTGACAGCACAGGCTTCCCACCTGCGTGTGGGATGGGCTATGACAGAGGGCTACAGCCCCTACCCTGGAGGAGGAGAAGGCTGGGGAGGTAATGGTGTGGGAGATGACCTCTACTCGTATGGCTTTGATGGACTGCATCTATGGTCAGGTAAGATGACTCCTCTAACTTATTTACTACTGTATTTTCACTGACGCCGTATGTCTTGTTATGACTTCTCTGCTCTCTGCTCTGCCGTTCAGGTACCGTACCACGCCAGGTGGCTTCGCCAAATGCTCACACCCTGGCTGCAGATGATGTCGTCAGCTGCTGTCTCGATCTGAGCGTGCCCAGTATCTCCTTCCGTATTAATGGCCACCCAGTTCAGGGCATGTTTGAAAACTTCAATGTGGACGGCCTCTTCTTCCCTGTCATCAGCTTCTCTGCTGGAGTCAAGTAAGTACAAAGTTGCTGTAATGTAACCAATGTAGGAATACAGTTAATTAAAAACCAGATGAATATTTCAAGTAGCTTGAAACAGGCCTGCTATTGTACATGCCTTTTAAGTCCAAATAATCCCAAACAGTCCTTCTAAAACCGACAGTCTTTTGTCCCCATGAAGAGATTTTACAGCTACTCTGTGCAGTGACCCTCACAGTGCTGAGATGGGTCTAATGGTGAATTGACACAGGCTCAGGAATTGGCCCAGTATTTAAATCAATGTTGCCTTTATTGTGAGTCTTATAAAGATAAAGCCACTGCTGCCACAAAGGATTTAAGTCATAAATAAAGATCTCTCTCCGGCAAATAGATAAAGACTAGGACTGACTCTGTTTCTGTCACCTCAGGGCTCGGTTCCTCCTTGGTGGTCGTCATGGAGACTTCAAGTTCATGCCCCCGCCTGGCTATGCCCCATGCTACGAGGCTTTGCTGCCAAGAGATAGGATGCGTATTGAACCCATCAAGGAGTACAAGCACGACTTCGAGGGTGTGCGCAACTTGCTGGGTCCCACATTGTCCCTCACACACACCTCGTTCACCCCCTGCCCTGTGGACACTGTTCAGGTAAAGGCCCAAAACTTAAAATCAGATTTTGGTCATGTCATTAAAGTGCTGCTGCTATATTAGTTTCTTTTTGTTTGCTGACTTTCCTCTGCTGTATAGATTGTCTTACCACCCCACTTGGAGCGTATCCGAGAGAAGCTGGCAGAGAATATTCACGAGCTCTGGGCCGTCACCCGTATTGAGCAGGGCTGGACCTATGGGACTGTGAGTATAGAGTCAGCACTGCAATACAGAAACAGTATAGTAATATTGATTTGACAACCTCAGATTCTGATGATTTGGAGCTTGAGTAATGTGAGCATTATATTTCAAAACACCACTGTCTTCTTTACTTCAAAATGGAATCTGTGTTATCGCCTTAAATTCTTCTTGATTAATTGGTAACGTGTCATCATCTTCCTCCACAGTTCAGGGATGACAACAAGAAACTCCATCCTTGTCTGGTAGATTTCCAGAGTCTCCCTGAGCCGGAGAGGAACTACAACCTGCAGATGTCTGGCGAGACTCTCAAGTGAGTTTGTAGCATGAGGTTTTGTTCAGAATCTGAAGTCTGTGACCTTGGACACAATTGTTGATGCCTGTGTCCTTCTTATCCCACAGAACTCTCCTGGCACTGGGTTGCCATGTTGGTATGGGTGATGAGAAAGCAGAGGAAAACCTCAAGAAGATCAAGCTGCCCAAGACGTACGACAACAAAGATATTTCCTCTGTGCAATATCTTTTATATAAAACTTTTGTATATCTGAATCTGAAATTGTCTGTCCTCTAGCTATGTGATGACCAATGGATACAAGCCTGCCCCCCTTGACCTCAACCATGTGAAACTGACACCAAACCAGAACCAGCTTGTAGAAAAACTGGCAGAAAATGGGCATAATGTTTGGGCAAGGGACCGGGTACGACAAGGATGGACCTACAGCATTGTGCAGGTAACTATTTCCAAACTTTAATATATCCTTTATTTTGCTTTTGGAAAGTTTAATTCATTTATGTTAACCTAAAAAGTGTTTATCCAAGTCTATAATCTTTATAATTACACTTAGACTAAGACGTGCTGCCATTCCAACTGTTTTAAAGATTTTTTATAAATAAGATGTATGAATATATTCATGCCTTTTATATATTATTTTATTTTAAAAAATCTCTATTAAATTTTATTCTGTTATAATTTGCAGGACATCTTAAACAAGCGAAACCCTCGTCTGGTACCTTACAATCTGCTGGACGAGAGAACTAAGAAAACGAACCGAGACAGTGTTAACAACGCTGTCCGCACCCTCATTGGCTACGGCTACAACATCGAGCCTCCAGATCAGGAGAGCAGTAAGTCAGCTTATATTACAATAATGTGTGTTGATTAAATGCAGAATATCGTGCAGTTTGTAAACGCTATAATCGCACCCAGTAAATAACTCCATCGTCCATAATCTTATCTTCTCCCTCTTTGCACGCAGCTGGCCACGGCCTTGAGAACACCCGTGGGGACAAGGTACGAATCTTCAGGGCAGAGAAGTCGTACGCTGTCACCCAAGGGAAGTGGTACTTTGAGTTTGAAGCAGTAACCACGGGGGAGATGAGAGTGGGCTGGTCACGTCCTAATGTCCGCTCTGACACTGAACTGGGAGCAGATGAACTGTCCTACGTCTTTAATGGCAATAAGGTCAGTCCATATCTTTGTTAGAGCTGAGTGTCAGTCCAATCCAGTGAATCCAGTTTGGGCAAAAGATTTGTAAATTTCATTTGAAAACATTTTGAAGATGAGATATGGATCTACAAAATAAACGTGTAAGTTTGCTCATTAAATTTCTCTGTAGATCGATTTGAAGTCCTTTAAGTTGTTTGTGGGGTTTAAAAATAAACTTTAATTATTGGATAGCTTTTAGATTCTAGATTCTGACACAGGTATAAAAACAAGACTGGTCTAAGTAGTCAGAAAAGATCACTGGAGTACAGTGGAGCCTGACATTGGTTTATTTTTTGAATGAAGGTGTATTTTACAGATGATGTATTGATTTAAATCTTTCCAGGCTCAAAGGTGGCATATTGGCAACGAGCCCTTCGGTCGACAGTGGCAGTCTGGTGATGTAGTTGGTTGTATGATTGATCTGACTGAGATGAACATCATGTTCACACTCAACGGAGAAATGTTGATCAGTGACTCGGGCTCAGAGATGGCATTCAAAGACATTGAAATTGGGGAAGGTAAGAGTTACTGGACATTTTACCTTTTTTGATCAGCGTTAATTGCAGTAACAAATCGAAGCATGAATCAGCATACATTGTTTGTATAAAATATTAAAATATATAGTATAAAAGTATAAGTATAATAGATATAAAATGCTTTTACTAATTGCTTTTCTGTGGTTTTACTCCTCAGGTTTTATCCCAGTGTGTGCCCTAGGCCTGTCTCAGGTTGGAAGGATTAATCTTGGTCAGAATGTCAGCAGCCTGCGCTACTTTGCCATCTGTGGCCTGCAGGAAGGATTTGAACCCTTTGCCATCAATATGAAGCGAGACATTACCATGTGGTTCAGTAAAAGTTTGCCCCAGTTTGAGCCTGTACCCACCGATCACAATCATATTGAGGTAATTACTTAGTGACACTTTTAATGTTTAATGAAGCCAGAAATTTAAAAGTAGATATTTTATTTATCTTTAAACATGTTGTCTTCCAGGTCTCCCGTGTAGATGGAACTGTGGACAGCGCCCCCTGTCTGAAGCTGACCCATAAGACCTTTGGCTCGCAGAATGCCAATACCGATATGCTGTTCCTCAGACTATCCATGCCTGTCCAGTTCCACGAGACCTTCAAGATCCCTGCAGGCACCACCCCTCTCACCCGTGCCCTTACCATACCCGAGGAGGAAGTGGTAGTGGTAGAGCCCGACTCAGAGTTTGAAGTTCTGAAAAAGTCTGCCAGCCGCAAGGAGCAGGAGGAGGACAAGAAGGAGCCATCTGTACCTAAGGAGATCTCTGTAGAAAATGAGAAGGACACGATGTCAGAAAAGGGAAAGAAAAAAGGGTAAGTGTGGCAGGTTGAGTCTTCAGAATTCATACGTCCTCTCAATGCAACTCTCAAACAAAATGTGGAGCAGAAGAATTGTGTAGTGCCGCCTTAAGACTTAATGTGGCAAGTTTTTTTAAAGTTCATATCTTCTGTGCACGATAGATTCTTCTCCAAGGCCAAGAAGGCTGCTATGACACCTCTTGCACCTCCTCCTGCCCCTCCAACGGTGCCACGTTTGGTGGAAGATGTGGTCCCGGATGACAGAGATGACCCTGAGATCATCATGAATACCACCACTGTGAGCTAAACATCCTCTGCTAATGATACATACAGATGTCAAAGTTATGATGCTGCTCCTAGATGTCTCACTCAGATGTCATCCTGTAACAGTCTAATTTTCTTCCTTATGTTTTATTTCTATTTTCAGTATTTCTATTCTGTGAGGATCTTTGCTGGGCAGGAGCCTTCTGGTGTGTGGGTTGGCTGGGTCACTCCTGACTACCACCAGTATGATCCAACCTTTGATCTCTCCAAAGTGCGCTGTGTCACTGTTACTGTGGGAGATGACAGAGGCAACATACATGACAGGTTAGTCTCTTCTGATATTGTGTTTTCTGTACTGTGGCTCAACCGTGCAGTGTTTCTACTGTCGTATTCAAAACAAGTTTTAACATGGCAGTGCATTTGCTGTTTCTCTGTAGCATGAAGCACAGTAACTGTTACATGGTCTGGGGAGGAGACCTGGTCAGCAATCAGCAGACCCGCTTCAGTCAGGAGGACATGGTGGTTGGCTGTTTGGTTGACTTGGCAACAGGTCTCATGACATTTACAGTCAATGGAAAGGAGATTAACACCTTCTACCAGGTGAGGAAAAGCTGCACAGTATACATTTTGTGTGTCTGTTTGTACTTGTGTTTCTCAGACTCAACTTCATAAGAGTGTGGACGCAGTATGTTACACTGCGGAGCTGTAAAACCAGAGGTGTTTGATTTCAGGTGGAGCCCAACACCAAGCTATTCCCTGCCGTCTTTGTTCAACCCAGCAATCAGAACATGGTGCAGCTGGAACTGGGCAAACTCAAGGTCAGAAACTACTTTTGCTTACACATGACAGTATATATTCTTTCTGAAAGTGTTTGTCCTCTCAACCTTTGTTAAACATAAGTGACCATGTGTCTCTGTTGGGATGAGATTATTTTAATGGTGCTCATTTTAGATGTCACTTAAGAAAATAAGAGACGATAGACAGGAGAGTAAGTGTGTAAGGGCAGAAAGAGAAATGTTAAACATGATATATAAACTTAAAGTTTGTAAAGTCTATAGAAATACAGACTCTGCTAACCTGTCTGCTGTATAAAAGGGGTACCAGCCTTAATTGCTTTGTTTATATGTAAATCTCTGCCATTCATTGTACGTTTCATTGTTTAGTTATGTTTGATTCCTTCTGTGATCGTCTATACATCCTCCCCTCTCGCTCTTTCTCCCTCTCAGAACATCATGCCCATCTCGGCAGCCATGTTCCGCAGTGAGCGTAACAACCCGGTCCCCCAGTGCCCTCCCAGGCTGGATGTCCAGATGCTGACTCCAGTTATCTGGAGTCGTATGCCCAATCACTTCCTCAACCCTGAGGTGGGAAGAGTGAGTGAGAGGTTGGGCTGGATGGTGGAGTGTACTGAACCTCTCATCATGATGGCTCTGCACATCCCAGAGGAGAACAGGTCAGAGACAGCAGCATTGCAAGTGATTAAGTGAAAAATTGGCAGGATTCTTCGAATTCTTAGATTCTTAGAAATACCTGAAATGAACAGAGACTAAAATGAGGAATTATAAAAATCCTGACCCAATCATCTGTGTTACTTGGTCAGTTTGGATCTTTGAGCCTGTGTTTGTTTTGCAGGTGTATTGACATTTTGGAGCTGTCAGAGCGCCAGGATCTGATGAAGTTCCACTACCACACACTCATGCTCTACTGTGCTGTGTGTGCACTTGGCAATAACCGAGTGGCTCATGCCCTGTGCAGCCATGTGGATGAGTCCCAACTTTTCTATTCCACGGAGAACACCTACCTGCCTGGACCTCTCCGCAGTGGCTACTACGATCTGCTCATCAGCATTCATCTTGAGTCTGCCAAACGGGCACGCCTGGGCACCAACAGGGAGTTTATCGTCCCCATGACTGAAGAGACTCTCAGCATCCATCTATATCCTGATGCAAAGAAAGCCCATTCTCTCCCTGGTGTTGGCCTCACCACCTGCTTACGACCTAAGCTGCATTTCTCATCTATCAACTTTGTCGGCACGGACCCTGACCTGTACACCCTTAGTCCTATTTTCCCCCTGCAGGTAAGAGACATGAGATTGGTTGACCTTGTAAAAACATTTTAGTTGGCTTTTGCTTAATTTTATCAATCCTCTCCAGGAACTGAAGACCAGGGCGATTAGCATGTTAACAGAGGCCGTGCTGGATGGTAGCCAGGCTATGCGAGATCCAGTAGGAGGCAGTGTGGAATTCCACTTTGTTCCAATACTGAAGCTGATCAGTACACTGCTCATTATGGGCATCTTCAACGACGAGGACACCAAGCACATCCTCAAGATGATCGATCCAAATGTTTTCAGTGGAAAGGAAGAAGCGGAGGAGGAGGGAGGAGCTGCAGAAGGAGAAGGTGAGGAAGTAAAGGAGGAGGAAACAGAGGAGGCCGAGCTTGAGGACGAAGGGGTTGGTGATGAGGAAGAGGATGAGCTGAAAACTTTAGAAAAAGGAGAGCACAAGGAGGAAGGTGCTGAGCCTAAGGAGGAAGGGGCAGAGGAGGAAAAGGAGGAAGGAGAGGCCAAAGGAGGAAAAGTGGATGGAGAGATGGCAGAGGAGGAGAAGGAGGCAGAGGCAGGGGAGGCAGAAGCAAAAGAAGAGGAGGAGGGTCTGGAAGAGGGATTACTCCAGATGAAACTTCCAGAGTCCGTCAAACTGCAGGTAATCTTCATATTTAAACATGGTCTGTTATTCATCAGTGGTCATCTGCGCAGGATTCATAATCATCATCATCATCATTAAACTCTTATTTCTGTCTTATCCACCTCTCTCAGATGTGCACACTCCTGCAGTACTTCTGCGACTGCGAACTGCGACACCGCGTGGAAGGCATTGTGGCCTATTCAGACCAGTTTGTCCACGATATTCAGAACAACCAGCGTGTTCGTTATAATCTGTTGATGAGAGCTTTCACCATGTCGGCTGCTGAGACGGCACGCAGGACCCGCGAGTTCCGTTCACCACCTCAGGACCAGGTATTGATCATTACTAGCAAGGAACCCTCTTTAGGATGACTAATAGGTCTTACATGGTTTGAGTTTGAGTTGAATTTGGATATAATTGTGAAACTGAGATGAGTTTGTACCAAAATGGGGTTGTCTTACTTTCTTCCTCTTCAAGGTCCTTTTGTTGACCAACTTCAAGCACAGTCCAGAGATGAGGATTGTCCAGTGCCTGAGGAGGTGCGGGACACTTTGGGAGAGTTCCACAATGACCTCCTGCTTCACTGTGGTGAGCTCTTCTTTAAAGTACCTGTGTGTTTTTTTTTCTGCAAGCGTGAATCACTTTTAATGTGAATTATTTTAGGCTATTAATGCAGAATCCTATTTTACACATAGGTATACACATTGAGGAGGAGGCTGAGGAGGAAGAGGTGGACACATCACTCGGGGGCAGACTCCTCAGTCTGGTAGACAAGATCAAGAACTTGCGCAAGAAGAAGGAAGAGGAGCAGCCAGAGGTCGAGGAGGAACCAAAACCCAGTAAGAGTAGCAGTCCAATCACTTGTTGAATGTTTGAAGGTCTTTATTAATTAGCCACTTAGTCCAAAAATACCAAAATCAGCCTTCTCCATAATCATCTCACACACAGCATTGCACTCTGTGTCCACTTCCCAAAGGCACCCTTCAAGAACTGATCTCCCACACCATGATCCACTGGGCTCAGGAGTCATTCATTCAGAACCCTGAACTGGTCCGTCTGATGTTCAGCCTGCTCCACAGGCAGTATGATGGCCTTGGCGAGCTGATCCGAGCGCTGCCCAAAGCCTACGCCATCAATGCTGTGTCTGTTCAGGACACCATGGACCTGCTCGAGTGTTTGGGACAGATCCGTTCACTGCTTATCGTCCAGATGGGCCCAGAAGAGGAGCGGCTCATGATCCAGAGCATCGGGTCAGTGAGGGGGTCATGATATGTATTTAATATGCGTGTGCAGTTATGATAAACGGGAGGGAAGTGATTTAAATATTTTAAATTTATATTTCATGATTTTGCCGTTAGTCATATTTTCAGTTCAGGCAGCGTGGCTACTTCCACAGAATTAAGCAGTTCAGATCATGCAAGTTAAAATGTAATGTCTTTTTGTGTGTTTATCAGGAACATCATGAACAACAAAGTGTTCTACCAACACCCCAATCTCATGAGAGCTCTTGGTATGCATGAGACTGTCATGGAGGTGATGGTCAACGTGTTGGGTGGCGGAGGAGACTCAAAGGTAACTGTCCAGGCCAACTAGTCTAATTTGGGGGTTTGCTGGACACGTCTTCCTTGTTGGCGTACTCACCATCACAGTACACAGTACAGGCCGCTGTAAACCGAACGTGTCTTTCCACTCTTCCTCTATAGGAGATTCGATTCCCCCAAATGGTGACCAACTGCTGTCGTTTCCTGTGTTATTTCTGTCGTATTAGCCGACAGAACCAACGCTCCATGTTTGACCATCTAAGTTACCTGCTACAGAACAGCGGCATTGGCTTGGGTCAGTCTCATTTACCTGTCACCCTTTTTACTGTTACTGTAAATCAGTCAGCTTTTTTGCTTTGTGAAATATTTAACTTACAGCATTTTTTTTTAAAACATAGAAGGGTGGCAAACAGATACAGTGTTTGTTTTACATTTGCAGGCATGCGTGGGTCCACACCTCTGGATGTAGCTGCAGCTTCCTGCATTGACAACAATGAGCTGGCCTTGGCTCTACAAGAGCAGGACCTGGAAATGGTTCGAGAAAATAAAAAATGACAATATAGAAAAACATAAACGGCTACAGTTGGCTTGGTTATCTTATAATCTGTCTTGGTGTCCTCACATGTGTGGTGATGTAGGTGGTGACATACTTGGCGGGCTGCGGGCTGCAGATGTGCCCAATGCTTCTTTCTAAGGGTTATCCCGACATCAGCTGGAACCCTTGTGGAGGAGAGAGATATCTGGACTTCCTCCGCTTTGCTGTCTTTGTTAATGGTTAGTAATGTAATGATGACTTTTATAATTATGAGTTGTGAGTAACTGCCACTAACATTTCCATACCTGCTCCTCACAGGAGAGAGCGTAGAGGAGAATGCCAATGTTGTGGTGCGTCTGCTCATCCGTCGGCCTGAGTGCTTCGGCCCAGCCCTGAGAGGAGAGGGCGGGAATGGTCTGCTGGCTGCCATGGAGGAGGCCATCAAGATCTCAGAGGATCCAGCAAGGGATGGACCCACCGTCAAGAAAGACAGACGCTTCATGTAAGTATTGTCACAGCAGGCTCGTTCAACTGTAACTACACTAGATGCGAACAGTTATAGAAAAATGTGCTTTCTTGATTGGCAGGTTTGGTGGTGAGGAACAGCATGAGGAAAATCGTGTACATCTGGGAAATGCCATCATGTCATTCTACTCAGCCCTCATTGATCTGCTCGGTCGCTGCGCCCCTGAGATGCATGTGAGTGGAAAGATTTTCACATGAATCATTAACTTCTTTTAAGCCTCCAGGCGTTTTAGCTTCATGCAGTATTTCTTAAATGTTCATATCTACAGCTGATCCAAGCAGGAAAGGGTGAGGCGTTGAGAATCAGGGCCATCCTGAGGTCTCTGGTGCCCATAGAGGACCTGGTGGGAGTCATCAGCTTGCCTGTGCAGATTCCTGCTTACGGCAAAGGTTAGAGACTAAGTTGGAATCGTGTATGGACACACTATGTATGTACAATATTTGGACATGTTTTAACATCTTCCTGTAAATATGATGTCTGTCAAAACCACAGATGGCCAAATTATTGAGCCGAAAATGTCAGCCAGTTTTGTGCCAGACCACAAGGCCTCCATGGTGCTGTTCCTCGACAGAGTGTACGGTATCGACAACCAGGACTTCTTGCTTCATGTGCTGGAGGTTGGCTTCCTGCCTGACATGAGAGCTGCAGCCTCTCTCGACACGGTGAGTAGGAAAAAGCCACAGACAAGAAATAAAAACAGAAAGAGAAATTTTTCTTCTGTCAACCTCGTCTTCTTCTCTCTTCTTATAGGTGGCGTTCAGTACAACTGAAATGGCCTTGGCCCTGAACCGTTACCTCTGTTCAGCTGTGCTGCCTCTGCTCACTAAGTGTGCCCCGTTGTTTGCTGGGACGGATCACCGGGCCATCATGATCGACTCCATGCTCCACACCATCTATCGTTTGTCCCGTGGCCGAGCTCTTACCAAGGCTCAGAGAGATGTCATCGAGGAGTGTCTCATGTCACTCTGCAAGTTAGTACTAATCCCGGTCTCTGTTTAGAAAAAAATAATTGGACATCTTTTGAAGTACCCTGAAAATACAGTGAAGCAATATCCTATTTTTAACAGTTATATTCTTCATTAAGCATTTTGATGACATTCACAGGTACCTTCGACCCTCCATGCTGCAGCATCTGCTTAGACGGCTGGTATTTGATGTGCCCATCCTCAACGAATATGCAAAGATGCCTCTCAAGGTTTGCCTGCTGTTTAATGTTATTGCATTTCTTATTATTGACTTGTATATAATTTAAGAAATAGAAGGAGAGGTAACTTATTTACATACAATCTACCCAGTCTGTGTTCAAGTGAGCACAATCTAGAGATAATAGGTTACATTGTATTTCCCTGATTTCATGATTTCAGCTGTTGACTAATCACTACGAGCGCTGTTGGAAATACTACTGCCTTCCTAATGGATGGGCGAATTTTGGAGTGACCTCAGAGGAGGAGCTTCATCTTTCTCGTAAACTCTTTTGGGGAATCTTTGAATCTTTGGCACACAAGGTGAGAGATGTCGTCCACCCACAGTGTTTATATTTTACTGAAGGTTAAAGCTCGTATTATCAACCTGACTTATCTGATGTGATCCGATCTCTAGAAATTTGATGCAGAGCTCTTCAAGATCGCCATGCCCTGCCTTTGTGCTATAGCTGGAGCCATCCCGCCTGACTATGTGGATGCCACCTTCTCCTCTCACACTGAGAAAAAGGCCTCTGTGGATGCTGAAGGCAACTTTGATCCCAAACCAGTCGAGACCACCAAGTGAGCAGGAAAATACAAAAGCAGTTCATACGGGGAAAGTTGATATTAATGGTGCTGTATTAAATGTGTGTTTATCTATTCACAGTACCATCATCCCAGAAAGACTGGATGCCTTCATCAACAAGTATGCAGAGCACACTCATGACAAATGGGCCTTTGAAAAGGTCAGTCATGTAATGTAAATCATCAGATTTAACTCAAGTCTCTACATGGTATTTTAGATAATTAGTGTGTTGTAACGATCATCTCATTGGTTTAGATTCAGAACAACTGGACGTACGGAGAGGTGTTAGATGAGAATGCTAAGACTCATCCAATGCTCCGGCCATACAAGACATTCTCTGAAAAGGTAAATGATTCAAAACCCTCTGTCTGTTTTCATTGTTTAAAGGCTCCCTGTTTGTTTTTTAAATCCTCTTCTCTCTGCCTCTCAGGACAAGGAGATATATCGTTGGCCCATCAAAGAGTCCATCAAAGCCATGCTGGCCTGGGAGTGGACCTTGGAGAAAGCCAGGGATGGAGAGGGAGAAGCTGAGAAGAAGGTGGCCACACGCAAGATCTCCCAGACTGCTCAGGTACAAGAGAGAGTGAAAAACAGTTTGCTGCTGTGTTGCCTGTTTGGGTATACTGTTAAGGATGAGTGATGTATACTGCTCTTTTCTCCCTTCAGGCAACTTATGATCCCAGTCACGGCTACAACCCTCAGCCTATAGATATCACAGGAATGGCCCTGTCCAGAGAGCTGCAGGTACGTATCATTCTGTCTGTCTTTCACAGCACCGTCTCATATTTTGGTTAGACGTTTGTCAGGAGCCTGATTATTTTATTTTCTTGCCCTCTCCATGCAGTCCATGGCTGAGCAGCTGGCTGAGAATTATCACAACACCTGGGGCAGGAAGAAGAAGTTGGAGCTGCAGGCCAAAGGTAAGAATGGTTTTCTGTTCTTCTCAAGTGAGCATTTTATTTCAAGTGGTGGCTAATGTGCAGTCTGACTTGTGCTTCTGTTAGGTGGTGGCACCCATCCTTTGCTTGTGCCTTATGACACCCTGACGGCTAAGGAGAAGGCCAGGGACAGGGAAAAGGCCCAAGACCTGCTCAAGTTCCTTCAGCTCAATGGATACGCTGTGACAAGGTTCGCAGGAGGTTCTTGTTATTCCACTTTAAGAGTGGTGTTCCTGATAGTCCTATGTTTTTCTCTCTCTTACTTAATTTGTTATCTCTTCCATCCTTCCTCAGGGGACTGAAGGACATGGAGCAGGACATTTCCTCCATCGAGAAGCGTTTTGCCTACGGCTTCCTCCAGAAGCTTCTTAAATGGATGGACATCGCCCAGGAGTTCATCGCTCATCTTGGTACTGTAGTTTTAGAGACAATGGTTTCTCGTGGCACTCTATTATGGACTGTTTGCTTCACCAGGCACCTTTTTGACTAAGAGCTCAATAATTTTTTTTCTTTTTTACAGAGGCTGTGGTTAGCAGTGGTAGAGTGGAGAAGTCGCCACATGAACAAGAGATCAAATTCTTTGCTAAGGTGAGCGGTTTGATGTTGCATTTAGTTCTCTTTGTGCTTGCTCTACTGCTCTGAGGTCAGAAGGTCACGTGTAGGAACAGAAGCTCACCAAAATTGATTGACACTGAGAGATGGGACCCGTTGAATGGCCTGAATGGAAGTTTATTGTTTTTGTTTTAGATCCTCTTGCCATTGGTAAATCAGTACTTCAAGAATCACTGCCTCTACTTCCTCTCCACTCCTGCCAAAGTCTTGGGTAGTGGAGGGCATTCCTCCAATAAGGAGAAGGAGATGATCGCAAGGTATGTGCAGTAAAATCTACTTGTTATTCAAAGAGTGGTTTGTTCTTTGAAGTATCCAACCATGAACCTTTCCTTTAGTACATACTTTAGCGTGACAGTATCTGTCCTCTTCCTCCTCCACGTCTCTCCTATTGTGCAATATCCTTTATTTCCTTGACCTCCCTTTTGCTTTCTGTATCATTCCAAACATCTTTCCTGTTCTGTTTTCCTTTACCTCTCTCCTTCTCCCTCCCTGTCCTCTTTTCTCCTCCTACCTCAGTATCTTCTGTAAGTTGGCTGCTTTGGTGAGGCACAGGGTATCTCTTTTTGGTAAGGAATCTGCATGGTGGCGTTATTCCCTGTCACCATCCCTGTCGCTTTCAGTTTTCCTGTCTAACCTCTGTGTATTTCTCTGATTTATATACTAATCAGCATTACTTACTGGATCTCCTCATTGAATGCTTCTATCTCTTTAGCTCATCTTCTGCTTGGCAATGTTTTCTGCAGCCTGGGGTCAGATGCATAGATTCACGACTAAAACTCTGTGTGTACACAAAGACAGGAATATGCATATGCATTATTTTCAGCAGAGTTATTAAGTTGCATGTACGCCTGGTTGTATTGTTCACTGTGGTCATTGTGGAAACGGGCGCATGTGCACAAGCATAATTTCCACTGCCACTGTAAACCGAAATCCACAACACCTTTCTAATGTAACTTAGTCTTATGTACATAATCTTGAGTCTCGGTCAGGTGCCTTCGAGGAAAGCATAGATAATGGTTTCAATTCCCTCTGGGAAAGAGCTGGCTTTGCAATTCAGAGTAAAATTAAACAATCATTAAGATGGAATCGATGGCTCAGATATAAATAAAAAAGACGTATGGTATCGTGGTATCGTGTGGTATGCATGGCTTTTGAGCGTAGGTGTAGTTTATTCATCTGGCCCCAGCTGTTTTAAAAGTTGTCTTTCTTGCTTTTAAGGCCTAGACTCCAGATTGGTCCTAATAACTGAGAATAACTTTGAGCATGAATGTCTGTAGTGGTGTCAGCTGTACTGCAGCTCTGTGATGTGTTCTCAGCCTGACTTAGATGAGGCAGTGTATGCTTTATCCTCATTCTCTGCCCCATTCACCACCGTGTCTTTAATAGTAAGTCACTCTGATGTAGCCGGTCATTTCACACTGAGCCCGTGCCCTTTAGCTTGGCCCAGTGTCACGAGGTACATGATAGTCAAAGCGCACCACTGTAACTGATCTGCCACTTGAAATGCACCCGAGTCCATCTGCAAAATGGTGGTGCTGCACTTAACAAATCAGTTTTTAACAGTGAGTATGTTACAATAAAGGAACACATGAATGAACTGTTTGTATTTAAGCTGTTTCAGTAAATATACAGTATCTGTCATGAGTAAACATGAATGGTATTAATGTACCTTAGTTTGGTCAATGTTTTGTAACACGTTGCACCATAACTGTGTTTAACATTTATTTAATCTAGCCTTTACAATAAATTAGAAGTGTGTGTATTGAAAGTGGTTTTGTATAGTGCAGTAGGACAGCTCTGACAACATCTTTGTTGTGCTGTTTTCAGGAACAGATGCAGGCGCAGTGGTAAACTGTCTGCACATCCTCTCACGATCACTGGATGCCAGGTAACTCACAGTATATATATTTATATATATTTTTAGATTTTATTTTAGTTTTCTCTGACTATTCTTTTGTGTCCTTCTTTTCCAGAACTGTTATGAAATCAGGCCCTGAGATTGTGAAGGCTGGACTGCGTCAGTTCTTTGAGAGTGCTGCAGGATGACATTGAAAAGATGGTTGAGAATCTGAAACTGGGCAAAGTGTCCAGTCGAAACCAGGTCAGAGGCAGCGCCAGACTGCGTTGTTTTTACACTCTAGATCATTTTCTAGTGAACTGATGTCGTTTGTGTGTTCGTGCAGGTGAAGGGTGTGTCCCAGAACATCAACTACACTACCACTGCTCTGCTGCCAGTCCTCACGTCACTGTTTGACCACATTGCCCAGCACCAGTTTGGAGATGATGTCATGAGTGAGTGAAGTAGCAGTTCATTATTTGTCCTTCCTGACAGTGACTGAAAGCTAATGCAACACCTCTCTCCTCTACATCCTCAGTCGACGACTTGCAAATATCCTGCTATCGTTTAATGTGCAGTATCTATTCTCTGGGAACTGTGAAGACTCCACATGTAGAGAAGTGAGTAAAGACTGTCCACTGACTGTCTGTCCATAAAAGCCTAAAGATAAGCAAGTCTGCTAACATGTTTCCAGCATTATTTTACTTGCCTTTATGGACACATTTCATGAGGAGTTTGTGATATTTTTCTCCTGTGCAGACAGCGACCAGCTCTTGGCGAGTGTTTGGCCCACTTAGCAGCTGCTATGCCAGTAGCCTTCCTTGAGCCAGCACTGAATGAGTTCAACTCGTTTTCTGTTTACACCACCAAGACTCCCAGAGAGAGAACCAGTGGGTTTTAGCATTTTGACTTGTTTGCTTCCCTTTGTTTTAATTCTCATCACATTATTAGAAAGTGTTGATAGCTAATCGTTTCCTTACCTTTTATTTCTATTCTCTTCCACTTCAGTTCTGGGTCTTCCCAACCAAGTGGAGGAGCTGTGCCCTGACATCCCAGAGCTGGAAATCCTGATGAAGGAAATCCATGACTTGGCTGAGTCTGGAGCTCGCTACACAGAAATGCCCCATGTGATTGAGATCACCCTGCCCATGTTGTGTAACTACCTCCCACGCTGGTGGGAGAGGGGTCTAGAGAATTTCCCAGACCTGGAGGGTCAGATCTGCACCTCTGTCACCTCCGAGCATCTTAACCAGCTGCTGGGTAGCATCATGAAGATTGTGGTTAACAACCTGGGTATAGATGAGGCCTCCTGGATGAAGAGATTAGCAGGTCAGTGAGCAGAAGGTTCAGAGTAAACCAGAAGGTGATCTGATTCATCTTCTGGTCACGATAGCAGAGGATGTTTCTCCAGCGGACCTCATGGGTGCTTGTGATGCACCTTCAGAGTCTCAGTGGGATTCAAAATGAACCTGTATTATTTTGATATAATCTTATAATGCTTTAATACAATGATTCATGTCATTAAATCTTTGCAAACTATATTCTGTCACCAAACTAGTAGATGTTATTTTAGATATTTGAGGTACATATTTGTAAAAACCTTGTATCCCTTCTCCAGTGTTCGCCCAGCCCATTGTAAGTAGGGCTAAACCAGAGATGCTGAAATCTCATTTCATCCCCACCATGGAAAAGCTTAAGAAGCGCTCTGGGAAGGTGGTGGCTGAGGAGGATCAGCTCCGCATGGAGGGTAAAACGGAGGTGGACAGTGAAAATGGGACCATCCGAGATGAGTTTGCTGTGCTGTGTCGGGATCTGTACGCTCTCTACCCACTGCTCATTCGCTATGTGGACAATAACAGGTAGCTGAACTTTATTACAGTTTAAACTTTATCAACATCATTCTCCTGAGTGACCCACAACTGCTGCTCTGCTTTTTGTAGGGCAAGATGGTTAACCTGTCCAGACCCAGATGCAGAGGAGCTTTTCAGGATGGTGGGAGAGGTCTTCATTTTCTGGTCCAAATCCCATGTGAGTCCTTTCCTGATGTCCCATGTGAGCTCCTTTGTGGTTTTTGTCTGTCCTCTGCCGTCTGACATTTGTCTTGTGTTTTGCATTACAGAACTTTAAGAGGGAGGAGCAGAACTTTGTGGTGATGAATGAGATCAACAACATGTCCTTCCTGACAGCTGACAGTAAGAGCAAGATGAGCAAGGTGAGAGAACAAGCAGAGCAGAGGCAAAGTTACTCACTCAGTTTTTATTTGCTGACTCCATATCTTGAGCTGTAACTCATTAAGAAACTAAACTCTTAATAATTAATATTAACATTTTCTAGAAATGTTAGAGTAACAGGCTATTACATAATGAATAACATCCTTTCCCAGGACAATGTAAGTGGCAGTATGTAGTGTTTAGGCAGTAGTAGGAGTGTCGCTAACTGTGTTTTCTCCTTATATCCTGTGTCGGGGTTGGACGCTGGCCCTCTAGGCCGGGGATGGAGAGGTTAGACTGTGTTTGTGCACGAGCGCTGTGCTGATCGCATGGCACCCTGAGTTTGGGGAGGCATTTCATCAAGCGCTCCCATGGATTACGTCACTTCTTACACACAGACCCCAATATTCACGCACATACATACACATAAACAGGGTTTTGAACTCATTGTTACCATCAGACAAGAACTTACATAGATAAGGAGGGGACAGAAACAGGTACAGATACATAGAGGAAGTTTTATCAGTGTATGAAATGAAAATAGGAGTAGAATAAAATAGAAACCCACAACTAGTATTGACTACTTGACTAAGAGAGAGATGAGTAATAACATAAATATTAGAGATACTTAAAGATACTGTGTAATGTAGATTTTGTTAAGAGTGTTTTCTGTAAATGAGACATATTTGTGACTGTAATATTAAGTGTGATGTGTGTGTGTGAGAGAGTGTGTCCATGTTCTTATGTGTGTGTTTGTATATGTGTGAGTAGGGGTCTGGAGTGGCTTGATGAAAGCTCTTTGCTGTAGATCGTAGTGGCCTGAGAGGTTTCATGGTGCTCGGCTGAGCAGTTGTGTATCTATTTCGGTTGGAGCGTGCACTCGTGCAGCCGAGCACCATCACCCCATCTTATCTGATTAATAAACAGTCAACAGTTTGCCTTTAGATGGTCCCTGTTGGATACAGCTGTGGAGCCCATGCTACTGTGCCATCTGTGATGTTGAAATTTTGTTATTGACGCTTGGATTTCTTTCAGCTTTTGTGGTAAAGATTCCTGCGCTGGGGGAGACTCTTCTCTTTTCCATATTATCATTGGCTTTGTGTTCACTCTACCTGTTTACACCAAAAAGCCATTCCATCTACCATCCCCTGCTGTCACCATTAGATTTGCTTGGTCCATCAGCAGCGTATGAAGCTAGCTGGGTCTGACGGGGGAAACTGAAGCTAGCTCGACATCACCAGATAGCCGTCATCATATTTACTAACTGGACTCGTCCCTCCATGTCTAATTCATTGACACCATTATATTGTTAAGTCACTGAATATCTAATCACTGTCTGATTGATGTTTTTTATGGTTGCTGTAAGATAAATAAGAAAACCTCCTCTCCTTGGCTATCAGATGGACATTACTGTAGTGAGCTTCTGTTATCTGATCATCACAACTCCTCTCTCTGCCCAGGGCACAGGTGTGCCCGCACACACCATGCACTCTGAAGGCAGATAGGGTGCTGTGAGGTCAGGCAACAGTCTGTAATGAGCATTTGCAGCCTCAGGACAGGAGGGTGTGAGAAGAGCTCCAGGGCGATGGAGATGACCCCATAGACTTGTGCTGTTCTGTGTGCTATCCAATGGACAGGATGTGCCCTGTCTTGGCCACTGCACTACTAACCGTGAGGCTGCATTGTGTGTAACGACTGTAGCTGATGCAGCAGTGAAGCACCTGAAACTCCACCATAAGTTGATGTTTACAAGAAAATGTAGTTATTGGTTTTGTCTCGTTTCAGCTGATGAAAAATTGCTTTCATTAGTTGTTGAGTCACTTTATCAGCATGTTGTGTAAAATGTCACTGTAGCTGGTTCTTGTTGTATTTCCTGTTTTTTATCTAAGTCTTCCTTTTTGATTATTATTCTCAAGAGCCTCTGATATCACAAAAATATTTTCTGCAAAGGAAATGTTTGATGAGTGAGGCGTAGAGGCTTGTATATCAAACGTGGCAGATCGGTCTGAACCTTTCTCTCTCTCTCTTTAGTCTGGAGGCTCAGAGCAGGAGCGTACCAAGAAGAAGCGGAGGGGGGATCGTTACTCTGTACAGACCTCCCTTATCGTAGCAGCATTAAAGAAGCTGCTTCCCATCGGCCTCAACATGTGCTCTCCTGCAGACCAGGAGCTCATCAATCTTGCCAAGATCAGATACTCACTGGTACTTTGATGAGCTTGAAGCCAGTTCTGTTGATAAACTGTAGAATAGCTTTGATTTTTGAGATTTACTTTGAATCTTGGTCTCCTCACTTGTAGAAAGACACAGATGAAGAGGTGAGGGAGTTCTTGCACAACAACCTGCATCTGCAAGGCAAGGTGAGTAGTCTTTTTAATTGTTTTACACGTTGAAGAAGAAATAACATGCAAAGTCCCTTGAGTTATACACTTTTGGTTTCAGGTGGAGGATCCAGCTATGCGCTGGCAGATGTCTCTTTATAAGGAGATGGCTGGAAAGGCTGAAGATGCTGAGGACCCTGAGAAGGTGGTGAAAAGGGTACAAGAGGTGTCTGCTGTCCTTTACCACATTGAAGTGGTGAGTATAAACACAAACTCAAGTGCACTGCAAGCAAACACACACGACTATGTACAAGGTGTCGCCATTCTCAGAAAGGATTCAAGTGCATGTTTCTTTCTTGCTTCAGACAGAGCATCCCTTCAAGTCAAAGAAAATGGTGTGGCACAAGCTGCTGTCCAAACAGCGCCGCAGGGCTGTGGTGGCCTGTTTCAGGATGACACCCCTGTACAACATCCCCACGTAATGATTCCCTTCATACTCATCAGAACCAAACCATCTATAAAAACACAGAAGGCTTTACATGCGGCAGTGCAAACCTGATGAATTATATGTCTTTTTACAGGCACAGGGCAACCAACATGTTCTTGGACGCCTACAAGCGAAACTGGTTAGAGACTGAGGGTTACTCATTTGAGGACAAGATGATCGATGACTTATCAGTAAGTCGTCCTCCCAATTGAGATGTACAATTAGCATTAATGGCATAATAATGTCCACAAAATTCATGCTATCTCTAATAATTTATTAGAAAGCCCTGGAGGAAGAAGAGGAAGAGGAAGAGGAGACTGAGACAAAGCCTGACCCCCTTCATCAGCTGATTCTTCATTTCAGTCGCACAGCTCTCACAGAAAAGACGTGAGGGCAACTTGCTCTTCCTCTGCATCTAACCTGTGTTACCTGTTCCTCACTGAGACTCGTTCTATCATGTGTTGTCTCATTACAGCAAACTTGACGTTGACCATCTCTACATGTCTTATGCTGATATTATGGCAAAGGTAAGACACTAGTGAGCGGCATCTTAAAGACTGGGGTGGGAAACTTTCTGTTGTGATCTATATGTGAAATGAGAAAGCATGAAAAAGGCGGTTAGAGACTGCTAGAGTGAGAGTAAAAAATGAAGAGGAGTAAAATTGCAAAATCTTGTGTGACCTTGTGCTCAGTCCCTGACTTTCTCTCGTCTCCCTCCAGAGCTGTCACATTGGTGAGGAGGACGAAGGGGGAGAACAGGAGGGGGAGGAGCCATCCTTTGAGGTGCGACAGACAGAGATGGTATGGGGGGACCAGGGGATGGGACACAGGGGAGTCAGTGGAGAAACAACTCCCCACGCAGTGACCACACCAGGACATCACACTCGGCACAACCCCCCACCCCACACTCTTCTTTTCTCTTCCAGTCTTTTCTCACTTCTTCACTCACACCACTTGTCTACTTCCTGCTATGGTGGACTGACCTGTGCATGCCTTTGCTGGACTCTGCCCACCAGTCGGATCAATGTTGCAGACTCAATTTGTTTTAGTTGCTAAATTGCATGACCTGAGTGCAGAGAGATGGTGCAGCTAAAGACAACAAAATAAAAGCCAGGCCAAAACAAGCCACTGAGTGGTCTACCTGTATAATTTCAGAATCACAATTTCCAAATCTGAATTTAGGGGTTGATTGACAAAGCATAGTTTAACATTCCTGGTAAACAGTTTAGTTAATACACACATACAGTTAAATAAATGTACATTCCACTGCTTTGTGTCATTTCTCCAGTGTAAACAAGATCCAGTGTCAGCAGAAGTTAGTGAATATCTTACCTCAACAGCCAGGTTTGGACATTGTGATGTTGTAGCTATAGAGACACTTTTCCTGGACGGTAGCATTACATCCATTTGCACTGCAAATTCCTTACTGTGCTCTAAGAATCCCTTCAGTGTTGATTCTATCATTAATATTGCTTTTTGGTGCTCAGAAATGTGATGTAGCCGTCCAAGACTTGAGTGCAAAGCTATTTTTGGGAACTGATAACAGTTATCAAGCAAAGCCATGCAGCAGGTTTCCTAACAACAGAACCAGCTCTCTTGTACTGATCTTGTGTGTCTGTGGTGAGTCTCTCACAGACTTGCACCACCCTTTCCTGACTCACATCCTCCTGTACTCACTTGCTAATCGGGCTGCGTTCACCTTTATGGACTCACCTGATAACTGTAGTTCGAAATCTAACAACTGACAAATAACTGATTTTGTTTGTCTTTACTTTGAATTGGACAACGTCAACGAGACTCCCTCTCTGTGCTCACCAAGGACTACAGTAAAAGCCTGCACAGTCAGCCGTACATACATGTCCCAAACTCAAACACGCACTCATGCAAGCACACACCGCAACACTCACAGACACGCATCCACACACACACATACTCATACTCTCATACAATCTCCTTTCACTCATCAAAAAAGATATATTATCTGCTCAAAAGATGAACCTCTCTAACCAGAGGAAAGTTGCTTCATAATTCTTTAAAACACAGACAGGCTCACGAGGGAGGGGGGGGCGGAGGGAGGGGTGTAAACAGTCCTGTGTGCTTTGGGTAGGGCTTTATGCATGGCGTGCAGTGGGTGGGTCAAATCTAACCTCTTTTATCAACAGGATGGTTGTTCATAGCACCTAGATCAATAACTGTATCATTTTTAGCAAAGTAATATATGAAGTACTGTACGGCGGAGTGTTGTATTACAGTATATAGTAAGCATTATCTTCAAACATGAGTAATATGATACAAACAATTAGATTTGAACTATTTTTAACTATTTAACTGATGGATTCTCTGATAAGTTTGCCCATCATTGCAACTTTTGCCAACTACAGGTAGTGTCAGGTAGTTAAACCTGAGAACACAAAGAAACCACATGATGCTGCAGCAGGTAGTCTGACCCGCAGGGCTTTAGACGGTTGACACTGAGTTGTGTTGATGTTAGCAGGATGTGCATGCTGTGTTACTCAGACGACTACTGTTCCTCGTAATGTGTGAAATGTGTGTTATGTTCTGGGAATAAATGTTTGCTGCCATCGACCGTTTGCTGCCTCTGAAAGATGTCAAGAGCTGGAATAACTGTTTCATCACTAATACACATTGTGTTCCTATGGAAGAGAATGTGTGTGTGTGTGTGTGTGTGTGGTTTGTTTGTTCATTTATATCTCTATGAGAGTTAATATGAGTTAGATTCTGCTTTTCTGTGAATAAAAGTCCAGAGCTGCAGTCAACTCCTGAGCCTAAGTGAAGTATTGCTGTCGCCAAGACAGTGACATTTAGGAAGTGATAGAAAATACAACTGCACCTCTATCATTAAGAATCAGGACATTTTAAACCAGATTATTAGAATTATCTAGTAAAAGAAATCAGTATTATTTCTAAACTATATCTTCTTTAGATATTGTGTTTTAAGTAGTTGCAGCTATTCTTTCACATGCATCAATGTTTTTGATTACCCAGCACCTTCCCAACCTCTGCACCAACAGTAGCTGTTGAGAGATTTATTATTTCAAAAGATTCTAGCTCAAAAAATAGAAGGAAAACAACTAAGTCGAGCAGACATATGTCACTGCGATGAACAGTAAATAGATAACTGCTAGTTTAAACCATAGCAAACATGACTGAAATGTCTTGTATGTCATCATCAGCTTCATTAGACATGTTTGTGTGCCGTGCAGTCAGTGGATGGTCATAATTAAGATAGAGGATGAGGACTGCGTGTGTGTTTGTGAGTGAGTGAATGAGTGCGGGGGGCAGTGCAGTCCCCGTTGGCAGGGTTACAGCTGTGTCCCTCCTGCTCTGCTCCACAGGAAAAGGAGATGGAGAAACAGAGGCTTCTGTACCAGCAGTCCCGTCTGCACAACCGTGGGGCTGCAGAGATGGTGCTGCAGATGATCAGTGCCTGTAAAGGTAGCTGCTACACCCCTTCGAGTCACCCACACCCTGTCGCACATTATTGTGTCAAGTGTGGACGTCATGTTGGCTTAAATATTCCACTGTATAGTGCCTTAAATTAACCATTGAGGCTCATCTGAGCTATTGAAATATTAGTTCCCGTTGCTTCAGGATCGACATGTGAGAATTATTGCTCTTCCAAGTTTAGTCCAGATTAAATGAATTTAAATAGCAGCAAAGAGCACATGATGGAGCGGTTTGTGACGGCAAGATGTTTGTTGCGATGACAGAGATGATCTGTGTCTCCTAGGATTTCATTGTTAGATCATTAAACTCCATCCTACTGAAGTTTGTGCTTATTTCAGGTGAACCCGGAGTCATGGTTTCTTCCACACTCAAACTGGGAATCTCCATCCTCAACGGAGGCAACAGTGATGTACAGCAGGTAAACTACGACGAAACTACGGCGTAAACTACAATTTCTATTTCCACAACAACAACAATATAACTCATCATTTTAATTTTTTATTTCGGTAGATTTTTGTTGACAAGAAATTGTTTTGTGTTCTGTGTCCGTGTGCAGAGAATGCTGGACTATCTGAAGGACAAAAAGGATGTGGGATTCTTCCTTAGCGTTCAGGCTCTGATGCAGACCTGCAGGTCTGAAATTGATCTCTCTTGTTTTTTAACGTGAGGCTGTTCTACTCCAAACTAATCACAAGTACAATATTTATTTATTTATGTATTTAAATAGCGTTTTGGACCTGAATGCTTTTGAGAGACAGAACAAGGCAGAGGGACTTGGGATGGTTTCAGAGGAGGGCACAAGTGAGTATGATGTGTAGCTTCCTCCTGTCACACAGTATCTGAACACATTGTCATACACACACACAAACACACACACTGCCACATCTTTGTTCTCCTACATTTTGCATCGGTTTGTTTTATGACCTGACATTGTTCTAGTTCCAGTGTGTAGTCTATTCCTTTTTGCATTTGTGTGTGTGAGTGTGTGAGTGTGCCTGTTTGTGGATGCCGGGTTGGAGGTATGTTTTCATTGAATGTGTTAAAGCCATGACACATTTTTGTATTAGTCACAGCATTTTGACTGTTGATGTATGGTGATGATCTGTTTATCATCCACTGACAGCCATGAGACTTCTGGACTCACTGCGTCTCTCTTTGTCTTTCTCTCTCCTACATCTCGTTCACTTTGCCCGTTTCAACCCTTTACCCCTCATACCCATGTCCTTCCCACTCGTCAATTTGCTGCTCTCACGGTTCTCAGATAAGAAGCTAGAACGTGGTAAATGAAACTTTGCTGTCATATTTTATTTCTTTCTCTCCCTCCTTCCTGTCCTCTCTGTCCTTTTTGTCTTTTTTTAGCCTCTTAATCACTAAATCACAAGTCTTTTCTTTGCTGTGGACTTAATATGCATTTCATTTCACACTCAAGGACGCAGTGAAATCAAACTTTACAATCACGGTTACAGTATGATGGAAACCTTGCAGCGATACACACGCTGCTGTAGCTGTACAGTACTTGTGCACTACCGGTAGTTGTATCTCTGCCTTTTTCCTCTTGAAGTGATTGTAAAGTTTCATTTTCACCCTTGAGTGTTTTATTTCAGATCTACTGTAACTCTGAGACTCTCAGTCTTATGACTGATAAACGGGAGGGAAAGGCTGTAACCTCATTCTCCTCTCCCACTCAGTTCTCTCAAGTAGATCATTGAGAACTACAATGACCCGTGTCCCAGAAAGTCTGAAATGAATTGCAGCAGAAGTAGGGATTCTCTAAGCTCTGTAATAGCTCTTATTCATTCCATTTAAATGTAAAGTGCTCACCTGTTATGTGAAATACATCCGAGGTGGAGCCGTCAGCTGGACCGTCTGCGTAAAGCCACTGTGAATGTCTCCAAACTTCTCAGTATTTTTATCTTAATCCTGCTTTACCGTGAGCGAATGAATGAACAAACAAACTTACTTTTTCTCCTAATGGTGACATCACTCCCCCTCACACCAACGCCAACCCGACAGGAGTTACCGTATTATCCGCACTATAAGGCGCACCTAAAAATCGAAATTTTTTTCAAAATCTTGCCATGCGCCTTATAATCCGGTGCGCCTTATATATGAATCAATACTGTGCCGCAACAGGTCTCGGAACTACAGTAAGCAGCCGCTAACTCCATTTCCCCAGTAGAAGAAGTAGTGCGCGGTGCATGCTGGGATATGTATGTATGTATTTCCATGAGAGCCATATAATATTTTTTTATACTGGAAGTGTACCGGTGGGCGCGGTGGACAGCCCAACATACTGTCGCACGGGAGCGGGGTGGACGGCCCACCATACTGCCGGCTGCGGCGGTGGGCGCCTCTGCGATCGACTTGATCACGTCTGGCGATCGACCGGTAGCTCGCGATCGACGTATTGGGCACCCCTGTTTTAGTGGTACGCAGTACCGGACCGTACCGGTTTACTTTCACTCCTCTGCGAGCCACATGCAGTCATCAAAAGAGCCACATCTGGCTCGCGAGCCATAGGTTGCCGACCCCTGATCTAATGGATGCATAACGTAAACCCAGCCTTTAATGTAGGGCCTTAAAATGAGGTGCGCCTTATAGTGCGGAAAATACGGTACTTGTTTGTGCGACAGTAACAGCAATTCCCAAATCCAGTATTAAATTGTGACAGTTTCAGTTGACCTCTTCAGTAAACATGCTTCTTTCCTCTATCTTCGTTCCAAAGAGGTGTTGGTGATTTTTTTCACAAAGCTAGAAAACAGAAACTGATCCAGTCTTTGCAACAGCAGCACAAACAATAGAAGCACTTTCTAAAGACAGTTTGAGAACAGTCAAGAGCGAAAAACAGCCTGAAACACGGAGGAGAGCTTTCTCGTTAATTCCAACAACCTGAATCGTGTACCCTAAAATTCTGTATTTTGTAGTCCTAGTCCGATCATTACAGATTTCACCTCATGGCTCTGTGTCCATTTTTGTTGTTATAGGAAAATATCCTCGTTATAGTCCACGTAATATTCCTGTTATAGGAAACATCCTCGCCACCAAAGCTTTGTTATATTCTGTTTAATGTACAGTTAAATCTGAGCATGCTCATGCATTTTTGAAAGAGTTTTTTTAGTAGTAGTTTCTGATGGCATGCTAGTATAGCGCTATAAACGATGAATCATGTAAATGACATATTTAATTCAGAAGGTCAACTCTTACAACAACATGGATTAATTCACAGATTCTGCATCTTCCAGCACTGGACATAGTCCGTATGTACTGAGTGTTTCCAAACATCCATACTCATCTTACTGGAGTTTGCAGAGTTCAGTAGATCTGTGACTGCATGATGGTGTGCCTTGAAGTTTGATTGTATTTCTGTGTTCGCTGTCAACATTTGTGTCACAAGTGTTGTGTTCATATATATCTGTCATTCCCCGCCTTCATATCTGTGTATTCCACGTCCATTTGAATGTGACGTAACGTGTGAAGTGTTTGATCTGTTGTCTAGTTGTGTTTTGTTGAATAGATGTTCTCTGGAGAGCTAGACAGGTAAAGTTTGGGGGAGGGAACAAAAACAAAAGTGGAAGCTTCGTCCTCCCTTTCTCACTGACATGGACGGAGAACTGAAGCCTGTGGTTTTCTCTAACATCAACAAACATCCATACATAAAATAATAATACAATAATCAATGTCTTTGAATGGTATCTCTCTCTCTCACACACACACACACACACTGGAGTGTTTTGTGATGTGTATCAGTAGATATGTGATGTTAAATTAATCACTGTTGATTCTTAATTAACAGTCGATCTAACCTGAATGCTGTTGAGTCTGCTCTGTTTTAACGAGGTGTCTGGTTTCAGCTTTAGCTTTATTTCACTTACTAAAGAAAAAAAAGGGTAAGAGCGATCTCTGCACTGGTTTCAATCAAATGAATTCATTTTTGTAAAAAGTTTGTCTGTCTTTGAAACTGGTGAAATATGTTTGCCAGTTTGTCTGAGAGATACTCAGTCAGTGTATTGTTTCATTCACTTACTTAAATAAACAGCAGTGGGAAATACTTTTGCAGGAATAGTAAACTACAGTTTTTAAACTACAGTTTTTTTTTGTTCTGTATTTTTTCTGCAAGGCGATCAGGCAGATATCTTTCATGACAAGAAGACAATGCTCATACATACGTACACAGTGAGGCGAGAGAAAATGAACATGTTAAATATCAGTTTAAAAAAAGCTAATCCCTTGTTGCTGATCCTTATTCACCGCTGTGCATTCTAACAGACACGTCCGCATATACTCTGGACCGGGACAGCTCAAACTTTCTTTTGCAAAGAATAATTTACATTTCCTGTGTTCCTGTGCCCAGATGAGAAAGTGATGGCGGACGATGAATTCACGTGTGACCTCTTCCGCTTCCTCCAGCTTCTTTGTGAGGGTCATAATAACGGTGAGTCTCTTTACCAAACACAGGGCGGTTTAAATTGACCTTAAAGTCAGTAAGGCGCTCTACTATTCATGAAATCGTGGTATTATATTTTGTTTCCATTGTCCGTCTTCAGATTTTCAGAACTACTTGAGAACTCAGACAGGCAGCACCACGACCATCAATGTCATCATCTGCACTGTGGACTACCTGCTTCGGCTGCAGGTAACTCCGATGTGCTGATACTGGTTCCCTGATCTTCGCCCCGTTGGCTCCAGGCCATAGTCTCCTTTCTTTATGTCAAAACGTGTTGTCATCTGTTGCTCGCACAGTTCACTGAGCTCTAGATTCAGTCACACATTTCTTTGAGTAGCAAGTTAGAATTTGAAGGTGACATGTTTTCTTCCTCCCCCTCTTCCCGTCTGCAGGAGTCGATCAGTGACTTTTACTGGTACTACTCAGGAAAAGACATTATTGATGAGCCCGGTAAGAGGAATTTCTCCAAAGCAATGACTGTGGCTAAGCAGGTCTTCAACAGCTTGACTGAGTACATCCAGGTAAGACAGCATGAATAATAGATAGATCACACATGATAATTTCCCAATAGCGGCCGCTCAGCTTGGCCATTTGTTAGCACCAGAATATTCCCACATGTTCACACTGTGTTTGTGTGTCCGTCAGGGTCCCTGTACTGGTAACCAGCAGTCTCTGGCCCACAGCAGGTTGTGGGATGCCGTCGTGGGCTTCCTGCACGTCTTTGCTCATATGATGATGAAACTTGCTCAGGTAAGAAACAATAAATAAGCTAAATAAATCATTTTAAACCTTTTTCAAGGCATTTTATCTGATTCCCCTGACTGTGTTTTCACAAATCATTTCTTTAGGGAATCCAGAAAATTAAGCATTTTAAATGAGACAGTAATGTGTTGACAAGATGACTCAAAGCAACATTTTATAGTTATTTTAGATGTTTTATAGTATTCAATTCATTTGTCCCTTTGAGAATACTAATTTTGTGAAATATCTCTCTCATGGTTCCCGCAGAGTAAAGTATGTATTTATTTGATTTTTCCTCTTGTTTAATGAATTGTTTTTTTATATCTAAACTTCTGTACTTTCCCCCTCTGTTCTTTGTCAGATTGTTTCTGCCTCTTTACTGAGTCATTTTATGTTAAAGAGAGGGATCGCTGCAGTTAGCAGCATTAAGGATTTATTGATTATGATAGAATGCTACAGTGTAAAGATACACTTACATGTAGGAGGACTTTAATATCAAATTAAATTAGAAATTTAATTTGATATAAACGTATGTGACTATAAATGAGCCAGCTGGCACGTTTCTAGAAATGTTGATGTGTGAATGTGTGCGTAAATAAATGAAGTAAAGACGGCAGAAATAATTTGAGGAGAAACAAATATTCTTTATTTCTCTTTAATTTTCTTTCTGATTCTGTGTAATACAGTTAATCCGCTTCACCTGGTGTGTAGAGTAGAACGTGTAAAGTGTAAATTCATTTCATACCACTAACCAGTGCTTAGTCCTTGACTTGCTTTTGCTTTGAATAACGTGTGTCTGCAGTCTGTAACCTGACCTAACTAAGATCTGCAGTGCTCGAATTGTGTGTGTGACAGTGTTGATTGCTACTGATGCTGCTGGATTTCTGTATTTTTACATCTTAAATATCTTTTGTGTGTTAAAATGTTAGTTTGGTTTGAAATTCACGTCACACTCTATAGCAGACCTGTGTTCATTTATATTAAAATGCCGATCTGATCATTAAAACTAGAAGATGACACGCTGCAGCTGTGAATTAAATGATTAAGAGCATTTACATAAAATGGTATCGAGGCAAAGACAAAAATCAAGTAAAAACATTTTTATTTTCACGTTAGATGCACCCTGATCCCGGACAACGAAATGGCGTAAGAATCTGTGTCTCTCTGCCGGTGCCGTTCCATCAATCACATGCCGTTACCACGCAGCTTAATACCTTCATGATTTATATTCCCATCTTTGTGTATTCCCTCTGCATCAATGCGTATCTTCATCTGCATTCACCGGCTTTACTGCTTTTTTTCCAGCAAGCTGTAAAGGCAGTTAGTGTGTAACAGGGACACATTTAACAAACAGAAACAGAAGTATGGATCTAAAGATTATTGATAGATTATTGATTTATTAAATACGTAGTTTAAATTGTTCCCTAAAGCATCTACTTGTCTTGTTTTCCTCGTCTTCATTTGGCTGTATGTTGAGCTGGATGCTTGCTCATCCCGACACGCTTTCCCTGTAGATCTGCACCAGCCTGACGACCACTATAGACCGTCTAAAATATTTATGGCTCTTGTTATATGCTGGTGCAGGTCTTCAGGAGTGCTAAGATCAGCGTCTGCAGATGTGTTTATGTCTTCCTTGCGCTCGTGCTGCAGGGGAACAGTGGGACTGTTTAGCAGACATTTTCTTCCCTCCTCTCATACCTGACTGTGTTTTCAGTGTCTGTCTCGCTGTTCATTACAGTGAGTGTACTGTTTGTGATGCTAAAATGCATATTCTTTATTTAACAATGCAAACCAAGGATCATTTCTGGAGTAGAACGCACTCTGAGGTAGCATCTCTTGCTATTTTACGTCTCAGGAAGAATTAAAGTGTGATATGTGACCTAATGAGAAATTCACAGTCGGTTCACACGTTAAGAAAATTCTTTGCTGTCGTCGTTTGCTACGTGTTTTGGCTTTGTTGCAGGACTCCAGTCAAATTGGACTGTTGAAGGAGCTGTTGGATCTACAGAAGGACATGGTAGTGATGCTGCTGTCTCTGCTTGAAGGTATGATCACAGTCTAGTGATATCCTCTCCTTTATTTATAGATAGATAGATAGATAGATAGATAGATAGATAGATAGATAGATAGATAGATAGATTATTTAATAAATGACACCTCCTCTCACTTTGTGCTGCTCTTAGGCAACGTGGTGAATGGCACCATTGCCAGGCAGATGGTTGACATGCTGGTGGAGTCGTCCAGCAACGTCGAGATGATCCTTAAGTTCTTCGACATGTTCCTCAAGCTTAAGGACATCGTGGCATCCGACGCCTTCCGAGATTATGTGACTGACCCCCGTGGGTTAATCTCCAAGAAGGACTTCTCCAAGGCCATGGACAGCCAAAAGCAATACTGTCCCTCAGAAATCCAGTTCCTCCTCTCTTGCTCGGAGGCGGATGAGAACGAGATGATCAACTTTGAGGAATTTGCCGATCGCTTCCAGGAGCCAGCCAAAGACATTGGCTTCAATATCGCTGTTCTGCTCACAAACCTGTCAGAGCACGTACCCCATGACACTCGCCTTCAGAACTTCCTGGAGCAGGCAGAGAGCGTGCTCAACTACTTCCGACCTTTCCTTGGTCGCATTGAGATCATGGGAGCCAGCAGGAAGATCGAGCGCATTTACTTTGAAATCAGCGAGGCGAACCGCAATCAGTGGGAGATGCCGCAAGTCAGAGAGTCCAAGCGGCAGTTCATCTTCGACGTGGTCAATGAGGGCGGCGAGAGTGAGAAGATGGAGATGTTTGTGAACTTCTGCGAGGACACCATCTTTGAGATGAACATTGCTGCATCCATCTCTGAGCCTGAGGGAGACGGTGCAGAGGAAGAAGATGATGAGGAAGAGGAGGGGGAGGGCGGGGCAGCTGAAGGAGAGACTGCAGGTGAAGGAGAAGAAGGCAACGGTGAAGCGGAAGCTCCAGAGTCAACCTCAGCCTTCGCAGACTTTATTAAGAGTGTAGTTAACTTCTTCAATATGTTCACCTTCCGGAACCTGCGGCGTCGGTACCGCAAACTCCGAAAAATGACGGTGAAGGAGATGGTGATTGGCCTGGTTACATTTGTCTATACTGTTCTGATGGGTATCCTCATGTTTGTTTATAGTATATGTAAGGGCTTCTTCACGCTCATATGGAAGGTGCTCTTTGGTGGAGGCTTAGTGGAGGGTGCCAAGAAGATGACGGTAACAGAGATCCTGGCCAGTATGCCAGATCCCACACAGGACGAAGTTCACGACGACCTGCCACCTGAACCAGGGGCTCGAGAAGTCCAGGACACGGAAGGAGGGGCAGACCTTTTAGATGCTGTAGGAGGAGAGGAGGAGGAGGAGGATAGTGAGGAGAGGGAAGGTGGACGCCTGCCTGGTTTCAATACTCCAGGAGGACTTGGAGACTTTGGCGAGACGACACCTGAAGAGCCTCCTACTCCTGAGGGCACGCCGCTGCTGAAGAGAAAACTGGTGAGGCGGTCTGTCTGATAATTGTTTAAAGCATTCACTCTCCATTAACCAGTTAATTAACTGTGAAACAATCATTGGAACAGTTGGAGGCCACGGTCGGAGGACAAGAAGAGGAGGAGAAAGTGGAAACTACTGAAGAGGAGGTTCCTCAGGAGACTGAGAAAGCAGAGTAAGTTGTCAGGCCAACATCAAAACACACTGAGGTAGGAATTATAGCTCTGTTAGCTGTTGACACATTAACAAGTAAATGTAAATTTAGACTTCTTCAAACATTCTCAGACATCGGATGGTTTAGCACTGACCGTACACAGGAAAAGGTGTCAACCCAAGAAAAAGCACACGTTTGTCTCTTTGTGTGTTTTCCAGCACTGAAAATGGAGAGAAGACCGAGAAGCCAGAGCCTGAACCTGAAGTAAAAGAGGAAGTGCCCGAGGAGAAAGAGGAAACCGCTGTGAAGACCAAGGCGAAGAAGGACAAGAAGCCTGTTGAGGAAGGCTTTGAGCTGTGGAACGAGCTCGAGGTTCAGAGGATTAAGTTCATGGTGAGCAGCCCAGCACAGTTTGTATTCACTGTTTGTTAGTTTAACCATGAAGTCAGTCAGTAAAATAACGCTCTCGTGTTTTCTCCAGAACTATCTTTCTCGCAACTTCTACAACCTTCGGTTCTTGGCTCTGTTTATCTCCTTCGCTCTCAATTTCATCCTGCTCTTCTACAAGGTGTGTGTTGGCAACATTTAGACACTCACACACAATCTCAGCTGTTTACAGCTCTGCAGGCTGTATTAATTAAATACGCTGGACTCATCTTGAGTTTGACCTTTCCAGGTGTCCGACAGTCCTCCAGGCGAGCCGGATTTCGAAGGCTCTGGGATGTTTGAAGGCTCTGGTCTGTTTGAAGGCTCTGGTCTGTTTGAAGGCTCTGGTGCTGAAGAGGATGGCTCTGGATTAGATGATGGAGGTGGAGAAGATGATGACGAAGAAGGTCCCATGTATTACTTCTTGGAAGAGAGCACAGGCTACATGGAGCCAGCCATGGCTTTCTTTGGTATTGTCCACACCATCATCTCCTTCCTCTGCATCATCGGCTACAACTGTCTCAAGGTAGGTGGTGTTTGCTGTGCTTTGCTCCACAAACATCCACCTGTGTCTGCTCGGAGCTTTCATGTTTCTGTTCCCTCTGTGTCTGTCAGGTTCCTCTGGTTATCTTCAAGAGAGAGAAGGAGCTGGCCAGAAAGCTCGAGTTTGATGGTCTCTACGTCACCGAGCAGCCGGAGGACGACGACATCAAGGGCCAGTGGGACAGACTAGTCCTCAACACTCCGTAAGTGGTGCAGCTCACGTGTGTCTCACGTCGCTCTCTCCTCGGCAGCCATGTTCAGATCCGGTGGCAGAAAGAAACTGATCAATTTATGATGTTTCTCTGTCGATACAGAACTTTCCCCAACAACTACTGGGACAAGTTTGTGAAAAGAAAGGTGAGCTTTGATTCAAAATGTCTGAGATGTTTTGTTTGCAGTGAAGTGACGTCTGTGTGTTATTTCCAGGTGCTGGATAAATACGGTGACATCTACGGCAGAGAGAGGATTGCCGAGTTGCTCGGTATGGACCTGGCTTCACTAGATGTCAGTGCCATGACACATGAAAAGAAGCCTGAACCAGACACCTCCATGTTCAGCTGGTACGTACTGCACTGTGAACTCTTTACATAGACGACTCAGCTTTATAGTTCATGATATCATGGAACAAACTGGCCCTTCTCTCTGTAGGATAACATCTATCGACATCAAGTACCAGATCTGGAAGTTTGGTGTTGTTTTCACTGACAACGTGAGTAAAGGAAGCAGCTGTCATCCAGAGTCAGAGCGCCTGTTTTGAGGATTGTGTGAACTGAGCAGCTGTTTTCTTCTTTCAGACCTTCCTCTACCTGGTTTGGTACATGCTCATGTCTCTGCTCGGACACTACAACAACTTCTTCTTCGCTTGCCATCTTTTGGACATCGCCATGGGCGTCAAAACTCTGCGCACCATTCTGTCCTCTGTTACTCACAATGGCAAACAGGTGTGCACACGTTCCACGGCAGCGATGCGTCGCCAGGTTTCTTGTTTTCTTGTTAAACGCTGACACTTCTCCGTCCATCTGTTCCCTCCAGCTGGTGATGACGGTGGGCTTGCTTGCCGTAGTGGTGTACCTGTACACCGTGGTGGCCTTCAACTTCTTCCGCAAGTTCTACAACAAGAGCGAGGATGAGGATGAACCGGACATGAAGTGTGACGACATGATGACTGTAAGTGGAGGGCAGAGTTACAGGACAGGTCTGTGTTGGAAAATAAAGTTTTCTAAGACGTCGTCTGTCCTCGCTCCCTCCTGCAGTGTTACCTGTTCCACATGTACGTTGGCGTGCGTGCCGGCGGTGGCATAGGAGATGAAATTGAAGACCCAGCTGGGGATGAATACGAGCTCTACCGAGTGGTGTTTGACATCACCTTCTTCTTCTTCGTCATTGTCATCCTGCTGGCTATCATCCAGGGTACGCTTCATTAGCTCTGTGTTGTTCGGGGGTAATTAAATCCTTCCCTGCACACGCAAAGTCAGAACTGAGGTCAATGAATCGGTTTGAATTGTTTTTCCATAAACTAAAACTTTCAGTGTGTCAGAGAAAAAATAGGAGAATATAGAGAAAGTTTTCTGTCTGTCTGTCCGTCAGGTTTGATCATTGACGCCTTTGGAGAGCTGAGAGACCAGCAGGAGCAGGTCAGAGAGGACATGGAGGTGAGATAATGAGTCTCAGAGGGATTTACCTTCACTTCTTTACCTTTCTTAATCCACCTTCAGTAACAAGGCAGGAACGAGCCTAACCTCCGCTGTCCTCTCTCCCTCCAGACGAAGTGCTTCATCTGTGGAATAGGAAGCGACTACTTTGACACGACGCCGCATGGCTTCGAGACGCACACCTTAGAGGAACATAATTTAGCCAACTATATGTGAGTTACCTGTCAGAGTGCAAATGTGACAACTGCACACCGTTAATGTTCAGTTCTTCAACACATTCTGACCTTCTTGTCATTTCCTGTTTCTCTCTTTCAGGTTCTTCCTGATGTATCTCATCAATAAAGATGAAACAGAACATACAGGACAGGTCGGTGAACACGCATGCGTCATAAAATGAGGCTGCAGCCCTCCTCCGTCGTTTTTTGTCTTCTCGTTACAGTTTGGTCTTCCTTTCTGTCTTCAGGAGTCGTACGTGTGGAAGATGTACCAGGAGCGATGCTGGGACTTCTTCCCAGCTGGAGACTGCTTCAGGAAGCAGTATGAGGATCAGCTTGGATAACGTCCTGCATCGCTAATGAGCGCCCGGAGGAGAAAGAGAGGAGAGGAGAGAGAAGGGAGAGAGGGGAAAGATTAGAAATTTAGAGATCGAACACGTCTGTGTCTTAGTTTTGTCCTTGGTCTGCACATTTCTCTCCTCTGTTGAAGCTATGCACACTTTGACTGCACTTTGAACCACCTGCAGCAGAATGTTGATGGAGTAGATGCGAGCGAGGCAGAGGAGTGATATCAGAGAGACATGAAAAGAAGCCCGGGGCCTTTTTATTCCGCTATGAATACACTACATGGCCTTTTTTGTGTAAAATATACATAGATTGCCTTGCACATCGATGCGTTTATACACAACGGCCTCTTGCAGTCGCTCCTGCTGTAAACGTTATAGTGCCTATAGCAACGTCACTGCTTCAGCCATCAGATAGTTTAGATTTTTAGCTTCAACACTTTTATTTGACGTTAGAGTGGATGTGTTTTATTTCTATTGTTTGGACGGTTGGGGTTTTTTGTATGTGGCTGCTGCCATTTGATATTTTGGTTTCTGGTGTTTCGGTGAGAGAGTGTTTGGAAAGAAACACAGTCGTATCTCCGAGGTCCGTGAGGGAGCGGTGAACATTTCAGGCTCCCTCTCTCTCCTTTTCTTCCTCTCTCAAGACTTAGAAACTCGTCTTCTAACAAGCTATCATGAATGGAAACTCACGTTGGACTGACTTGCCAAGATAATAAATGGAGTACTGTTTGCGTACGTGACACATGCCAGTGTGAATCCGCTGTATCGACAAACCCAGTTTGCACTCTGAAGTCTTACAATGCATCCCTGGATGTATGTGGTCCCTTATCTCCACTGGTGTCTCTGTGCCATATAAGATAGTGATGATATACTCACATACAGTATAGGAGGATGCCACGGTTATTTATTTATTGTTTATACGCAGATCAAATCTTCTGAAGACGACCGTTTTAGCCCGTCTGTATTTCTGGCCAACAGTCTGTTTTATGACACTTTATGCACAAATAAGTTTTTGTCAGTGCATTAAAATAAGTAATGAATGTATTTAATTGTATACATTTTGGCCCGAGTGTCATCTGTATAACTGAGTCATGTCCAGGCTGCTTAGAGGCCTTTTGATGAAAAGACATATTTTACATAAATCATAGATACATATATTTATTTTTCTTTAGGGCTTTGAAGAATTTGAACGATCATTCTACTTTTGTCACGCGTGTGAAGTCCACAGCGGTGAAGCGAGTCGGTCTCACGCTGAAGTAAATGCCCAGTTTGCAGTCAGAACATCAGATTAGCTTTTGTTGTTTTTTTTTTTGCTCGTTAGGTTTTTACGATAGATATTTTTAGGAATCCTGCATATCAGTTATTTTTCTCAACCAAGGAAGTCACGTGCGATGCGTTGATCTCAGACAGTTCTGCCTCACTATTCAAACCCGCACGCTCCATCTCGTATCTATAACGTTCTGACCCACTTTGTCGGAGACGGAGCGGTATTTTGTTTGCTGCCGTGCCTCACACGGAGGCAGCTGATGGAGCTGAATGGAGATCACTACTTTCCACCTGACTGAGTGTCCTCTGACTGAACCCTGTGTTTCAATACAGAATAAACAGATTATTTTAAGGAGAACTGCAACGCGTCCTCATTTACACTTTGAAAATACACGGATGACATGTAGCTCAGCTGTTCATCCAGTTCTGTGAAGAAAACCAAATAAAACGGTCACATTTAAAGTTTAGTACTTTATTTCAGTTTATCGAATATAAGATGAAATATGTCGTCAGTTTTCTGACGAGGTTCCTTTGGGAAAACTTTTGGACCGTGTTCAGGATCCTTGGTGGGTTTTTATAATTTAATAATAATAAAAATAATTCATGTATTAACGTTAAAACAAGTTATATTTAGCTCCTTTAACCCTCCATAATTAACCATTGAATGAAAGCGATAACCCTTCATTCTTTGTAAAGGATCTCTGCTATCATTTATAACATAGAATCAAATGTTCCCTCTCAGGTTTCACGATTTGCTGGAATTTTATCTTAATCCAATATTAAAAGTACATCGCTGTGCAGGAAACACCCGCTCACTGTGACAGCCTGTGTGTGTGTGTTTGCTTTGTGAAGTACTGTCTCCATTAAGCACGTGAAATCTCTGCCTGCTTGTTTATCTGAGCTGTAGATAAGAGTTACGTGTGTGTTTGCTTTAGGGAGGCGGGCATGGAATAATACACCCACCTACAATTCTTCTCTGGGGTGTGTAACGTGCTGACAGTGACACAGACCTCCACCTTCAACTCAACCTTTAGGTTGTGTAACGAACACGATGCACGCTTGATTGCAGCTTTACTTTTTTTTGTTTAATATTCAGAGGGAGGAATGATTTCTATGAAGCATCTCCATGCTGCAGATTTGCTTCTTTTACTTCAGTAAAGCGTTCCAGCTTTTGTTGTCACGGGCCACTCCTCTGCTGGGTCAAAGGTTAACGTGCATCTCGTGCCTCTAAAGCAAACACGGTGATGCAGACGTGGGTTTGATGCCCAGCCCTGCCCCTCCTTCTTCATCTGTATAAAACAAGGCTTCCAGCAGAGATCAGTTCCCGATCAACGCACTCATTTCTCTGTCCGCTGGTCCGTCCCGCTGATCGCTGCCATGTTTGTTGCTCCTCCTGGCTACCAGCCGGTCTACAACCCCGTAAGTACGGCTTTGTGGGTAATGTATTGCTCCAGCTTTACTCACCTGTGAGGTCAGCCACGCTAAAATATGTTCATGTGAGATGTACAGATTATATTTACAAGAGTCATGAACAATATGATTAAACATCCACTCCTTTATATTTATATTTGCTTCTTCCTGCAGCCTCATTTCAGGTGTTTTCTTTAGATTAATGACAGTACATAAAGATTCTGCACTGGCCGTGTTGGTTGCTGTACATATTTATAGTTTAATTAATATTTAATTATAGGATTCATTGAATTTATTTGTTGTTGTGTAGACTCTTTTTGTCCGGACAGTATAAGATACAAAAAACAGTCGTGAGCTGAATTTTGATGACCTCACAGTCTCTCATATGTATTATATGATATTATATCTATTAAATAAGCCTTTGAGGAGGCCTGACCTTTTCACCTGGATCTGTAAAGTACAGTATTTGCACGTGTCTTACATTGTGCATGTGCACTGTGCAGAGTATTCCCTATCTGGAGCCCATTCGTGGAGGCCTGAGGCAGGGAGTGTCCATCTACATCCAGGGGTCCATCCCTGAAGACATCACCAGGTAACAGTGAACACTCGCAGCGTGTGCAGGAGTTTCTGTTGACTAATTCGAAGCCGGTGGGTGTAAGGAGTTGAGGAGAGGAAACACCCTGTGCAATCTAAATCTGGGTGCAGCAGCTCTCTTTGCATTGTTACATATCAAAGCAAACTTTTATCGTTTGTCCCTCCTCTTTGCAAAACAGTCATCGGCGCTTTTTACAGGCCATTAACAGGCCGAGCAAACACGGCACATACCTGACTGTACCGTGACATCTGGAGATCTTTTGTCTGGAGAGATTTTTCTAACACAGTCCTCTTTTTTTTTCTCACCTTCACTGTTTGCATTTCTTCACTGAACTAACTCATCGCTCACTTCAGGACATAATGTCTCTGTGTCGCCCATCGTGGCCTTTGACAGGTTCTTCATCAACCTGCTCTGCGGAGAGTCTGAGTCCAGCGACATCGCCCTCCACTTCAACCCTCGCTTTGATGGATGGGACAAGGTGGTCTTCAACACTTGTCAGGATCAGTCCTGGGGGTCCGAGGAGAAGATTCGTGACATGCCCTTCAGCAAAGGCCGGACCTTTGAAATGGTCATCATGATCACTTCACAAGGCTACCAGGTCAGGCCAAGTCCACACAGTGTTACAAAACACATTAATAAACACTCATCCGATTACATCCACTCATGGAAACCTTGTGTATTTGGTGCATATATGTATTCTGCAGTATCATTCATGGCTGCATCATACTGACAGGATATGGTGCACGCTGTTTGCAGGTCAAAGTCAACGGGAACGACTTCCACACCT
This sequence comes from Nibea albiflora, assembly GCA_014281875.1. NCBI lineage: Eukaryota > Metazoa > Chordata > Actinopteri > Sciaenidae > Nibea > Nibea albiflora. The sequence goes on from CM024794.1 coordinate 24,015,298, forward strand.
TTGAACACCGGATCCCAGTGGAGAGAGTCCGTGCGATGCAGATCGCAGGAGACGTTTGCATCCAGACGATTAATGTCATCGGGGTGAGACTTCCTGAAGCCGTCAGCTTAATGCTTTCAGCTTTGCACCGTGCGAGGTAGCATGAATCCTGCAGGTTTGTAGTATAGTTTCATGCTCCTGTTTGGTCTTTTCAGGGTGGAATGGGAGGAGGCATGGGAGGAGGCAATGGGAGGAGGAATGGGAGTAAGTATATGATAAATATATGGAATTGCAGAAATGACTTTAATCACAGCGCTATACAGGATTTCACATGTTCACTGCCTTCAGCAGGGAGGATATCCAGGATGTGACATGGGGGTATGTTTATTTTATTTTGGCATTAATTTGATTGATTTTCCTTTAAATATTAAATAAAGTTCTGTGAACTCTCTTCACTAAACCTTCTTCTGCTTCTTCTAACTGGTATCCAGGGAGGATACCCGGGTGGCATGGGTGGAGGAATGGGAGGTGGCATGGGAGTAAGTCTACTTACAGTATGAGGCGTTCACGTCAGGATGTAAAAGTGTTTAATTTAAATACAGTGTGTGTGTAATGTGTTACTTCTGTTCGACAGGGAGGATATCCAGGAGGTGGCATGGGAGTAAGTATACTTATGAGGTGTTGTGATGAATTCTTTGTCAGCTGGGACCTTCCGCAACTCTCCTGAGGATCAGCAGTTACAGATAATGTGTGTATGTAATGTGTTACTTCTGTTCACAGGGAGGATATCCAGGAGGTGGCATGGGGGTGATTAAATACTTTATTTTTTAAAATCTTCATTAGTGCACAAATTCAAATTAATGAATTAAAACATATTATGTATGTAATGTGTTGCTGCTTTTCAACAGGGAGGATATCCAGGAGGTGGCATGGGGGTAAATAAGGCTTAAACTGAAATGAATTCATTGATATAGTGTGTATTAAATGCATGCCAAAGTCACACCTGTGTAAGTTCACAACAAATCACAGAAATCCCACGAAACATTTGCTTCTTCACAGGACGGATATCCGGGTGGCATGGGAGATGGGATGGGGGTACGACACAGAGTTCTGATTGTGCACATTTGATCTGGCATGTTTAAATCTGTTTAAATCAGCAGACTGCGCTCACTGCATCGTAGACTCTGTGTAACGTTAATATTTCTTCTGTCAGGGAGGATTCCCAGGATCGAACCTGCCGGTGAGAATCAAACATGTTATATATATTCACGTGGCATTTATTTATATCTGCTAATGTTATATTTCTTAATCATATTATAGGGCATGGGTGGGCAGCCTGTCTACAACCCTGTAAGTATAATTTGGTAGTATCCTGACATTGTTAATATTTGGTATTACCCTAGAGGGAGCTTTAGGGGATCAAGGTGTGTGTTACCTGGCAGGAAGTTACCTGTCAGGAAAGGTATGTGTGAAGCCCCCTGGTGGCGTTTTGTGTGCTGCGTCTGTGCTGCCTGAAATGTTTGAGTCTTGTGTCGTATTTCAACAAATGCTGTGTTGTCATGAGAGACTGATGATGTGTTTCGCAGGTAGCTGCAACGTTTCCCATTTTAGTGCTTTTATTTTTTAACATCCGTACCGGAAGTAGTGACTGTTGACGTGACTACTGCCGCCTGGCGGCCACAGCGCGCTCAAAATAAAGTGATAAAACGTTATTGTTTTATTTTTATTATGTTATTATTTATTTTAATTCTTGTGATGATAATTTGCTGTGACAAACTACAAACTCGTTTTTTTTTTCTATTTTATCACTTTTATTTTGTACCGGAAATGCTAATCCACCTTGACGCTAACCGTTAATGACCGTTGATTTGACTCAACGGCTCAGATTTATTAGCGCTTGTTATTTATTACCGGTTAACGTTTGGTAATCTAGTTAGTTCGCTATTTAGTTAGTTAGTTGGTTGGTTATGCTCGTTAACCTTTCAAACTCACATGCGTGTGGTTAAACACAGATCTGTGACAGCGTTAAACTTAGCTAGCATCAATGGCGACGCATGCTAGCGTACTGCCGCCTCTGGTGTCAAGGAGACAGCCGGGCTAAGTTTAAAAAGTATTAAAACGACACGGTTACTCTACATTAATGAAGTTAGCAGACACCATAATAGTTTAATTAGAGATTAATGAATGTCCCGTGTATCTAACAGTAAACAGTGTTTGCCGCCGTCCTGTGGCGACAGAGAGAACTACAACCATGTCCGTCAAACACACAATCGCTTTACTTCCGGTGTGCTCTTTCAAAATAAAGTGACGAAATAGAGGCGGTCAAACAACGAAATATTCATGAAATGATTTTAATTGTTGTTCAAGTGTCACAATTTATTCTTACATTAAAAAAAATATATATACGCTATTATTTGACATATACCCAAAGATAGCAGATGTTATTGTTATTGTATGTGTGTAATAAGAAATTCATCCTCATGCTGTAAGTCCCATTAGTGGTGTTATAAAGTTTTACTCCTGGTATGTTACCTGTCTTTTGCTGTGTGTTTTAGCCCGTGCCTTACTCCGACATGATCCCTGGAGGAATGTTCCCTAAGAGGACCCTCATCATCAGAGGCATGGTCCCCTATGGAGCAGATAGGTGTGTGTGTGTGCAAATCACTGCAGCGTAGCATGTGAGTGCAGACAGACACGCGATACACTCCTTGGTTTGTGTCCTGCAGAATAAGCATCAACTTCGTGGTGAGCAGATCTCGGGACATCGCCTTCCACTTGAACCCCAGAGTGAGGGAGGGGGTTGTGGTGAGGAACAGCTTGATCGGAGGCAACTGGGGCCAGGAGGAAAGAGAGGCCGGCATGAACCCCTTCATGGAGGGACAGTACTTTGACGTAAGTAGCATCTGACACTCTTTATGATGAACTTCTCTGTTATTTTGACTCCCAGTGGGTGAGCTGCCTCTTGATTTCTCTGTCTCTGCTCCTCAGATGTCGATCCGCTGCGGGAACCAGAGATTCAAAGTGTTTGTGAACGGGCAGCACTTGTTCGACTTCTTCCACCGCTTCCAGTCCTTCAACGAGATCGACAGGCTGGAGATTGAAGGCGACATTCAGATCTCCTACATCCACTTCTGAGCGTGCACGCACCTGTAGGAGCTTCAAATCTGTACATCATCATGTGTTTTTCAGCTGTCAGTTGATCTTTAAGAGGCTTTGTCAGCCGCTGTGTCTGCACGGTCGGTTATCTGAATAAACAAACATGCCACGAACACACGTGAGATTCATACTGACCACATGGACGCTCATTCACGATGAACACATTTATTTCTTATACAAAATACTGTAGGTACTGTATAAAAATTTGTTTACAAATCATGACAGTGACAATATAAAGGCAATTATAGTACAGTCTTCTCCCAATTCAACACACACATCTACTGTATGTACATCTACATACAAATACTGGCTCTCTGAAGGCACTGAAGGTAAAGTTGTGAAATTCTTTTGCTGGAATCTGCTCGTATGATCAGTTTTTTTCTTTCTATGCAGACACACATGCGCTGCTATGATACAGGAGGTGTATCTGCAGACCGGTACCTCCGTCTCAGCATCATCCTCTGTGGTTCACAAACAATGTAAGACTATCACTGAGTACACAGTACCAAAGGTATTGCGAGAAATGTACACTTTATCTTAACAAGGGGTTTCAGTAATGCTACAGGTATGAACTATCACTGCATACTGTTTCATATATAAGTACCTTTGATGTATACATCTGAGCAACACAGCGCCTCGTTCAAACAAATGTGTGCTGGAATATGGTCCACTCCAACGACAGAGTTATGTGGGTATAAAAAATAAGTGCATGCATGATGCAAAGTTTCAGCTGGTGAATGTCGATGAAGCAGGAGTTTGTTTTCAGCTTTCCACCGACTCCGCCGGCGACAGACTTCTATTTACAGTGCTAAACCTCGAGAAACAAAAATATCCCAGAATAAGCGAGTGGCAGGATGATGTAAGATGATGAGGTTAGTCATGTTTCCCAGTGTCCGGGTGTCTGTAACGCCCTGCGATGCGTCCGCAGGCTCGTTACTTTAGGACGGGAAGACCGAGAACGTCCGGAAAGAAATTACAAACACAAGAAGAAGAAGAAGAAGAAGAAGCGTAAAAGATATACAAATTATAAACAGACATACATCGATATAAAAACATTAGTGCAAAGTTGTAGAAAATACAAAAATCAGCATAAAAAATTACAAAATGTGTAATAACACTGTGCTTGAGCCAAAAGCAAAGGTGAGGAGCTTATCCCGCCGTTTGCCTTGAGTAACTCCATCATGTCCGTACCTCCCCTCCGTCCTCCACCTACATCTGATCACTTGTACCCTCTTGATTGGACCAGTACCTCTGTCCCTGTTGAGTCTCAGCTTCCTGAGTTATGAAGATGTACAGACTGGCTGAATCAGGATTTGTACAGGCGTCTCACCTGGTCAGTGAGGAAACAACTAGCAGTGTAACCCCCGGAGACGACACAGGGGCCGTTAGAGCGCTACATCAGGCTATCACGTAAACTACTGAAGGTTCTGATTAACGTGACGGAGGTTTCTCATCCAGAGAAAGTTGCCAAATTTAGTTATGAGTGAATTTCTGTGGGCAGAGACAAAGAGAAAGGCAGAGAAACTTTAAACTAACCAAATGCCCAACAGCAACAACGTCCTGCATGCTCCATAAACCTGAGAGCAGCCTGCCGTCTCACCTTCAGTGAGAGACACTGCTGCTCCTCCCGATCAGTTCCACAGGACGCAGGCGAGCGAGGAGCAGATTCCTCGGCCGCTGTGAGTCCTCCGTGTTAGCGCACACTCACCGTAAAGCTCCTGAGTTTGTTTGGTTGTAGATCCTGGCAGTGTCAGCTGGTTTCACAGAGACCTTTGATTTTTTTTTAGCTTAATGCGTGAAGGAGATCACTCTGCTGTGTACAGGTAGAAGGTATTTTATTGCTATAGCGACGGGGAATGTATTTCTCTGATTGTGCTGCAGTGTGTGCGGGCAACAACGTGTGCTCGCTGTTGTTGGTAGCAGTGTTCCTCCTGCTACACACTCACTTGGAAACGTGTTTTTGAAGAGAGGGGCATGAAGGAATAATCCTTCACTTCCTTGGAATGCCTCCGGCTGTGTGTGTATGAGTGTATCTGTGCAAAACACGTTTGTAAGGGCACATTAAGTTTCTTACAGTCAGTAGCAAGAGGCTGGATCTTGATCTCGGACTAGGGAGAAAGGATGGCACACTTTGGCAGTGATGAGTTTTTAAGAAGTGAAGCCGTCATTGCCAGGGCAACTTCCTGGAGCCTTCCCTCTCCTCCAGCAGCTCGACTGTTGGGGTGGGAGCCGGGGTGGGGTTGGGAGTGGAGTGGCAGGATGGTTGTAGAGGCAGCGTGGCTGTGGAGGACGACACCAGCATGTCCAGGCTCTCCAGGGAGTCAGACAGGGCTCGGTTGGTCTCGTGTTGGGGACAGAGGACGTAGCGGTTGGGCTGGTGGACCTCCACTGTGGTCACAGAGTCCAGGCCCTTCAGGCAGAGAGGGGACGGCCCCCCGATGGGGTCTCGGCCACCGACAGGCCCCGAGCTCCATGGGGGACTCGTCCATGTTGACGTACAAGATCTCATCCGGGTCCTGGGGGTCCGGCAGATCCTCGAGGGCTTTCTCCAGCTCACAGCGCAGAGACTCAAACGATGGACGGTCCTTTGGGCTCAGCAGCCAGCAGGAGAACATCAGGGAGTAACTGGAGAGGAACAGCAGATGTTAGGACATCATCATGACAGCAGTTCTTCACAGACAGGAAATACATCAAGATTTATTTGTTTGAAATTAATAACTAGAAATTTCTTTTAAATTCCACTTATTAATTCTATTTCTGCCATTTTTATGTAAATACTTTATTATGTCACGATTCTCCGAAACCAAAAAACTCTAAATGTTTCATCTGTTGTGACTTTTCCAAGGACAGTATTAAGAAATCATGGAACGTGTTGAAACCTGAGAATCAAGTTTAAGTTGTTGAAAAATTATAAAAATTACCAGAATTAGATTAATACCAGGAAAAGGTACTTCTTACTTTTCAAGGTACTTCATCAGAGTGTGTGTGTGTGTGTGTTTGTGTGAGGAATGTGCAGCAAAGGAGCCGACACTCACATGCAGTCCAGACAGTCTGGAGGCTGTTTGAGACGGTTTCCTTGTCTCAGGTAATCATAAATCTCGCTGTTCTCGACCCCGGGGTACGGAGTCTGGCCCCGCGTGGCGATCTCCCACATGGTGACTCCAAACGACCACTGAGAGAGGAGAGAGGAGAGAGGAGAGGAGAGGAGAGGAGAGGAGAGGAGAGGGGAGAGAGGAGAGAGGAGAGAGAGAGAGAGGAGAGGAGAGGAGAGGAGAGGAGAGGAGAGAGGAGGAAGAGAGGAGAGAGGAGAGAGGAGAGGAGAGGAGAGAGGAGAGAGGAGAGAGGAGAGAGGAGAGAGGAGAGAGGAGAGGAGAGGGGAGAGAGGAGAGAGGAGAGAGGAGAGGAGAGGAGAGGAGAGGAGAGGAGAGGAGAGGAGAGGAGAGGAGAGGAGAGGAGAGGGGAGAGAGGAGAGAGAGAAGGTTACATGAATCTGAGCTAGTCAAACATTAGCTGTGGGAAGAACACGGCCATGTTTGTCGAGGCTTTCTGGACGTCCTACTTTCTGAGGAATGTACTTCCTTTTAACACTTTCACATGTGCATGGAAACCAGGGCCCCTCATGCGGTGTTATTATCAGCTGTTACAGACTAATATCTGTCACAGATGTTGGTCAGGATATGAGAATTTATGACATTTAGCTCCATCCATCAGCGCTCCGTCCTCACGTGGTGATTCATACACAGCAAAACATATTTCTCGTATTTCTTCTTCTGTTTTTGCAACTTGTGACGACATTTCCTGAAAGCTTACCATCAACTTTACCATAACAGCTGCACGCCCAATTCTGGACTCTCCCTTTAACGTTGCGGTAACTTTAAAGCAACAGTCAGCCAAAAACTTTTCTAATAGACACTCAGCATGTCACACTAACACAGAGTACTGTCCTCTGCCTCTGTTTGAAGAGACATTTAGGATTCACCCTTTCTAAACATGCTTCAGAGTCATGACAGGATGAGCAGAACACAGAGAGGAGGTGAACTAACCACGTCGCTCTTGGTGGTGTAGACGCGGTCAGCCAAGCTTTCGATAGCGATCCATTTGACGGGCATCTTTGAGATCCGGCCCTGCCTGTAGTAGTCTCCGTTGTAGATCTTCTTGGAGAGGCCGAAGTCGGCCACGCACACGTTCATGTTCTCATTCAGCCTGAGGCAGACAGACCAAACGTTAGGGTGGAAAGTAATAAAGAACATTTAATGAGATTTACAGTTTCATGTGATTCTTTTTTTGACGCTCCTTCTCCTGAATTTTGAACAGTCTCTCCGTCTACTTTTAGATCTTTGAGATCTCCTTTAACACGCAGGTCGAAAATAGCAATAGAAAGAGTAAGTGTTAACACATACAGGAACCGAGAGAGTAAAAAGTGGAAGAGGACGTTGTGCTTACATGCAGTTGCGAGCAGCGAGGTCTCTGTGGATGAAGTTCTTGCTGCTGAGGTACTCCATTCCTCGGGCAATGTCAGTCATAAACTTCACCAGCATTTGAGATGGGAGGTACTGCAGGACAAAAAGGTTGCAGTCACACATCCACCACAGCTGACTCTTATTTTCTGCACAGCAGGGGGCGCTATAGTCTGTAATCTCTTTGAGGACGCGTGAACTGAATGCTCCCTACCCCCGATACTAACAACCTCCTCCTGTGGGAAGAATAGGGTTCAACACCGCTGTGTTTTTGAATGTTTCAACATTCTCCAGGAACCTTGTTTTGATTAGACTTGTGTTTCTCAACGCGGCTCTTGAGGGACTTGCTGCGTATAGCACTTCTCGATTCCAGAAAAACACTTCATCCATTAATAAGTGAAACTGCAGATAACAAAAGATGATCTCAGAGCGGACGTGCAGCCAAAAAGGTGTGGAGCGGGACTCTGACAAACACTTTGGCTGACAGGACGTCATGTGAACTTCTAACCGAACCAATTAGGCTGTGAAATGATGTGGGACAGTATCCGTGCAATATGCATGACTGCCTGCGTGCACACGTGTGTGTGTGTGTGTGTGTGTGTGTGTTGCTGACTCTGTCCTTTTATTGTCTGTAAGCTGGCTTACCACAGGACAGTCTCCCAGCCGCGAGTACAGCAGATAGCTGTGCAGGTCTCCGTGTTTCATATAGGGCAGGATGACCACGGGGGAGGGGTAGCCTTCACTCTCGACAGTCTGCAGACACACACCTGTAAAAACACGACAGGTTAGTGTAATGCACAGACTGCATACACGCTCATGCACAGATAACAAGCTGAGGGTCAGTTCACACATAATACTGCAGCTACGCTTTAATTTGCAGGTTTTGAGATATTCATCTCACATTTCTGCTTCAACATCTAGCAGACAGTTCTTAGATTAAGTGTCATATAAAGACACATTTCTGTTCAATTGCTTTGTATTGTAAGTGCGGCCGAACTCACCGAGAAGCCTCATGACGTTGGCGTGGTCGAACTCTTTCATGCAGGCAGCCTCACGAAGAAAATCTTCCATCTCTGAGCGGGTACAGATGGCGACTAGAGAGAGGAGACGGTACACAGGTGAGACCGTGTGGTTTGTGTAACTCTTTTTATTTCAGAGCGTGTTTTGGTTTCGTCGCCGCAGCTCGAAACTGGCAGGAATCTCACGTAAGAGGGTGACGCTGTTTTTACTGCATAAAAATTCATATTTTCCCTCTGAGAACTGGAGTTTTTATACAAGTGTCTTTACTTTGGCTCGGCGGTTTATGTGGGGTCAACTTTCCCTTCTGCCAATATTTTCTACAAGCTCCGTCTTTGTCTGTTTTCTGATCAAAAACTGAATTTTTCTCCCCCCAACACTTGTTAACTTCTGACCCAGAAGGCCATCTATCAAATGGCCCGCGTTCCCGAAGATGAAGGGAGTCATTGTGGCGACTGCAGAGTACTTTGGCTGTCTACTTACTCTTCATAGTCTTGACAGCGACTTTGAGAACTGACTCCTCCTGAGTGAGCAGGCCTTCCATCACAGAGCCGAACTCTCCTGCAGGAAGAAATGAAAACAGTTTTATGAAACAGTGAATATCGGCTGCAGACTGCTGGACTGTGAGGTTAGTGTCAGGCGGAAATGACGGGAGAGCAAGCGTTGGTGCTAATGGAAGATGAAGACGGAAGAAGGAAGACGTACCTTCTCCCAGCGTCTTTCCCAGGGTTAGTTTATGTCTGTCCACCATCACGTCTTGGAGCTTCTGCTTCAGCTCGTCGCTGATACCCAGGCTGTTCACTGAGGAGGGAAAAATAAGGAATTTTAATGGTGCACTTTAATGAACAACACAGAAAAGAGAGAAAAACAGCTACAGATTGTAAAACCACAATGCACAACAACCAAGCCAAAAACAAAGTGCTAATAAACACTGCCAGCTTGAATAGCAATGAAAAGAAGACTATAACTCAACTAATCCTGTCTGCTTGTAAAAGTCACAAGAATAAAATGTTCATTAAAGCTTTTCAGTTTTCTCCTTTTTGTTAATGGGATAAATTATATAGCAGAAACTATTTGACATTATTCAGGTGTGGTGCAATGACGTGATCCTGCAAGGGTACCATGTTGGGGTGAGGAGTCAGATGATTTAAGCCGGACTTCCTCCGGCCAGCTGGCTGTCACTGAGCTGTGTAGAGGCGAGCAGACACTCTGCTACAGACGTTAGCTCTGTTTTCACATCTGGGCCAGCGCATGACAAGGCAACGACGTGCTCGGATATTCCCCCTACAGCTGCTGCTACGCTATCAATCTGCCACGCGTCGGACAACGATGTGCTCAGTCCACAGGCATGTTGCAACACATGCTGCCGTGACCAGCTATTAGCCAATGCATGCAATAACCGGAGCCCAAGGGTTCGGCTGTCCTGAGAAGTAGCCAAAATTTCTGGTCAACATCAGCGGCGTAAATCTCTCCGATCTGACCCTTTCCTTTATTCCCAGGGCGCTTTCCCCCCATTCATTCGGAGCACACATTATCTCGACATCTTTTTCTCTTGGCCGGTCTCATTTTACTCACTGAATACGTTTTTGTTTTTTTGTTGTTGCTTTTTTCTCGACAGTTTTGTCTTTCCCCTGGCCTCTTTGTGGCTGTGGCAAGCTGAGACTTGTGTACGAGGCATACACAAATATTGAGCCATTCACCGGGGACAATGTCGGGACTTGAATGTGATCCAGCTGCGTGAAATTTGAGCCCGCATGTTGTGTTTACTGCTGCGTATCTCCGTCTGTAATCACTGCTGTAACAGCACGGCGTCACTGCTTCACCTGGACGAGGTGAGGTGAACTGACCTCTTGACTCCTTGAACTCCTCGTCTGCTGTTTGAAATCTGATTCACGTCAAGTCACTTTCCCCCCTGAGGCAATTAAATCCCCTTCCTCTCCCTCTCTTCCGGCTGTTACCTTGATTTCACCCTCCCTGTCTCACCTCCTTCTCCTGCCCTGTCAGTAAGATACCGAAGCGTACTCCTGCTATTCATGGCTGATTGTGCAGGGCATAGCTTCACGAATGGATTAACAGCACATCTAACCGGTAAAAAGATAAAACATAGTATTCTATAGTATGAGGGGCACGATGTTGCTGTGGAGTGTGTCAGCTGACTGAACATCCCGGGGCTGTTTGTACAGCTGCGGGAAATGAGTTAACCCCTAACTGCTCTCGCTCCTTCTTTTAACCAGCCAAATAAACCATCTCTGTTGTGATGTGGAGGACTTCACTGCCATTGTGTTTAATTATAGTCAGTGATTTCTTTCTGAGGAACTGCTGGATGCAGGCCAACGCATGAGGCATGAGCGGAGATGTTATTATATTGTATCACTACCTGTCCTGGGGACAGAGGCAGGTTAGGGCACGCTGGGAGAAGTATGTCTTACTGCTGAAGGGACAGTCAGGTGTTGTCTTTCTTAATAACATGCAGGGGCAGAGAGAGGAACTCACACGTGGCTTCCGTGGTCCTGCGGCTGTAGGTGCGGCGAGCGCGATACCTGACCACCAGCTCTCCGCTCTCCATCATGGGCTCAAACGCCTCTCTGTGAATCCGTAAAAACATCACATAAAACAATGAGAGCTCGCTCCAGCAGACGTGTGAACACGGCTGAAAACATGGCACTGCTCCACCTTTCTTAAGAGAGATTGTTAGTCTTTCAAAACAGATGTCTGGTGCTCCAACCAAATTCTGCAGAATGCATGCAGGAGTGAGGCAAGTAGGTCAACAAAGTGAAAAATACTGAAGCTTTTTGGTTTGGCACGGTTATCCAGTCCCTCCCTTCCACCCACAAGGAGCAGGAACAGTCTACGCACCCAAAGCGCGTCTCCTTGCGCCGCAGCTTGGCCACGTAAACAGCCATGAGCACAGCTATGGACACAGCGCCGGCGATGGCCATCACCACATACCACCAGTGCCAGGAAAAGGCCGGGGGCGAGGATGGACCTGAGGGAGGGGTGTGGACAGAGACGGGGGAGGGTTTAGTCACATGGGTCTTTGAAAGAGAAGCATTATGGAGCTTCTAGTTTTGATTTATTTTAATCAGCAAATTGTCTTTCTTTATTCCATCGTTTTTATGTACAACAAACGTTGTAAATAAAGTTCATATCCTGACGTGAACCTCCGTCCTGCTCGCTGTATTTGTCGAGCTAAATCGAAACATCTCCTCTCTTCCTGAAAACACCCGTCATTTTCAAAACATCCACTTTGTCACCGACTTCTTGTTGTTTCACTCGCACACTGAAATTTACTCACAGCTACACCCGCAAGTTACCGCCATTCACCCGCAACCTCCACCCACTGTTTTCGACTTTTCCTCCCCCCCAAACTTTCCCTGCCTCTTCTTTATCTGCCATTCTTGTTGTTTGAATTGTCTGTCTGGTCTATTAGACTAAGCAAACAGAGATGCTGCACTGTTCCTGCCGGTTATAAATATTTATGATGCGTCTCCCCATTCATCTCACATCCTTCTTCCCCTTTTCTGTCTCTCAGAGAAGATCCTCTCTTCTCTTTTTTTCTGTTCCTTCCCTTTTTTTCCTGAGATACACAGGAAGGGACTCTCGGGCTCATGGAGGAACCCGGCGACAGAGAATAAGAGAAGTCGCGTGGTGGAAAAAACATCATGAGCTCACTTCCACTGTAAGTGTGCCGCGCTGCGAGGTCACAGAGAAATGTGATGGCTGATCATTACTCACCTCGAAATTCCTCCATTTCTGTAAAAGTGAGAAAAAAAAAGCAGAACTCATGTCAACACTTTCAAAAACATTTCTATCACTGCAGAACTCACAGCTCAGATATTCATTTCATCGGTAGTCGTCACACTACTCGAACTCACCGGGGACAATAAGCGTCAGAGTCTGTGTCGGGGTCCAGGGGCCTTGTCCCGCCCCCGTATAGGCACACACTCGAAAAGACACATTGGACAGGGGGACGGACAGGTTGATTGACAGCTCACTGTCCAATCCAGTATCCACAACAAACTGTCAACAAAAAAAAAAAAGAGGACGCCGTCAGTAAGAAGCGGACAGAAGCGTCTGTTAACTTTGTGCTGTGTTTGTGCAGACTGCTGACCTGCTGTGCGGCCGGCTGTGCTGTACTCCACCATGTAGCCCTGTAGCTCTCCGTTCAGCTTTCCCGGAGGCCCCTCCCACGTCATCAGCACCTCTGTCCCGTTCAGCACCGCCGTCACGTTGACGGGCGGATTCTCCGGCACTGAAACAGATAACAGAAATTGAAGGCGTTTCACGTCTCACACAGTCACCTGGTTTGACACTCGTAGCTCAGGGTGTGGCGGCGCTGTGACGGCAGGCCTGGTGGACTGGGGTCAGTGGGCTGGGGGTTGAGCTAGGCGTGTGTTGTTTTGACAGCCTGGAGCTTCTGGGGTGTGGACAACTACAACAGCTGGAAGGAGAAGATGTCAGAGAATGTGAAGTATTCACATTTATTAGGACGGAAAAGGCTAGCTGAGGGCGCCGCAGACAGGGCTGATGAGCTGAGTTCAAAAGCCAGTGTGCTCTCTCTGCATCAGCACGGCCGGATGAACTCAGATGGAAACATCCTGAAGCCTGTGTGTCCCTCCGTCATGCTTTCCCTCCTTTCCCTGTTCCTGCTTTATTCTCCCGTCTGCCATTTTCTTTTCTGGCTCTCTGAAGCAGAGAGTGAAAAAAGGCTGCTGGCAGCAGAAATACCCAGTGGAGAGAAAACCTAGCTGAACAACATGCTAGAAATAGTGTCAGGAATTTGTGTATGTGTGTGTGTGTGTGTGTGTCAGTGTGTGTGATTGATTCTGTGTAGCAAAGAAATCCAAGAAGCGCTCTGAAGGAGACGACAGTGCTTATTTCCTTTGTTGCCGTTTGAGTCGAGGCTCTCTTTGTCTCTGCTTCTCACTCTCTCCGCAAAGCCACACAAACTAGCTGGACACCCATACACACCCACACTAATACACACACACACACACACACACATACACTAAGTCAGTGTGAGTTTGGGAAACATGGCCCAGCCTATGGATGATGTTATCAGGAAGCGTTTGGCGGATGATTGTTTCCACATGCGGTCCCTGCTCTGCCTGCCAGCGGCAACAAAAACAACCTCCAAGTCAAGTTTGTTCCAGCAGCTTCGTCTCCACCTATGATCCGTCATCTCTCTCCCACTCTCTCTCTCTCTGCCTCCTTCTCAACCTCTTTGTTGCCTACTCGCTCCCTTTCTCCCCTCTCCCCGTCTCTCGTCCAGCACGATTCCATCTTTTTCTTTCCAAGTTTTCTTCTCCCTCATTGCCCTTTCGGTGGTAATGCCTCTCTCTTTTTTAGTCGTGGAGCCGTGAGTTCAAGAACAGAAATGTTAATTGTTTGACGTAAAAAAACAGAGACAGCTTCGCTTGAACAAACTGTGGGAAGTTTTAAAAAGGGAAAAGGAGATGTGTGCCTGTGCCGTTTTTTTTTTGTTTTTTTAAATGCAGAAATTACAGAGAAAAAAAATGTCTCATGTTGTTCTCCCACAAGAAAGAGGCTGAGAAACAACAGCAGAGGTTAACATGCTGCATCAATGGCAGACTACTGTTTCACATCCTGTTGTGTGCTGCTATTGAAGACACGGTGTCAGATAATCAAACTTCGAAGCATTCAGGGCCGTTTCTCTTCGCTCTCTAAGCTTCATCTCATCCTCTCAGTCTCCGTGAAGGTCAACACGTGGATGGAAAAGGGTCATCCTTAAGCCAAAAATTGACTCATAACCCTGGGATCCATAAAGGAAAACAAACTCTACACAGGAAACATTATTCCCAGATCAGTTGGAGCACAAATGTCAGTGTCATCAGAAACGTTAATATTTAAAGGACATCTGTCTCACTTAAGCTTTTATGGCGGAACAGACGTCGCAGGAAACGGGAATCATTTAATGCTTGTAGTTGTATTTTTGCTGGCCGTATTAAAACAGGAGTGTGTATTCTGTGCCACATCATCATGACTCACTTCCATCGGGACGGTGAGTTTTAGCGTCTCTTAACTCGGGATTAATTCTGGCAGATGTGTTGTAAAAGTGTCGAGGGGATCAGAAGTCCTTTAGCTGCCTTTTCAGGGTATTAAAATATGTAAAACAGTCCGAGTAATACTCATTTTTAATGGACTTATTTAAGGAAGTAAAAGAAAATAGATACATAAAACATAATCTCACTGCAGCTTCAGGATTAGGAGGGCGACACGGGTCGTCTTGCTTCCTCTCCCACCGACGAGGCCCACCCTCCCCCTTATGTTCTCTCATCCTCCAGGGAAAATAGTGGGCTTTGGGAAAATAGCAAAAAGAGTGTTTTCTCAAAGCACCCCCTTCCCTCGTTTCCCTGCTCTTCTATCCATCCCTCGCCTAGTCTCACCATTAACCTATTTCTTTCTGTTTTTCCCACAGTGCCTGGCTGTGTGCTCTGGAAAGAGAAATCACAGGTCGCGTGAGGTCAGAAAAGGGGGGGGGAATGAGAGATGAAGGAGTGAAGTTAAAAGACTGGACTGAAAAAAAACTTGTTCGTCTTGTTTGAAATTCCTCGCTGGTGTACCGCTGTTACAGTGAAGGAAACGGATAGATGTGACAGATATGGGAATAAAAATAGCTGGCAGGAGAAGAGTCTGTAATAAAGTGAAAAACTTTAAGGAGGAGACAGAGACGCAGCGAACGACGATGTCTGTGTGCCAGAATGACACATGTAAGAGACTAGTGCAGCACGTATCTGTACAATTTATAAATGGGAAACAAATGGAGCAGAAAGAAGCTCCAGAAAGGAAGATTTAAGGCTCGGCACCAGAACTTTATGGGAGGCTTCAGCGCTCTGAATGAAAAAAAAGCATCCACACACTGAAATCTGTGCAAAACTATTTAAAACAAACAGAAAGCAGCAAACCAGAGAAATGTGTGGAAAATATGAGCTGAGCTGTGTGCAGTCTACCTCTCACTGCCTTTGACCTCGAGTCTCTCCTGAGCTATCTTTGAACACCGACTGAACTTTGTCTTTTCTCCTCTGACTCATTAGAACAAGTGCAGAGAGCCTCGCGAGCTGGAAATGAAACAATATTGTCCAAAGGGAAATAAAACAGGATCTTTCCACTAAAACAAAACAAAGATTGCTACGACTTTGTCAGAATAAAGAACCTGAAACTTGAAAATCCTGACTCAAGCCAGCATAACTTTGAGTCCTTCTCCATTACAGTGGCATTTCAAGGCGTGCTACTTCTCCCTTTTTTCTACTTATGAGAAATGTTGTGCTGAAGTGTTTTCAAATTATAAGCAACTTCCATGATGGAAAGCCCCTATCATCCCTCCAGTGGCATATCTCTCCTCTTAGTATACGCTGTTTCCACTGCTGGGAGAGAGACAGCATGAGCTGGCATGGAAAATCCCACCTCAGTTTAAACTGAAGCACACAGCAGCCTAGCATTACAGTTTGGACCGAGTGCTGCGATCCTAACAGAAGCCTTTCAGGAGAGTTTAACCTCCACCCTCCCTCCTTTTCTGCCGTCTCCACCTACTCGCTGTGCCTTCAGTCCCAGTCAGCCTTCTACCTCAAGAGTTTACATTTGAAAGCGGGTTTGTAGAGGTACAGTGACTCGCGTCTGGTGTTCTTCATAAACACAGAGTATGGGTGAAGGGGCACATGAAGGGGTGTTATGACTAACAGTGCACTGTAACTTGATTCTCCGACTCCTTGTTGTCATACGGCATGTTTCCAATAAATCTTGACTCACTCAGAATTTAGCTGGAAAGCAGTCGACAGATTTGAAACAGCAGGCGAGTTCGCTTCACCTAAAAAAACAAAACTACGTTCAAGGAAACAATCAGTGTCGCTGATAATTAAGAGGATCCCTTTAGGCTTTTCACCTCCTTTCATTAAGCTGACAAAGAGTCATCAAGAATGTGAAGGAGCCACTGCAGGTGACTTTTTGGAGACCGATGATAGCTGGAACTCGTGGCATTGTTGGAAAACAATCAAACACTCTGTGAGCAAAACATACAGTCCTAAATGAAATCTGTAGTCTGGTTAATAATCAGCACTTTGCCTTAGCTGTGCAAAAACCACTAACACAGCTTCGAAATGCAGGTTATTAAATGCTGTATCATCCTAACTGGCAGCATTCAGACTATATGACTTGTGACATGAATATGACTTCCCCTTTAAGCACTTGAGGCGACACCAAAAGGTTCAAACTCTCCTCTGCAAATATGTAAACATGTTACTTCATAGTTCAATAAATAAAAGTGCATCAACCATGTCTGTGTCAGAATCTATTGTGGGTTATTGTACACAGCAGGAGTGGGAGGATACTTGGACTTCAACCAGTAGCCTGATAACACAGCCTTGACCTTGACTCACTTCATAGGAGGCGACCCCCCCCCCCTCCTCACACATACAAGACATCCAGGCTGAAAACAAACACGCCCCGGCTCGGAAGGCTCACCTCCTTCTTTGGTGCGTAGCTCCAGCCAGGGCGACCAGTCAGATGGGCCCTGGCTGCTGTGACAGGCCACCCTGACGGCGTAGAGGCTGTGCGGCTCCAGGTCCCCGATGAGGTGTGTGGCTGGTGGGATGTTCACATTCTGGTTGTGTATCATCTGATCCGGGCCCGCCGTGTAGGACTCTCCAGAATGTTTGGCCTGGAACATTCAGACAAGAAACTTTTGTTACAGCCTCCACATGTTCATTGCTTTATGGCACAAACAACAAGAGGATGCTGTTCTTTCAGTGGCATATAATAAAATAACTTGTGAATTCATGGAGGGTCTTAATGGGCCCCTGGCCATCACCTCCACGAGGTAAATTTGTAATAATTATCTTAATTATTGCACTTGTGAACAATCGTTTGTGAACACTGCTAACATCTGGAGGCTGGGCTGTGTGTGCATACAGAGCTGGGGGATGGTCAGTAAGTGTTAATTGCCAAAAAAGGTGTAAAATCTGCTTTATAGGCCTTTTGAACGCAACCCAAGCTCAGTAAGGTGCAATGAAAGCAGAACCCATCAGCTGAAAAATCACAGGCAGAAACCTGCTGCCTCTGCAAACTCTTTGTGGTAAACACTTTTAAAGAGGAACACAAGGCAGGAAAGAAACCTTCACTGCAGCAATCTTCAAACCACATTAAAAGTTGCCGATCTGCACCATTGTTCTCATTATCGAGCCGCTCCTGCAGGCTACAGGCCGCACTTCACACGGCGGGGTTTACAGTAAGAGCTGAAAACTTCAAGAAATTACAGCCAGGTATGTGTGTACTGCTAATATGAGCTGTGGGGCTGATTTCCCCTCATGGCATGAGTTCGGTGGTGTGAGCTCCAGGAATATGAAGCTGTGTGAATGAGCAGTGAGTGAGAGTCATTACTGATTCGATGAATCACCGTCCAGCCTGTAAACAACTGTGTTTAATCTAATTGTACAGCTCAGCCCTGAGTCACAGTTAAGTCCCGCATTCCTGTCGTATGGCTCAGGCCCTCAGTACCTGCTGTCACTGCCTTTTCCTGTTTTCTTTCTTTTCCTCCCTCCGTTTGTTCTCTTCTTTGTTTTTTTATGGGTTCTTTCTGGAGCATCGGTAATATATTTCTGCCTCTCTGCACATTAGCCTTTTTTTATGTTTCTCCTCGCCGCACAATGAACCGTTAAATTCAGATTTCTGCCCCATTCTGCTGAAGCTGGCCCCTCGCCTTGTTCCCCTGTGAGGGCGAGGGGAGGGGGCAAGAAGAGAAAGAGGTATGAGGGGCAGCTTTATTAGAACCAGACGTTTATGGGTGGTGCTGCACTCTCTAGGAGAAAATGTTCCTCCTCTCATCTATGAGCTGCAATGGCCTGCACAGCAAAGCAGTGGCAGAGAGACACTGACAGACGTAGAGAGAGAGGGAGTGGTGCTGCATAAGATTAGTCCAGGAGGCCACTTTCCCAGAGTGAAACCTGATCCACTAGTACGTGAATAAAGCAGGGAGGGGTAGAGGATGAGTTAAGAGAAGAAAAGCAAGCTCTCTTTTCTCTAAAATTAGGCTTGCTAAAAGGTAAGGCAGTGATTGTCCCACGAATAGAGGGAGACTGATGTGTTTGTTTAACATGCAGGTCACAAACAGTTGCAGTGACTCGTTTCCTCAGCTAGTCGTGGTATTCTCCGCTTACATGTTGTCTCACCTGAACAGAGCAACGGATTATCGGGTAGTCGCCTCCGAAACCAGGCTGCCATGACAGACGGAGACTGCTCTGAGTGATCTCCACAGCTCTCAGATTCTGAGGCCTGGATGGGAGAACTAAAGAAAAAGAAAAGATATAAACACAAGATAATAACGCGATTATCAATTTTAAAAACAAGAAACGTCTCGAACGAAGAGGGCTGAAATGTTTGTGACACCTACCAGTGATGGTACCAGATCCAGAGGTGGCCACGCCTTTGTCGTTATGGGCCTCGCAGGAAAAGGTGCTGGTCCTGTTCAAACCTGGACGGAAAAAAGGGAATCGACATGCACATGTGAAGCGGGAACACTCAGGATCTTTTGAAGGCAAGAATCCTTGCTCAGCATGCTGAGTTGCACATTGTGCTGATGTGAGAAACAGTGTGAAAGTTCAAACCAAAGTGAGAACAGTGAGAGAGTAATTGTTTCCATGAGGTAACTCTATCTCTCTGTCAACAGTATTATGGTCGTTGATGGGAAAGTACGCTTTGAGAGTCGCTCGTGTAGCACAGATTTTTAGAAAATCAAAAAAAAAGCCTGGCAGGAATGATGCAAACTCGCTTCGCATCAATCTGCATCGAGCATCTTTCTGCAACATTTCATCAAAACTATCCAGCCGTCACGGCCTTTTAAAGGTTTGTTCTGTAACGTTCTGGCAACCCCTCCATCACCTTCTCATCTTGTGCCTCTGTCTGCCCAGCATATATCGCTTTTTAGTGTTTGAACTTGCTGCAAAATGAAACTAATTATTATATTCTTAACAGACTGACACATAATAATACGTAGACCCTTAATTCATACATTTTTTTTCACTGTTTCACTGGGGCTCCTCTGAAGGGGTGAAACATTCAGCAGAGAATGAGTCCTCTCACAAAGTGACTCACAGCATGCTCACACACTTGAATCATTCCACAATACAACACAACACACACACACACACACCCACCCACAGAAACATGTGACAAGTCAAGTTTTATCACGGTTATCTAACACCCTAACACTGTCAATCAGCCACAAACTGAGACTCGCACAGAATCACACAGTGTGTCGCTCTGCGCCGACGGCACCATGCCTCCATTGTGCTGGGCGCCGGAAAAAGAACAGGGGGTACGATCCTCGCTGGGTGAAGTGAGGGATTGTAAGAGAGGGAAGGCAGGGAGGGGTGAGGGAAGGCAGGGAGGGGTGAGGGATGACCACTGACTGTGTGTGTGTGTGGGGGTGAATGAACTGCTCATCAGGCCATCTCAAAAAAACTGCGCCTCTTAGGCGTTCTGTCTCTTTCCTTCCTCATCAGCAAACCGCAACACGACATCCCAGATCAGCTGAAAATGTCATAACCAGTCACTAGGAAGAGCTCCTGAGCTCACGAGCACGTATTGACCAACAATGTGAACGTCAGCTGGGAATGAGTGCTTCCCTTTTTTTGGCCGACACGTACAGTGCAGTCTGAATCTATTAGGACTGTCTGTCTTTTTTTATAGTTTTGTTTTGGTGCTGCAGCATATTAGATTTAAGGCTTTTTTCAGTCTTTATTAAGCTAATAAAAGATAGATTATTTAATACTTTTGTCAGACCAACAATCCAACATGCAAAGATAATCGACTCACAGAGATATAAGACAGAAAAGTATCACATCTTCATATCTGAGAAGATGAAAAATGAAACTCAGTCAGGGTTAAAGATCAAATTTTGGTTCCCGATTTTAAATAAGTCAACACAGTGAGACAGTGTTGTTCTTGTACGATCGCTGAAAACAAGCAGGAAGATAAAATGGCTGCGGTGCAGGCTTGGCAGAACATCACCTGGGAAGATACCAAACCTCTGCTGATGTCTGCTGGTTACAGACATTCAGACAGTCATTGTCTGTGAAATCAAATATTAGACTCGGTTATTATGAGGACTTCACTTAAGTTGTATTTTATTTCTTGCTTTCTGTCGTCGAGCTTTGGTTCTTTAGGCTACAGGGACACGTGTTGCCCGTGATTCCTCAAAGGATGGAATGTACTTCATGCCATTTCTCTTTATGGGCCTATTGAAAGATTATTTGTGTTTGCTCTGGTTTGGACTCAAAGTCTGCCGGAGCAGCTGTCCATTCCAGAAGCGTGAGTGTAGGTTACCGTCAAACGGATCCCGGTCAGCACTAGCCATCCTGCTACGATGAGTCAAACCAGATCCTTAAACCAACCGCTGTCGCCTGCTCCTCCCTCCTTCTGTCTGACTCAGCTCGCTCTGCCCGTCTTCCTACTACTGGACTTAACACAGGCCAGCTATCTGGCAGGCAGCTGTGGTTTGCATTCAAGCAGCAACAGTAACTGATCCATCCTCTCTTTTATCTCCCCATGTCCTTTGCGCATCCATTTTCCTGCCCCCAACAGTCCCTCTTGTGCTTGCTGCTCTGCCTTTATCCATCAACCACACGACCACAAGGCACGTCTTCAATGAATTCGCTGGCACTGTGCCAGCCAGCCTGCTCTCTCTGAGGCGGGCAGTTATTTGGTGGTTTCATTTTGGCCATGGAGGGGGGATCCGGGACTCTTTGAAACTGTAGAAGATAGTTGCTGTGCAGCTCTTGAAGCAGTGCATTATAATCAGTATACACAGATTAGATTAAACTTAACGGATGATTTTTAAATTGTCTTTGAAAACTTTGTTTTGATCCACAAGCTGCCGACTGTAGCTGACTAATGTAGAGGAGATATGAGTCATCTAGTTAAACTATTTCTTCCACATTTAACACTAAACAAAGGGCTATCTCAGTACAACGAGAGAATCCTTGAGGAGTGTATTCAGGCTGTGTGCGTGTGGCCTTGACTGCTGAGATAACAGAGAGTGATAGATGATACCTGTGAGGTTGAACGTGGAGGGTGAGAGGGCCACTGGGTCCGATAGGGAGTTGAGTGGAGCACCGTCCTGCAGCCAGATGACCTTGACAGGCTCTGGAGGTCCGTGGGCCACACATCTCAGACTCAGGGACATGTTGGCCACTACAGACATGTGCAGAGGCTCCACGGAGAAATGAGGAAGGCCTGAGAAACAAGAAGCCGAATCAGAGTCTTTGACTCTTTTTACTAGGTAGCACTCATGAGGATTCATGCTTGTTGTCGTAGCTGCTGCTGTGTACAGGAGGGAGCTGAAGATGAACTCACCCTCCAGCTGAATGCTCCCCTCCTCGGACAGCGTCTGGCCGCTTTCCGCTTTAACAGCACATCGATAGGATCCCATGTCAGGAAGTTGGACCTTCTCAATACTGTTGTGTGCATGAAGATGAATAAAATTAATTAATTGACCCAGATTTTCTAATAAATGTTGCTATCCAATCATGTCTGGGATTAAAGGGGCACGTGGATTATAACATTTCTTGCAGACTTAACAGCGGCTGGAAGTCAACATGCTAATGTAATCCAGCGACAGTGCTGGTTAAGCTCGGTAAAAGGATAAAGTGGGGGAACAGGAAATACATACAATCCCAGCAGACGCATGACTGACATTTTTTGGCCAGGTGTGGCCAGGTGTGTAACAGGGAATACTGCCGCCTACCTGAGCGTGCTAATCACGGTCCAACTGTTGCCTCCAGTGTGGAATTGGAACTGGTTGGTGTCTGCGTACTGAAGAGGCACGCTGTCTCTCAGCCAGAGCACGTCTGGCAGGTCTTCTTCCTCGCCCCCTTTACCTTTCAGGGTGCACTGCATTGTAACGGGTTTGCCCAGCGAAGAGATGACTGTAGTGGGACTCCGCTCAAACTCTAAATCTTTGATTAAGAGAGGGAAGAGGCAGGATTAGGGGTTAGTTTTCATTCAAAACCCAAAGATGTGGCATATCTTCATATTTCAGAAGGTAGAAGCAGCAAATAATCAGCTTACAAACGGTGTTGATCTTTTCACACCTAAAATCTTCATTAAATTGTGTGCACATCCTGATAAATCTTCATTTATTATTGTAGCCATTGCTGAGATATGATTACATCAGGTGAACCCGGTTTATCCAGCAGCACACTAGTTATTCAGTGAGTCCGCTTCTTATCTTGTGTCAGAGGGGCTGACCTGAGAAAGACAGAGCCGATACTGGGGACAAAAGCTCCTTGTGTTGCGGGACGCCTGCTCTGACAGCGTCGCAGCGCAGAGAGCTCAACACAAGCACTAAAAATATTCAGAGTTCCTCTCAAACATCCGTGATAAGCCTGCAGGTCATCTGCCAAGATGTCTGTGATTCTGTTAACCATCCAAGAAATGACGCTGAGAGGGTCATCGTGAGTATGATGAGTACGAACTGCTTCTGCAGACATTTAAGACATTCAACAGCAGCGAGAGGTATGCAAGCTGTTTGAAAGATAAAAGAATAATCAGAGCCTTGAAATTCATTAGAACTTGTCAAGAACACAGTTGAGGAACAATCATAAAAATGCTAAGCATTCATAGTGAGGCGTCCTCCTCCTCCTGTTCTCGATAAAATAATAAGAAAATGTGCAAACTCTTAAGGACAGGAATAAATCACACTTCTTTCACCGACTGTGAAGATTTTCTCAAGCTTGTCAACCCGCCCTCCTAGTCTATTTCATGGCCGACCTTCAACCTTTGACCCCCTTCTCTGCGTGACCCTGCAGGACTTCACTGCATGTCACGTCACATAAACACACAGAGCTCAGCGACCGAAAACAAACCAGCAAACAAATGTGACTGGCACACTTTGGCAGCGCTCGTTTTGCTCATGAGCAGAACATTCAAGTCGAACCTGAATCTGTTCATGTGCCCGCAATCCACACACACACACACACACACACACACACACACGCAGCCGAGCATTCAAAAAGCTTGTTCAGGGAGTGTGCAATAAATGAAGAGGCCCGCTGAGTGTCTGCTTCACCGCCTCTCTGTCTCCGTGTGCTTTTTGGCGTTAAAAGTCATTCCTCCCTTTATTTTTAAGCTTGGCTGAGCACTTTCATGAATCTGCCGAGCGCTGACTTTTTGTTTTTCATCAGTGCCCATGTTGAACAAAAACAGCCCCGCGTACTTTCATTCTCTGTCTCTCGGTGCTGTATTCAAATAATAATAAGCTTGTAAACCTTTTATGAGAATGCAGAGGTAGACAGAGAGAGTAGACCATGGTTAAACTGTGTGTGTGTGTGTGTGTGTGGCCTGTCTCCAGTGATTCATTTGGGCTTAACTCCTCCATCTCCTCCCTTTTGTCCCCCTGAATTCCCTCGAGGTCCCACACTTTTTTTTTTCATGATCTGTCTCCTCCACTCCTACTCGCGCTCTCATAGAAAATGCTCAGATGTTAAATGTCAGTGGACATGCACACATACCAAAAATACCCAACACAGTCCGAGCATTTATCCCCCCTCTCACTCCCTCCTTTATCTTTCTGGCTTTTTAGCGCTACGTAATTCAGCCCCTCCATTCACTGCCGCGCCTTTGCCCTTTTCTCATTTAGCCCCCTTTTCATGCCATTCTTTGGATTCATCGCTACACATTTTGCCACCTCCCCTCCCAACTCTTTCCCCTCCACTCTTGCCCCCTTACCCCATCCATCATTTCACTGCATGAGTCTGAGTCAGACCGGCACTGACTCACTAACCAAAGCAACCCCCCCCCTCTCTCTCTCCCTCCTGAACCCCTCCTAATTCCTCGCTTGCCACAGCCATCCGACATTCCAAATAGGAACTGAGACATCAGGAAAAATTCTCTTTGAAAACAACAGTCTGAACTTATAAATCACGCCGGTGTCTAGTAATCTCTGTCCCTACTGGTCATACATCTGCTGAGGGCAGAGGTACAGCTCCCAGAGAGACACCGTGACCGTAATGGTCAAAACACATGAGCTGACAGGTGGAGGCCCCTGCAGGGACTCCATGTTTTCATCCTCTGGTAGCTGATGGAGTACAAACTTTTAACAACAACCGAAGCTGATTGTTAGAACAGATAAACAGATTGAATGATGTTCGGCAGGGATGTAAAATGACCTGGTTTGTAGACAGTCTGGTTTCTACCTGAAGATCTCTCAGTCTTTTCCTGCTCTGCTTGCAGACTAAAGTATTCTGACTTCCCAGCAGGATTTATTTGAAGCCTTTGCCCTTTCCCTGCCTGGAAAACTTCTCAAAATTCCACAGTTTTAGAAATGCCATGGCTTTGTGGGAACCTCAGTCTGGATACCTGCTTGATGATCATGATCTTCCCACAATGCACCTTGGATGCCCACAACAAACTCTCCTCCACTGTCAGAGGATCAGCAGAATAAAACACCGAGCAGTGTTAAACTTTGTTTTCTTTGATCACCCTGTTTTTAAAGGCCTTCTCATGCGTAATAAATCCCTTCATGTTGGCCAGATGTTGAACTCACTTGCAGCTGTGGTTACACTCGCCACCCCACAGCAAATGACTTAATGAGTTAGAAGCCAAAGACTGGCTGGGCTAATTGCTCCTTACGATGTTTTTCCTCGCACTGAAGTTGACAAACAACAGTCAGACTGAATGAAAAACTGCTGCCGCTGCTGCTGAGTGTGGATCAAACCTTACCTGTCAGCGTGTCGGCGGTGGCTGGCCTCCAAACGGTGAAACTGACGACGACGAGCAAACACGACCATTTGGACCAGCTCATGGCTTTTCTTGAGAGGAGATCACCTCGGAGAATGTGCTTCTGAAGAAGGGGAGTCATCTTGGAAACATCACCGGACTCCATCACCGCATCTCAGCAGCTCCAAGATCCAAAGTTGTGCGCTGAAAAAAAAAAGTTTTGCTGCGACTCCGACAGATGCTGAAAAAGTGATTATCCACAAATGGGACCGAAGCAAACCGGATCCGGTCGTTTCAGTTCCCTTTTTTTTACTGAGACAGACAGTTTTTAAAGTCTTGTTGCTTTTCCCCTCCTGCTGTTGTTTTGGTTGATCCCAACGCGAAGCCGTGCACACCAAACTTTTAGTTACCCAAAAAAAAAGCGCTGCGCAAAAGGCGCACCAAATCTTTCTGCCGTCCAGATCAGAGTCTATTTCCAGCAACCGATGGAGTATTTTTAAACCAGTGTTTCCTGCAGACTTTCGTCCAAATCTTTCTCAGCCCACCGGTTCCCTCAGACTCACTCAAACATTCCCCTGGCTCCTTCTCGTCCCTCTCTCCCCCTTCAAACAGGATTCAAATTCCTCAACTCAAGTTCTTTCCACCCTCCTCCTCCCCCTCCTCCTCCTCCTCCTCCTCCCCCTCCTGAGTCTCCCTCCTTTTTCTCCGAGGATGTGAGAAACCCTGCGGCATGCTGATTGTTTCAACACAATCCCCCCCATTCGCTTTTTAATGACACGCGGATCCCTAAAGGTTGTAAATAGATTCCCGCTTGAAACAAAGTATATGTGTCAGTGTGTGGCGAACACAGACCTGTGCACTGTGGATCAGGATGAAGCAGTCTGCTAAAAAGCTGTCACCATTGTCTGTTAAAGACCAACTTTGATCCATTAATGCCAATATTGGATCCGTTTCCATCTACTGGTGCTCTGGTTGTTTGTTGTTTAGACTTATTTATTAATGTTATTGTCTCACAATGTCTTTATATGTATAAATAAAGATTTCTTCTGCTCTTGTATTCATAGTTTTATTAAATATTGATTTGTGTTCAGGAGTAAAATCTCATGACTCCTCTTCCTCCATTTACTTTCATCACTGTGCTGTCAGACTGTGCTGTTTATATTTATTGCTGCTCCACATCACCGGGATTATGTCATCAGAATGTCTGGGAATTTCTTTGAACAACCCGTTTCAACCAAAGCAGGCTGAAGCATCGACAGCTGTAGTCTAAATAAACGCTGCTGTCCCTGATTCCCATCAGATGTAGGAAGCAGCAGCAGCAAACGGGCTCACTGTCTGAGATGACTGTGTGTGTTTGGACGGAGGTGATGCTGGCGCTCGCTGCCTGCCTGAGAGAAGACCCTGCAGAGTTCACACAACATTCATGAATAATTGATTTGCTGCGTCGATTCCTGCTTTTTTCCCCTTTTCCCATGAAAATGATGGGAGGTGCTGGGACTCAGGTTGCGAAAACCTGGGTCCCACTGGCCCTTTAAGAGTGGCTCTCTGGACAGTGTTGTGTTCCCAGGGTCTTTAATGGAGACAGAGAGGGACTGAGAAAGACCCCATTGTATATGCTCTCTTTTCAATAGGAGCTTGAGCAATGGTGCTCTCACTGCTCCCAGATAGAAGCACAGAGAGAGAGGCGAGGAGGGAGGGAAGAGGGTCACCGAGGGGGTCCTGTACAAGAAAGAAGGGTGTTCTACTCAAAAACACAAAGTTTTGGGGCTGGATGGGTCTGGAAGGAGTGAATGTTTGGGTTTTGAGGGGGATGGGCTTCAGCTCTGCAGGACTCAGAGTTTAGGTTTAAGCCACACCAAAATCCAGCAAGCCTGACTCACCAAACACCAAGACTTAAAGATTTAGGGATTTCTGGCTGCAGCTATAGTGGATTAACAAAAGTTGAAAGCATGCTTCCAGTTATAAAACCACTAGTACCAACAACAACAACAAAAAATGATCCTGACACCAGTTATTATGTTCTCTCACAAAGGCAGGCTGCAGTGCCGGTTTCCTAGTTAGTCTCTTGTTAGTCTCCTCTGGCTGCTGAACAAAACAACCAGGAGAGTACTACAAGACATGGGAAACACCTTCCTGCTGCTCTCCCAGCTACAGGGCCACCTGGGGATCCTGACAATGAGCTAACCTCTTCTGCCTCTTGTTGTTCTTCATCTTCTTACCGCAGGCTGGATGCAGGCAGACAAACGGCTTCCCCAACCTGCTAGGACTGAAAATGACGACTGCATGAAGTTTGCAGAGTCTCTTCTGCCTCCTGCTGGTGATACACTGAGGGCACAAAGATCTTTCTGAATGTGGTTTCAGTGAAAGTGATGGGGGATAAAATCCACAGTCCTTGAAGAAATAATACTTCTTAAATTAAATCAGACTCAGACAAATATAATGTCATCTTACTAATTTACAGTGTTTTTAGTTCTCAGTGTTTCAATATGTTTTATTGCTGAACCACAGCAGAGGGACAACAAAAAACAGGAGTTTGGCAACTTTGGAAGAAACCCACTTGGTGTGTCCAACTCACACTGCTCATATTAGCTTTGAACCACATTTTCCACAGAACAGGTACAAGAAAGTTTGTCCTCCATCACTTATATTACATTTTTTTAGGAAGGGATTTCTTCACTGCCAGTATGGAAAGAAGATCTGTTTACACAGAGTGAGGTGTGTTCTGGTACCTGCACTTCAGATGTGTTGATATATTTTTATATAAAAGCAAATATTATTTTCCTTAAATAAAAATTTATATATTGAGCAATAAGTGGAAAGAAGCATAAGAAGTACCTGCAGTGTGGACCCAGATTCAGCCAGAGACATACACCACATTATCCAGCTTCTGATTTTCTCTGTAAAAAGGAGAAATTTAGATTCATTTACTTGTTCAGTTTGTTTCATACTTTAGCGTTATTCCTGAGAATACACATCCAGAGTCACTCAGAACATCCCATCCAAACTTACCATTCAAATCATGGCTTAGAACCAACATTTAAAGAAACAGTGTACAACAGTTTAGGAAGCTAAAATGAAAAGTTGACAATTTTTGGTATTTATTCCTCTTAGAACAGCGGAGCTTTTTATACTGTTGGTTTAACAATGAATGATGGGAAATGGTGTCACACTCCAACTTTAAGATAAGTGATAACAAAGTGAGGATCACTTTATGTGATATAATCGCTCCCAGATGTGTTTTCACAGAGTGACGAGATTTACATTTTCAAAGCCAAGTCAGGATTCAGCCAACGTCTCACGTCTTTGTGCTCACGTTACATCTGTTTTATATCTCCATCAGTTTCAGCTGATGATGGCGTCATGATGGCTCAGGGGACTGAGGCAGAATATACTGTTTACTAGCAAGGTCAGCACATGAGATTTAAATCCATGCAGTCAAAAATATATAGATGTTAGCACAGATCTAACTGACTCTCAGTATAAGTCACTATGCTGTCAGAGCTCAGGCTCCTGTAAAATTGGCAAAGATGATTGATAGACATTAGTGAGACTAGCAATCGATGGGTCTGTTGACCATCTGTTGAATCATTGAATTTGGTTCAGACATCCACGATCCCCAGACGATGAATCCCAACAGTTCTGATGACGAATGGCCAACAAGCATGGAAAACATCAGCACGCAATTTGGTTGAATAAACTTGCTCCATTCAAACAGTCACGTGATTTACCAACTGCAATGTACAGTGCAATGTCCAGGCCAGCACAGCGAGTACAAAAAAAACGACCTGTTGACCAGGAAGAGTTGAGAAGACAAAGTGTTATGGACGTCTCTGTAACAGTGATCCTGGCAGGGCTGATCTTAGCTCTGCTGTGGCTCTTTAGTGGAAGAAACAGTAGGAAGGGTCGTTTGCCTCCAGGACCCGCTGCACTTCCACTCATAGGAAACCTGGCACAGCTGCAAAAAGATGTCGCTTTTAAAAGTTTTGTCAAGGTGAGTCACAGAAGAACCGAGAGAAACTGCTTCTGTGGACTTTTACTGGTGTAACAAATCATGTCATTCTGTAGCTCAGTGAAATCTATGGTCCTGTGATGACGCTGTACCTGGGCTGGCAGCGGACGGTTGTTCTGGTAGGATATGATGCAGTGAAGGAGGCTCTGGTGGACCAGGCAGATGACTTTACAGGCAGAGCACCAATGCCGTTTCTGATGAAAATTTCAAAGGGCTACGGTATATAAGACAAATCTGACATCTCTGTCAAAGCATCAGAGATTTTTCTTGGTCAACAAGCGCACATTTCCTTCTGTCAGGTTTGGCGACCAGTAATGGAGAGCGTTTCCGCCAACTGAGACGTTTCACACTGACGACCCTAAAAGACTTTGGGATGGGACGCAAGGGGATGGAAGAGTGGATCCAAGAGGAGAGCAAACACATGACAGCTCAAATAGATAAATTACAAGGTGTGTTTTCAATGTTAAGATAAAGTTACTTTGTGCGGCCCTCAGTAACAGCTTCAGCTTCAGCCCCAAACGGGTTGCAGTGTTTAGGTTTGATAATATTTCTTGTGCTTATGGTCTGACGGCCACATGCAGCCTTCACAAAACAGACTTAGAAAATCTTGAAGTAACTGTGTGACAGCTGTGTGTAAGCTTTGCTGGGTTGTTGCTGTATTTATACCTCTTTGTCCAGCTGCACTCTTTAATTCTCTTTCTGGTGGCAGTTTGTGCAGAGTAAACACAGAGTATATTACATAACCCGCTAAAACACTGAAGCTCGACTCACAGCTTTGATTTACTGCCATTACAAACAGTGCATTTAAAACTACTTTTTAATAGCACGTGTGATCATTTTGTCTCATTGGAGGAGCTTTTGTTAATTTAGTAATACTTTTATTGAATGTTTCGACATTCTGCTGAGTTATAAGATTAATGATTAAAATAAAAAGGTTGCCACAGAGAAGCCAGACAGTGAGTAGATGTCTAAACAACCAGATCTTGTGCTATAGTATATTCAAGCCAAGGATTTGCACTTTCAAGAAAACACTGACGCAACAGAATCCAAGCAAATGTTTGTGCAGGTCGCTGCTGATGCTTTGAAACCAGTTACGGTTCTATGGCAGGTAAAAACTTGTTTTTCTGAACTTTCCAATGTCACTCTTTCGTCTGATTAGTATTTTTAAAAGATGAGTCCTACTGTGTTTTCCTCTTCTCCTCCAGGCAAGCCGTTTGACCCCAGGTTCTTGATGAGGTGCACCGTGTCCAACGTGATCTGCTGCATTGTGTTTGGCCAGCGTTTCAGTTATGATGACAAGAAGTTCCTGCATCTCCTCGATGTCATGTCTCAGATTTTAGCATTCAATAATGGCTTTCTGGGTCAGGTAAACAGCCTGAAAGTCAGAGGCTGATGGTCTTCCAACTGTGGTCGGTTTTCTTTAGCTGTGTGCTTCCTTCTCACAGATGTACAATATCTTCCCGTGGATCATGGAGCATCTGCCAGGCCAACACCAAACTATCTTTGCCCGTATTGAGGAGGTGAGAGAGTTTCTCAAGATGAAGATCCAGGAGCACAAAGACACACTGGACCCAAACACCCCAAGAGACTATATCGACTGTTTCCTCATCCGGATGGATCAGGTCAGAAAGAAGTTGAACATTTGTCTCTTATTTTCTCTTCCAAGTCCAAATGATCTGTCACCTGCTGTTTAAAGTGTATTTTAAAGTTTTTAATCATACCATAATATTCTTTTACCACTCTTACTGTCCTCTCAGGAAAAAGACATTTCCACAACTGAGTTCCACTATGACAACCTGATCTCTACTGTGATGAATCTATTCCTGGCAGGAACAGAAACCACCTCCTCCACCATAACATATGCCATCAATGTGCTAATCAAACACCCCGACATACAGGGTAGGTAGACACAGTCATCTCACTTTACCAGTAAATACCTTCAGAAATAACTTCTGCTTTGTCCCGCACAGAGAAAATGCAGCAGGAGATCGACACTGTGATTGGACGAGACCATTGTCCCAAAATGGAGGACAGGAAGTCCCTCCCCTTCACAGACGCAGTCATCCATGAAGTTGCAGCGTTTCCTGGACATAGTTCCCCTTCAGCCTCCCTCATTTTGCCCTTCAGGACATCTCTTTCAGGGGCTATGCAATCCCCAAGGTGCTCCTCATCACAAGATATCATATTCCTTCAAGAAAGAAAATACATTATTATATTAACATGACATCTTGTCTTAACAGGGCACTGTGATTATAACCTTGTTGCACTCTGTGCTGAAAGAGGAAAAACAGTGGGCATCTCCTCTGTCCTTCAACCCTCAGCACTTCTTGGACCAGAATGGCAACTTCAAGAAAAATCCTGCGTTCCTGCCATTTGCTGCAGGTGAAACACAGTCCATGCTAACAGATGCATACCTGCCCTGATCAATATGTGTCTTACTTGTTTGTGAGGGTAGATTTCTGGCACTCATGGCACCATTTCATCACTGTGTCTCTTCACAGGGAAGAGAGCCTGTGTTGGCGAGGCTCTGGCTCGCATGGAGCTTTTTATCTTCACTGTTTCACTCGTGCGTCACTTCACCTTCTCCTACACTGAAGGCCCAGACGGTATAAACCTGATCCCAGAGTACAGCGGCTTTGACAACTGGCCTCGCAGATACCGGATCATCGCCACGCCGCGGTGAAAGGAGGACCTTGAATTGCTCACCAAGATGATGATGAATGAAAACAACAAAATCAAATTGTATTATTACCATAAAAACACTGAACTGGCTTTTAATCTTTTAACTGCACAGTTATTTTTGTCATTTTTACCATCTGATTGAAGCTCAAAGGAATTTTAAAATGTGTTATTTCACTCTGCTTGTACCTGTATGATTATATCTGATGATAAAACTGTATTTATACTTACATTTCCTCTCTCTTTCTTTATATTTTGCTGCTTACCTTTACAACTTACTTGTTATACTGCAGTGAAACCAATAAAATCTGCAAAAGATACTCTCTTTAAACTCTTTAAGTTTCCTCATAATATTCCCCAAATTAACAGTTTTTAATTTTATTGTGAAACACTGTTTCCTCCACAGTCTGCAGGTGGACTGTTTGGCTAACATTAGCCAGCTAGCTCGAGCTCCAGCGCTGTACCTGTCCGTGTCTGAGACACCTGGACACCTGGACACCTCACCGGAAGATCCACCCGTGTACCTGTGAAGTGAAATCCGCCGGAAAGAGAGCCGGAAAACGGATTTTCAACACCGTGACAGACGCCGACATCTTCACACCTGTTAGCATCAAGCTACGCTCACCGCTACAACGCGTCTGGCTTTTCAAAATAAGAGTCGGGATGAACGTTACAAAAAGTACTGGTTTATTGGTATTTACAGGCGTGTGTTTGAGGGAAATAAACATTATTGTCATATTCTATGAACATTTTGGTTAAAATATTTATTTATAGAAAATATAAATAAGCAGTGAACTGTGGTTGGTGTCAAATAAGCCCAACCCTTACTAGAGTCTGACACTTCTTCAACATCTGCTTCCTTTTTCCATCTACAGAGGTCATCAAAATCCACTTAAAGATCCGTCAGATGGAAATAATAAGATAAGATAATAATTCAAGTCATTTTTTTATAACCAGCACTTGTTTATGATTAGCCAGTCGTCCCCAGAGAATACACAAAGCAGAAACAGGCTTCAAACAAAGGTTTTGGCATATTGCTGTTGTTATGCAGTAAATTTGAGATAATTTGACTGACTGTGGGATTTTCTTTGTGACGTCTGACTTTGCTGGATGAAGGCAAAGTGAAAATAAAGGGAAGTTTATTTTGCAGTTTCTGCCGGGAACAATAACTATAACTTTTGACATTTTCTTTTTTCTCATATTATTGCATATTTCATATCAAAGTGTGTATTTTTTAGCCTCTTGCATTCATTGCCTGTAATTTTATCTGTCAGCTCCCACTAAATCCTGTTTACTATACTTTTTTCCCATGCAATAAATAAACTGTGTCTCTCCCTGTTGTTACGTAATGTTACTCTAACTATGGTAAACAAACACAGGCAGATACAACAAGTGACGTTTAATCCCACGTGGATATATGACTTTGAAAAACTATTAAAATATTGGAGGTTATTGCTCGGAGCATGTATCCCAAGTCTGGGTAGATTAAAATCTTGGTCGGGCCTGTCCACAGCTCTTCAACAACAGGCTTCCAGCTGTGCAAGAATAATAATCCCTCTGTTTTAATCTGCCTGAGCCCGTGGTGATCCAAGCCCTGGTTCGGAGGCCATTCAAGGGCACATAGAGATACACTCAGAAACAGGTTTGATGACAGTGATGAAGCTATTTTTAATCACCCATATGTTCTGTGCAACATGTGAATAGAGGTTTAAATCTGTGTGAGTGTGGAGCAGCGTGTGAAAGTCCAACATGACATCTGGTGATGGCGGCGATGAAAATTGTATGATCTTTCCGGTGGGATTCATAATGATTACTTACACTCATATGATGTTTATGTGTGCATAAGCTGGGATGGCTCCAATTCCACTCACAGCAGCACGGGTTTAAGGCAGGGAGGCCTAAATAGTGGGGATTATTTCATCCCTCTCCCTCCCTCTCTCTCTCTCTCTCTCTCTCTCTCTGTCTTTCTCTCTCTCTCTCACCCCATTTTTCAGCATCAAATGCTCTGCCTCTCATTTCAGTCCCTGTTGCTGTGATGACCACAGGCATGAGCACAGCGGGCATTCATCGAGGCTTCCTCAGGAAATATGGTAGGCCTGCTTTGATTCCATAATCTGTCTGCCTTCATGTAACAGGTGAACAGGCTGTATTTTGTTGTTTGCTTCATGTTTCTACCCATCAGAGGTCATATTGGCAGTTTGTTCAGAGTGTGATGTAAGGAAACAGTGTACAACGATTTAGAAAGGTAAAATAAAAACACACTGTTATAGGATTTAGTTAAGATAACTGATTGTATGAAAGGAACTGAACTTGTGCTTGTGATATATTTGGTATTTATTCCTCTTAGAGCAGCGGAGCTTTTTATACTGTTGGTTTAACAATGAATGATGGGAAATGGTGTCACACTCCAACTTTAAGATAAGTGATAACAAAGTGAGGATCACTTTATGTGATATAATCGCTCCCAGATGTGTTTTTACAGAGTGACGAGATTTACATTTTCAAAGCCAAGTCAGGATTCAGCCAACGTCTTTGTGCTCACGTTACATCTGTTGTATATCTCCATCAGTTTCAGCTAATGATAGCGTCATGAGGGCTCAGGGGACTGAGGCAGAATATACTGTTTACTAGCAATGTCAGCACTTCACATTGTTTTTTATTTATCTCACATTTAGATGTTAGCATGTCAGTGTTTCCATGTAGACGCCATGATAACAGCCTCTCTCTCTCTCTCTCTCTCTCTCTCTCTCTCTCTCTCTCTAATCCTCTATATTGAGAAATAGAGCAGATCTTCTCCATCCATCAGCATGTGCTCTCCATCTATTATCATTATGTAATAATGGATGGCTGTCTGGGATGCTTACAGTCTAATGCCATCTTTCGTGTCCTGTCCTGTGCTAAAAGCTCACTGTTTCTGCAGGTTCTGAAGGTTCCCCTTTGTTGCTACACGTTATACGAGAAATGTTGACTAACAGTGCGTTATTGTTATATAGCTGGCCTCGAACGGGAGATTATAACAAGAAGCTGAATATTAACAATAGAACAAGAGGTAGACATTAGAGAGACTAGCAGCTCAATCGATGGATAAGTTGGTGTGTCTGTTAGTTCATCACTTTGGTCCAGGCTGAAATATGTCAACAACTGTTGAATGGATTATCACTGAATTTGGTTCAGACATCCACGATCCCCAGAGGACGAATCCCAACAATTCTGGTGATGAACGACCAATAAACATTGAAAACATCAGCATGTTAGCAATGTTATTGTGAGTAAGCTGCCATGTGGACACTTGGTTGGTTAAAATACCTTAATTGGTCCATTTTTTACATTTATTTTAATCTAAAGAAAGATAACAAAAGCTATCTTTGTTGCTGCCCCCTCCATACCGAACACCTCTCTCTCTTTTTCTCTTGCAGGGGGCTTCATGTTTAAGCAGTGGAAGGAGAGATACATTGTCCTGACCATGGAGGGAAGCCTGATGGTGTGCCGTGACGCAGAGTCCCCTCCGGACCAGGTGGTAGCACTGCAGACCAACTGTGAGTCAGTTGTAGAGGGACGAGCGATTCTTGACCTACCCAAGTTGCCTCCAGGGGGCAGGAGGGACTGCTGCTTCGCCCTCATCATGCCACAGAACAAGTTCCTGCTGCTTCTCACTGACAACCCCGATGACTGCAAGTGGGTCCAACCCCCAATCTCTGTCACACACACACACACACACACACACACTGGATTTCAGAAGTCCTTTGCCCCACTCATTATCTGTCATTATCTGCTACCACTTGCACACAATGACATATTGACACATGCTGGAATTTAGGACTTATTTGTTTAACCAGGCACATTTACTGCTGATGGGTATTAGCTTGGGACAATAGGCTACTGCCCTAATGTTGCTATAAACATTTACAAACCTGGATCCACTTCAGATATAATGACTTGTCATTTTATCTTCCACAGTCTGTGGCTGAATTTGATCAGGAAAGTGAGGGAGGTGAGTCAGCTTTGACTTGAGTCTGGTCCTGCTGTGTGATTATATATAAATATCTAATAATATCTGAAAACATATGAATCTTTAAGCCTTGTAAAAACTACACACTCAAAGGGAAGTCCTTGTTGGGCCTCTGTAAATGATATTTTAAAGACTACAGTCTAGATCTGCTTTGTATAGAAAGCGTCATGAGCTCAGTTCTGTTTAGGCACTATATAAATAAACTTAAACTACTTCTTATTTTCTAGGGTCTCATGTCACCCCTGGCCCTTCAGCGACAGTGCAGCATCACCCCCTGCATCACCGACAGAGACCCCCTGTCTGACTCCTCCAGTGATAAAGACCCCGGGTCACCCAGGGTTGGCGATGGCACCCCGCCTTTGTCTCGAGTCACTGAACGTGGAGGCTCTTTCAGAGACAGAGGCCATAACCAAGGTAAACCAGCAGGTTTGATGGAATAAGGTCATTGTGACTAAAAGTAGCACAAACTAAACTGATAAATTGATATATTTTCCTGAATTTGGTGTATTTAATGAAAACAAAAATCAAATAAACTATTCTTAATTTTATTTTCCAAATTCTTCTACAGCCAGTGGATCACAGCGTGCTCTTCGTAGCGTTTCTATGTCCACCCCACATCGTGTGTCAGATTGTCTTCGCCATGGCAACAGCAGCGATGCCCGGGCAGTCAGGGCAGTATGCCTGCTGATGGGAGGGACAGCGGCCTCCTCTGCTCTGGGCTACCTCAACTCCTGCTCCCCTTCTTCTCCCCTCGCTAGCAGAGCCCCAGAGATTGCACACGGAGCGGGGGGCTTCTCCGAGCTTTCTGCAGGAGGCTCCTTCCATGCCTGCAGCCAGGACGTCGACTCCCCGCACTTCAACAGCTTCGACTTTGAAGCAGACTCTGACTTTGATGCGTTTGACTGTGGAGGATTTGCTTTTTAGTTTAGTTAAAAGACCGTTTATTCTAACACCCTTCTGTTGGTATTCCTTTATAATATAAGGGTGTTGTTATTAATTAATCACTTGTTGGGTTATCTATACGTCTAATTTATAAATTAATGAAGGTGTTCTTCCTGGCTTTATGCCCGTGCTCTTCAGGTAAATCATTCATGATCTTGACTCCTCTGAACACTGTCTGTCTGTGTTGTATCAGTCTTTCCATGCCACAGGACGGCTTGAGGTTAACTAGGTGAGCAGTATCATGATTCCAGACAGCTACACAGATGTTTATGAGAAATTTATAGTCCCAGTTTCTCCAGTTTGTCTCACCATCACATGAATTTTATACTTTGACTGTGAACGTTTTCTCCACATCTGTCTGCATTTCACTGACGCTTTGCTCTGTATTCTTTTGCCCTGCTCTCTGTCATCACCCGCCATCACCTGCACATACCAGTATGTTACATGCAGTCCAAAGGTGAATAAAGCCCGCTGTCACCGTGACTGTGTGTCTCTCTGTCCACATCCATTTGATGTTTGTTGGCTCGTGTGGAATGTGAGTGCAGAGTTAGTAGGCCAAGGTTTGAAGAGGAGGGCTGGGCTATGCAGAGCCTGCATGGACATGAGTGCTCATCTGAGATTTTGTCACACAACAAAAATAATACATGTTCTGCATGTGCTTCTCGCTGTCTTTCTTTGTCACGTACAAAAAGGACTCCGCTCATCCTAATGCCATAATAACCGATACACACATTTCCCTTCTAAATATGAATCTTCCTGCTTTTGAAGCGCAGCAGTGTCTGATCATCTGATCTGATTTATTCATACCATAAACGTATCATATCATAAATGTTACATAATTCTTCAAAGCCTTGTTGCTCAATATTGTACCAGGCTGAACAGCTATCTTCGCCGGTGCCCCACATCCAGCGAGTTTGACAGCTTTGTTGGATTACTCAGCACATTTATCCCTTTCTCTTCGGCCACACTCTGTAATCCTTATCTCACTGTGACGGCTGTACATGCAACATAAACACTGAATATGTTACATAACCGTTGCTGAAGTTCCCCTCGTAGACTTCAGTGCAGCTTGCATGGTAAATTGTTGATGATGATTAATTTATAAATGTATTAATATTATGTAGCATGTTTGAATGTTATGACTTTGTGTTGTGTTGCTTGTTGTATGTGGGTGCATTTGGTTTATATCACAGCTACTTCTGTGCAGATGTACAGTTCAGTTTTAATGATCCAAATAAATGATTTTTAAAAATCAGTTCATTGCATGTCAATGGAAAGAAAAAGGACAAAAACACACCAGCCAATCACTGCAGGGGCTCCTCCCCTGATGGCGAACCAGGTGAGGGTGCAGTAACTTCACACAACAGTCACATGGCTTACCTATTGCCTAGTGCATTGCTCCTGGCCTCCAGCCAACACCGTGTTCAATATAAACACAAATATCCTGACAGAGG
Source organism: Nibea albiflora (assembly GCA_014281875.1). Taxonomy (NCBI): domain Eukaryota; kingdom Metazoa; phylum Chordata; class Actinopteri; family Sciaenidae; genus Nibea; species Nibea albiflora. Next base: position 24,053,728 of record CM024794.1, read on the forward strand.
GGCAAACACAGAGTAAAAGTAAGTATAAAAGAAAGCTGTTGACCAGACGGAGACGAGAAGGCAAAGCGTGAGGAGCATTATGGACCTTTCTGTGACAGTGATCTTGGCAGGGCTGATTTTAGCTCTGCTGTGGCTTTTTAGTGCAAAAAGGAAATATCGTTTGCCTCCAGGACCCACTGCACTTCCACTCATAGGAAACCTGCCACAGCTGCAGAAAGATCAACCTTTCAAAAGTTTTCTCAAGGTGAGTTTGGAAACAAATCACAAAATATTAACTGAGAGAAAATGTCACAAATTGCAGAAAATATTTACTAGTGTAACAAATCATCTTTCTCTAGTTCAGTGAAATCTATGGTCCTGTGATGACGCTGTACCTGGGCTGGCAGCGGACGGTTGTTCTGGTAGGATATGATGCAGTGAAGGAGGCTCTGGTGGACCAGGCAGATGACTTCACAGGCAGAGGACCTCTGCCGTTTCTGATGAAAGCCACCAAAGGATTCGGTATATAAGACACTCCACGTTCGTTTCATGCCTGCATGTCTTCTCTTGCATGCTCACATGCTTACATTTCTGTTTGTCAGGTTTGGGGATCAGTAATGGAGAGCGTTGGCGGCAGCTGAGACGTTTCACACTGACGACCCTTCGAGACTTTGGGATGGGACGCAAGGGGATGGAAGAGTGGATCCAAGAGGAGAGCAAACACATGACAGCCGAAATAAATGAATTAGAAGGTGTGTTTTCAACAGCATATTTCAAGTTAGAAAGATAAAACGCTTCAGTAAATAGGTTGTAATGCTTAAGTTTTAAATGAGACACAAACATGAGCCACTGAGAACAAGGAAAACACACTAATCAATCTTAAATACCGCTGACAGGTCCAAACAGGTCTGACGGCCACGTGCAGCCGTCACAAAACAGACTGAAAACACCTAAAAAAATGTTGAAGTAACTGTGTGACAGCTGTGTGTAAGCTTTGCTGGGTTGTTGCTGTATTTACACCTCTTTCTCCAGCTGCACTCTTTAATTCTCTTTCTGGTGGCAGTTTGTGCAGAGTAAACACAGAGTATATTACATAACCCGCTAAAACACTGAAGCTCCACTCACAGCTTTACAAACATTTAAACTACTTTTTAATAGCATGTGTGATCATTTTGTCTCGTTGGAGGTGATCAGCTTTTGTTAATTTAATAATACTTTTATTGAATGTTTCGACATTCTGTTGAGTTATAATATTAATGATTAAAATAAAACCAGATAATGTTGTGCTATCAAGACTGACACAAACACTGACACAGGATCCAAGCTGTAATAAATTAAAACCACCTTTAAAGATGTTGCTGTTGATGCATTAAAACCGGTTACAGCAGGTTGTTAAAAGCGAGCTGCAAATATTTCTCTTTGGGCATTTAGTGCAGGTTCTCTGGGGATTTTCTGACCTTTCCAATGTCACTTTTGTTTTTTCCTCTCATTAGTATTTTTAAATGTTTTCCTCTTCTCCTCCAGGCAAGCCGTTTGACCCAACAGTCTTGTTGAGCCGCACCGTGTCCAACGTGATCTGCTGCATTGTGTTCGGCCAGCGCTTCAGTTATGATGACAAGAACTTCCTGCATCTCCTCGATATCATATCTGAGGTTTTGAGGTTTAATAGCGGCTTTCTCGGTCAGGTAAGTGTTTTTTGAATTCTTACATAAGCTTCATGACAGGAAAGTTGTGTAACACACACAATCATATATACTGACACATTATACATATATCTCATGAAAATGAACTGAGTGCTTCCTTCTCACAGATGTACAATATCTTCCCGTGGATAATCGAGCATCTGCCAGGCCCGCAACATAAAATGTTCAGGAATATTGAGGAGGTGAGAGCGTTTATTAAGATGAAGATCCAAGGAGCACAAAGACACACTGGACCCAAACTCCCCAAGAGACTATATCGACTGTTTCCTCATCCGAATGGATCAGGTCAGGACGCTCCCTTATTTCAGGAGCTTCATGTTTCATGTCTTTATCTTGGCTGCTAATAATTGTTCATTGTAGCTGCGACAAACTTCCAAATGATCTGCCACCTGCTGCAGTTTTTAATATTCTTTTACCACTTTGTCCTCTCAGGAAAAAGACATTCCCACAACTGAGTTCCACTATGAAAACCTGATCTCTACTAGTGCTGAATCTATTCCTGGCAGGAACAGAAACCACCTCCTTCCACCATACGATACGCCCTCAGTGTGTTGATCAAACACCCCGACGTACAGGGTAGGTCCCCCAGCTGAGGACACAGCCATCTTAGTGCTAAATAAATTGCGGCTAGTGATCCTATACCTGCACAAAAACAACATTTCTTTGTCCCGCACAGAGAAAATGCAGCAGGAGATCGACACTGTGATTGGACAAGACCGCTGTCCCAAAATGGAGGACAGGAAGTCCCTCCCCTTCACAGACGCAGTCATCCATGAAGTGCAGCGTTTCCTGGACATAGTCCCCTTCAGCCTCCCTCATTTTGCCCTTCAGGACATCTCTTTCAGGGGCTATGCAATCCCCAAGGTGCTCCTCATCGCAAGATATCATATTCCTTCAAGAAAAAAAATACATTATTATATTAACATGACATCTTGTCTTAACAGGGCACTGTGATTATTCCCTTGTTGCACTCAGTGCTGAAAGAGGAAAAACAGTGGGCATCTCCTCTGTCCTTCAACCCTCAGCACTTCTTGGACCAGAATGGCAACTTCAAGAAAAATCCTGCGTTCCTGCCATTTGCTGCAGGTGAAACACAGTCCATGCTAACAGATGCATACCTGCCCTAATCAGTATGTGTCTTACTTGTTTGTGAGGGTAGATTTCTGGCACTCATGGCACCATTTCGTCACTGTGTCTCTTCACAGGGAAGAGAGCCTGTGTTGGCGAGGCTCTGGCTCGCATGGAGCTTTTTATCTTCCTCGTGACGCTTCTGCGGCGTTTCACCTTCTCCCACGCTGAAGGCCCTGACGGTATAAACCTGATCCCAGAGTACAGCGGCTTTGCTAATGTGCCTCGCAGGTACCAGATCATCGCCACGCCGCGGTGAAAGGAGGACCTTGGATCACTCACAAGGGCAACTGTACAAAATACATTGTTGTATTGTGCTACAGCAGTGTTTGTAGATGCTTCTGCCTTTTAGTTTGGCTGTTTTTCATGTACAGTATATTTTTCTTTTGGTTGAAATTTAATAAATTCTTGATCCCTGTATAACTGTGAACACAACTGAATCAAATGTATTACTACTATAAAAATGTACTGGTGGAAGTCTTTGTGTATAAATGGAAATAAATAACTTCCTGCTGTGGAGGAAAGTGTGTACGTCTGTTTAATAACACTGTAGGACTGCGCAAGAGAGAAAGGGTTATTTTCAAACACAAAGTCCTTCCTGTAAAACATTCATTTCAAATTATAGACTTACCTATATTTAAACACAAGAAGAAGAAGAAGTATCATTCATGCTCAGGACCTACTTTTCTTCCCTTCTTTCGGAAACTTTTTCAGCATTTCCTCCATTCTGTTTCAAGTTTGTCTAATATTAGGAGAAAAATAAGTAAATCGTTCAAATATATTAATAGTATATATATAATATATTAATATAATTAAGCTTGGATACTTTAATGGTGAATCTGTTCAAGGAACAACCAGCTCGACTCTCAGATATGCGCTCGCTGGTTAAACAGTCCACCCAGTAAAGTACACAGTTTGTTATTCTGGTGTTAGAGTACTGATTGCAAAACCAGTGTTAACACGTGGTGGCTCTCTTACTACAACACACACACTACATTACATACGAGCATTATATTTTAGTCAGTGGATGACTATTGTGAATGAATATTGATTAGTATACTAGTATGGTGATTAAAAAATATCCAGATTTTGGCTTTGAGATTTAAAACAATGTGTGAATTAATTCTTACCTTTAGTGCTCATTTATAGAGAATTATAGTAGAATTATTGTAAACGATATAATGTTAAAGAAATCTCTGAGGATAAAGGCACAGTGAAGACCTAAACATGAGCTACACTCACAGAGGCTTGACCCTGTAATAATTAGAAAAGTCCACAAATGAAACAATCAAAGAGTTATTGCAACGATGACCACGAGACACGAGTTCCCCAAAAAAGCTTTAATTCTTTAATCATACAGTTTTTCTGCCTATTTGTTACCATCTTCATATTTTACTACTGCATGTTTGTTATGCACCCAAAAACACCAAAGCAACACTTACATACTTAATCAATACGGCCAGAAATAAAAAAGATACTTAAACATTTGAAGTTTCCCCATAATATTCCCAAAATTAACTATTTCTACTGAATTATTTATTTATTAAATACACAAAAACACACAAAAAACGAACAAAAAGAGTGTTGCATTTGCAAAGAAGGAAAAAAAAATGTATTAACTTTATTATTATTATTATTATTATTATTATTATATTATTACTATTATTATTATTATTATTATTATTATTATGCAAGCCTTCGAAACTTATCTGCAATCTTTAGGTGAGCTTTATGTGAGGTCAAGCTTTCAGCACTGAGTTGAGCTCCAGCCCCACCTGGGCTGCATTCCACAAATTAGCAGAGGATTCAGTCGAAGGTTGATCACTCCTGAATCAGCAGTGACAGCTGTCTGTGTTTGCACAGTCACGTGCTCTCTAAACTAAAGAGCCCCTTCAGTTAATTGCAGACAAAGTTCATTTTTGTCCTGTTGTGCAGTGGCAGTATGGAGTTCTCCTGTGCGTTGATTTCTGCTGGGCTTCTTCTTGTTCTGCTGTGGCTGCTGAGCCTGAGGAGCCGCAGACAGTTCTGTTTACCTCCCGGGCCTGCAGGCCTGCCTATCATAGGAAACCTGCCACAGCTGGACAAGAGAGCTCCCTTTAAAACTCTGCTAAAGGTGAGAATGACACTCTGACAACTCATCTATTTATTCAACGTTTAGCCTTTGCTGTCAGTTTTGGCTGCAGTGTGCTGTATGTGTAACCTTCTGTTTGTTTGTTATTGGACTACTTATGCTTTTTTACTGAGTCTAAAGATATCACTTTTGTTACCACCTTCGTGCACGTTCAAAGGTGTGTTTACTGCTCTGTTTTCCTCCAGTTCAGTGAAAGCTACGGCCCCGTGATGACCGTGTACCTTGGCCGTCAGCGCACTGTGGTTCTGGTTGGGTATGATGCAGTCAAAGAGGCGCTGGTGGACCAAGCAGATGACTTCACTGGCAGAGGCCCTGTTCCTTTCCTGATCAGAGCTACCAGGGGCTACGGTAAACTGTTTTTTAATGTCTTTTACACTTAGCAGTCGATTTCTTTTCTTGTGTGGCAGCCAGATCTATTTTAAATGAGCATCTATACATCCTCAAAGGTTTGGCTATCAGTAATGGAGAGCGCTGGCGGCATTTGCGACGTTTCACCCTGACGACATTAAGAGATTTTGGGATGGGACGCAAAGGGATGGAAGAGTGGATCCAAGAGGAGAGCAAGCATCTGGTGGCCCGCATGAATTCTAACAAAGGTATGTTTGTGTGACAATGATTGTTTGCTCTGCTCTGTGTATTTCTCAACCAGGTAAAAGGGTCACTCTCGTCTCGTCGCTTAAAACAAGCGAGGCCATAGAAACAAAGCAAATACAAATGATTAACAACAGGTTGCAGCTACTTAAACTAAAAATAGCTAGTCGACAGCCACTGTCAAACACTTAAAGCAAGTAACACTGACTGTTTGCTTCTTCGTCTCTAGCCGCACCTTTCGATCCCACCTACTTCGTGAGCTGCACCGTGTCCAACGTGATCTGCTGCTTGGTTTTCGGTCAGCGCTTCAGCTATGATGATGATCACTTCCTCTACCTCCTGCAGACAATCTCAGACACCATCAAATTTGGCAGCAGCCCCTGGGGTCAGGTAAGAGGAGGAGGAGGAGGTGGGTGGTTTACTGTACCGCTCAGCTGGAGGATGATGTGCAAGCACTTCTACACAGGCTTCACCTCACAGCCACAGAGGCTGCTGCATGCTTAAAGCGCATATTTAACAAGAGGAGAAATAACTACTGCAGCTGAGAGAGGACAACTCAAGAAAACGAACACAGTGTCAGGAAGTTACAGCACAACGGTTCAGGTTTCCAGGATCACTAAAAAATCAACATGACCAGACGTCCAATTTGCTGAAGGTCAACAACATTCAGTCTCTGCTGTTCTGTTTGAGTTGCGGCATAGTTGAAGTTTTTGCAGCAGTGGTTTAATATCTATTGCATACTGTCATTTGTAGCGGTGAAGCTGCTTTATTTGGTTGCTTCGTCCCGTTTGCTTGTGTTTTCTCAAAACATCCTCACGTAGCGTTAAAGCTTGTTTCGTACTGTCATAAATATGTTATAATTATATAGTTGTATAGAGACATCGACACTCACATTATTCACATTAGTTTTTTCCCACGACAGCTGTATAACATCTTCCCTCGGCTGATGGAATGGCTACCAGGCCAACAGCACAAGATGTTTGCCAGAATCGATGAACTGAGAGAGTTTGTGATGAAAAAGATCCAGGAGCACCAGGACACACTGGACCCCACCTCACCCAGAGATTACATCGACTGCTTCCTCGTGAGACTGCATCAGGTATGACCGACATGTTACACTTACTTATGCGCACGTACATACTGTCTAAAATAGATAGTTTTAGACAGACAGGCCCTCCAGGCCACGAGCTGCAGAGATGACCTCATCTTGTATTCTGATTCTGCAGGTTGTCATTGTCAGTAAAGTGGTTCCTGTTTCGTGTCTTTAGGAAAAGCATTTCCCCACAACGGAGTTCCACTATGACAACTTGGTGTCAACAGTGCTGAATCTGTACCTGGCGGGAACTGAAACCACCAGCTCAACTATCAGATTTGCACTAAGCGTTCTGATCAAATACCCCAAAATACAGGGTACACATCACAAGTTTGCTAGAGTTATAGTTCTGTAGCTCTACACATCGTCGTTGTGAGCGTTGACTGCCTGTTTTCCTCATTCTGAAGAGAGCATGCAGCAGGAGATCGACGCTGCGATTGGACAGGAGCGCTGTCCCTCTATGGCGGACAGGAAATCCCTCCCGTTCACAGACGCAGTCCTCCATGAAATCCAGCGTCTTATTGATATTGTCCCCATGAGCATCCCTCACTACACACTCCAGGATATCTCTTTCAGGAGTTACACAATCCCCAAGGTATTCAGGTTCACAACAAAGTGTTATTTGACCCAGAATTTTTCCAGATAATAGAAAATGTGTCATCTAATATGATGCTTTGTCTCGACAGGATACGTTGATTATTCCCTTGTTGCACTCTGTGTTAAAAGAGGAGAAACTGTGGGCGACCCCTTGGTCCTTCAATCCTCAGCATTTCTTGGACCAGAATGGCAACTTTAAGAAAAATCCTGCATTCCTGCCATTCTCTGCGGGTAACTTATTAAGTACATTTCCTTCTGTCCTGGTTAAATCACTTCCCTGTTTGTGTTTAAGAGGCAGATTACGAAGCCAGCTCTTGTAGTAACGGCTGGTTTGTTTGTTTTATCTGTCAGGAAAGAGATCATGTGTCGGAGAGTCACTCGCTCGCATGGAGATTTTCCTCTTCGTGGTGTCACTTCTGCAGAATTTCACCTTTTCTTGTCCAGGCTGGGCCTGATGCTATAGATCTCAGCCCAGAGCAGAGCAGCTTTGCCAATGTGCCTCGCAAATACAAGGTCATTGCAACTCCCCGGTGGTAATTCTTCAGGCGTTAAACTGAAGGTCCATGTTTGGGTGAGCTAAATAAGTATGAGTAGATTTATATATCAACACAGGTTATTGATAGGCTGCTGAAACAGACGGGGGCATAGAGTGTTCCTATCCTCCCAGGCACTGCTCAGCACAGTGATGCAAAGCAAGGACTTACATCTGTAATTTGATGAGTTCAAGGTCAGGAGATCAATCAAGCTGTGTGTCAGCCTGTCAGTGTGTCCATGCATGTTCCAGTGTATCGCTGTCTTGTGTCTGAGCAACAGAGTGAATGTCCATGTCAGACTTTGGGGATCATTTTCAAGACGGAGGCTGCAATATGTTAAGAACTCATCAAGTTACTCTGAGTACCGACTGTCATGGCAGGTTTTAATAAACCCTGATAAGACACATCGCGTACGCAGCCTGTGTTTTATATTCAGCACTGTTTTGTTTTTCATAATACAAAACGTACAACATGTGTGCGACACCTGAAGCTAACTGATGCATTTGTTTATCCTACATGATAAAATATAAGAAAATTAACATTATTTTAAAATTCAGTTTATTAACTGTCTCGTCCAGGTGCTCTAACTGTTTCCTGTGTTGAAGAATGTGGAGCGATAATGTCAACAGCGAAAGTGATCATAGGGTTTAAAAAAAAAACACTTTCTCACTGTCACACCAAGAGTATATGCGACTGAATACAAGGTACTGCACGAAGCATAGCACAAGTCCATATTCCTCCTGTCCAGCCACAAACAATCTGCTGCTTTATTAAATGTTGGGCAGGTGATATTTATGCTTCACGTGCTTCTTGACATCCGGTGCTGGTGAGATGTTGCTGTTTGGTAACTGAGGCAGGTACTGAGCCTAGAGAGAGAGGAACAGATCACAAGAGTAAACCACCTGAGGACCACGATCACCCGTGCATTTCTCTGAAACGTTTTTAAAAATGCAGATGATGCTTTATCAGCGAATCTAGCAGTGAAAGAGGAACTGTCATTTAAAGCTGCACTTTAAGTTAGCTGATTAAAAGTAGGCGTCTTCTCTAGTGGACTGGAAGCAGTCCTTGTGTGACTGACAAATGTAAGCTGAGTATTATGTTTTCAGTGTTTGGAACAAACTAAGCGTATGAAAGCAGAAACCGACCCATAGCAACTAAAACTTTATACTAAAAAGATTTCGGGTGTCACTCAAAGACAATGAACCGCTCCCAGCTCTGTGCCAGTGGCCAATCCGGCATCACTGGATGATTCCTTACACCAGTGTTCTGTACTCACCCCTGCCTGTCTACGTCGGGAGCCTTTGTCATGTCGTCGCCCTGGACGCTCTCCATCACGACCCCAAGTTGGCTCCTCCTTCTTCCTGGAAGTAAGGCAACTCCAGCAGCTCTTGACAGGACAGCCGGAGAGACGGGTCCATCACCAGGCACGACTGCTCACACAGAGATTCAAAGACTTGAGTACTGAGCCTCTAAAGGTTGTCAACAAAAGTACCAACCATATATTACATAAATATAGTAGCTTTAGCTTTTCTGTACTGTAACTAAGATACAAAATAAAATATATCTGTGATATGCTAAAATCATGCTTGTACATCAGTCAGGCTTTATTACACATGGACATAATATACCTTCATGACCTGGAGGGCATGGGGAGACACTCCGTGGAAGCGCTTTTCCAAGGGCTCCTGAGGGCAAAGATGAATGGAGAATAAAGGCATCAAGCACACTTCATCGCCTCTCCATTGTTCAAATGCATTCTCAATGGTAACAGGACTCGTACCGTTGTGTCAGGTTCGGGAATACTAACGCCACTGAAGAAAACATTGGAGCGGAAGACCTGCTGATGACGAGGGATCAGGTCACCTGAGGTCAGAAAGGAGATCGTCAGTATCTTCACCAAGTCACCAAAAATCCCAGGTCCAAGGCCTGCTTTCTATAAAGACTGAACTGTTAGTCTGTGTGATAGAAGATGCACAATTTTAGCATTAAAACTGAACTACTGTTAAATCTTATGTGCTGCTCATGGGAACTGTAGTCGTGCGAAGTGTAGATGATTTATTTTAAGGATTTGATTGGTGTGATGTCTTTGTCAGCCTACCGAGAGTTTTTCGGATGAGGTAGAGCTGGTCAACGTCGGACTTCCCGGGCCACAGTGGATTCCCATGTAGCAGCTCAGCAAAAACACAGCCCAGAGCCCAAACGTCCACGGGAGGCCCGTACTGAGTGTCTCCGACCAGCAGCTCAGGGGCCCGGTACCAGCGGGTCGCTACGTAGTCTGTATAGTCATCCTCTGGTCCCGCTAAGTATGCAACACACAGACAGATGGCGATAACTAGTATGGACAGGCATGCACTTAGATGCTGAATAATGAACACTAAATAACACGTACATTGTCGAAGAAGGGATTACAAGGCATGCTGAATGACCACATGTTAATGTATGGTAACATAACACCGAAACCTAAGGCAGGAAGGGTAAACAGAGACACGCTCTAACTGGCTGAATGGTCCTCCTATGCAATGTATTCATTGGAACATTGAAAGTGAGGAGGCCATCAGCAGGAGCGGGATATACGTGCTGTGTTGAATAAGTCATTAGCTGGCACATTAACCCTAAATGCACATAATTGCACTGGCACTCCGGATGACCTACTCAGAATACGGGCGAAGCCAAAGTCGCAGAGCTTGATGACTCCGGTTTTGGTGAGGAGGATGTTCTCTGGCTTTACATCACGGTGGATGCACTGCAACATAAATGCTCAGCATCAAATCAAGGATTTGGCAACATGATACACAGTCTCTTAGTGACGGAGGCAGAGGCTTATATTTAGGGTGACGGATTAGCGATGGACATGGACGAACAATAGCAAGAGATCAGAAACCCATACACATTTCAGTGTTGAAACTGAACACCGCATCGCAGTCACCTGAGACTTAAATGATTCCTGTTGTGGGAAATTGAAGCCTAAACAAAAACAGAGTTTGATCACTGCTGGTCTGGAATTTTACGTTAGACAGATTAGATGTGGCTGTTTGTGGTTCGAAATTGTACAAATTTGTGAGTAACTTCAGTCAAATCTCGTCCAGACAAATATTTTGTAGTGAAAATTGAGCCAGAAACTATTCTGACAAGAAAAGTAATTGTCTTCTTTATATATTATACACACATTATGAACACACATGATGAAGTCTGAGGAGTCTATCTTAAAACAATCAGGTGCCATATGAACGGCAACTACTGCTACATGTAGAGGATGAAACTATCATTTCAATGTAACTGTAAATAAACACATCCTTTAAAAACACAGCGGAAAATGAGTCATACATCAAAATCACTAAATGAAGTCCCGGGTTAAAAACATACTGACGTTGTGCTTGTGGCAAAAGTTGACAGCCTGCAGCGTCTGCCACATGATACTTTTCAGCTGAGCCTCAGGTACCCTGCAGAGGACAAGAGACAAAAGGAATATTGATTGTTGTGGAACAAAACAAAACCATGTCACAAGTCGTGTTTTCCGCATCTATTATTCCGGAGATTTCAAAAAACAGAAGTGGTGCTTTACACGGCCCTCTCGTCGCCCGGGTAACCTTAGGACTGTCTCTAACAGCAACGGCGCCTTTGTTTTCAGGAGCAGCTAGAGTTTCTGCTGCACAGCCTTGTGGGAAAAGGAAAAATGCTCAGACAGCGGGCGGCCATTGTTTCTGTGTGACTTCACCCCACAAAAAAATCCACTGGAAGAAAAATAAATAAAATGAACAACTCTTTTACTTACATGCTCGATATTTAGCTTCAGACCAGGAGACTCCTCTCACACTTTGCTGCTGACATTCACACATCTTTAAAATCTCTTGGCAACAGTCTTACAACTCAGAAATATCCGAAAAGTCAGAAATATTATGAACAAAATGTAATTAATATATCAAAAGTAAGAGGATGTCAATATGCAGAAGGAAAGCCTCTGTCAGTGGAACATGAATATACTGTATAATTATAATATTTGATGATTATCACAGATGATTTAACATATTTTAATATTGTAGCTGGACTATTAGAGTAGTTAATACTCTGTTGCATCAACTGGTGAAATATTTGGCACCTGAAACGTTAATGAAAAGTAACTATTACCCATGTCAGAGGTAGTAAAAAGTACAGCGTTTTTGTTGGATGTGGATTCAGTATAGAAATATAAGAGGACGTACTCAAGTAAAAGCACAGTGCTTAACAGATGCACTGAAGGTGGAACATGTTCAGAGCTTCCAGCAGTGCACCTGGCAGCACACATGGCAGCCTCTACGTGACCTACCCTCTCGGGTGTTTGTCCAGCTCATTGAGGACCGTCTGCTCGCAGAACTCGAGCACCAAGTGGAGCCGTCGTTTCCGTCTGAAGACCTCCAGCAGGTTGACCAGATTCACATGCTTCAGCTGCTGCAGGGCCAACCGAGAACACGGGCAATGTGTCAGCGCTGATTATCAAATATTAAATATCTGCAAAAAGATCTTTGCATTATGTGTAATTATAATAACTCATGTGCATGACACATTCCTAGAAGATTAGACAACAGATAACTTAATGAGTGGATGTGCACTTGTGTGTCCACGTGCGGTGTTCGATGTGAGCAAACTTGATACTATCGGGTAATACTAATCTCTTCTTACCTTCAGCATACGTATTTCTCGCATTGCAATCTTCTTAATGACGGGGTCATCTTCAGATTCCACAAACTTCTTGATAGCAACTATCTGGTCGGTGTCCCTGTGTCTGCATTTGAACACCACACCATAGGAACCTTCACCAATTTTGGCCAGCTTTTCATATTTCTCCATGGGGCAGTTGCTCGCTGTCACCTGTCAAAAGGTCAAAGTTTGCTTATAATAACGATATTTCAACATTCCACAAATAAAACTGAACTCAGAAGAAAATATTATTCATTCAAAAGGTTGTAACCTGTGGCTCCTCAGAGGTGAGATGTGGTGTCACACTCACCTGTCCACAATCTGAAAGGGTCCTCATCGACAAGTCAGCAACGAGTCTGCGTCTGATCCATCAAAAGTCCGCAAAGCTCGCCTGTGTGAGGGCCAAAGTGTGAGCAGACACTTTTTTCATAACGCCAGTATGACACAGAAAAAGGATTTCACAGGTCTCTGTCCTGATCCTGATCCTGATCCTGCTTCAGTCTGTTTCTCACTCCTCGTCCTGTGCGTCGTCACTACCTTGGTAACCTGGTTGTTGTTTATCTGCAGTACGGTGCGCTAACTCAACGCAAGCCTTCTTCTTTTAATCATTTTCTAATTAAATTAAAAACGCTGTTTGCTGTATTCAGAAACAAAGAAACAAGCGAGCTGCTCGCCGCGACGTTTAACTTACCCCTTAGAAACTGCGCAGTAAAGAGCGGCAGTAACGTGGCGCACATCCAGGACATCGATTCTCAACGCTGGCTACGTAAGTTAAAGGACGCAGGTGAGTACACATGCGTTGTAACCATGGCGACTGGAGAAATGGTTTCCAAATTAATTAATTAACCTGTGATCAGTTATGTAACTATTATTATTTTAAATGTGAGATACAGAACAGATGACCTTTACAAATACCTTTATTTTACCTCTAACCGGTGGAAAGTATTAACTCAAGTACTGCAGTTATATTTGACACACCATCTAATTTACACCCAGCAGCATTCTAAAGTAGTTCAAATGAGTCCAACCATACCAGCACCGTCCATCCAGCTGCAGGAGTAGCACATTTTGCTGTGCTTGAGTGAGATTTTGAATGCAGGACATGCCTCACAGTGTAGCCCACACACCAGCATGTAATCACTGTAAGAGCTGCATGTTTCCTCGAGCATCATGTCACTGCAACAGATATGCAATGTATCCAGGACCAGCTCTGATGAGGTAACATGATTTATAGACTGTATCTGTTCTCTCTGTTGACTGTGAATATTTCCCCTCCCTCGGCTTGTCTGGCTCAGAGTTTGGGGTTGGCCACAGCTCCACGGGCTCCTCGGCAGAGTCACACGGAGAATCATTTAGGACTTCACAGTGAGTGGTGGGAAATGGTTGCACTCCTGTGCTCGGAGACACACAGACACCTTGAGGTACTGGCATCGAAGCCTTGTGGTAAAGGGTATGAAATGCCCCATGGCAGACTGGTAAGAGGTGTTGGCTGTACGGGGTCAATAAGGCACAGAGATTGTTGTGTTCAGAGGCCCGGGCAGGACGTTAAAAGGCCAGTGGAGAGCAGAGAAAATAGGTCAGAACATTTACATTTTAAGTATAGGCGTCCTCTGTTTCACAGTTCCTTGTCTGATAGCTCACAGGCTAAAACAGTGAAACAGGAAATGCTCATTATCTTTGATTTAATCAGATAAGTAACCGCTATACTTAATTTAGCTGCTTGTTTCTCAGAACAATAGAGGAAGAAGCCTGTGTTATTCTATCCGTTGTGAGCCTTCTCCAGCCCACATTTGCTGCTGTTATTATGGTGAATATTTGGACTGTTTGCATCAAAGTGTGGATCAGGAACAAATGCACAGAATGTTGCACATCTTTGCCCAGCAGGCGGCAGTGCACACCCATCACAGCCCCTACAGACACACACAACGGGACATGTTATAGTGCTAGTTGTTGACATGCGATAGTCACACTCATTTTCACCCCCGTATCATTAATGGTAATCAGATATATAGAGCAGTTGACACTGTGGAACAAATTGTCTGTGGTATCTTTGTTTGACTGCTCATTGTTTTCTGTTATTAGCAGTGTTTTAGGGGATTTACCTCCGTTTCCTCGTGTTTAATGTCATCTTTTAAGCTTTGTTTGATGAATAGTCCATTCTTCAAAACGGTGCTAGTCAATGGAAATTATAGACACCTGTGGGAATAACATTTGGACAAAACCTAAACCAAAAATTTTCCAAGACTCAAGACTGCACAATGGCCGTTTGCTATCTTTATTTCCCCGTTGAATCATCCCTCAGACAGAGACAAATTATTGAAACCATCACTGTTTTGTTTAAGTCTAGCCTTCCTTTTGAAAATACACAATCCGACCTCTAAAAAGCACCCAGACCGAGGACAGTGCACCACACAGTCCAGCCCTGTTGGCTCTCCATCCTTTGAAATTCACTGTGCTACTTTTAGACATGCTCGTTCCCAGGGGCCTCACTTCTTTGGCCTGGCAGGCGTTCCCCTTCATAACCACCAGGTAAATGTGGCTGTCAGTTTGGCAAGGCGCTAAAGCCATACAAGGCTTGTTGGCATGTCAGTCATCACCGCCTCGGTGGCAGACAGGCACAGAGAGTGTGAGAGAGCAGTTATTCAGCTTGTTCAGCTTCTGGCTTCCTGATGTGGACACAGGGGCAGGCAGCAGAGCTCTGTTAAACAGCAGATGTTTTACACTGCGGCCGTTACCCTCATTTCCTGGGCGGAGAGCTGCTCGCTCTATTAGACGAGTAACAGGAACCAGAAAAAAAAAGAAGAGTTAGAGAGGGGGAGAGAGAGAGAGAGAGAGAGAGAGAGAGAGGCGAGTGAGTGCAAGAGAAAAGTTAGCCGAGCTGAGAGCTCCCACAAATCACTTTGTCACCAGCAAGCTCTGACAAGCACCGAGAAAGAGAGCACACTGGGAGAAAGGGAGAGACACAGGGAGTTAAATAGAGGTGTGAATAGGGAGTTGTGTCAGACTCAAGAGGGAAGGTGTGAAGAAGCTGCTGCGGGCAGAGACGAGGTGATACCGATGGATGAATAGTGGGAAGAGAGGACAGAGACAAGACAACAATCCGACTCCCAAAAGAGCGTGAGCTAAGAGGGACTGTTACTCCTGCTGCTGCTGCTGTTACTGCTGCTGTGTCTGGATGGTACACTCATTTAAAGAGAAGGTGTGTCAAACTTAAAACTTTGTTTTAGGAGGAGATGGTTAGACTGACAGAAGGAGAGTTTTACTGCGTCTTTATCCTCTGATAGCATCTGTACTCGAGGCCACTTTCATCTCAGGACTGATACTGACTGTTTGAGAATGAAGAGATAGCTGCTCTGTGTGTGAAGTAGGCACGAGTCGGAGGTGTTGAAAGCAATTTCTGGTGAACTGCAGCTGTACACAGATCACATGCTGTTATTGCTAAAAAGAGGTAGTCAGATCGGAGAGCAAAGTCTATCAGATGTTTTTCTTTTAATGACTTGACTGCATAGTTTGTGACTAGAGAAGAATAAGTGAGTGAAAGTAGCATTTTTAAATACTACATCATTCTTTTTTTCCCCCCTCAGCGTGGATGTTTATCTCCGGGTTGTGTCAAAGACCCTGAGAGTTTTATCTGCGCTGCGAAGGAAGCAAAAGGTCATCTGATCAAACTTCAGACACAGAATACAGAGAAATAGGAAGGCCCTTTTTTCACTTTAAGCACATTGCTATTTTCTCTTCCTTAGAGACGTTTAGAGTTTGACATCACATACTTGTACAATAGTCCTTAATAAGTTGTGTATAGTGTGACAAGGAGGACAGGAAGCAGTAGTCAGCTGAACAGCCTTGGACTCAGTAAGTAAGTTAGGCTCTTTGGTTTCATTGAGTGCTATACGGCTCCCTTTACATTCACTCAGCTGGTCTCTGGGGACGAGTAAAGAGAGACTGCCTGGAGAGCAATACACGTGGAGGTGTATACAGTATACCTGCTTTGACCTTATTCAGTTTAAGCTGGACCGGCTGATTCACCTCTGTGGAGTGTGTCGTTAGATGAATCTGACTGATGGGTGCTGTAGGGATCTTCTGAGCCTTGGGGGCGCTGTCTATGTGCATGTTTGGCTGGGCTCTGTTAGCATTTGACAGCTCCGCTCTGGACTCGCTTCAGCGTCTGAGACGTCATTGTGTTACCTGTGTGGCTGAGTCAGAGGCTGGCTCATCCCTCTGTGTCTGTCTGCCCACTGGGATTCTCTCCACCTGCTTCTATGCAAAGAAGACACAAGTGTTAGGTGGTTTTCACAGCAGCAGAGACAGCGGTGGCACCAGTAGCTCCGAACTTTCAGGACTCTCCACAGTGCTTTAATTGTTGTGCTGTGTGAAAACACTTTGCGTCACTCACACCTCTACACGGAGTGATTCACTATTCCCCAAGCATCCCTGGTCAGAGACAGTCAGTGAAAGGAAAGGTGAAAGAGGATTTGCTGAGAACCAAACGGGGTTGCAAACAGTCAGATTGCACCATGAAGCTGGCGCTCTTGATGCTCGTTGCTGTGTACACGGTGGGAAACGTGAGTGGTATGTCAACATGCAAGACGCTGGACCTGGAGATGGTGAAGAAAAAGCGCATTGAGGCCATAAGGAGCCAGATCCTTAGCAAACTGCGTTTACCAAAAGAGCCTGAGCCGGATCAGGCTGGGGACGAAGAGGAGATCCCCACCACCCTGCTGTCACTCTACAACAGCACCAAGGACATGCTGAAGGAGCAGCAGAATCAGGTCCAGACAGACATCTCCACAGAACAGGAGGAGGAGGAGTACTTCGCCAAGGTGCTACACAAGTTCAACATGACCAGTGAGTACCAAATAACTGACAATAGACCGTCATGTATCGGGCCCACATGGAGAAGATTGCTGATTAACTAACTACAGGACAAAGAATATAAAAACAGGGTTAATCATTAAGGGGAAGTCAACAGGTGTCAAGAAATGTACATAAACAAACCAAAAAGTACTACTTATTTTATTTGCACAGCAGAAATCAGCATGAATAAACCTTAAAGAACCTGCTGGGACAGACAAACTTAGTGGCTCCACCCCAGATTTAGCTGAATTTGCCCGATGGCTGGTGTCAATTGCAATCTTGTCCATAAATTCCCTCAACATGTGTACCCCTGATGATTTCCATCCAGCATCTTCAGGCAGCTTGAGGAGTTCAGAGATCACAGGCGTTACAAGTTAGCAGCAGTATGTGTTGCATCTGGTATGCTGCTCTATGTTGCTTTCGTGGTATCCATGGCATTTTTACTGCTTTATTAGTGCTGTTTGTTTGGCTAGCATGCACATGCTGTTTGTTCAGCCAAATGGTTTTTGGCTGTAATTGTGCAATGACTCCCAACGATTATGATAAACAGATCTTTGTTTTTGTTTTGTTTTGTTTCTTTGCTCCATTGTTCTCTACATGCCTATACTCCTCACCCTATCAGGCAGGCATCCACACTATCCCTCCTTTATCCACCACTTCAAAAGAAAGACTCGAGTGGATGGACGGTGCTCGGGACCAAAGAGAGAACAAAGGAACCTTCAAAACGAAGGGCATGATTTCGTTCTAGTGACATGAAAACCAAAAAGACAGGAGCAAAAAATGGAAATTAGATGAGAGAAGTCATGAAATGCACTCGTTCACCCTCACCCCTCTTTCATTTTCTCTTTTCTCTCTCTCTCTCTCTCTTTCCCTCGGGATTGGGGGTTTCCTGTAACTTGAGCATTGGGGTTTCCCTTGCTTATCCTGTCACTTGTTCTTCATCATATCTCTTTCTCACCGACCATTTTCTCCTTCATAAACACGTCCCACTGCCTGTGGTTACTCGTCTCTGTCTCTTTCTGTGTCTCTCTCTACCTCGCTCTCACTTCTCTCTCCGCTGGGTTTCCTGAGCTTATTATCAGTGTGTTTGCAGCATGTTTGTGACAGGGCAGCTTGGCAGGAAGGAAGGCAGGCTGATGGCCACTGAGATCTTGAGTGACTCAGGTCCGGTGCAAGCGGTGCCCATGGGGAGCATGTGTTTCCTACCTCTGTTGAATGCCAGAGAACACCCATCCAGTGTCTTAACCCTCAGCACAGCTCCTAACAGACTTCCACACAGTAAAGGAAAGGGTGAACGCCAGTTGTACGAGTGTGTGCGTGTGTGTCGGCCTAACAAGAAATGTTTTGCAATTATTAAAAAAAAAAAAAAAAAAAAACCCACACACGCACGCACATGGGGTGTGGAAGACAAGCCAGCTTAAAAGACTGTGTTTGAACAAAGCAATTAAAACAGAATCCAACTGGAGAACAAGTTGTTTTTTTTAATATTCATTAACAATCCTGTTCGTCACTTCAATTTGCGGTTCGTTTTATTGGACGACTCACACTTTCCTGATACCTCAAAACAGCCTGCGGGGATGCATGTTTGTGTGCAGAACATTTTAGAAGTTAACAGTTTTAGTCTCCATTATGATAATTGTGTGGTGGATTAGGCTAAATTCCTCCAGCCAGTTAGCAGTCACATCCGTCCCACACAAATCCACCTCTCCCATTTAACATGGTATCGGTCCAAATGTAATTCAGCTCGTTTACAGAGGGAACTCTTTTCTCCTTTGGAAACTCGCCACGCTGTGCCACTCGGGAGTGAAATGAGTTCACTGCTCTGGAGTAATTATTATATTTAAGAGTGAATGAAGCTGCTACCACCCTACGATGAATAAGAGCAGCAACAGGGGCTGGACAGCGCGTCTAAAACAGGGTGAGCTGGGGAAACGAGACATTGACGAGTGGGATGTGGGAGGGTGGAGCCGAGTGTATGAAGGAGGCAGGTATTTAGGCTGTTGCTGGAATCTGGTTCCTCCCACTGGTAATTACAGAGCTGTCTCCCTACCTGTCACAACAGCTGTCCCCGGCTTACCTGGATAGGCTCTGATTCAACACACAAATCCCCCCCCACACCCATGTTAGTGCGCAGGCTAGGGTGCTATCTTTACCCCTAACTGGAAGAGAGAGGCCTTTTCTCAGCCAAGCATGGAGAGCACACTTTACAGTCAAAGTGTTGTATTTTGATCACACATGAGCTGCACAGTGATAGTCCTCCAGAGACGATGCAAGCTGCGTTAATTGAAAAGTAGAAGTGAGGATTAAGCTTAGCTGTAATTACAGTACTGTAGCAAATATGCTTCTTAGGGGAAGTGACGCAATTTCCTGTTTCGTAAACACTTCTCTAACCCTTAGCACATTTATCTCAGTTTACTCAAACGGAGCTGGAGACGATGACTTTCCGTTCTTGGTGTTGCTCGGTACATCACTGCCAGTTCACCGCTCTTCACATACTGTACACTGTTGTGACGCTCTGTGTTTCCATTCATGCGCTTACAACCAAACATTTGACTCTGCTCTGGGTGGAACCAGTAAAATGTCATCTCATTTCCCTTTACACTGCACGCCAGTTGTTTTCAGTTTCAGTTTGGCTCCGCTACAAGGCTTGAAACACTACCTACACAACGACACAGATGGTGATACTGGTAAACGATACACAAGCAGCCGTGACATGGAGGATCCTGGTAGAGCCTAGATCGACCATGCAGCTCAAGTATGCGTGG
The DNA here is from genome assembly GCA_014281875.1 of Nibea albiflora. NCBI lineage: Eukaryota > Metazoa > Chordata > Actinopteri > Sciaenidae > Nibea > Nibea albiflora. The sequence continues at coordinate 24,073,776 of CM024794.1, forward strand.
CTGTGTTGTAGCTCCTGTCAAAGAGTAATTCTAGGATTTGGGAGAAGAGAATTCAAGCTTTGGCAGGCTGAAGCAGGGTAGAAGTTTTGGGCCTGAGCCAGACACATTTATACACATCTCCAGTTTCTCTGCACCCCCACTCACACTCTTCCACTCCTCACAACTGTGAGTTATATTCATGAGTGCATTCTTCACTTTGCTGTTTTCGTTGCATGTACGCTGGTACAACACCCCTCCCTTCTGCACCTTCTCTCTTTCTACCTTCTGCCTTCCTGCTCTTATCTTTGCATGCCTCCATCCAAATTAATCCTTTGTAATGTAGCGCTGCAAGATTTATGGTGTTAAAGGCTTCGGTAGCTTGGCTCTGGTTTTTATCAAGCTCTGCGGGGGGAATGTTCCTGCTGTCATGATATGGACAGGCTCAGGATTAAAAGTTGCACATATGGGCAGGGATACTGTAAGAAAACAAAACTCTCTCTATGGTCAATTTTACAGCAGCTGGAATAAATGAATGTTTGGCTGCAGCTGAGATTATTGAGTAACACTTTGAATCTGTACGCATTTTTATTTAAATGTGTACAGAAAAACAAAGTTAACTTACAAAGAACTGACTGACTGCACCCAGCAGAGAGCAGATCCCTGCCAGGTGTGTCGGGGGGGCGGCGTGTGGGTGGGGAACAGGCATGTGTCCAGCATGAGGGTAGGAGACAATAAGCAGGTTACATTATCAAGGTGCAAATCTGGGCAGGAACAATTTGAAAAACAAACACCAGCAATGTGAAATGTCAGTTTCAAGGAACATAGGAATCTGCCATGACTCATATGACCGATGATATGCATGCTGTCCATAGTGGAAACAAGATCCCAAACTGAGGCAGTTTACTCACGACCGTTAAAAAACTGGCCGCTTAAAAAGAGTGACGAGTCAGCAGTCAGTTTAAAAACAGAGCAGTCAGCAAAATATGTCTTATATAAAATTGTGAATCACTGCAATCGGGGGGAGGTCCTTAAACACACAGTCACACAAAAAATAAAAAAATATATATGAGAGCACCAAACACACGATCCCCTCCAGGCAGAGATAATGAACATCTCTAACGCACATTAAGTGTTTGTGTCCCATTTTCACAAATCGTGCGTTCTTGTGCCAAGAGAGAGCATACTGTATGTCACTGTCTGCTCCGCACAGACCATAAATATCTTTTAGTGTACTGCTCCTGTCCTCCCCATCTTCACTATTTGTCTTTGTCTAATGAAGTGTGCCTCTGATCCAGATTTGAGTATCTGCTCACAAAATATTCTCATGAATAGACACTGCTCAATAGTTTAGTTTTACTTATTTTGGGTAAAATAATACAGAGGACGAAGGATAGATTATATCTTTATTCATGACATACTGTCCCTTACTGCACATCCAAAAACCTCAGTCAGGTTTCTTTCCTGTTTTATGAAAGGGTTGCTTTTTTTTTTTTTTTAATCACACAGGTAACAATGACACAGACGCCAACAGCAAGAGCAAGAACACCAAAGTCATCCCAATGTACTTCAACATCAGTAAGATACGGGAGAGTGTGGGGGATTACCGCCTGCTGACGAGCGCTGAGCTACGGATGCTCATCAGTCACACTGCAATAGCTGATAAGCAGCGGGTGGAGCTGTATCAGGGCACGGGGAAGACGGCCAACTACCTTTTTTCCCGCTTCATCACTAACCAGTGGAAACACAAATGGCTGTCCTTCGATGTCACAGAGACCCTTCAGGAATGGATACGCAGGAACTGTGAGGAAAAACAAGTTTTAATGTGACATTCACCTTCACAAATAAAGTAACCAAGCAGTTTTAAATGTCTCCATATCGTGAATCTCTCTTTTGCCAGATACCGAGCAGGTTTTCGAACTTCGGCTGTTCTGTGAATGCGGTGACACCAGTAGCGATACTGGCTTCAGTTTCCAGATCTCTGGGCTATCGAGCGGTAGAGGAGACACAGGAGTAATAAGATCCATGACGCAGCAACCACCGTACATCCTGACCATGTCCATCCCCCAAAATGTCAGCATCCACCACAGCTCACGCTCAAAGCGCTCCACGGACAGCGAAGGACACCTGTACAGCGTAAGCAGTCCTACTCACACCACATGGTTGTTGTATTATAGCTAACTGGTAGTTTCAGTGCCAAAACATTACTGCTACTCTTGTTTACCAACTCTGTGGTCATTTTAAAAGGTCTACAGTAAATGGACTTTGCAACCACAGTCGGATGAAGCGCTTTGCAATGTGCCTTCAACCACACACACACTGATGCATGGTGGAGCTGCCGTGCGGCCTGGCCATCAACAGCAATTAGGGTTCAGTGTCTTGCTCAAGGACACCACAGCTGCACAGGAGTACTGGCTGAGGAGACAGTCCGTATTTTGTACTTATGTCAGTACAAGATGTGTGTAATCTGACATCAAAACTACCCAACTAGGCTCTAAAAATGTCAACGCCATCTCATTGCATACCTCACTTTTCTCATGCAGCCAGACAGAGACCTGCTGTGTGAGGACCTTGTACATCGACTTCAGGAAAGATCTGGGCTGGAAATGGATACATAAGCCAACGGGATACCTTGCCAATTACTGCATGGGGTCCTGCACCTACATCTGGAATACTGAAAACAAATATTCTCAGGTACACTGCAACACGTCACTGTAGCATGCAGTCCACATCTGACTACATGGCTGAATAACCCACGGCTGTGAAACGTTTGCAAGCTCAGACTGAAAGTAGCCTCACATCTTAATTCCCTCTTCTCTGTGCTGAAGGACTTACACAACAAGTCTGTGTCTAATCAGATTAAAAGTCATGATTGTTAATTAAGTCATTCATTAAGAAAGTTCGCAAATTAAAGAGATTTTTCTGCTGTTAGTTGGACAAATGGTCAGAAGACGCTGGACTTAATTATTGTAATTATCGTTATTAAAAAGTAATAAAATAACATGCTCATTGTTAATGCCAGTAATCATCGGTAACAGGCCTAATAAACTGCACCACCCTCAGTTGTGTGTCTTCTTAAGCTTGCTTAGTAGAAGTCAGTGAAGTGTCTTTATTCACAAACTTTGCTGGAATATTCATCCCGGGTCTTTATTCTTTTCTGTGGAATATCCTCTAAGATACAGTGACCAGACTTTCCGGTCTGTCTGGGAGTTTCAGGCCGGGTAATCCCGGTTACGGAGCGTGTATCATGTTCTATCATGTCCCACTCATTATTATCTAACCCAATATAAAAATATAAACAATGCAGCATAGGTCTGAATTCAACAGTGATTTGTTTGTGTGTGTATGTGTGAATCATTCATTGTTACCAGCCTGTGAGTCACCTGTCAGTTCAACAGTCGACGTGCTAGAGAGAAAGTCTGTGTTTTCTAAAGAGCTCCGGGAGATTCCTTCCTCTGTGAAGTACCCGGCAGTGAAAGTATTACATTCATGGTGTTGAATCGATGAGGATAAAACAATACACTTACATGTAAGCCAGAAACAGATTTGGTTGCTTGAGAAAACTAAAGTTATCAATATAACCGTGCAGCCTAAAGGAGGTAGAGGGCCTCGCTGACTGAGCCCCATAACAATAAAATATGAATAATCTACTTTTTTAACTGTCAAACCTGCAAAAAGTCCTTGTAATGCAGTTAAATGATGTACAAAGACTGCTCAGGAAGCAATACTTTGTGAATTTAACTCACACTCATAAATCCATTATCTGTTGTGTCGTCTTAACTTCATATAATTGTTCACAGATTTTGGCCTTGTATAAGCATCACAACCCGGGAGCCTCTGCCCAGCCCTGCTGTGTTCCCCAGGCACTGGAGCCACTGCCAATCCTCTACTACGTGGGCAGGCAACACAAGGTATCTATACCACAGCCGAGTAAACCACCTGTGAGGTGAAATGTGTACAGAACATTTTATGTGAAAGCAGATGGTTTGTCACATCGCTGTTGATTTTCGCTTTCAGGTGGAGCAGCTGTCCAATATGAGCGTGAAGTCTTGCAAGTGTAGCTAAAAATACAACACGGCACACTGATCTGCCTCTCCTCAAACACACACACACACACACACACACAAACACACACACAGATGGAAGAAGACATGTTTGAGGCCACAGAGAGGAGTGTGTGACAGAGACAAAGAGGACGAGAATAAGCGGACAGTCATCAGGACCTTCGCGGTCCACCTTTCCTCCTGTGAGCTCTGTCATTATCATGAACGCACATCAAACCGTGGACTTCTTTCTATAGATATTATAGATCATATTTTCTTTGTATATACTATTCCTTTGCAGTAGTAAAAAATATCTGTCTTGAAATGAATTATTTATTTGTTGGAGGGACAGATCTGTAAGATCCATGTATAAAAGTCAAAATAAGCATGTGGATAAAGGATGCCAAGAGACATGAAGAGCAAAATGACCTCGATGGACGAACACTTTTGTTTTCACGGATGATTGGGTCATTTCGGTTTGCCCTGTCATCTGCCTTAAGAGGTCATAGTTAAAGGTGCTAAATCCCAGGTATGAAAACCAGTGGTTGTTGGGGTTTTCCTTGAAGATAATGCCACAGGTGTTTTTGGAGAGACTCACATCGTAAAGGACAGCAGACAACCACAGGGACAGTCCGACCTGGGGAAACTCCCTCCGACTGAGACTGGAGCAGCGTTTTACTCGCTTTGTTTGTCTTTCAACCCACGTGATTTACACAACGCTTTGTTCCTGTCACTATTTTTGTGTTCATAATTGAATGTCAGCTTGTCCTCAAGAAGCCTCCCGTGCTGTCAAAGCCATGAGTAATTTCAGTGGTTGTGATGAGAGTGATGACACCATGTTTTTCTCCCACTCAGGATTTACAGCCAGTTTGTTGTCTTTAGATGGTGAGGGTCAGGGGAAGTGGTTGTGGTGTTGGTTTTAGGTCATTCAGACTCAATACACACATTTGCTGTTTGTTTTTAATCACCATAGTCAATTAGGGGCAATTTATTGCCTTTCAGGTTTTTAACTTCCATCTGAAGTGTGACGATTTTTGCACAAGTCAAGACTTAATTCAGCTTCAATGATTTTTTTTTTCAGTTTATCATATTTTTATAGCACACTTACAGTTTGAAATTTGCCTTTGTAAATTGAAATAAACATTGATGTTAAATTATCACGTCAGAGTGGAATAATTCTGTGAGCAAAATAAAAAAAACCCACATGCAATGTCTCCACTTGTCAGAGAGCCGTCTTGTGTGTGTAGGTATGTGTGTGTGTGTGTGTGTGTGTGTGTACTCCACTTGTCAGCGCACGCATTGCGTATGTGCGAGTTTTAATTACGAAATAAGCACAAACTGAAACACACCTTGTGGACGCTCATGCCGTCACCATTCAGACAGTTTGTCCTTCTTCACAACGAAAGAAAACTTTTATCTTATTGAGTCTGTGACATTTATGAAAAGATGCGACAGTAGAAGAGCGGAAAAATAGGCACGCGTGTGCAAAAAGCTCTCTTTAACTTTAACTCCAATGAGAGAAAACAGTTACATTTGTTTTCATTTAGATTTTCTTAGTCAGTCTGCCTGCTTGGCACTGATGTTATCAACACACGAGATATTTCCCCTCAGTAACGGATGCGCTGCTCGTTTAGGAAGAAGAGGAACTCACGCATGTCAGACACATGGAATTCCTGGAATCTAAGGCCATGTTGCATCGAAGGATGTTTCAGAATATTGCTGGACTTCCCGCACTTACTTGAAATGATCGTCATATAAGTCTAGCTTCAGACCGATTCTTACTCTCCACCATGACTCCAGTATGGATTTGGAGCCTGGAGCCTTTTTCTCAATGCGCAGCTGAAAAACAGAATTAAATGATGTAAAAAGTAATCCCCATCCCCATTCACGGTACAATAGCCATCTCAGAAAACACCACAGTGTCATGGTTTACTGTATCACACAGTTGTTATTGTAAGTCACAGTAACCCATGAAGAAATGAAAACGCTGCTCAGTAGATTTAAATACCGTAGATGAGCAAATCTTCATGCTATGAAACGCTGCAACCCTCGTTTAAGGCTACAGGGCCCACACCCGCCTGAGCAGGAAGCTACTCTTCTTCTTCTACCTCTCTGATGGAGATACACTTCCTTCAGCATGCACACATCATGCCTCTTTCAGCACATTTTTATAAAGCCAGGTTGTGCACGTAGCCATGACTGTCCAGTGTCAGAAGAGAGATCTACCAGTGGAAAAGCGCGGCGTATGCCAGGTGTGTGTGGTCTATTTCTGGGCAAGGAGTGGGTGCCTGTTTACTCTGGACTATGGACGGGCTGAAGAAGAGCAACAAGCTTCACCGATGGCTGAGCCAACATTAGAATTCCCGGACACACAGCCCATTATTGGCACCGCCTTCACCTGTAGGGACGCACGCCATATCAACATTTTTTACTATCTCCTAGCACCTCACTCATCCCCACCCCCACCCTGCCAGCCCCACCCCTCTCAGTACTCAAGGGATTACTGGCAGCCCATGAGGCTGAATTGGAAGTGAGGAGAGCAGGTCCAGACCCGTTGGTAAGTCCCAGACTTAAGGGCAGTGACTACATGGAAAATTAAACACACATACTGTACACATCCACATGAAAACACTGAACCCACTGACACACAGCCACGGCTCAAGCACATCAACGTCAAATGTCTTACATAAGCTGTGTGCTATTGAGCGGTATGAGGGATGCTTGTGCTGCTGACAAGGTGACAGTGATCTGTGCTATCTTGTTCCAAAGCTGGTCATGTTACCCAGCGTTCCTCTGGAAAGCACGGGAATTTTTCTCCCGCGAGCCAGCAACAGAGAGCGCTTGTTTGGAAAGCGGGCTTCGACGGCAGATAAACAAAGTAAAATGAAACATGATCAACATAATTGAATCCTCTTTTATCTCACCTCTCAAAATGATTCAGACAGATCTGCTGCCAGGTCTTGATTTTTAATGGTGCCAAGGCACAATATGTACTGTTTTATCTTGGCAGGGAAATTGGAATTGGAATGCAAAAAGTTTTTTTTTTCCTCCAAGAAAACTGAATCATTACCGAATCCAAACAAGCAGAACACGGATTTTGTTGGAGAAGACAGGCTCGTTGAAATCAGCTTCTAAAAATGCCTGCACTTCCACCTGTTTTACTTTCCCTGTAATGGCCAAACAAAGGGTATGAATGTCAAGAGGCTCATAAATCTATCATGGTGTTAATGGAACAGTCCCAGAGGGAAGTCAAACTCAAGTAGGCTTGTCCTTCTAACCGATGTTCATTTCTCAGCAGCTGCTTCCTCTCCAGCCCCGAGGCTCTTTGTGGGACTGAAGCAAACTGCTGACACCTCCTGCCACAGACTCACGTACATCCCAGAAAATGCTCCATCCAGAGAGAAAAAAGCAGGGGGCACTTGAATCCACCGTACTACGAATGAGTGTTACACAAGAGAAAAGAGCGAAGACGGATGCCTGCAGCATTTCAAGGTCAGGCAGGTGTTCTTTTACCACTAACGCAATCCACGTGCCGGGTTTATACGACTGCATGAGTAACCAGAAAACAGTTCTTTTGTTGCACTTCATCAGAGTGAATAAGTCACTCAATTTTGACATAATTGGCCCTTTAATTGAGCCCATGTGCTGTGTTTTGTCTTCTTCTAGCCGCAAAGAAATGAAAGGCTCTGTTTCATGTAATGCTGCCTGAAACATTTTCTCCTTGTGGCACTTTTACAAGTTCACAGTGAAAACCGATCATGCTAAATGTAAGTCGATTCGCCACACCGCTGGTTTTGAAACGCTATTTTGGGTTCTGTCTTATTACAACATCTATGACATTTGCAATTATACGTCCACTGATCTTTTGCCACAACTGGTCATTAAAAGTGGAGCAGTGGAGCGGCCTGATGTAATTCCTGTGGACTCAGACTGAGCTGACTGTGGCCTTAATAACACACTCTGGTGTCCTGCTGCTGCTCAGCTCTGCTTCACAATCATACAGCTGCTCCAAACCATTGTTGCTCCAGGTGCTGAATCTGTGCAAACACACACACACACACACACATCAACAAACATGTCTTCCTACTCCCACTTGCAACTGTTTTGAAATTTGTTTTTCATTATTTTTATTTTTATTGCAGGCTGACATTTTGTTTTTATCTATTAATAAACCTTTGATTTTAAATGTGATGCATGTATGATGTATCTTTGTCTAAGTGGAAGCCATTATAACAATATTTAATAATACACATATATCTCTAGTTTCAGTTTTACAGTATTTGTGATAGTTGTGTTTGCAATTGCAAATGTTTCCATTGTGTCTTCATTTTAATGTAGCAACGTTGCATAATTATCCTCTCGTGCTTGACATCGTAAGTCCTCAGAAAGTCACTACAGTGTCGACAGATAAAATTAGATATTTTCATTCACTGCTGAATTTGCAAAAGGTTAGTGGTGAGCTGACAGGTTTCCCCCCTCTCCACCTGTCTTGTCTCTACCACCACCCCTCTCACTTCACACCTGCAGTTTAAGCCGAGATGTTTATCGTAGTCTGAGTCATCTGAGCGTATCTCTTCCTCCGTCTCTACTTCTTTCTCTCTCTCTCTCTCATCTTTTTGTTAACCCCTGCTAGCTCTTTGAAGCCTCCCTGGCCATTTGGAGTTATCACCTGAACTAAACAAGGCAAGTGATAGGGGAAGAAAACAGATGTAGGTGAGTGAATGGATGGGCAAAGATGGAATAGAAGACCACACACATCTGCCTAACAGGCATTAAGCTAAAATGTTTTAATGGCTGCAAAATGAAGGGCAAAAAAACAACAACATATTCATAGATGAGATCTTTAAATGTGTTTTTACCAGATGGTGGCCGTGCTCTATTGTCATGCACATAACCAGTAGCTAACATCATAGCTTAATACATGGAGGATCAAAGCAGGAGGAGAAACTCAAAGCCTCTTCAAAGGGAGAACTACAAAGGGAAAGTATGATAAACCATGTGAGAGTGTCTGAGTGTGGTTACAAAGCATGCTGCGCCCTGACTCATTTGCTGGACCTCAGCAAGTAAGAAATGTTTTCTAAAAAAGGAAAGGTACCAATTACATCTCTGGACTGGCTCCTTCTCACAGGACCGCCCCCCCATTTCCTTCCTTCTCAGAGTCTCTCCTCTCTCTCTCTCTGTTGCTGGACAGAGGGGGACAAATCTGCCACTATAAACAGCTACCATCTCCCTCGGTACTAAACAGAGGAGAAGATCAGACTCTGGGGGGCTGAAAAGATAACATCTGCCATATAGATGCTACACCCAGGAGAGGCAGCCTCTAAATAGCAGTTTAATCTTACAACCCCGACTGACGAACATACCCCGATGGGTGACGGTGACGATGTGGGAAGGAAGGAGAACTGGCGAGAGTTGAGGTTGGAGGGTCCCATAATTCCCCCCGAGGAGCCTCTATTGCACTAGCATCTGTAACTCAGTGAGTTTTTAATAGAACAGAAAGTTTGAAGATCTTTACGGGGATTTCTGTCCGTGTTAAAAGCAAAATGCTTATCTACTGTTGTATTAGCTCGTAAACAAACACACAATGTGAAATCGTGTGTTTGTTTCGTTCACTTGGGAACAGAATCATTCTCAGATGGCTCTGCTGTATTATCACCTTATAAAGTCTTTATGGCTGACCAGCAACAACTCTCCTGTTTAGCTCTGTTTTGTTCTCCACCAATTGTTAAGAAAAATAATCCCTTGACTTGTGCTAACGAGATCTCCCACCAATCATCTGCAGGTTTGTATCGTCCACCGGCTTCAAACACACCTGACCTCAAACAATGCCCCAGAAAACCACGCCGTAACGCGGTTATATAACACAGCACTGTTTACACACACACACACGTCTTCTGCATCTCAGTGCTGTGTCACTTCCCTGGAGACGCCGGACTGTTTCTGCAGTGCATTGTTTACACCAGCTTCTGCTGTGAGCTAAGAGAGGCTGAAAGGTTCACATGACATTACGGCTGAAATGATTAGATGAAATATTTTAATCACTCGTCGTTTGACAAAACAAGCAGCTCGGACGCTGAGGAACGAAGGAAACTGTGTAAAAAGTTGATTGTTAGTTGCAGCCCTACATGAAAGGGTCATTATCAGTGGAGATAAGTTCGACCTCATTACCGCTGATTGGATACTTCTTTAAATGATGCATTGTCGGATCATCTGAGCCCTCCATACAGGCTATAAGAACTCCTACCAGCGCAGCAGACGCCATGTAGTGCTCTATATGGTGAAGCGTGAATGATTGTGGACACAGCAAAGTAGTTACAGAAGCCAGAAGGTAGAGCACAGAGGCATGCTGGGAGAGGGGGCGGGGCTCCACCGGTCCAAAAAACCCCATAGTGAGCTTAGCTGAACTGAGGCTGTGACCCTCACCAGTGGGAGTAAACTTAAGTTCACTCACACTCTATTACTCATCCCACTACACACACAAAAATACACCTACACACTCACACACACATAAATAAAGGACAAGGCTACGGACTCCAATTAAGAGAGGTGTGACTAAAGTCACAAATCACAAACTAGTGTTAAAGTGACACACTGGACAGGAAGAAATATCATCGCACACGCTCACACGTATTGTCCGTATCGCACGGTAACCTGACTCTCCTGATTGGATAAAGGGGAGTTAGGGAGGTGTTAGGTTTGTGAGGATAGCTTGGTACCGGGTCTGTTTTAGATTAGTCAGCCGTGATCTGTGGCCTCCTGTGTCAGTGGGGCTCTCAACTGTATTGATGGGCGTACAAGGGTTATGACAGCAGAGAGTCAGGCTTGGCAGCCTGTTCCACCATTGCCTCCACTCAGAGGGACATTAGGTCAGCGTGCCCCCACCCCTCCTTCCTCTCCCCACTGGCTCTGAATTCCCCAATGAACAACACATTCCTCCTTCCCAGTCCCTCTGTTTATGACACGCCATCCTTTGAAGCAGCATTTGAGTGTTTGTGTATGCGTGTGTGTGTGTGTGTGCATGGGTGCACGAATGTGTGTGTGCGCTTGTTAGCCTTGAGCAGCTTAGTCCCGGTGAACGCATAAACGTTTCAGCATGACGCTATCAAACTTGGAGCGTGTGTTTGAGCACATTGCGAGTAGATTCGGAGGCACCTGAGCAGGTATGACAAGGGCATACATCTGTGTGACAGCTGTTTTTCACATCGCTGCGCTGAAGGAGGAATCTAGGCCAATTGAATTACACAGAGAGAGAAGAGAGTGCATGAGAGCGATGGGTGGAGGAGAAAGCTATGAGTCATCACCAAACTTGGGATGCGCTCGTTTTAAAAAGAAGAGATTGAGAGGAGCAGACTGGGTGTTGAGACGAAGAAAAACAAACGAGTTTCTTTTCTAATTAAAGCAGCCCTGGAGCAGAGGGTGGGGGTGTTAGGGAGTTGGGGGGTGGCGGAGGTCAAAGCTAACTGAGTCACTCCTTTACACCCATTTCCTGTGATCGGGGCACTTTGGGAGCGGGCAGCATGGTGAAATTACGTGTTTGGTGTTTGGTTTATGTAATCCTTTCTCATTTATCCTCCCATTCAATGCACTCTCACACGCAATCACGTTATATACACTCACCCACGAGGACATATTCAAACACACCAGTTCATACATGTAAAAGATGTATAATATATATGCACACCTGCTCACAGTGGCGTACTCAATACAAGTCAATCAATGGCTGTTCGTAGCTTCTGTATTTGCTTCATTAAACTTCTCCACTGCTACATTTTAAATGGTGATATAGTCATTTTTATTCCACTACATTTATATTATCCACTGTATGTAGTATATAGTTAGAAGTTACTCTGCAGATTTACCTTAAAACAATATGATTCAGTGTGAAAATAATGCTGCTGCTGCTGCTAAAGCAATCCAATACCGTACATTAGAGGTAATAACTATATTTTAATAGCTAAGTTAAAGACTCTTGGTAATGCAATTCTAATCCAGCACTGCAAATTCAGTCCACTCTGTGCGCTCTGAAAAAACCCCCTGTAGTTGTACACGGCCCTGTCTATGTAAATGAGAAACAAACAAACAACACCAACTTGTTATTCCAGCCAGGTAACATTAAATTACATGCCCACAAACATTCAGCTCACTTTCTAATCTGCCACGATACTCTGCTGTTGTGATGTTACCCACAGTAACAGGAGAGGCGTAAGTATCGCTGTCTAGAGCTGTGCTGGCTCTGAGGAACCGTTTGGTCCTCTCTGCAGGTTAATGAAAGCTTGCAAAGCCACAACCGAGCTACTGTTAGTTTACATGCTATGTCGTTGTTTACACCATATCGTGTTATTTGTGTATGTATAATTCTGGACCCAGAAGCTCTAATGGAGTGTTTTAACACCGTGGTATTGCTACTTTCATTTACTGCACAGTGACAGAACAGTAATAGGGGTGGGAGAAGCTATAACAAAACCCAGACTTCAAACGTCGGGCACCAATTCAAGTCAGTCTATCTTAGCATCAACAGTCCAGCCCTCTGGCACCGCTGAATCACAAAGGCTAGGGCTCCATACGCTGGAACCACGAGGGCTCCACACATGCACAGCACGGTTTCCCTCGTGGCGTCTGAGCAATCTTTGACAAAATCAATTTAAACCGATCAGCTTTTCGACCACAGTGATGATAAAGAGGGAGATCATAAAGCCTGCTGCATTCCACCGATGTCCGGTTACAGTTTGGAGGATGATCTGTGGTAGATTTTATTCACACCACCTGATGAACACATGTGACTGTGAGTGTGGTCTGCATTTTCTTTTAGATAGATCCGCTGGCCTCTGTGCTGCAAATAGGTGCAAATAGGCCATCTGCTCGGGAGAATACCTACAATTGCCTCCCTTGCGTGGCCACCCAAGTGTACAGGATGTGAACTAATACTTTACAGTAAGAAATCATACTCCCTAGAGATAAAAAAAGGCTCAGGGATGAGTCTGGAAGGCACCCAAAGGTCTGTCAGTAGTTAATGCTAACTGACAGGAAAGTCCAACAGTAAGAGCAACAGGAAGAGGAAACTCTCCCCCACAACATCCTGGATGGCCTGCCTATGTGTGAATGGATATTTTCGGACACTGCACAGGCTTTCTGAGTCTGTATTTGTACTTCACAGCTGGTATTGACATGCCAAAGTTTTAGTGTGTCACTGGTGACATAAAAAGCATCTGTGTTCCAGTTTGTGTGTATCCACTATTATGCAGTGGTTGGGAAATTAATGTTGTTCTACTGACAGATATTTACAGTTTGTCTTTAACACTTGCGACATAGAAGTCTGTCTGCATTGCTCGTCTGTTATTGCCGTCTCACCACATCAGACCCCAGCTATTCACGCCACTTGAGACAATTCAGCCCCGTTAGGAGAGGCTGGGGTGGTTTTCTCAACAATCCGTCTCTCTTTCCACCTTGTTTGTGGAGCCCTATGGAAGTCTTCCTTTCCTTTTAAGTCCCATAGTCATCTAATGGTCAGAGTATGCGCACCCAGACATCCTGAGTCACTTATGATGCGGGTTCCTTTCTGTGGGAAAGCTTGACCATGTGTGCCGTGCACGATCGTTCATTGCTCATAAACAGTAGGCGCAGAGCCTGCGATGTAAAATAAACTAGCCGCCACAACATGTCGTCGCTACCGTTAACTAGCGTGAAAACAACAACCACACTGCCAGATGAAAGAGCTGCAAGCGGGTCACACAACTGCTCTGCTCATGCGCCACTGCCGCTTTGATAGATAATCCAAGGGCTCTTTCTTGTTTTATAAGCTCAACTGCTCGAGGGTTGCCGTCTGGCACATCGTGGGTGTGATGCGGAGCCTGTCACAAAGCCGGTGTTACCTCCAGGTGAAACAAGCAAACAAACACTGCACTGTCTGCCTGAAGTCAGCTGTTGGTGACTTCCGCAGCCTGAAATAAGCACTGAGAAGGTGTCGATTGAGAAAAATAAAGCGACCTGTGACTGGGTGACATCACATGTGCAGTTAAATGGAAGATTTTTCTTTCTTTTTTTACCCACGGTGGGTTCAGTAGGATGGTTGATGTCATAGGGCGATGTAGAGTAGCGTCTGGGGTGGTCACTGTCTATAAATATCATACTTGGGGTGTTCCTCGTCTCTCTTTCCTTGTACTCACGTACAGTATGTAACAGCCTTTTCACCTAAAACATCGACAGCCTCTTGACTCAGTGTGTCTATTTCACATCCTCCACCGTCTGCCCCGCTCTATCTATCTGCATTCCTCTGTGCACGTTTCTGTCTTTCTCTCTCAGGCACACAGACATTGGTCTATTTGCTTGAATTTCTCATTTCCTGTTTGGGGTGTGTATCCGATCCCTTGTTCTTGTGCCCAGCACACATCAAACACTCATGCTGCTTAAAATGAGAATAAAGAGACAGAAAGGAGGATACAAAGAAAGCATATAAATAAGGGAATGATGGCAAAAGTACGTGTGAATGGGAGAGGGGTGTGTGTGAAGAATCAGGATGAACATCTGAGGAAAGTGGAAGGAATAATCCTAACTTAGACAAAGACACAGTGAAACAAACAAAAAAAGAAAGTAGTGGTTAATTATCATAATATCCACAGATATACACAGATGGCCAAATCAGGCCAAACAACCGAGTTTAGACCACATAATCGTTTTTCATTCTAATCTAATTTTTAAGGAATCTGGGCTGCTTTCACTTCCCGTAGCAATTCCTTTTTATTTATTGTAATTATCTGTTTAGTCCATCATTTTCTAAATTCCCTTTAACAGGCCTCTGGTGCCAGTCGATCGGAGAGAGGCTGCTGGGAATGAGCCATAAAAAAAAAACAAAAAAACCCAACAACCTCCCATAGTCTGCTTCACATTTCCACCATCAGGAACAGATTCCATTCAGACTGTGTGTGGGCTTACACTCAGGTATGGAGCCGCGGTTTCAGTGGCTAATGCAGCTACCCTTACTGTATTAGTTAGAAAAAAAACAGACTTGACATGACTTGTATTCGCTCGTAAGGCTAAACCGCCTGCTTGATAGGAGAATAATTCTAGAAATGAGCCACAGGCCAGTGCATACTCGCAGTAAATATGATGATAAAACCAAACGCTGCTTTTAGCACACTTAACACACAGCTCACAAGGAAATGGCGGCCGTTCCATTTGACTCTAAAGAAGACGTACCCGGTGTCGAAACATTAGTCATTCGTCAAGTTTTTCCCGATACAACACTTATCAAAGTGCTGACAGTGCTGAAATAAAACGGGATGTTAATGACGAAGGATGGGAGAATCAGCTGAACACATTTTAGACGCTCAATTAAAATTGCGGAATGGAGCAAACAACCAAGTTTATCTTTGTGAAAGAAGTATCAGTTCTTCCTGTTTTTACAACAGGAAAGAAAATGTCAACAAATTGTTTTATCAAACTAGCAAAACTTACATTTAGTGGTTATTATAGAGCACAGAAAAAGGCTCTTATTTAGGTTTGTAGGTAGATAGCTTCAGTTGAGTTCAGCTCAGCACAGAGCACCTTTTAATTCACGAGTCCAAAATGTGTGTAGAAAAAGAAACAACCAAATATTTTGCTAATCTGTTGAATCATTAATTACTTAAATAAAATCATATCAGCTCACCGGGACTTACACTGCAGACAGTTTCATTGCAAGCACCGAAAGTAAGAACCTTACTTAAAGCAGCCCTACAAGAAATGTAAACAGACTCTCAACAAAATATACACAATTGCTTTCTATAGCCTCCTCCAGTCCCCACCCCTGCGCACCCTGTTTAAAAGTCCAAGAAACACAGCAGAAAACAGAAGAGGTTTTAATGTGGAGAGGTAAAAGCAGCAGCAGATTTTTTAGGCAGGTATGCATCAGGTTTATTTTTCCAATTACATGAAATTTCCAACTCCTCACTCCCCCTGTAGCACATATAACTTCAGTGAATGTGTGATGTGTCATTTCAGGATGTTGATCTGCCTGCTGACTGATGCCTACACCGATCAACAGGAGGTTCCACCGGGACAGGGAGGAGAGACTTTGTAATGCTGCCGTAAAAAGCGAGCAATCACTACTATTTGTAGAAACTATAAACTAAAAAAAAATATATAGGAAAAGATCGGCCAGATCTCTAAAGCAAGCACAAGCCAGATAGAGGGATATAAGAAATAGGAGGAAGGGAGGAGCCCAAGTGGATGAGTTTTTCTTCCTGATTTATCTTCAATTTTGCTTGAAGTCTTTTGCCCTGCCCGCTAGAAAAACATATGGTTCAAATAAGTACGACCACCCCCCCACAGACCCCCTGAAGTCATGCTCTCATTAGTGAATTATTTGGAGAGAGTGGAGGGGAAACAAGACTTGTCCTGCTCGTACAAAATGCAAAGTCTGACCTGGTGGTTAAAGGGATGGAGTAAGAGAGTTTGAGGGGGGGTGTTCCAAACACTCACTACGCAACAGTCTTACATGCTACAGGATAATATATAGTAAGAGGGTTTGGATCAGGCCTATGTAACATATACTGCACTCACTCTGAGGCCTCATCATTCATTGGCTCGCGACCCTGGAATGTCACTCACATTCCCCATGACCTTCATCTGTCTCTTTCTCTGGTTGCTCGTATATCTCCGCGCTCCTCCATTTGTGTTTGTTTTAACTTTCTCAGGACCCCTCCAAAGCCCACGCTCATGCATCGTACACCCATGAGGACTGCAATCTCCCTCCTCCATCCTTCCAGCCAGCCAGCAGCCAGATTTTCACTACCTCTCTCCTTCCCACACCGTCTCTCCCACTCACTGTCTGCGTTTACTCTCATGTGGGGCTGAGGCTGTAACGTCAGCTCGTTCTTAGTCAAGCTGTGTGCGTGTGTGTTTTCCTCTTTTTAGTGTTACTAGTAAAACCATCACACAGCTAGACGTATTATAGCTCAGAGAAAAGGGCGACTCATAGATAACCCTGTTTAGAGAAAGTGAACTTATGCACTGTGTAGCAAGTGTTCGACAGGGGTCATGGTGAGTCACCCGACAGTTGGGCCTCTTACTCTTCACTGCGGGATGTCGCTTGTGAGTCAGGGCAGCAGACTGGACTAGGCTGTATCCTCTGTGTCACATGCCTCTTCTGAGCGTCTCTTATTCTTGTTGAACTTCTAACCCTAGCCATTTAAAACCCAAACACACCAAACCACAAACCTACATCTCAAATGGTTGACTTTTCCTTTCTGGTAAGGCCGATGTCCCTGTCCTGACTCCACTGACCTACTTCTTCTTTCTGATTACTGACAGTAGAGTTTCTGGCAAAGGAACAAAGTTTCACCTTGGATGGGTGATTTTTTTGCAGACCAGTTATTTGAGGCTGAGGTGCGTCATATGCCATATGTGAGTGATTCAAGTTGAGGAGTTATGCACCTGTGCCATGTTTGTCCCCTCATTAGCGTATCTGTGGTTGCTGGAGGCCGACATTGCTGCGTTTAGGTGACAGGAAACTTCCACTGCAACTTCCTCAAACCCTTCACGCATCTGGGAGAAGTCCAAAAGTAACTGTGAGTGCCGTGGTACTTTTGTGTCACAGGAGCCCGGACCTTCATTAACTGGAGTTTTATTGCAGTTCAGCCAGAGAGGGATAAAATTAAAGTAGAGTAATCATCCCAGACAAGACAGAGGAAACTGGCTCCCACATGAATCATTAACCAAATCTTTCACTAATGATTCGGTTGTAACACATTACTCACCATTTGGATTTTTTCTGGTTAACCTCACACGAATGAAGTTCACTCTATCAGCAGTCTTGGTCACCAAATAGAGTCAACCTATGATGTAGATTCATGTCAGTATTTCATGAATGTACACTGACCCCTGCTGGTTAATGAATTAAGAAGTAAAATACAAATTCTACATGATATTTTCTACCTAACTCGGCTTTGCCTCAAACATATCCTCCAACACATATACTGTATTTAATTAAAGCAATGGATTATTGGGAAACACAAAGTTCGTCACGTTTTAACACAGTGTGTGTTGTGTAGTTTAAGTAGTAGTTTAATAGAATAAATCTTAACAACACTATAATTACTAACTAATGATAAGTTTTCTGAACAGCTAAACCAGACACAGTGTCTGGTTTTATATATTGATATACACAATTTTGTATATACTTTTTTTATTTGTACATATTTTATTTATATTTACCTGTATTATTATATTTTAAATGTAACGGCCACTTCATTTTATTTTACATACATTTAGCCGTAATCGTCCTCTAATCGCTAATTGAAACTAAATTTTAAAAATAATAATCATGAAACAATTCGAGCAAAAAAAACAAACAAAACAAAAACAAAACAAAAAAGGTCACTTTGCGACCTTTGCGACTGTGCTGTTGCTTTACGGCAGTGAGAAGAAGATGGCGGAGGGAGATAATGATGCAGAGCTGCTGAAGGAGAAGGCGAATAAGTTCTTTAAAGGTGCGTTTACACACCTGTCAGGTCACTGCCTTTCACCAGCTGCTCACAACAGACAAAGACGTGACTACCGAGTGCGGCAGCGACGGGACTGTGCTGCCACACGCTCCAAACGGAGCCGCTCGCTAACGTTAAGCTAAGCTAACGGCATGCTAACCCATTCATTGGATTAGCCGACTGAGCTAACGCTCGGCTAGCAGCTAGCAGCTACAGCGGCGGCGTTAACTCCACGCCGTCACGCGTGTCGTGTGTAGTGGACCGCCAACGTGTTCACACGTGTGTCATAGTGTGTGTGTGCGTGTGTTTGTTTTAGCCGCCCGGCTGCGCTCAGCCCCGTTTGTTTGTATCCCTGCGGTGTAATCAGATTACTCTGTAGCTTTAGCTTCAGGTTTACATACAAATCCTAGAATCTTCTGTTAGCCGGCGGGCGCGTGTGAGCTGCAGCAGCAAGGCTCAGCCACACACACACACACACACACACACTCAGGCTACATTTTAAGTTATTCCAACCGGCTCTCACGGGTCAGCCGTTTATTTTCAAACACCAACCGTCATCTAACGGCTGCTTCAGCTGCCTGTCAGCGTGCACAGATGTTGTGTATTCACCACATCATCATCTGACTGGTGTCATCACACCATGCTTGATGTACTACAGGTTGAAGTTTGTGCGTTACCAGGGCAGACACCCTCGATGAGTCAGATGAGCAGATGTGGACGGCTGTTATTGCCTGTGATTTTCCATTTTCTCTCGGATCGGTTTCTATTTCTGCCGTTTAGACGTTTAATTATTTATCCTCGTTCCTCTTTGACTCTCTCATCTGTGCCTCAACACGTGAATTTCCCCTCTGTGGGATCAATAAAGAGGTTATCGTGTCTTATTATTGCCTTTTGAGACGGCTTAAAATAAACAACGGACAAGGTTACATACTTACTCAGAATTAAGCTGATTAGAGCTCTAATTAAATTCTATGTTGTTTACTAGTAAAAGGCACTTCCACGATCTGAAAACAATGTTTCATTTCTAACTGCAAATCATTGAAATAAAAACTTAAGTCATCGTAACAAAATTAAGAAATTGACGCGGTAACATGAACCCAAATGTCGTTTAATTTTTTTATAATTTTTGATGATCTTTGTCGAACCACAGAATCTGACACTGTTAAGATGCCACTTTTGTTTTTCAGAGAAAGACTATGAAAATGCAATCAAGTACTACTCCGAGGCCGTGGACCTCAATCCATCCAATGCCATCTACTACAGCAATCGAAGCCTGGCGTACCTACGCACGGAGTGCTATGGTTATGCCCTGGCTGACGCTACGAAGGCCCTGGAGATAGACAAAAATTACATTAAGGGATATTACCGCCGTGCCACCTCCAACTATGGCACTGGGCAAGTTCAAGGCTGCACTTAAAGACTACGAGACGGTAAGAAGCATCTTTGATTGTCGGTGGCTGCACGCTTTCAGGCGTCATGTCGTCTGAACCCAGCATGCAGGAGACGTGAGCAGCGTGTACAGTAGAACTACATGTTTTCTTCTCATCTCCTCCAAACAAAGAGCTCTCCGGTTCACTCTGTTGATGTGTCACCATGAGTTAGCCTCTTCACGTTGCCTGAAATAGGGATCATCCTTTAATCCAGTCGTGGTGCCAATTAGATCCAGCGTGAAGGCACTCATACCACAACTAATTTGGTGCCTATTGTTGTTCGTGCTGTTCACATAATAAGCAATATAAATATACCAGGGCTGTGGCAACAAAGACGTCTAAAGCTCAGTCATAGCAATTCATTGCACGAACTAAGCACCATGACAACAGAAAATGAGATACTTATGAAGTTATGAGGTTGGAGCTAGATTTCTGTGTATTTATAGACCTCTGAAAGTCAGAGGAGGAGACTCATTAACTGAAGAATATTTATCATCCAGTAACTCTGCATGTTTAATAAACCTTCATACACTTTTCTTACTGTGTACATTCGTGTTCTTTGCAGCTACACTATGATTCACTATGCCCACTTCAGTGCCGGTTGGTGACTAACGGTGTGGTTCATTCATGTCATTTCCTTGCTCTGATAACAGGTAGTGAGGGTCCGACCAAATGACAAGGATGCAAGGATGAAGTATCAGGAATGTAACAAGATTGTGAAGCAGAAGGCTTTTGAAAGAGCCATTGCCAGCGATGAGATAAAAAAGTCTGTTGTTGACTCACTGGACATTGAAAACATGAGTAAGTTTCCTGTGTTACTGTACAAAGAATAAAAAGTATATTAAAAATATCCCAGTATAAATATTTCTAACAATAGTGTGCTTGAAATAAAACAGGAAGTAATGATAACAAAATGTGATTTGATTTCACATCTGTAAATAAAATCCTTCCTTGCAGCGATCGAGGATGACTACGTCGGCCCAAAACTTGAAGATGGGAAGGTCACATTGACGTTCATGAAGGAGATGATGGATTGGTTCAAAGACCAGAAGAAACTGCACAGAAAGTGTGCTTACCAGGTGAATGTTTGTTCATAGGAAATGCACTCACTGACAGAAACATACCTGCGTGTCTAATTTAACTTTTTTGTACTCTCTGTTTCAGATTTTGGTGCAGGTTAAAGATGTTCTATCGAAACTACCAAGTCTTGTTGAAATCACATTAAAAGAGGTGAGGACATGGCAGATACTTATAATTATATTCTATTATATTTACAGCTCTATGATATGACTGCGCGGGTTAGAGAAGAAAACATGCAAGTTTATTTTATTATTGTTTTTATACTTTATACTTATACTTTTATACTAATTTTGGTGACTGTTTCTCTTTCAACAGACAGAAAAAATAACTATTTGTGGTGACACACATGGGCAGTACTACGATCTCCTCAACATCTTCAAGCTGAACGGCCTACCTTCAGAAACCAACCCTTATGTATCCTTTCTTTTAGCAGACATGTATCTGTTTTGAAGATGTGTGTGTCCTTGTTTGTACCGTTTTTGTCTAAACAGCCAAAAGCCCCAAATCCAGAACTCGTGCGTCATCATGCTTAACCACAGAATTCAGCTGTTCAATGGCGACTTTGTGGATCGTGGCTCTTTCTCTCTTGAGGTCATTCTCACCCTGTTCGGCTTCAAGCTGCTCTACCCCGACAACTTCCACTTGCTCAGGGGTGAGCGCCCTCTCAGTGTGGATGCATGCGTACCATCTGCATGCCATATCAATGTCTCATACTTGTAGTAAAATTCAAAGCACGTTACTGAAGTTTATTTATGTGCTTTGTGTTTAATATATAAAGTTGTTTAACCAAGAGTTTTGCCTGCAGGTAACCACGAGACGGACAACATGAACCAGATGTATGGATTTGAAGGGGAAGTCAAAGCCAAGTACACAGCCCAGATGTTCCAGCTGTTCAGCGAGGTCTTCCAGTGGCTGCCTCTTGCACAGTGTATCAACAGCAAAGTACTGGTAAGCAGAGCTAGAGGCGAGCAAGTTAGAAAGATGCATCATATGGGAGAGGATCCCAAATCTTACTGATGACTGCTGTTCTTTTTACAACCTTACTGCTGCAGTGGTTTGATGTGTTGTACTGTGCACGCAGTCCTAATAAGAATCTCCATCTCAGATTATGCATGGTGGACTGTTCAGCGAAGATGGTGTCACATTGGAAGACCTCAGGAAGATTGACAGGAACAGACAGCCTCCAGACTCAGGTAGGGTCAGACTCTGAACGCAGCATCAGTATAAAACTGGCTCTAAGTAAAGAAAGGAGGTACATTTCAACACCTTCCTCCTCTTTCACAGGTCCCATGTGTGACCTCCTCTGGTCAGATCCACAGCCTCAGGTCAGTTCCCACCCACCCAGCACCTCATTAGATCTATTGGGTTTGTGTGAGGAAGATGTGGTCCACTTCTCTTTTGAATTAAGATTTATTGTGTTCACCTCTCCCTCTCGCTCCCTCCCTCCCTCTTGTGGTCATGCAGAATGGCCGGTCCATCAGCAAGCGGGGAGTGAGTTGTCAGTTTGGGCCAGATGTGACAGAGCGCTTCCTGGAACAGAACAAGCTGGACTTCATTGTGCGTAGTCATGAGGTCAAAGCTGAGGGCTACGAGGTCACTCATTCAGGGAAGTGCATCACCGTGTTCTCAGCACCCAACTACTGGTATGTAATCATGCTGACTAACTAGCTAAGAGTGTTGACTCAGCTGTTACTCTTTATTTTAAAGGTTTTATGTTGTGGTCTGTCTTCCCTCAGTGATCAGATGGGAAACAAAGGAGCTTATATCCACCTCAGGGGATCCGACCTCAAGCCAGAATTTCACCAGTTCACTGCTGTGGTCAGTATCCTCCTCTTATTGTTATGCTCATCACGACCACTGAAATGCTTCATTGTACTGATGTTGAACATGGCGTTAGTTTAATGTAGTGTTACAGTGACCTCTACTGGCTTTACAGATTTAAACAGGACCAGTACTCTTTGTCTTATCTTCTTATTTAGATGTCAAATTCATATGAAAGTGAAAAGTTCAGTTGATTAAATGTTTAAAGAACCAACTGAGAAGAGGACTTATCGTCACTTCTTTCATAATCACATAAAAATAACATTTTTAACTACTAATATTTGTCTCTTCTCATTCTCTTTTACAGCCTCATCCAAATGTCAAGCCCATGGCGTATGCTAACACGCTAATGCAGTTGGGGATGATGTAGAGGCCCACCCAATCTGTCTGTGACACTGACGACCTCCCATCTGACCCGAACCATCCCACCTCACTCCCTCCTGCTCGGACATGCTCTCGTTCATGCTTAGCCTAAGGGATCCCTCTCCCCGACAAACTTCCACTAGTTGTACGCAGAAAGCACGCGGTGTAGTTGAGTTGGGAAGAGATCACTTACACCAGCCCAGTTCAGAACTGGGTATGTTCTTTCATGTTATCGGTTAAAACTGGAAAAATCCCCTTTCCACTGTCCACTTGCCCACTCCATATTTGTCCCATCACTGGGTAGAAACCAGCCCTGAGAATTTTAGATGGAGCTGCTTGGTTTTTAAATGTCGGATGTACTTTTGACAGATGGGATGAAATAGCTGGTATGTACCAAAGATTTGTAATGAAAATGATTGTTCAGTTTTTACAAGGATCATCTTGTGATTCTGAAGCCTAGCATTGTCCTGTTGGCCTGTGTACACAGCTTAGAGCATTGTAAACTGGCTTAAGAGCAGCATGTCTATCAGTGTTAATAACAAAAACAAATGAATAAATAACTGACATGTTGTGCCGTACAACATGTCAGTTATTTTTTTTCTTTCACTTTACAGGAATACAAAATGGTTACATGTATCATCCCAGTCCCAAAAAATAGATCGATTGTTTCTGGGTACACTCTTAAAGGTGCTGTTTGCCATTAGTGGTGTATTTACTTGGTTCGGTCATGTAGCTGGTAACATTTATTTTGCACTGCTTCCCATTGAGGAAGATACTGCTGCTCTCCATGTTTTCATCCTTGACAGTCATTGTGCCACTCACCTGGCAGCTCCCGCACAGTCTACTCTCCAAACCAGCTTTGGTGTAAGGCAAACACTGATGGCACTCTAGTCTCCAATACGTGTTTGATTACTGGTGACTTATTACCCCCCATCTGTGGATTTCTTCTTCAGTACTCAGACGTCCGAAATGCAATCCTGTCTTGAAACGCACAGCTGCATTGTCCAGTGGCCCTCAACTTTTTAGATAAAGAAATACACTAACGTGTATGTATATATACTGTATCATTTAAAGATTCCGTGTAATGTTTGGAGAAAATTATTGAATAAAAAAATGCAGTCCAGTGATTTTAGACACAAGCTGGTTTCTTATTTTATGTCAGATTGTCTACACTTGTTTTGGGGTTTCAATAACATGGTGTCAAGATGTTAAAGGTCCACTGTGTGGGATTTAGTGGCACCTAGCAGTGAAGCTGAAAATTGCAACGAATACTCTCCCACCCTCACATCACAGTCTATTTTGCTTGGGAAGGTTCCTGAGTGGAAGGTATTAATCTAGCCACCATGAAAGTAGCTGTTCGAATGATTTAGCTGTTAAGGAAAAGAGCTTCAGTGCTTCCTTTATTATCTCCTTTAGTACAGGATACACCATGCTTTGTGAAAGGAAAGGAGGTAATGCCGTCCCACAATTCATTCACAATAACATAAAATACATTATTTAAATTATTTATTCATAATCAAGTCCTATTTCCACCGGGTTGTCCACATTTATATATCCTACATGAAACAACACGGTCAGAGCGAGCAGGGAGAATTGTCGCCAATGTGCGATTTGTAGTCCATCTTCTGAGCTTTGTAGTTTTACCACAGATCGTATCACATAAGGACAGTCTATTGTAAGTGCTAGTCGGATTCTCTGAACACCGCGGCTGTCGAGGTCAACGAAAGTGGTTAGGAAAGGACTTAGGAGGTACTTTTTCTGACTATTCGACCGTAACCTGCCTGTGAAATTCACATAAAAGGCCATACCTGAAGCCAATGTTCAGTTTGTCCGTTCTGGGCTACTGTAGGAAAATGTCCGTTCAAGATGGTGGACTCCATTGAAGAGGACCCGCTCTCACTGTAGATATAAAGGGTCGTTTGGAGACACAAAATCATAATGATTCATATTTTCAGGCGATTATACACTAATACAAACATACTAATGAATATTTTGTTAATAGATAATCCTAAATCTTTAATAAATTACGAGATTAACGCGTTAACGCGGAGCTTCTTCCTTATTTGGGTAGGCATAGTCGCGCTTATTTGACGTCACGAGCCTCAACAGCTGATCGTCAGTCGTCAACTATGCGCCACGAGTTGACAACACAGCAGCACGAGTTTCACCTTGTTGTGAACCCAGCTGGACACGAGCACAACATCCGCGAGGACACAGACACGGACACCGACACCGACCACCGAGATGCCAAAATACTGCTCGGTCCCGAACTGCAGGAGTGACTCCGGGAGCGGGAGCGACAGGAAGAGCTTCTACAAGTAAGGCTGCGTTAAAGTTTAACGAGCTGGGAGCGTCAGGTAACTTCACGTCTCCCCGTGTGATGAGTCAGGGTTTAACGAGTGTACTCATGAAGGATCAGCGTGTACTCATGAAGGATCAGCGTGTACTCATGAAGTATCAGCGTGTACTCATGAAGTGTCAGCGTGTACTCATGAAGTATCAGCGTGTACTCATGAAGTATCAGCGTGTACTCATGAAGTGTCAGCGTGTACTCATGAAGTATCAGCGTGTACTCATGAAGGATCAGCGTGTACTCATGAAGTATCAGCGTGTACTCATGAAGTATCAGCGTGTACTCATGAAGTATCAGCGTGTACTCATGAAGGATCAGCATGTATTTTTTTGATGACCTGCTAAGTTTGTGTTTAATTCTGATTTCTGGACTTAACATATATTTCAGATTAAATTTTAAAAATGTGCAGTTGAGTGTTATTTTGTGAAGGTGAAGACAGGAGCAGCTGCCGGGACAACATGGCAGCAGTCATGATGATTATAAAGAGTCCTCTGATCAGGAGAACAGAAACCTGTTTACAATGAGAAGCAATGCAGTGGTCGAGCTCTGCAGTAACTGCTACCAGCGATGTGTTTTACTGTGTAATATGAGAGTCAGAAGGAGAAACACTTCTGTTGGTCAGGTGTGTGTACACATACTGTACAGATATAAATACAGCTACAAAACAAGGACAACAACAGATAAATCTATTTAAATAATAGCACTTATAGACGGATTTAAATGTGTTTTTAATTTATTTTCAAACATAAATCCAGTAAAAAGAGTCAAATAATACACACAATATTAGAATATTAGAGACATCTATCACAAGATGCAGCCTCAGAAATCACCAGAGCTGGGTTGCATTACACTGTACAGAGTGTGATGGCACAAGCCAAAATGTGATGAGTCCGCAGAGTCATCAGTTACCTGATCGCAGTCAGTTCTGACGCTCTGATTTTCCAGCGTGTGAGGCAGTTTTTATGCTTCTAGACATCGACTTCACTGTCAGCTGTTCTCTTCTAGGTTCCCTCTACAGGACGCGGCCCGGCTGCAGCAGTGGCTGAGGAACATGGGTCGTGAGAACTGGACTCCCTCTCGACACCAGTATATCTGCCACGAACACTTTGCACCCTCGTGCTTTAAGGTGCGGTGGGGCATCCGTTACCTTGAGAGCGATGCTGTGCCCACAGTCTTCCAGGAGGCCGAGGTAAAACACAAAGAGACACACACAGTCTCTCTGAGCTAATACTACACTGCCATTATGTTGTTGAAGTTGATTATTTTAGTGTTACTTGGCCTGTAATTTGTCTCAGCTACACAAAGCTCTATTCTAAATGTATCTTTCTGGACCGTCGACATCATCGTGTTGCTTCTGATAACACACTCTTGCTTCTTTCTAGAAACGGAAAGCTGCTGATCACACTGAGAAGAAGCCCAAGCGTCTTCGAGCCAGCAGTAACGAAAGCGTGACGGTGTCAGATGACAGGTCGGTGACTGTTGATGCTGCTGAGATGGAGAGCACGTTGCACACGGTGCACCTGTACGAGATCACTGTCGACCCATCGCAGCAGGCAGAAACCAGCCTGGTGGAGTCGAGCGATGTTGGTGTATCTGACTGTTCTCTCCAGGCTGACATAAACTCGCTGGCATCAGCGGACGGATTCGAGGCGGGCGCAAATTTCCCTTTAACTTTATTCCAGACGGTGAATGATCTGAGTAGCGGTGGCGAGAATACAGAGGTGGTAGTGATGTCTGAATGCCCTGCTGGCGAAGGGCAAGATGAGCTTGTGAATAGAATCACTGCTGCCATTTTGACTCAGGGCCACGGGCTGGTCATGAACGACTCCACACTTGGCTGTACAGATGAAGCTGTGGCTTCTCTCTGTGTTGAAGATGTGACTTATACCACAGAGGAGTTCTCAAATGTCCACGAAGGCCAGGAGACTCAAGCCATCGCCTACTTCGAGACGATACCCAGTGTTTTCCCCAGTGAAACCGCGACTCAGTTCAGCTACACTCCCGATACCGTGCTGTCATCTGCTCTGAGCTCCAAACCTATCACATCTACTCTGCCGATAGTGTCCAAGCATGTGCCACCTTCCCCCACGTCCCTGGTCCTCACTGTGGAGAGACTGGACAGAGACGACGGAGAGGGAGATGACGGCCAGTCAGACGATGACGGTGGCATAGAACAGCAGGATCGCCAGCTGGAGGAGCACTGGTGAGCACTGACTTAGTTTCAAGGACGTGTTTCAGAAAATATTCATGATTAATACTAAAGGAGCTTACCAAGAGTTAAAATCTGAGTTAAGTTGGCAATATCTTTTATAATCTCGCTTCATTTCTTACATGAACAGCTACCATAAGAACAGCTTGAGTAAAGAGCAGCTGGAGGCGATTGTGGCCGAGCTGCAGAAGAAGGTGAAAGTGCTGCAGCAGCGACACCGCCGACACCTGGAGAAACTCCTGGGCCTGGAGAACACGGTCAGCCAGCTGAGACAAAGCAACCTGCTGAATGAAGAGCGGCTCCAGCTGCTTGAGAGGGTGAAATATTTAGTCCAGATTTATTTATTTATTTGAAAGCAGTGAGCTCAGCCAGATGACAGCAGTTTTGTTTCATTCGGCGTTTGCCGTCTCCTCTCTCTCAGGCTTACATACAGACCAGCGCGGCCGTGTCAGATGTCGGTGAGACTGTGGCTATCATCTATGAAGAGGACGATGCTGCGTACTTGTATACTCCACTGAACAACGCAGATGAGAAACTGTGAAGCCCGACTGACTGCGGACGTCCCATCTGTGTGTCCGTCTGCTGCCCACTGTGCCAAAAAGTGACATGGCAAATACTACCTGATGTGTTTTATTTTTAGTTTAACGAAATAAGACCTGTGTATGAAATGTGGCAGCCTGTTCTATCTGCAGTGAGCTTTGCACAAATATGAATGAGCAATATGGGACAATGTTGAATGTAGTTTTCTCCCCCTCTTTCTTTCTTTCAACCACTTTTCCTTTGACTTGAAGTATTTTTGTTAGTAATAATGTACATATCAAATTAAAAATAACTTCCATAATATTTAGGGCTGTGCTTCATTCTTATAGTTTCTGCACACATCAGCTATTAAAAGAACTAAAACTATTTAAAATAATGTCTTGGACATTTTCGTAGCAGCAACAAAGGCAAAGAGTGTTCACAGTAATCACAACCTGTTGAACGACCAGTTCATCAGGTTTGAACTCGTATGTCCAAACAATACGGAGCGATTTGACGTCTGAGGGTTGGGTCAAATAATTTAGCCTCGAGTTTCGGAATGAAATCTGAAAGAACACCAGCAGGAGCTGTGCAGACACATTTCTTTTCCTTCGTAGCATATTTTTATTCAAATACCTGAAACTCACGGAGGAACAGTGCCATAGTTTTACAGAAAGGACCCTGATGTGTAAATTATCTGGTTAACTGTACCTGTAACATGTAACTTCAGCCTGTGTTCATGTTTTAAGGTCGTATTTCCCTTTGCAAAGTCATCCAGATTCAAATCTGTGCATGATGTAAGACAGTGAGTGCTTTCCTGCGTGTGGACTCTCTTTCCACCAGATGGCAGTAGATGCAGCTGTTTCATGGGGAAGTTTAAGATTTGACACACATGTAAAGAGACAGATCAGCCTTTCTGTTATAACGCACCTGCATGATTATCACTCTCTGTTTAGACTCTTTCTGTGGGGGAAAATGAAAGAGGAGACACTTCTGATGCAAAGAGAGGAAAGCTGCAGCGTCATGTCTTCTGTCTTCCCGACTGACTTCAGGAAGGTGTAACTGTCAGTTGACTAACACTGGCTGTTTATCGGTGTCTGATTTCTAAGACAATAATTAGGAAACTCTTGATAAACAAACTGAACCAAAAACGCAATTATACCACTGAAAATTAATATCTCAAAGTGTCCTGCGAGGAGTGGAATGACGAAGCAATATTATTCTGGGACGGATAATAAAAACTAACAGTCGGTATGAGGACGCCTGAGATGAGTGCACGGGGATTGTTTTTCCTCCAAAAAAGAATACCGCTGTGATTTTTTAGGCACATTTTCTTTCAACAGAAAATAATTTCAGAGGTAGAAAATGAAACAGAACCATGCTGCTTCCTCCACGGAAATAAAATTAAAGAGGATGCTCATTTACATCAGTTATCCACAAATGGAGATTCTCCTCATCTGTTCCCTTTGACAGAGAGATCACAGTCAGCGACGTCCACTCCGTCTGTGCTTTGAGATCCTTCAACAGGGTCGATGAACTACTCCATACCTGAGTCCAGGTCGCCACACACTGAATCTATCTCTTAAAGATGATCAGTCAGTCTAATCGCTGATATTTCCTTCAACAGTAGCTTTCACAGTCCTCATTTCCTCCTCCACCATCCTGTCTGAGAGCAGACATGCAGCAGTAGGTCTCTGGCTGCGTGGCCTCCAGCTGGGCCTGGTGGGTGTAGGGCTGAGGAAGGAGGCAGTTGTTCTCCAGGCAATGGGCGGGCGGCAGACAGGGGGAAGGATGCATGGACAGTGGCATGCTGGTACCAACCTGCGCCATGATTTATACACAACATTATTTTTCTCGTCCAAGAAATTCAAGTGAGACAACATTTTTTAAGTGCTTACTCCACCGTAACCAACTATTCATCACACACACCTCTACGAAAAGACCTCTTCACTTTAATAACACATTATCTATAAAAATAGCTTTAAGATTTTGATCTGTCTTTGATCTTTGATCTTGGTCTTCAATCAAAAAACAGAATAAATTGACAGCATGCAGACTCCACCTGTGGCGTGTTGCTGCCAGTGTTTCTCAGGTCATCCAGGTAAGTCGTCCCCAACTTCCACCTCTGCCATTTCTTCTTCATCTCTGCCTGCACCTGCAAGCAAAGGACGAGTTAGAGCGAGAGAAGGAGAGATAGGTCAAGTTATCGATGAGGTATTTATCAACTGGAGGCGAATGTAGGAAGAGGCTTCACAAAAGTCCTAAAGTCCACGAGGACGTTTGACACTTGTTGGCTGCTTTCATTGTCCATGCATGAACAACATTCCTACAGTTTAAGTAATGAGGGGCACCAAAAGTCCTCATGCCCAGTGCCTGCATCCACACACTCAGCTTGATCATATCATTTTACTCCACACAAACACACACACACTCATCGACACACCACCTACCTCCTTGTTGATAAAACAGTAGAGGATGGCAACAAGTAAACCCTGTGAAGAGGAGAAATGACTCTGAATGTTGAACCATGAAATAGATTTTGTGATGTTGCTTTTATCCAGAACGATTCACGACGCCCGCAGTCCTGACTGTACCTGGAAAGAGTTCAGGAAGAGATGGAAAAAGAGACTGACGTAACCGAGGACGCCATCTATGTGCTCCACTGTCAACACTGCAAAGACCACCTCATGGATGCCCAGCAGAGGGATCAGGGTCAAGGTGGATTTGGCCAGTCTGGAGAGAGAAGTACAAGGAGGAAGTACAGTAATGGAGTGCTGCTCTCAGATCTCAGATCTATTTAGCGTATTCCTCAAAAGCACTTCAGCAGGGTGGATGTTTGTTTGCTTGCTGAATATCTGCTTTCAAGATCGACGAGAATCTCACTGCTCAAACTCAGCTGCTCCTAAGCTCTGACCAGGGATGAGTCCTCCAGCAGAGCATCGTGGGAGATAAGACTGCGGCTCTGCTTGATGGAAACTTCCTGTAAATCGGTCCATTTGTGTTAGATAAGCATCTGCTTGTGACGCTGATCTGCTTCTTCTCCCGTCTGAGTTTCTAAAAGCTTTAGATCTGCTGAACTCGCTGACATCGAGCTGTCGTCTTTTTTCTTGTATCTGCACGTTTAATTATTCACTTAATTGTTGTTGTTTTACTGTGACATCATTTTTATATAAATAATAATATAATATATTACATGTCTTCTGTCTGTCCAGAGGCTGCATGGAAGCGTCAAAGGAAAGTGAGACGGTCTAATCTGAGCTGTTTTCTCTCTTTGACTTAAGAACAGGTGAAAATGTAAATTTAAATGTGTGTTTTCTTTGTGAAGCAGGTTGGAGAACATGTTTTTTTTTTTTTAGTGTATATTGTTGTAATACTCATTCCATCCACAAGGGGCTGAAGTGCACCACTACTCCCTCCTATCTCCTCCTGTAGCTGAAATGAGTATTACATAAGTTTCTAATCACCAGTTCATGAGTCATAAACACAAGAGAGGCGCAATTTAGCTCAAATTTAGAAAATCTATTAGCAGAGTTGTTTTTCTCGCTTGCCTCTTTAGTCCCATCCTGACACAAGCGGACAAAAGTGAGCTGGAACGTTTTGTCTCGTCTCTCGGCTCCCTTCATGCCCCTCCACACGCAGGGGTAGCAGGAGAAGGATGACGTGACATTAACTCCACTGCCTGGTGTAGTTTTAGCTAAGTGAAATGGTCACACCAGTCACAGAAAGCTCTCTAAGCTAACACAGTGTTCCCATGTTCACCACCATTAGTCTAATCGCTGTATTCTCCTCTAAAAAAGTGCCATTTTCCTTGAGTGCAGGGATGTGTCTGTCTGTTTCCTTCAGGGGAGGCCAAATGTCCACATGTCTTACCTGAATTTATAGTCTGTGTATCTCATCTGATGGGCTTTCAGCTTGGATACAAGGATGAGGATGATGTGGATAAAGATGAAGAAGTTCACCTGAAGAGACGAAAAAATGACACAAACCAGTCGATAAAATAATTTGAATGTCGAATTTCGTTGAATGCGTCTGTGTGTGTGTGCTCATGGTTGGCTAAATGAGTGCTGCAGGTCACACTGTGCACTACGACAGCTGACACAGGCAGTGTTTCTACTTGTGTCTGTGTGTACATTACCAGAATGGCGAGCAGGATGGGAGTGCGGATTATCCACCAGTGCCCTTTGTTCTCATTTATCTCCCAACACCTACAAGCAAGAAAAGACATGTGAAGTGGTTCTCCACTCTCATCTGTGCACCTGTGGTGGGATGGAGGATAAGACCGAGAGAGAGAGAGATGCACACAAATTCACTCACCTCGTGTTCTCAAACAGGTAACGTACAACGATCCAAGGAATCACGAATAACACCGGTGTGCCTGACACAAAGCAGACACAACAGCAGATGACTTTAATTCATTTACACACAGCGTGAACTATTTCTTTTAGTTTATCTCTAGTGTGTGTGTGTGTGTGTGTGTGTGTGTGTGTGTGTGTGTGTGTGTGTACCCCAGCCGATGAGTAGGTATCCATAGAAGTGGCGGTTTTCAGAAAACACCGCCAGCACCAGCAGTTTGTGTAGATACAGGCCTTCCACCAACAGCCAATAGTAGTTAGCTCCCACACAGTACTGCATCAGCACCTGAGCCGCGTGGCAGCCTGGCGTCACCTGAAGTGTGTGTGTGTGTGTGTGTGTGTGTGATGGAAGAGACAACAGGTTCTTGAAAGGTTAGAAGTAACATGATTGTTTTAATGCTTAAAGGACCAGTGTGTCGGATTTCACCTTACAAACTACATCAGCAGTGAATCACAGAAAGAGTAAGATGCATTTTATTCTCCATTTCTGGCGTATTATCTGTCTGACACACTGGACCTTCAACATCAACAGCTTCTTCCTCTCTCTCTCTGTTTCTCCTGTGTGTGTGCCGACCTGACCACTGAGCACGTCTGAGATGTTCCTGTCATCTTTGAACTCGGTGTCGTGGCTCAGCAGAGCATCTCTGGTCAGGATGGAAGCCGCTCGCAGAATGAACGACGCAAACAAGTTGATGTGGATGTAGTTTCTGGTGCAGTGCAACTTCCTGCAGACATCACGCAAAATATACATTGAAATTTCAACACTTGATTGTGGAGGTCAGTGAAGGTGCTGACCTGAAAGCAGGCAGTGTGTTTCTCAACATTAGCTGAGTTAATCTGAGTTGTCTTTGCACCATTTGTCAGGGTTAGTGTTTTTCACATCATTTAACGTACGACAACAAATCGTTGCTTTAATATTTTCTGTCAAAATGCCCATGAGAACAGGAGCAGAGTCTGAATTAACACTTTTCTGTCTTTCTTTGAAAGAAAGACAGAAAGAAAGAAAGAAAGAAAGAAAGAAAGAAAGAAAGAAAGAAAGAAATAATGATTTGATTGATTACTAAAAAATCAATGAATTGAAACTGTATAGAAACATACAGGTTGTGGAGATCAGAACACAAACAAAGAACCAAAAATAGTCCAAAATATTGACATAAAGCAGGAACACAGACTGGACAGATGCAGGCTTACCTGAAGTATAGCAGAATAACAAGAGCCAGAGAGAGACTGGCCAGACTGACGCAGTAACCGACCGTGTACATGACTCTGAAGTGGGCTAAGATCACCATCCGTTTCTCCTGCAAGCGTCCAACCGAAAATACAAACGTGAGTTAACTTTCACTCCTTTCTCCTGAAGCGTGAGTGTGTGTGTGTGTGTGTGTGTGCGTGTGTGTACCTGAGCTGAGTGCATGCTGTTGTCGCACTCTGAATGGTCCCTCCAGGTGCGGCTGGAGTTGCTGGTGGTCCACTGACCATCAGGACCGCATTCCCTCGACACAAAGCCGTCACGCACTACACAAACACACAGCAGAGGCTAAAGCACACCCACCTATGATCACACATACAGTGAGAATAATGCATGTTTGTGTGCGTTCCTACCTTGGTTGTACCAGGGCAGGTACCACGGGCAGGGCACCTTGACCGTAGAGTTTGGTTTCCCATCTGACCAGCAGGCGTACATGTCGAACATCCGACTGCAGGTCACTCCTGAGAGGAGAGACAACAGTGTGTGTTAACATGTGCAGATGTTAAAATGTGTGAACGGTTACACAGAGCGGAGACGGCTGAACAGTTTCACTTCCACTGGTTTCAAAATCATGTGCAGGTTTGTGTGTGTCACCTTCGGGTCTGGGATCAGTGCTCATGCTGATCAGACATTCATTCCTGTAGCGGTTCCATTCAGCCAGCGTGTCCGCTGCAGTCCTCCCTGACACACACTACAAACACACACACACACACAAAGATTTGACAAAGCTGTCACCGGAGAACAGAGAGATGATGAAGACGTGCCATGGTGTGTTGTACTGGACTACATCATGTGACCTTTCTACTATTTGACCCACTGACAGGTAGGTAAGACTAAATAACCTGGCATGTCAGTGGAGCGTCTCTCTACATACCAGAGTCCTGTAGAGGAGGAGGAAGATGAGGAATGTATCAGAGGCCTTCATCACTCGGAGGTGTGCCAGGGTGGCCGCCGGGAGGATTTAGAGGCATCACAAGGTCACTCAGAGGTCACCACAAAGTTATCGGCATTTATCAGTCATCGTCAAGGCAACGAGCTGCCTGGAAATACAGAAAACAGTCCACACATATGTTATTTTCTGTAATAATAATTTAATTTTGGCATTGTGATTATTAAAATATTAAATTAGATGAACTAAAGTTTGTTTTAGTCACTGTAGATGTTTGTCTACATTTGTGGATCTGTAAAAGTGTTTTTCATCGCTGTACTGAAAACACTTTGGCCCGTCCTCTCTGTGTAACCTGTGAGTCTGATCAGTTGATGTACTTTGCAGCCATCAAAGCATACAGAAGGAGGAGCATGAAAGACTGCAGAGTAATCCTGTCTCTAATCCTCCTGTCAGCTAATGTCACTGACCAGGAAGTTTGCAGGCTGACATGTGACATGAGGAGGCAGAGGATGGAGCCGAAAAACAAAATTCACAAGACAAAACGGCTGTGAGATACTAACAGATCAATGTGCATCGAGCCATAAGCCAGAATCTGTTTGTGTGCTGGTATTAGTAAAACCTCATGTACTGTAAATCCAGTGACCCCAGTGATACACAGTGCAGTGACCAAGACTAGAGTGTATCAAGTCAAGACCAAGGCAGGATGAGGCCGAGTCTAAGCAAAGACCAGATCTGCAAAATCTCCTTTTTTTATAAGAGAATAACTCATTTCTGATGAGATGCACAAATAAAGTGTCACATTTAGGAATGTTAAATAGATCACGGTGGTAAAAATGATTCAAGATGTAACAATAGAGACATGAGAGGGAGGCGGAAGGTGAGCCGTGTAGCCGAGTGTATTCTGCAGTTTTGCCTGGAGCTCATGTACCAGGAAGACAAACAAGTGCAGAGTGAAGGATGTCATGAAGAAGGCAGGTGAGTTTCATTTGGCATGCACGATTTGAATCCACAATATTTACTTATGCATGCATGGGCGGATACTTTCCTCTACCCGTGACTGTTTATTGTATTATTATAAATGATTACATTCATAGTAAAGTCACGTAATTCTCAAACAGACTGGAGACGATAACGACACATTCCCAAATAAAAGAGTCCTGAATCCACGCAGCTTTTCTAATATCACGACAGAGCTTGAGGACAGTATTTAGCCGGCTGCTCCATCCTGAGAAAAAGTTCATTATGTATGTACAGTGTTAACTCATAAGAGAAGACACAGCAGGAGCGAGACGGGAGTGCACAAATGTCAATTCAATTAAAGGTTTTTAATGACGTGTTTAATGCTACATGAGAGTTGTGAAAATGAACACGCAGCTGTCTTCTTGCATTTCCACTGGGAATGTTTCTGATTAAATAGACGCACACACATCTGTTACACAATAACACACGGCTTCTAACTGCCTGCGTCTGAACTCACAGATCAAATCGTTTCTGTTTGTTTCCTCATAAACGAGACAAATCCCTCGACACCAGCCATCACTGACACGTTACATGGGGAGAAACGTCATTTCAGAAACCAGGGGGAAGACAAGGGGAAGTCATCTTTGGATTAGAAACAGGAACTAATGTGTGTCAAATGTCTGTAATGTGCAGCAGCCACTGCAGTTTATCTGAAAGAGTCTCAGGTGAGCAGCGAGAAGGGTGCCAGCCACGGGATGAACCAACATGAAATCAAAAGAACATCATGTGGCCGCTCCCTGTGTTTGAATCACAAACAACCAAATGATCCTTCCTAATAAGACGTCAGGGAGAGCCGCATCCCAACTTCAGAAAGTTTCCTTTCTTTGTCAGCACGCTAGCTCTGCAGGTTTAATGCTCAGTTAATAATAAATGAACATGATTTAAATAAAGTACCGTACTGTATTTTATGCTGTTTGTTGCTGCTCTGCATGGCTGTGTTTTGTGTTGCGTGCATGGCTTCGTGCCCACATGGTGTTTGTTGCTGCTGTACGATTGTTCTGATGCTTTCTTGTCTGCGGTCGTTTTGCACGCCGTGTGTTCTGTCTTGTCTCGTTGTCTTCGTTCTACACCTTTTACACACTTTACTACTTTCTCAGCTCGCCAGAACACTGTGGTTAAAAACCGGTTGATTCATGCATGCTGTCATGGGTCAGTTTTTTAATTACAGGGAGCTGATACTCGCATGCACACACACAAATATCCGCTGAGAAGCAGGCAGTGTTTCACTGTTAAGTCTCAGGCACATTGACAGCTGGAGCTCCTCTGACAGACACACAGCACAGCTGGGCCTGCCTGTGGCACACATACAGAAATATAGAGATATACAGACACATACATGCACAGGGTGACGCTGCAGCCATCAGGTCTCAGTTTATGTAATGATACTAAAGTAGAAAGCTGTGTGTGTTATAGCTTTCCTAGATATCTACACCACTCAGTAATTAGCACCCACTTTAAACTGATGCTGTGACAGGCCTTTGCAGTAATCATGTAGTACACACACACACAATGCAGCATGTTTGAAGCCTTCATTTATTACCTGATGGCCATTCATCGTTTTCCTCCACATGGAAGTCAGAGGTCAGGGATTCAGCAGTGAGTCCACCACACTGACAACTTTAACAAAGAATACATTTGTTCATTGTGAAACTACAAAACTGTTTCTATAAACTGAAGACAGCCACAGATCCACATACATCACTCTTTCTGCTTTTGTCATCATGCCATAATAAACAATTACAATGCGCTGGCTGTAAAATAAGAAAGCATGCCTCACCTTTACAGATCCTCACTGTCAAAGTCTGCAAACAAACCCAGCTGTGCTGCAAGTCTGCGTCTCGGATCTGCTGTCCTGAAGGCAACAATGACATAATGTGATCACTGAGCTCTCTCTCTCTCTCTCTCTCTCTCTCTCTCTCTCTCTCTCTCTCTCTCTCTCTCTCTCTCTCTCTCTCTCTCTCTCTCTCTCTCTCTCTCTCTCTCTCTCTCTCTCTCTCTCTGTTTATGTTTTGGCTCCTCTCACTAAAAGCAGCTCCTCGGGTACGAGTATGATTACACGTGGCTATATTTGAATTCAATTTAATATTTATGGATCGCTGAGGAATGAAGTCTCAGCTGCTTCACCACCAATAATAATAATCACTGTTTGCACCGGATAGGAGAAGAAGAAGAAGACAGAGGTGCGGCATGTGCCACATCACAGCAATTAGTAACCTGAAAGTGATTCATTCATTTAATAAAGGCTCATTAATCGGCGTGTTTACACTGAACTAAGAGAACGTTATTCCTCTCGATGGACAAAATGTAGCATCCTACAACCTTCTCTAATATAACGACAATTCTAACTAGTTATGATCAACATATAAATGAATCACAGCGTGGATGATTGTTCACAAAGACAGCTTATTAATGGCTGTGGTTTGCTGTCACCAGTGGTGGTGTGACAGCAGTCTTAAGCTTTATAATTCAAAACTTGACTCTCATTTGAATGTGAATCAGTCTCAGTGACTTGTGACAACATAAATTTAAAACTCAAACAAACTGACAAGTGTACAGAACATAAACTGAGGCCTGAGGCCATAAAACAAGGCGAGATTTTGGGGGGAGGAAAGGAAACAAAGGAAGGAAAACATCGCTCTCACTTTGTTTGTAGATTCATTATATATTCAAACAGAATATTAAATATTTATTCTTGCCACCGTGATGATGATCTGAACATCTGTTTGTTTCTTTAAAGCCATGAATCAGCCAGTGTGTTTGATATATAACTCTCACGCAGGCTCCGGTCCTCCGCTGAGGACTCCTCTGCTGCAGCATCTTCATACCACGAAAGTACATCAGTACAAACACTGGTCAGCATCAACCCTACACAGTACTAATGCAGATGCTGACAGTCTTTGACAGTGGTTGGACCGTGCTGGATATCTTTCAAGTTTCTGGAGCTCTCCCTGGATCAAACCGTTTCTTTGCTGATGAACTTGACCTTCGGGCACTGTGCTCGATCTTTCCTATGAACTCAGCCTTGTTCAGTTTGACTGGCAAACAATACCACTTAAATTTAAATCAGCTTGTCGTGCTTGTTTTGCTGTTTGCTTTTGTGTTGGTTTTTTTTCCCCCTCTTCCTGGCATCGTGCTGGCAGAGAGGGCGCGGCCTGGCCGTGATGTTCTCAGCGACACACACCTGTGTCTCGTCCGGCTACGGAAGTCCACAAGACGCCGCTCCTGTGCCAGATCATCTCGTGATTTTGACCTTCCTATTGTTTTTGACATCAGCACTCATTCAGGTTTCCCCCTGTGTGCAGTTATCTAACGTGCCTTGCATCCAGCTGGCCTTCAGCCACCACCTCCAGCTTTTTGTGTTAATTCTCATAATAAACATTCAAACTAATGTGAGGAAGGAAGCCTGATAGACAAACTGTGTGTTTACCCTTCCCTCAGGGATGTTTGTAGTGAGCTGCACCAAAAACTCCCGTCTCATTATGAGTGTGATGGATTACAGGTGTTTTTTTTGTCGTTAAGGCATCAATGAATCCTCATTAGAGGGGACACAGCAGCTTCCCATCCAAAACAAAAAGATTTCATCCGATTTTCCTCAAATCGATCAATGTGGGCAGGAGGGCGGGAGGCGGGGTGCGTCCTGAACAGGTTCATCACAGGGATGACAGAGAGAAGCAAACAATTCGCCACGCACGCTTTGGACAGTTCGAGGAAGGTGGAGAGAGCGCACACACAGACACGAGGAGGACACGCAAACTCCGCACGGGAAGGCCCGAGCTTCAGCCTCAACCTCTGCATCTGCAGGAAGGCCACAGCTGGCTGGTCGGTTTGAACCCAGACTGCAACTTCAAGAGTGCAGACAGTGGCTTCCCTTCCTGATGTATGACCGTATACAGAAGTGTGCCTAATGATTACAGGTGGATATATAAACTCAGCCTGGGAAACGGGGTGACACGTGGAAAAGCTTTCTGTGTTGAAACTTTCCAGTTGCTGCTACAGGTGGTGGTGCTAAACACAGAACTCAAAGGTCCACTGTGTAAGATTCACATAAGTTTCCTCTTCATGTTGGGAAGTAGAGGATGAGGCGACGTGGTTGTAATGCAGCAACGATGCAGCTAGATGTCACTAAATCCTAATACCTGCAGTAATGTTGGTCATTTTACACTCACAGTAGCAGAGAGATGACAGCGATGAACGGAAATGACGAGAGAAGATTTTTATGCTTGTCGTGCATTCATCGTTTTTACGTCCCTGCACTCGGGGAGTGTTTAATTTTAAGGCATGCCACAACAGTGAAGATGAAATATAGCCCTATTACACCGCTCCAAGAGAAAGTGAACTGCTAAAAGATGGATTATTTTACTCATGGCTTCATCAAAATCATAACATAGAAGAATGAAAGAGTTCTTTTTAGTACAAAAATGTGCTTAAAGCAACTTATCAGTCATATTATACATTAAAATGTACATTTAATGGTTCTCTTGAGCTCTTTGGATGAAATGTATTTATTCTTATTCAAAGGTTGCGCATACAGTCACCATATGATGCACCGTAGCAGATTACACAGTGTTTTTATTCCTCTGATGATCCTTCTTAAAACTTCCACCTTTCATTTCTTGGCACACATTTTCAGTTCTTAATGAAAAAGAGACGACACGCAGTTATTTTACATCACTGCAGAGGCCTCTTTCCCCACAAAGACGAATCTCCCCGCAGTCATTACATTTATGTGTTTGTTACTGACTCACACTGATTAGTGCTCACACTGCAGGAGACAGATACGAGGAATGTTGGACGTGGCACAGTTGCGGTGTGAATCTCCTGCTCCTGAATCTTTGCTGAAACCTTAAAAACAAACAGTATCCACCACACCGCATCAGCTGTGCAGTGTCTAATGGTTAGAAAACAACACTTTCATATACATATATATCTCTGCTGCAACTGAAGACTCCTGTCAGATGGTTTTAGTGCGACCACGTGGGGGCAGCATCATATATTTCTCTGACTCTTACAGTGCCATATCGTGAGATTTCCTTTTTTATTTCACACTTATTCTCCCTTAAA
This sequence comes from Nibea albiflora, assembly GCA_014281875.1. Lineage (NCBI taxonomy): Eukaryota > Metazoa > Chordata > Actinopteri > Sciaenidae > Nibea > Nibea albiflora. The sequence goes on from CM024794.1 coordinate 24,114,597, forward strand.
CTGAAATATTAAGATGTCAACTGACTGAGAAGGATTTCTTTTTTTGGACTGACCTCCATCTGAGAGTGTCTGCTTGTCTTTTGTTAAGATCTCTTTCATTTGCCACTGAGTGTTCCTCCTCCCCTGTGGTGGTTTTTGAATCTCTGACCTCGTATGTTCTCCTCTCTCTTAAGGTCACCCTAAAATGACTCTGCCCTGAGAAAATCCGCTGTAAAACTGAAAACTGATGAGGGTGAGTGTTTCTTATCTCTGCCGAGCTGGAAGACACGCTGCTGGAATTTAAGGGAGGGAGCTGCTCTTTTCATCTGACTGAAAACTTTATCAGCAGGTACGTTAGCTCCTATCTGCCCCACCAAAGAGGCTGATACCCAAAAAACACACACAGGTGCTGCAAAATACACACATGGACACACACACACACACCACGGGGGTATTGCCAGTACAACCTGACCTAAATAATCCTGTTGCTCACACAGCACAGGGTACGTATCAGCACAGCCGTCCTCCCTTGACTACCTCATAACATTTTAGTAAAGACCACTTCAATAATTTAGGACCTCATCACAGATTTGATCCAGTTCAGCTGCTTCCTCCTCTTGAACAGTGATGTTGTGTATTTATATCATACACACGTCCTCAGTTGCCCGACGATTGACTTTATTCCATTAAAAATTGTGTTTACATTCAGCGTTACTCACCCAAACACAGTCTAAACTGTACGTCCATGTCTGCTAGCAGCGGGGGCATAGCACACATTTCTGGATAGCTATTCATTCTTTGTTGTGGGCACAAGAGTCCTCTTTTTTTCCCCTTACTAACAGTTACCTTCCTGTTTTTTGCTGTCATATCTGTGCGGTTACCTCTAGTTGTTGACAGGTGCAGGAATGTGATAATAACTCAGGTTAGGAATCTAACACCACATTTATCTGTGCTTTCCATTTTTCCTCCAATGCTGTGAACTCCAAGCAAAGGCTGAACATTGTGTTGATGTGACGGGAGTGACGGCTGCACCGCCGGTCAGTGGAATACTGTGACACCACTGGCACTATTGGCCTATTAGATCATCTGTGTGTGTGTGTGTGTGTGTGTGTGTGTGTGTGTGTGTGTAACATAATTAAAATCCACCCTTAAAGCACAGCTCCATAGCAACAAGAGGTAAACAAATTTAGTGTTACTCAACCGGCCGTGGCAGATGGCCGCCCACCACGAGGCAGACTCTGCTTCTTAAAGGAAGTCTTTAATATTATAAAGACTACGATGTGAAGCTGCTCTGCATGGAAAGTGTCGTGACATAGCATCAGGATTTGGTGCCATATAAATAAAACTGAATTGCTCAGGTTGTTTTCATTTAAGAAGAGATTTTAAAAAGAAGAATCTTTATAATTTGTTTCTCCTCACATCTCAAAATAGACAGCAGTACAATATAAAATAATCTAAGACAACAGTCCTGTTGTTAAAACTTTGAAGAGCGACACGGCAAATCAGCAAATTGTGGCAAAATGTCAACACAAAGCGAGCGAGTGAAAGAAGAGGTGTGTGTGGATGACGCTTTGTTCAGTAGACGTTTGTAGAAATGAGAAAGTTGTATTATTTTGAACAGAATAACATAATATAGTTCTTTAACTTTGGTTTGTAGACGAACGTTCTTGTTGAATTAGTTCCTTCGTGGATCTGCGACGGTTGAGATTTGCATTTAGATTTCTTGCCGTTGCAGGTAAGAAACCTGGGTGAGTTTCTGTTCCCGGTGAGCGGACACAGTGAACCTGTGTTATTTTCAGGGAGGAGGGATTGCTTTCAGATGCCAGGAAACCTCTCTGCCCTTCACATTCCCCAGTATCGGTCATGTGACCAAAGCAGCAGAGCTTGACCGCAGAGAGCCTCACAGATGCCTTTTTCTCTCCTACGTTTATTTCTCGCTGCTGTTTGCGTAACAGTTTTGTTGTTCTCAAACATGAAAAACTTGCTCTTTTTCTCTCTCACACACTTTAAATATTTCAAATGAAAAGGAAGTGTTTCATTTGACATTCCACCAGGTGGAAACGGGGAGTTTCCTGTGTGTTTCAGGATGGCTGTGAGATACACCTGTGTAAACATCAATGATTAGCTTAACGATGGCTAAACATGCCCGAGGGTCTGAGACAGGTCACTGGAACGGCACGCAGGAACTGCTGATCAGTGTCGATGCTTTGTCATGCCTCAGTGGAGAGAGCTCCGTTTATTCACTCCACGAGTTAGTGTTTCTGTCTGCCATCCTTTGCAAAGCAAAATGAGATTTAATGAGACAATCTGACATCACCTGAGCACAGTTCAATAATTACAGATGAGGACAGACTGGAGGGACATTTTCCGTACACGTATGAACTGTTTCAAATCTTGGCAGTGTAAACCGTCTGATCGTGGCATGTCATTGATTGTTACATCAAGCCTCAGAAGTCACAAAGAAACAAAAGAAATGTCTTGAATGCTCATTAGCATGTTAATGAGCTCTAATCCTTTGCTAGCTGTAATCATGACCAGATGTCGAGCAGGCCCGTCTTTGTTAAAGAGGCGACACTGATACGGGAGTAAAAGGCAACAATTGAAGAGCAATGTGATCCAGCACGGAGGGACCTCTCCCATATTTACCATGAGGCGTTCATGAAAGTTTTCATGCCGCTTCCTTTGTTAGGTGTGACTGCACGTGTTTCTGAAATTAGAGTGAAAGGATCGAAAGGAACTCTGGGTGGCTTACATGCTGCTTTGCCGCCTGTCGATCACTGGCAGGTGGAAGATTTGGAACGCTGCAGGCCGCTTCACTTCGAGTAAAGAAACACGGCGAGCTTTTGAGATTCCTCTGTTTGTGGCTCAGCCCACTGTCTGCTGATAGCTAATATCTAAATGCTAAAACATAAAGGAATAAATCATGTATCCTGTCTGGAATGACTCCACTCCTCCGTGCTCGCACTTCTCACCTCTGCCCGTTAACCGATCCTGTGGCTAATTGTTTAGCGCGTGTGTGGTTAAGGCGCCGGTTGCTGGTAACGTAGCCCTCAGGATTAAATGTCAGGGTACTCTTACGAAGGCACCCGGTTAGAAGCAGTGAGTCATTTTTGTCACCAGTCCACTGACTACATGCGGGCGTGAATACGCTGTCACAAGAACCTTAAACTCTGCACGATTAAAAGATTATTCGTGTTTCAAAGAAAACAAGATAAACGTTCAGATCTTAACAAAACAATCAAGTTTATTTAAAAAACAAAACACTTGTGAGATACATACTGCAGTCATATATGATACACAAAGATAATTCCTGTTATAGGTGATCCAGTGTGCTGCCTCTGTGCACACACTGCACTAAAAGCTGGACACAGTTCTCATCTCTCCGGACTGTTACAGGTGATTAATGATACTCTTACTACAGTATTTACAGCACGTAATCCTGTTGCTAATCCTGTTTGACACATCCAGTTCTTCCATTTTGCGTGATACACGAAGCAGTCACAGTGGTTTTATATGTAAAAAAAAAAACTTATTCAGTGGTAAACATTAAGAAGCCAGGACTGTATAAAAAGTATATGATCGTACAGTGACAATAAAATGTAGCATTTAGCAAGACAGAGCATTATTTTCATGGTTAAAGGAAATTTCCATCCCGTGTCCTTTCCAGTCTCTGAAACACAAAGAGCCTCATTCAGAGATACGTTACATAAAATGCAAAATCAAACACATCCTTCATTGCGGAGTCTCCTTGTTTCCTTGAACACTTTTCCTCAGTTTGCTGTGGAGAGCAGGTTTGAGATTCAGTAATGTCTTTTCCCCTCTTTGACCTTCATTCATACATAGTCCTTCCTTTCCAACCCGGGGCCACCGGCAGACCGCGGGGCCGAGTAAGCCATCCGTGAAGGGTTGTATCTGGTCTCGCGTGGCGGACAGGAGCAGCAGAGCAACCCACCGCCCAGAACCAGGAGGGCAGCCGCTGCCCAGCCGATGTACAGTGCGGCTCCGAGCTCTCTCCGCTGAGCATCAGTCAGCAAAGGGTTGTAGAAGTCCCTGATTATGGTGTTGGCTGCCCAGGAGACAGGAATGAGCTGCATGACCCCAGAAACAATGAAGAAGACCCCAGAGATGATCATCACCTTGGACTTGGATGGCTCGTCATCAATGCAGTTGGTGCACTTGGCCCCGGCTATGGCAATGAGCACGGCCAGGATGGCTAATAAGATGGAGATGACGGTGAGGGCGCGGGCCGCCTGGAGGTCTTGAGAGAGGGCGAGCATGGAGTCGTAGACCTTACACTGCATCTGGCCCGTGCTCTGGACCACGCAGTTCATCCACAGGCCCTCCCAGATGATCTGAGCCGTCACGATGTTGCTGCCGATGAAAGCCGTTACCCTCCACATGGGGAGGGCGCACGCCACAATGGCAATAATCCATCCCAAAATGCACAGGGAGATGCCTATCAACTCCAGCCCTATAGACATGCTGAAAGCTCTTCCTCCTCTGCTGCTGAGTGTGTGTCACACCTGAGAGTCAACCAGAAACCTAGAACTAGTAATTTGGTTAATTTCAGGCCTCGCATGTGTGAGTGTGTGATGACCTGTTGCCTCAACTTCACCAGTATCCTTTATATGGCAGATCAGGTGGAGGGGAGGAGTCTTCAGGGCGCTGACATCACCAAAAGGGGGAGGAAGAACCTGGACACACTCTGCTATCAGCTTACATGGCCAGCTTCACAATGGGCCTGGCCACAAAGAGGCCTTTTACAGCTGAAAGGGCACACACAAGTATTGCATGTGTTGTTATCCTCAAAGAAACAATTCAAAGGTGGATTAAGGTTTAACGTATGACTGAAAATGAGGGCATTCGATCTCCGTTAAGAACTCGCTAATGAGGCAGATTGTAAATGTAATCTCACCTCACCTGAATCAGTGTATAATATTTTTTTTAATCTGCATTTAATAATCAGTCTTGTTTCAGTCTGAAATAACTCCGATCGCTCAGTCATGTCACGTCTAGTCCAGGTAAAGTGAACAAAACAACTTTAAGGACACAAACCAACATGAGACAAAGACTGGGGGGCGTGCACAGGACTACGGGAAACAAAGTCGACATGACAGATGGAAACCAAGAAGCACTGAGAACTGATCAGGCTGGAAACGAGAGGAAACACAACAAAGGCAGGAAGCAAATCTTTAGACATGATGAGGGAGACTTAGAAAAATGAAAACAGGAGCTCTGTTGCTCAGTAACAGCCTTTTTTATCATCACTATGAAATTTAAAAGAAAGCCGTCTGGCTGCAGTTTAGTTTTTAGATATCACGCAGGGAGGATTTGAATAGCTACCATAAAAACAATGATAAGAGAACTTTCTTCAGTTACGAGGCTTTCTCCTGACAACAGTGTTATCTTTGATGGGCTCTAATGATGTCTGTCTGGAGAATGCCCTTGAAATTCTTCAGGTCTTGGACTGTCTCCCTCGAAATGCCCCCAACCCGCTCCAGCCTTCTGTAACCCAGTGTTGACAGTCGCCCCCCCCTTCTTCCCAGTCTCCCCCTCTGACATGAAACAGATCCATTGTTTGGGAGGGCAGCTCAAGATAGCTGAGTGTGGGGAAGCTGACAAAGTAGTGGTTCTTGCTATCAAAGAGCCAACAGACACATGGGAGACAGCCAGGTGGATAGGTGCAGCAGACTCTGAGTCGTCAGCCTAATGGGAGGGTCAAACATCTGCACCTGCTGGTGGGGATCAAACATTTTACTAGATCTATTTTTGAATGTGTTGTTCCAGATTAACAGATCTGAAACATTTGTTCAAATGTTGCAGCCTCAAAGTCTCAGTAATGAAACAGATCACTGAAAATAATTGTAGAGCTTTAATTCATCAAGCCGACAGAAGTTACAAAAACAAAACACATTTCAGAATCAGACATTTCACATCAACAAAAATCATTCATCATGACAAAAGTTCTTTATAAAACACAAAAGAAGAAACAGTGTAAATATGTCTCTACGTTTAAATCACAAAATATACATTATTATTTTCATAAAGAATCAAATCCAGTGCACATCACTAACATAGAGTTGCTAACCTCAGTGCTTCTAAAAGGGATGAGAAATGAGGAGGTGCGAGTTCAAACGTAGTCTTTCCTGTACCCGCTCGAGACCTCGTTAGACCTGGCGTGGGAGTGCATCATATTTGGTGCGTACTTGTGTCTTTCCTCAGGTTGTGGGGACGAAATGCAGCAGAGGACGCTTCCCCCGATGAGCAGAAATGCAGCAGCAGCCCAGCCCATGTAAAGAGACGCACCTAGCTCTCGCTTCTGGTGCTTGAAAACAGTTGGATTGTTGAAGTCTGTGATGATAGCATGGGCGTACCAGGACACAGGGATGAGCTGGGTGAGAGAAGCCAGGATGAAGGCCACCCCGGCAGCCCTCATCAAATTAACCTTGGCCGACTCGTCTTCCACGCAGTTGGTGCACTTTGAGCCCATCATGGCCACCAAGATTCCCAGAATCCCCATCACGATGGAGAGGACAGTGAGGGCACGGGCAGCCTGGACATCTCCAGTTAGAGCCAACACGGAGTCGTAGACTTTACACACCATCTGACCTGTGCTTTCCACGACGCACTGCATCCAGAGGCCTTCCCAGAAGATCTGGGCTGTGATGACGGTTGTCCCGATGAACGCTGACACTCTCCACATGGGCAAGCCGCAGGATACAATGGCAAGGAGCCATCCCAGGACAGACATGGTCACTCCAAGTGCCTCCAGTCCCGATGAAGACATGTCTGAACTCTGCCTGAGTCAAAATGCACAGAAGTCTTCTCCAGCTTAGTTGTTACAAGTGGAATAATCTAATTTTTTTTATTTTAGTAGCATATATAAGCAGCTGATAACTTCAGACTAGAAGGCGGAGTCACTCGGTTATTGGGCAGGGAAGATTTCAAACCATCTTCACTCCCACCGTGTTGTAATTTCAAAAAACGCCGACCATATTCGATGGAAATGACCTCAGCTTAATCATTCATCTTCTCTGGACCAGTAGCTCTCCCACCTGTGTGGGTGCGGGGAGGATAGACAGAGGGCACTTAGCTACGGTATGGAGTAGTTAAAGGATAACATAAATGGTAAAGAAGAGTGGATGAATGATTGAAAGTGGAAGGCACGGTATCAACTCCTGCAGGCTTCTGACTAAAATCATTTTATTGTGAGACTGCAAGTTGTACAAAGAGGTGTCGGATCATATTTTTACCTTTTCGAAGCTTTGAAGGACAAAGAGGATGGAAGTAAATTGAAATGGAGTTGTGGTGTCGAGTAGCTCTGTTAGCAGAGCATCCGCCCCATGTACGAAGGCTCAGCATCGGCCCAGGGTTCGAACCCGACCTGCGGCCCTGTGCTGCACGTCGTTCCCCATCTCTCCCCACGCTCCTGTCACTCTTCAGCTGTCTCTATCAAATACAGCTTTAAAAAAAAGTGAAAGGGGAGTCAAAATGATTCCCTGGAAAGCAGTGGGAGTGCTCTGATATATTTGTGTTCTGATGAACCACAATCTCACATTCTATGGAAGGGCTGCACGTTTCCATTTACTGTAACCGTCGTCTTCTAACGGCTTATCATAGGAAATGGAATGTTTTAGTTAGCTGTGGGTGTGTGTGGGAGAGGTTTCGATGAGATCAGTGTATATCAACAGTCTTCTCTCAGACTTCAGAGGTCTTCAGCAAGTATCCGTTATGTCTGCCGCACAGCCCTTGAATAGACGTATTACGGCCTGTTAGAGGAGAAAATAATGCTCTGTCGACACAAAATACATCTGCAGATATCGTAACAATCATTAAAGAAGCAGTTCAATCTTAAACCTTCAGTCTTACGTGCTAAATGTTGGGATCAGTGCTCCCATGTGATGCGAGAAACGACTTCTCTCAGCTGCCCAGCATGGGAAGTTAAAAACCAAGACCACATGTGCAAACTGCAGTGCAAACACAAAAGCACTCTGCAGCATCTGCACATGAACGCTGCACGAAATCATTTATTAATAACATTTGTACGTCTCAAAGAACAGTTTGTACCATAACGATGGTCGTGCAAAGACAGAGCTGGCCGTGTGCCTGCTGGAAGCTAAAGGCATTGTCTGCATGTGTGTGCACAAGGCTGGGAGGTTTATCAGTGTCCTTGTTCTGAAGGTCAGGGTGCATCAGAAGTTTTAACTTGTGCACGTGCCACACAAAAAGGTCCTGCTAAACACGCGCAGCCCGTCGTTTTACCAGGAGTCCTTCTCAGACACTGTGTTGACGTTTGTCAATGAATGATGCAGTTTACAAAAAGAAAGAGAGGCTGCTCCTCCAGCGTGCTGCTTCTTCTTCTGCGTGTGTTTGATGATCTTAACTTAAAACATGCACCTTTAAGCTCCAAAATCCTGCCGAGTATTAAATAGCACTGTCTCCTGCTCTCTTTGCCATGAGGTGATTCACTCATCATGTGTGCAATGTTTCAGCATTTAGTGCTAGTTGGTACTCATGGTGCACTTTCCCATTAACACGTGACAGTGAGTTCAGTAACACAATCCTACCAGCAGGGTCTGTGCTCACAAAGGACTTTTCAGAGTATTTAGAAGCCTTTTCTTTGGAGCATTAATTATTATTATTTTATATTGTTGTAAGGAGTCCTGTACTCCTGAACGAGATGACATGTTGTTGGTGAGTGATCCTAAAAGCTTCTACAGCAAATCAGTGTTTTTATTTGTCTGTCAGTTTTTGTTTCGTTATTTAGATTTATTAAAAATTGCCCGACCTCGAGCGTTCTAGTGAATCTCACCTCGCGAGGAAGGCAAACAGTTGCAAACCACATGATCAATAGGCTCTTTGTGGCTCGGTTCGGACTCGGTTACAGTGAAGGTTAGGTGGAGACTTTTATCTCTGACTCAGTTTCGCTCTCGCTATTGGAGGACAGGCCACAATGGAAGCGCAGCATGAAGTGCTCTTCTCAAACAAACAGCTCATTGTTTCTTTCCTCCATTTACACTGAAATAAAATCCCTAATTTCAACGTGCACCAGTCCGGCTCTTATTGGCCAGACTCTGCTGAACTCTACAGCTGACATCTGCATACCAAAGAGCTTACGGAGTCATAGTTGTTAAGTTACACTTAATTTACGCATCAATCTCTGAAAGAAGGCTTGTAAGATGTTTCTGTAAAAACATGCTTTAATCAGAAATATTCTGCATAGACAAGATCAGGCATGATTTTAATGTTTCTTAGAAAAAAGACAGTCTACAGGTAAAATGCATTAATATTTGAAATGAAGACGCCCGCCACTACAGAAGAACTGCCGTTACAAAAACACATCATGAGACAAGCGTCAGGGATTCACATTTAATGTCCAAGCACAAGATGCTGCATCAACATCCATTCCACCGAAAATCCATCTACTGAGCACAAATTTGCTAACACTGGTCATCGTAACTTCACGTGTGCCCGTGTCACATGCTCATACATAGTCTCTTCTGGTGTATCCATTGACCGACATGGTCTTGACAGGTGTGTAGTTCACCCGGGGAGGCACGGAGCCGCCACCACTCGTCGCTGTAGCTGCTGCAGGCGGGCAAGAGCAACAGAGTAGGGCCCCCCCTAGGATGAGCAGGCAGGAGGAAGCCCATCCAAAATACAGAGCATTACCAAACTCCCTCTTCCCCGTCTCCTCCAGCATCGGGTCATAAAAGCCTAGGACGATGGCGTGCGCTGTCCAGGACACGGCCACCAGCAGCAGCAGTCCTGCCAAAACAAAAGTTACTCCAGCAGCCACCACGAGCCGTGGTTTACTGCTCACATCCCGGCTGCAGTTGGTGCACTTGGCACCGGCCACTGACAGACCGATGCCCACAATGCACAGCACCATGGAGACAATGACTAAGGCACGGGCCGCTTGCAGGTCCACTGGCAGTCCCAGCAAGGAGTCGTGCACCTTGCAGTGCATCTGGCCTGTGCTCTGCACCGAACAGTTCATCCACAAACCTTCCCAGATCACCTGGGAGATGACAATGTTCTGCCCGATGAAGGCGGCCACCCGCCACATGGGCAGGCCGCAGGTCACCATCACCCCCAGCCAGCCAGCCACGGCCAGGATCATCCCAAGGATCTCCAAGCCTGCAGAGTACATAGTGAGATCTGGGGGATGAAGAAGGGGCTGAACAAGACTCTCTTCCAGGGATAGAAGGCCCTCTGTGTCCGCAGGCTCAACCCTCCTGAGATGAAGGCGATATCGGATCTCGTTGGCTCTAAGTCCTGCGTAAGACTTTTAGTGAGGGAGAAAGTGAGAGAGAGAAACGGATTCTACCTTCTTTATACAGCTAAGACGACTGAAGGTGGAGTCTGCTCAAGGTGGCATCATGTTTACCTTCAAACTACACCTGTCAACGGGGACGCCGATCATTTGTACAAAATGACATTCAACTGGAACTAGTGCCACGTAGTAAAAGCATGAAAAATCTTTCTTTCAACATATTTGTCAAGTAACTGAAGAGTTTTTAGATAACCGTAAACATATTTAATGCACCGACTATACGTTAAGAGGACGCATCAGCAGGATGGTGTTAATCTAAAGCACATTTCCACAGAAGCACTACTTACAGCGACCATTCATGTACTCGGCTCCGACAATTAAGTATTCCTTTCTTTTGAATTTGAGAAAGGTTACGTGCGTGTGTACGTGACGTGTGACAACCTTGAAGAAAAATGCTGAATCACCATCTGAATGAGATCTCTACGCAAGAAAAAAAAGAGCAACAATGACGGGCCTTGTGTTTTCTTGGTCAGCTACATAATCCCTCCTGGGAGAAAAAAAAAAAAAAACCCACACACACACTGGATCTGAGTTGACAGGCTTCATTGTTAGTGGGCGTGTGTGGGGTGTTTTCCTTAAAATGGACAAACTAAAAATCTGTCTCATAGTTTGTGACCTGACATAAATAGATAACATATCATTGCAAAGCATAAATACGTGCCCGCAGAGGTCGGTCGTAGATTTAAATACCGCCTTTGTATAGGATCATTTTTTAGGAACCTCAGACGTCTTCAGCTCCCTTCAAAAGGTAAAAAAGGTACTGCAAAGAAAGCAGTACCTCCATCTAAATATCCTGCTGTCTGATAAACAACAGGGCTGTTGAGACTGGCCGACAGGTGAGCTCTGTGTCATTACAGGCTTTCCTCTAATTAACAGAGGTCACCTGGGGTCAGTGGTCAGGATGAGTATCTCTCCACAGACACACATGAACACACATGAACACACACCCTCCCACCTATCATCCCACACAAACACACACACACACACACAACAGCTTGAATATTTTTATTCACTCCAGGTGTTACTGGCCTCAGACGTCAGTGTGCCAAAGATAGCTGCAGAATAAAAGTCACACTTGGTGTTTAAAACATGAGAAACAGTGAAATATGATTATGTTTCACACCCTGAAACAGACTCAACTATTCATGTGCTTTTCTCTGTAAATATATGCTCTTACAGGCAGGGGGAGCCACGATCGCATCCTATCTGCAGGATGTTAATGATGTTTGTCTGGTGTTGCAGAAAACAGCTGCGTGTTCAGCTGCAGTAACATGTGTGCTTTTTTGATTTCAGAACATTTGACTGTTTACACACAAACATGTCAGGCTGGTTGAGTTTGCAGCATCTAATTCTTGGAATCTCGGGGCGGCGTCTAGTGCGGCCCTTTCCCTGCATGCCATTCCCCATATTTTCTGTCACTCTTCAACTGTCTGTCCAATAAATCAAAAAAAGGAGTGGAATCTTATTATAATTATTCCCACATTTCTGAAGGATCCATCGCACGAGATGCTAACATATGGATCAAATCTAGCAGACGTTCTCCCTTTGTTTTTAACTTGCAGCTGGCGCCAGGCCTCGCACTCGGAGTGCTCTCTATTATTGTTTGGGGAGTTTCTACTTCTGAGAAAAGCCACTTTTGTATCTTGAAATCGGCGAACGTTGTGCAACTCTGCGTTTGCCAGATGTGGTGAGATAAAAGCAGACACAGTTTGAATCAAGACAGCAGATGTGATTGGCCAATGCTTCCTGTTAACCACATGCTCCGGTTATCCTTTTGTAACCTTCGCCCAGCAGCGGCTAGCTTAGCGTGCGTTTTCACACCTGCTTTCATAAGAAGGATGCAAATATTCTTCTGTTACATCAGGACATGTCAACACGTTAACTGACAGTATTGTTACCATACACCACCCATCATTATACAAACATATACTAGTTTACCACTTCAGCTTCACAGCAGCACAGATTAGATGAGACGTTACACTAACAAACCAACACTGCCAATGTCTGACTAACTGATTTATATTTCAGTTTCGTCTTATCTTCACTTTTGCAATACTCCTTTCACTTGATTTTGACATCTGCCAACACACACCACACCATTACACTATTACAAAATCCATGTAAAATATTACACACTCTTGTTTGGCTGTGGTTTGGCTAACTTTTACATTTTTGTGATCTTGATTACGCCCTCGTACGGCTGAGTGTGTGGATGAAAGTGTCTGTTTTCATGGAGCTCTTCAGTAAAACAGAGGCGCAAATTCAGGAGCAGCGTGCTGAATTCTTTGATTTTAACATATGACATATGCAAACATGTATGTTCAGACTAACAACAGTCTCTTGAACGCCGCTTGTGTGCCGTTCGATGGGTACGTTATTTAGGGAGTTCACCAAACTCTCTGCAGGTGCAGCTACTTAGAAATTGACATGTAGGTACTTGCAGTGCACCTTGCTTCATTCACCTGTCATGGGAACAAGAGCGAGTCAGACCAGTTTCCACGAGGTACTGCTGTCTCCTGCAGGTTGTTGTTTCTTTACAGTGCACTTTCCTTCAAAGTAACAAATAATCTTCTGTCTATATTTTTATTTTTCCTTCTGATTTTATTGTTATTGTGTTTGTTTGTTTTGCCATTGATCTGTGTTTCAGCTAATAAATGAAAAATGCAGAAAGTTTCATGAGGTGTTGGTTTAAAAAAAAAAAGGAAATGAAGGATATTTCTGACAATTATTGCTGTGTTTTGTTTGACAGTGCACACACATGAGGAACTGAAGTGTCCCCAGGCCAAAACACAAACCCTGTGACACTCCCTGTTTCTCAGTAAAAATGGATTACATCCTTGCACGGCAACTAGTATTGTGTCTGGCTTTTATTAGGCGCGGCTACATCTGCGCTACAACAGTTGCACATTCACCCAAAGAGCTCATTTAGTCCAGAGTCACAAATCACACAGAGAGGGTTTGTGTGCTCTCCCCGTGTCTGCGTGGGTTCTCTCCCACTGTCCAAAGACATGCAGGTTAATTGGTGACTCTAAATTGCTAGGTGAGCATGAAGGGTTGTCTCTATGACTCTGTGATTTCCCGTGATGAACTGGGAAACGCATAAGTGGTTATGAATAATGGACGATGTTCCTGTGTTGTGCCCACGAAGGAGGAACTGAAGGTGTGCAGGCCAGTACAAACCTGTCATGTCAAAATGAGATGTCTATCTGCGCTCTCTTGATGTTGCGTCAGGTTCCTGTTTGTGTCATGTGACGATGTGTCATGTCTGAACATGCATGACTCACAAATCTCACAAAGATACTTGCTGTGCTTAAATTACCTGCTGAAACTGTGACTGTGCCCGAGCAGCCGCCTGAGGGCTCGCTGTGATGCCATCGCGTGCACACGCATACCTTCCACTCTGACAGGTGAAACTCTTCATCGTTGCTCTGTTATCTTTTTAAAAAAAGGTAACTAAGGATTTTTCGTTACGCCATAAAACATCAGCGTGACACAGTTTCACACACGATGACCTTAAAATACTTTACAGTTTACAGTAACACACGCAGGCTCTGTGAAACGTACAGAAATCAGTGGAACCAGAAATCCCTGCTCTGCTTCTCTTGTAGTTATTGTTCCCAAATTAGCTAATCTGATTCAAACCGTGAATCTGAATTCCTCATTTGTAGTTCTTCACTCTGAACATCCAAATTGTGTTTTATTCTCACGTATTTCATTGAAATCTGCTGATTAACTTCCTTTAAATACAGAAACCTGGCTGCAGTAAGACGCCCTTCTCTTCACTGCAGGTTGCAGGTTTATATATATATATATATATATATATATATATATATATATATATATATATATAAAGATCCACCCAGTTTAACTAAAGGTTGTACGCTTGAGTGACAGCCAAAGCTAGCCGTTACTGTGAAGTCTGGGCTTGCCTTGGACTACCTGCTGATACCTGTCACTTCACTTCCCTCTGGCACTTTCTCACGGCTGATGGAGTCATTGACATTTTGGCTGCAGAGTTTGTGCTGCTCCCTTCAGCTCCTCTTCATTAGTTTTCATATTACTAATTAATTTGAAATGTATCAGCAGAACAATTCATGCGATTATTCTTTCAAAAACACGTTTCACATGAGCAGTTTCCCTGAGCGTGACTTCATATAAGTAAACAAATATACACATGCTGCCTTCAGATGGTTGTTTACATGAGACACATGATTGTGGCGTCACTGAGGCCTATCAGGATCTGCACATCAGGACTAATCTCACCCTGAAACCATCTCTCCTCAAATTCTTAATTGTGGAAATTCCTCCCTGCCTCCTTGTGTGTGGAACCCAATCTCCATAGCCAGGCCGGAGTAGCTTTAATGATCCTACCTTGGATAAAATAGAGGCATTATAGTCCTAACGGCCCTTTTGGCTCTTGAACACTGCCTCCATTCATTTCTGAAACAATCTGATTCTCTCTCTACCTCACTTTGCCCCCTCCTCACTATTCCTTCTTTTTGCAACAGTCTGTCAACTGGAATCACTTGGCGTGGTGTTTGCCATTTCCCCAACATCTCCCTCCTGCTGTCTTCTCACCGCTGAGGAAAACTATCGATAAATCAAGTGGGACTCCCGGACCGCAGCGTGCACGCATTCCTCGCAGAGCGCCCCACAGGAGAAGGCTGCAGCCGTCCTGCCTTTGAGGACTGACATCACTGCAAGGTCAGCTTTGATTTTTTTGATCTCCTCTGTTCAGACATGCTCAGACTAAATACTTTTAAAGGTGTTGTTGACGTCCTTATATTGATCTTAAACCAGTGTCAGGGTAATGTGTACTTTTTTGTCACCTGGTAATAAAGCGGGTTTGATCTGAGCGTTTACACACCCGATGAATAGTTCATCAAAGTAATTAAGTTATTAAGGAGCGCGTTTGAACAGCATGCTGCATGTTTGTGACATTAACAGTTATCATGTCGCAGAAAAAACTGAGAATTTGGGTTCAACTAATCGAGTCAGCGAATCAATTTAGTTGAACGTGTTTAATTCTGAAAGGAAGAAACTTTAAACTAAAGAAGAGAGCAGCGTCTTTATGCACTGCATCAGTGAACAATCTGTGTGTCTGACTTTGGCTGAAAGTGAAACTCCCACAGCTGGAGAGAGTCAAAGCTTTACATCAAACATCCCAAACAAATTCCTGACAAAAGAACATGTGTTTCTGTTTTCAGAAAAATCTAAACTTGTTTTGAATATAACGCCTAAAATATGTGATCTATCAGTTTACCATCTTACAGTCAGTGAAGCTGTGAAAGTCTTTAAAGTCTCGTTTCTACTACAAATGAAATACTTTGTGCTCATTTCTTTTAGCCCGATTGTCATAAACTGCTCTGATGAGTACAGAAAGTGTTGTCTGTTTCTCCTAACGACACGGCACATACGTTAGAGAACATGTTAAAAAGTCAAACAGAGCCAGAAGACGGCCTGAAGGCCGGAGAGCCGGCTCTGAGGGTGTGGCTGATGCTGTTTTTTTGTTTTTTCCAAACTTTGCTAAACTGCTCTCAGTGCAGGTGAGTCATAATGTCGCTATTCCACCTGCAACCATTTGACGTGAGACAAACATTAACATGATGACACATGCCCACAACTGTGAAGAGGCGGGGGGGATAGTCATCACGTCACAGCTCTGTGTGACAGTGTGTGTGTGTGTGAGAAGCCCCTCCCAGGTTAAGTGTATAAAAGACCCGCTCCAACTTTGGCCCAACATTCACTCTTGGAGATATCTCAAGCAAAACTCAACTGACTTCCACAGAGACAACTTTTGGACCTTTCTTTTTTTTTGGGACGACTTTGCAAGAAGCTTTCTGAGGAGTCATGGTGTCTGCTGGCTTTCAGATGCTGGGCACTGCCCTGTGCATCATTGGCTGGATTGGGACCATCATTGTCTGCGCCCTACCCCAGTGGAAAGTGACAGCCTTTGTAGGTCAGAACATTGTCACTGCTCAAACCACATGGGAGGGCATCTGGATGAGCTGTGTGGTCCAGAGCACAGGCCAGATGCAATGCAAGGTTTATGACTCCATGCTTGCTCTGTCAAACGACCTCCAGGCCGCCCGCGCCCTCATCATCATCGCTATCCTGGTCGGCATCGTGGCTCTCCTCCTGTCCATCGCAGGGGGCAAATGCACCAACTGCGTGGAGGACGAGGGCTCCAAAGCCAAAATCGGCGTGGCGTCTGGTGTGCTCTTCATCATTGCTGGTGTGATGTGCCTCATCCCTGTGTGCTGGACGGCAAACACCATCATAAGCAACTTCTACAACCCGCTGACGATGGGCTCTCAGAAGAGGGAGCTTGGAGCTGCACTCTTCATCGGCTGGGGGGCCGCTGGCCTCCTCATCCTGGGTGGTGGATTCCTCTGTGCCAACTGCCCTCCCAAGGATAACTACTCTGCCAAGTACTCAGCTGCCCGTTCAAATGGACCCAAAGACTACGTCTGAGGAGAGAAGACACACATGAGAACAGACTGAGAAAAGACTTGAATCAAATGCTTTGTGGTCCGTGAAATGAATTCATGAGTGATTTTACTGTGCTCACAGTTTGGTTTGATACTTTCACGTTGAGTTACGTCAGGATTTCTTTCATCGGTGGGAAGATAAAGAGGTGTGTGCCACGCCCAAACAGCTGTTTAAGTGGACTGAGAGAAATGCTTCAGCAGTGAGAGTGAAAAAAAAGAAAGATGCATATTATAGCTACATACTGCATGTGTTACTTTGGCTCATTGTATTACTTTTCCTTTGTTTTCATCCTTTTACATCATTTCATTTTTCAAACTTGAATGTCTGAAACTGTAAATAAAGATTTTTTAAAAATATCAACATTGAATAATTCTGTTTTATTTGCTCTTTTAAAATTTACAACATCTTATTGAAACAGCTTCATCATGAGCTGAAATGGAGGCTTCAGGAAGAAACCAGAAGGTGTGGCTCTGCTATTCACGACAGGACTCAGATGATTAATAACGAACAGCCACTAAAACCCAAAAACCCTAACCTTTATGAAAGTGATTAAAAATAACAAAAATAAATATACAGCATACTATAAAACACGTTTTCTATGAGCAGACATAAAAAAAGGGGAAACTTTAATGAGATTATAAAGTAAATACTTTATCATGCATGCTGCATTTTAGTTATTTACCAATCACAAAGGAACAAAATAAACGTGCACATCTAATAAGAGGCTGTTTATAAATGAAACTTTGTGCATGTGGACTCAAACCTCCGGTGTTTGAGTCATTATCTGTCAAACACTGCCCCTCGTTGTTCACCAAATAAAACATCCTGATTCAAATGTTTTACCTTGTTGTGGAATCAGAGTCATGACCACGACCAGACAGTCTAACCTACATACAGCGCGTATGTACCACCCCAATGTTAAGTTTATGCCACAGCTGCCTTAAATTAACATCATTGGTAATTCATTTGGGTCGTGCACCAGTTTGTTGAAGCTCTTCAACCAAAATGATATTTTGAATGCTTCAAATGTACTGTTTTACAAAAAGCCTGAGAGTAGTAAAGCGCGTTATTATTTCTTGATTAAGATGTTCAAATATAGTTCCTGAACAGAAGAATGATTCATTTCTGAAGAAAGAAGAGAAATTTCTCCCTTGTGGGTCAAATGAAGGATTATCTTAATTCATTTTATCTTATCTAATCTTATATGACTGTTATGAATTAAATTCACCAAGAGATGGCGACATTTTGCCTCCATAAAAAGAGCCCAAAACTTCTGTTGATAGCACAGATTGATCCAACATACAAACACCAGCTGGTCAGTTAATCACTTCAACAGAGGTGAATGTGTATGCAGTTAACATCCGACTACCTGCAGGCGCACCTGACCGCTGATTGGTCAGATGCTGCATGCCATCAATCATTGCAGCAACACGTGCGGTGTGAGAATACCCTTCTCTTTGTCTCTGTCTCCTGCCTCGAGCTGGCTGACTCGGCGCTCTACGCGCCTCACGGCAGTGATGCTCGCCCTTCGCACTTTTGGGCCCCCCATGGATCGAGGGGTCCTACGCAGGAGCGGTAGTAATGTCTACAGGACACTGGGCAGTATTTCAGACCACAGCTGTGGAGATATCACCAGCGTTTTTTGCTGAGTAATGTCTAGTTTGTCCCACCACAGTTTCATAATAAAGTCGTTCTGCGTTCTGTAGTTATGGACAAACACCTGCATGGCACAGAAAACTAAAGAGGTCAGGTCGAGTTTTAGCCACAGGAGCACAAGGCTGCATTTTGTGCAACCATTCACACCTATGGTGAATTTAGAGTCGCCAAGTTATTAAATATTTTTTGGGGGGGGGTTAATTTAGTTTATAAAAAAGTGAATCTATAATAACGTGTGTGCTTGTAGGTCAAACTTTTTTATTTGTGATCTTAGGCAGAGAATTAGATGTTGATGGATGCAACAACAGGAACTGTTCTGTGTTTGTATCTGACCTTGAAGCTTTGGATTGTGGCAGGTCAGCACTGCTAAAGGTCACCGGGTCTCTGTTTGTGTGTAAACTCCTTCCAGCCAATAGGAGCTGTGCACCGTGGTATCACATACCCTCATGTCTCTGAGTCCCTTCTTCTCACACAACAGCGTATAAATACGAGCTCGCATCGTTCCACTCGTCTTTCTCTTTTGGATTCTACTGCGTGAAGAACGAAGCTGGCAAAATGGTTTCTCAGGGGATTCAGCTCATCGGTATATCGATGTCTCTGATTGGCTGGCTCATGGTCGTCGTGGTGTGCGCCTTGCCCATGTGGAAGGTCACTGCTTTCATCGGCGCTAACATCATCACGGCTCAGACCATCTGGCAGGGCATGTGGATGAACTGTGTGGTGCAGAGTACAGGCCAGATGCAGTGCAAAGTGTATGACTCCATGCTGGCTCTGCCTCAGGACCTGCAGGCCGCTCGCGCCATGATCATCATCTCCATCCTGACTGGGATCTTTGGAGTGATTCTGTCAATCGCTGGTGGGAAATGCACCAACTGCATCGAGGAGGAGCGATCCAAGTCGAAGGCTTGCATCCTGGCTGGATCTTTGTTCATCATCTCGGGGTTGCTCTGTCTCATTCCAGTCTCCTGGTCTGCCAACACCATCGTCACCAACTTCTACAACCCGTTAACAATCAACGCTCAGAGGTATGAGTTAGGAGCGGCGCTGTACATCGGCTGGGCGGCTGCTGCACTGCTGCTGATGGGAGGTGGGCTGCTGTGCTGGAACTGCCCGCCCAAAGATGAACACCGTCACTACGCACCCAAATTCATCCCCGTGAAGTCAGCCTCCACATCAAGGGAATACGTATGAGACGGTTAACACTTCCTGCAGAGACTTTTGAGGGCACAGTGATAGTTTGCAGGCATGAAGTCACAGGTCGACTGAAGCTGAATCCTCACGCCTCGGTCTAAACTTTAAAGATGAAAGAGCCTTTTTAATCCACGTGTATTTTGGCAAAGTCATAAATATAATTTGTAACCTGATTATAATTAATCTGTGTAAATATTGAGTCAGGACTGCTGTAAGGGTTTCACAGTCGCTGTCAATCAAATTATCTCAACAAATACAGTAAAAATGCAGCTTCTTTATGTGCAGCGAGAAACTTTTACGTCTATCTTATCAAGAAAAAGGAGCGTGGAGATTCCACATGTATATTTCTGTCTTTGTTTTGTCATGTTCTTCTACTGTAAATAAACTCAAATACTCTCTGGATGATTGCTGTTTGCTTGCTTCTGAGAAACTAATTATAGAAAGGGAAGAAGCTATTAAAATGAATACTGCACGGTAAGCCGAGGAGCTGATTATGCAGGAATGAAGGTGACACAGGTGATAAATCGTCTCCTCGGAGGATTCGTGTTAAAGTCGTTGGTGTTTATTTGCAAAAGGAAAGTTTTTCCGCGTCACGTTACTTTCTAGGCGTGTGAAAACAGTTTCAGGTGCCGTCAGTCGTCAACAGTTTGTTTAGCAAACAGCGGTTTCTGTCACAGGATGTTGCAGCGGTTTTTTTCCACCTTTGACTTCTCGTGCGGCATCACTCCATCAAAGTGATCAGAAATAAACAGACAGGTTCTCCTCTTCAGCGTGCTGCTCATTGTCTTAACTGGGCCACATTTTATGTGCCTAAAGGATACTTATAAAACTCTCCTCTGGTTCTATTATAGATACGTAGTATCTATATTTTCAACGCAAAAACAAAATCTTCATTGACTGAGACAGAATTGAGTAAAAATACAGTCAGTCTGAGACAGAGACCTTCAAGAAAAAAGTGATCCTGAGTCCAAGACTGAGCTTGAGTACAACAACACCGGACACGGGACTGGGGGATTTACACAGATGTCCTGATAAGTGAAACTAAGACACACAGAGACTAAATACAGAAGCACAGACGTAAGGCGAGATGATGACGCACAGGTGAAAACTATCAGGGTGGAATAGATCGTCAGAAGAAGTGGTGGGAAAAGTCAACAAAGGCAGGAAGTAAATAACATAAGACGTGGAGATCGGAGAATTACAAAATAAAACAGGAAACACTAAATAAGAAACTCAAGAACACGACAACGTCAAATATTTAACCTTAAGAGAAGCCATTAGTGACACAGAACCCCATCTGGTGAAAACACAGAAAGAATAAAGAGAAGCTCACAGTGTGGTACCAAACCTAACAGTGTGAGACTATAGCACAAACTTTATCGTGAAAAGGTCATCTGATTAGCTCTTAGCTCTGCTTGTTTATCAGTGGCGTGTTCGGAGGTAACTAGAGGTAATTTGATCATTTGCCATCTATACCCGGTCTGAGCTGGTTTCATGACATTTGAAGTCACTTAAGTGGTTGTAACTCCATCCAATAACCCCGCTGTGGAGAAATCTGCATATGAAAGTGTGTTTTCCAAGAACAAAAGGAAGGCTTTGTTTAAAAAACGGGGGCCACTCCTCCAGCTTAAGGAAGAGGAATCTAGTTTGGCCAGAAGAACTCACTTGACGACGAGACAGCCCTCCTCCTGTACATTTTCTGACAAACAACAAGCGAGAGAGCTGCGTCAGTCCGAAAGAGAACCAGAGCAGTGCACTGAGACGCTTCGCAGACAAAGCCTCTTCAACATGGGGAGGATTGGCAAGGAAGTGGCAGGTCAGATCATAAGCTTCATCGGCTTTGTTGGGGTGGCGGTGACCTGCGGGATTCCCATGTGGAGAGTGACTTCCTACATTGGCGCCAACATCGTGACAGGTCAGATAGTGTGGGATGGCCTGTGGATGAACTGCATCATGCAGAGCACTGGGCAAATGCAGTGCAAGCTGAATGAGTCTGTTATGAGACTGACCAGAGACCTGCAAGCCGCCCGAGCCCTGGTCATCATCTCCCTCATCTTCGGCTTCATCGGCTTCCTCATCACCTTCATTGGAGCTAAGTGCATGGGCTGCCTGAAGACGGATGCATCAAAGGCCAAGGTGGTGATCATCGGCGGCTGTCTCATCATTGTTTCTGCCATCCTGGTCCTGATCCCCGTATGCTGGTCTGCAACCATCACCATCACAGACTTCCAGAACCCCCTGACAATCGAGACGCAGAGGAGGGAAATCGGAGCCTCCATCTACATCGGCTGGGCCTCTGCTGCGTTTCTTCTGCTCGGTGGGATCATCCTAACCACGTCCTGCCCTCCTCAAAAACCCATGTATGGATATCCAGGCTACCCACCGGCACCAATGTACCCTTATGCAGCTCCAACCGTGGCAACGTACGGCCCTGTGTATGCTCCGGCGTCCAGCCGACCATATTCAGGCACTGGGACATACATGCCAAACAAACCATATGCAGCACCGGCCACATACTCTCCTAGACAATACCTCTAAAAACTGAAAGGACAGACGGAGGATAAAGACTGAGGATGGCTTCAATGTCATTAGAGAGTAAAAGTGCACCAAAATACAGATTGTAATTGTAATGGATGGTATGTATCCCAATACACTGTTGGGATTTAAAGTTAATTCACTAACAATCACAGTGACTTTCCATGATTATGAATTATTTCATAACATGTTTTGCTCTTTTGGATTGATTTTGTGCTCTAAAGTAGAAATCTTTCTAGTTTATGAAGTCTTGATGTGAGAGGAATAATGTGTCAACATGGCAGCGTAGCAGTGAAGAAATCAGTGTCGGTATATATTTATTTCCTTGTCATACAGAGACGATTTTGTGTGTTTCTTTCTGTAAATGTCACTTTATTTTGAGAATTTCAATAAAATGTATATATCACTTAACTGTTTCTTTTATTTATTATTATTTTCTTTCTGTGGGTCTGTGTGTGTGAGAGTGAGAAGCAGATCATATTCTTTGTCTATAAATCTAAATAAACCATATGAAATATTTTTACTGCAAACTATGAGCAGTTTCCTAAAAAAACAAACATGATAAACCAAATGACCCTTTAATAAGGATTCAGAGTATCAAGGTTACAGAGAAAAGGCTCACTGTGGTGTCTTTTTAGTTTATTTCCTTTAATAGTTAGAATTTCCCCAATCTAAATATCAAATGTCCCCGACCCTTCCTCTCGACTTCCTCTATTTACACATTAATCTAGACTTTACCTTACTGGACCTAAGCAACATAGTCATATTAGAGAAGTGACAACAGAACACCTTATGATTTAAGACATTTGAAACACAGTATAAAACTAACTAAAAATAAAATAATATATTGAAGGTTTTGTTGTAACTTTCATTCTAACTGGAATAAAAATCCAAATCAATGATAACTGGACAGAAGTAATGAGTCAAACCAATGAAATGAAACTATTAATTGACGGCCCGTCCGTTAACGTCTGACATCCGGTGATACTCGACCCATGCTCGTGTTTTTTTTCAAACCTGAAACCAGTGACCGGACCTGATCTTCCGGTAACTTACCCAGTCAAAGGTTGGCCACTTTGAGAGTAGTGTTCCAATCAGGAACGAGGAGCCTCTTTATGAGGCTCGTTCACACTGACTGATGTTCATCTCATCGAAACTATTGTCCGCATATGAATAATGTGAAGAATGTGGCTGGGCTGGTAAAGCGCACTGGTTTCAGGTCAGACGTCATGACTCCACCTACACTAAAGACATCCTTATAACCGACGTTAATGTGCCAAAGTCTTCACTCAACTTTACAACCCGAGCTGAGCTGCCTCTGAGACCTCTTCAGTTTTTCTTTTCAAGTGATTCAAACAAGACCTCATCATGGTGTCGATGGGACGACAGATGCTGGGCTTTGCCCTGGCGATCATCGGTTTCCTGGGGACCATCATTGTGTGCGCCCTGCCTATGTGGAAGGTCACAGCCTTCATTGGAGCCAACATTGTGACAGCGCAGGTCATCTGGGAAGGCTTATGGATGAACTGTGTGACGCAGAGCACAGGCCAGATGCAGTGCAAGATCTACGATTCTCTGCTGGCTCTACCTCAGGACCTCCAGGCGGCCAGAGCTCTTGTGGTCATCGCCATCATCGTCGCTGCCTTCGGGGTCATTGTGGGCATTGCGGGAGGCAAGTGCACCAACTTTGTGGAGGATGAAACCGCCAAAGCCAAGGTGGCCATTGCTGCTGGAATCATCTTCATTTGTGCCGGTGTTCTCGTGCTTATCCCCGTCTGCTGGTCTGCCAACACCATCATCAGGGATTTCTACAACCCCATCATGACCAATGCCCAGAGGAGAGAGCTGGGGGCTGCGCTGTACATCGGCTGGGGCACGGCTGCGCTTCTCCTCCTGGGTGGTGCCCTCCTCTGCAGCTCTTGCCCACCTAAAGACAGCCAGAGTATCCAGTGAAGTACGCCGGTGCCAGGTCCACAGCCACCAGCCGGGCCTACGTCTGAGAGCTTCATTCTTCTGAACGGGACAGCAGACTTTATTTTTGTTACCCTGCTTTGCTGTGAGTTTCTGAGACCGCCACAAGTTGTGTTTCTCTTCTTCAAAAGTGACCACAGTTAGAGCGAACTGAGATTTTCTGGTGGTTTCGCCAAGAAAGAGTGTTGAGAAATGGGAAAACGCAGAAGAAAGACGTGTGGTGTGAAACTGCAGAGTTGGCAAGGACATCTTCCAACGACTGGACTGAGTTATTATATATAAAGCTTGTATCAAACATATATTCTTTTGAAGTTTGGTATGGAAGGAATCTTGTACAGTACACTGATACATTATGAATTGTTGCATAAGATATTTTAAAAATATATTTGTTCAATAGCAATACCATAAAACTGATTTTGTTTACTGAAATCACTGATTTTTAATAAAATGTCATAAATTATATCCTCTTGTGCCTCCCTGAGTTTTGTTTGTATCCTACGGCATCACAAACACAGCAAACTCAAACAGACCTGGACCAGCGACTGATTGAGAGCATTTAATCTTAAATAAGCCAAACTGGATCTGATGGTGTGCCATGTTTCAAAGCGGGTCTTGATCACGTCAGAGGGGTTATGCTGTGACAATGTAGCTTCATGTGCTGGCTCTCAGACAGGAAACTGTGGCGTCCCTGTCTCTGACTGATTTGACTGAGTATTAGTTTACAGGAAATAAAGCTGTAGCGGTTTAGACCTCAATCAGGTCACAAAAAAGAAAAAATATATACAATAAAAGCTGAAGACGTTGTAACCAGACATGTATTCAAAAACACGCAGCAGCTCAGGCAGACGTTAAACTAGTTCAACCAGTTTTACAGTGTTAAGTTTTTCTTAGAACCGGTTACAGTGCGTTAGTTTCAACATGAATGAAGAGCCATGCCCGTTCACCTCCAGCACCAAAAACAACAACCTGGATTTAAAAGTGTTTGCTTCTGCTTGATTTCAGCTCACTGTTGATGCACATTCAGTCATTTAGTGTTTAAAGCAGCAGAATGTGCATGAGGGGGTTGAAATTCATTATAATGAAGCCACATGTCAACAAGTGCATAGATGTGACTCACTGATGTGTTCTTAAGTTTTTGTACAACAATGGAGCTCTATGGAGCCACAGAAGAAATTTCAGAAAGGGTAATAAACTAATTATGGCTCAGAGGCATACTATATATATCTTTGGGTACAGGCATAATTCTTGTTACCAGGATAAATCCAGCTTTTTTTTCTTTTCATGGGATTCGTTAATAAAAGGAAAACAGAATATCATAAAGGTCAAAAATGAGCTTTTCATTTCATCACACTGGATGACAGTCAGTGAGAAAATCTAAGGAAACTAAACCAACAAACAAAGTGAAGTGAAACAAAATCAGCACTGCTAAAATAGGGCGAGAAAAAAATGGGCTGCGCGTTTCCACCTTCAAGATGTGTGAAAAAAATGTGCCACAGTGGTCACACTCATCTTTACAACCCGAGCTGAGCTGAGCTGCTTCTGAAACCTTCAACTCTTCAGCTTCTTTTCAAGTGATTCAAACAAGACCTCATCATGGTGTCGAAGTGTCGACAGATGCTGGGCTTTGCCCTGGCGTTCATCGGTTTCCTGGGGACCATCATTGTGTGCGCCCTGCCTATGTGGAAGGTTACAGTCTTCATTGGAGGCCACGTTGTGGCAGCGCACGCCATCTGGGAAGGCTTATGGGTGGGCTGTTTGATACAGAGGACAGGCCAGATGCAGTGCAAGATGTATGATATTCCGCTGGCTCTACCTCAGGACCTCCAGGCGGCCAGAGCTCTTGTGGTCATCGCCATCATCGTCGCTGCCTTCGGGGTCATTCTGGGCATTGCGGCATGCAAGTGCACCAACTTTGTGGAGGATGCAAGCGCCAAAGCCAAGGTGGCCACTGCAGCTGGAATCATCTTCATTTGTGCCGGTGTTCTTGTCCTTATCCCCGTCTGCTGGTCTGCCGACACCGTCATCAGGGATTTCTACAACCCCATCATGAGCAATGCCATGAGGAGAGAGCTGGGGGCTGCGCTGTACATCGGCTGGGGCACGGCTGCGCTTCTCATCCAGGGTGGTGCCCTCCTCTGCAGCTGTTGCCCACCTAAAGACAGCCCAGAGTATCCTGTCAGATACTCCAGTGCCAGGTCCACAGCCACCAGCCAGGCCCGCGTCTGAGAGGTCCATTCTTCTGAACGGGACAGCAGACTTTATTTTAGCTTTCTCAAGTAACCCTGCTTTGCTGTGAGTTTCTGAGACCTCCACAAGTTGTTTATCTTCTTCAAAAGTGACCACAGTCTGGATTTAAAAGTATTTGCTTCCACTTGAATTCATCTCACTGTTGATGCACATTTAGTCAGTGTTTAAAGCAGCAGAGCGGTGTACGTGTTTGAGAGGGTTGACTTAAGTAATTCATTATAATGAAGCCACGTCAACCAGTGCAGCAGTGTGGCTGACACAGACACAGAAGAGAGTTCAGAAAGGATGAAATGTCTCTCACTGCTCGCACAACAGGGATGTGAACAGTCTTTAAAACACAAAAAACAGTTTCTTGATCTTAAAGTCACAGTTTCATTTCAAATCCACATCTTAAACACGAGACTGTCCCCGCAAAGAAATGACAACGAAAAACTGACGACATCTTCAGTTCAGCTGGGTTTCAGTACATTTGCAGGGTGCATTGCTTCTTTCAGTTTAGTCTGTGTCGCTTCAAAATGTGTGTTTTAGTTTTGGTTAGTTAGTTTGTTATTTTTAGCTCAGACATCATAGATCATAGATTCAGATATATAAGATGCTTTCAGAAATACATTCATGTGGACATTCCAGTCTAAATAAAAACATTTGAAAAGACATCTGCTGTGTATTTTATATTTTATTTTTTACATGTACATAATCTTTAGGAAGTTTTTAGTGAGATTAGGAAGTTTTTTGAGACAGAGGAAATCTAAGCAAACTAAACCAACAAACAAAGTGAAAAACAAAATCAGTACTGCTAAAATAGGGCAAGAAAAAATGGGCCGTGCGTTTCCGAGTCCACCTTCATGATGTGTGAAATAAAATGTGCCACAGTGGTCACACTCATCTTTACAACCCGAGCTGAGCTGAGCTGCTTCTGAAACCTTCAACTCTTCAGCTTCTTTTCAAGTGATTCAAACAAGACCTCATCATGGTGTCGAAGTGTCGACAGATGCTGGGCTTTGCCCTGGCGATCATCGGTTTCCTGGGGACCATCATTGTGTGCGCCCTGCCTATGTGGAAGGTCACAGCCTTCATTGGAGCCAACATTGTGACAGCGCAGGTCACCTGGGAAGGCTTATGGATGAACTGTGTGATGCAGAGGACAGGCCAGATGCAGTGCAAGATGTATGATATTCCGCTGGCTCTACCTCAGGACCTCCAGGCGGCCAGAGCTCTTGTGGTCATCGCCATCATCGTCGCTGCCTTCGGGGTCATTGTGGGCATTGCGGGATGCAAGTGCACCAACTTTGTGGAGGATGCAAGCGCCAAAGCCAAGGTGGCCACTGCAGCTGGAATCATCTTCATTTGTGCTGGTGTTCTCGTCCTTATCCCCGTCTGCTGGTCTGCCAACACCATCATCAGGGATTTCTACAACCCCGTCATGACCAATGCCCAGAGGAGAGAGCTGGGGGCTGCGCTGTACATCGGCTGGGGCACGGCTGCGCTTCTCA
Source organism: Nibea albiflora (assembly GCA_014281875.1). Classification (NCBI taxonomy): domain Eukaryota; kingdom Metazoa; phylum Chordata; class Actinopteri; family Sciaenidae; genus Nibea; species Nibea albiflora. The sequence goes on from CM024794.1 coordinate 24,142,494, forward strand.
TCCAGGGTGGTACCCTCCTCTGCAGCTGTTGCCCACCTAAAGACAGCCCAGAGTATCCTGTCAGATACTCCAGTGCCACGTCCACAGCCACCAGCCAGGCCCGCGTCTGAGAGGTCCATTCTTCTGAACGGGACAGCAGACTTTATTTTAGCTTTCTCAAGTAACCCTGCTTTGCTGTGAGTTTCTGAGACCTCCACAAGTTGTTTCTCTTCTTCAAAAGTGACCACAGTCTGGATTTAAAAGTATTTGCTTCTGCTTGAATTCATCTCACTGTTGATGCACATTTAGTCAGTGTTTAAAGCAGCAGAACGGTTTGCGTGTTTGTGAGGGTTGACTTAAGTAATTCATTATAATGAAGCCACGTCAACCAGCGCAGCAGTGTGGCTGACACAGACACAGAAGAGAGTTCAGAAAGGATGAAATGTCTCTCACTGCTCACACAACAGGGATGTGAACAGTCTTTAAAACACAAAAAACAGTTTCTTGATCTTAAAGTCACAGTTTCATTTCAAATCCACATCTTAAACACGAGACTGTCCCCGCAAAGAAATGACAACGAAAAACTGACGACATCTTCAGTTCAGCTGGGTTTCAGTAAGTTTCCAGGGTGCATTGCTTCTTTCAGTTTAGTCTGTGTCGCTTCAAAATGTGTGTTTTAGTTTTGGTTAGTTAGTTTGTTATTTTTAGCTCAGACATCATAGATCATAGATTCAGATATATAAGATGCTTTCAGAAATACATTCATGTGGACATTCCAGTCTAAATAAAAACTTTTGAAAAGACATCTGCTGTGTATTTTAAATCTTATTTTATTTTATACATTCATATACGTTCATTTTTCTTTCACGTCGTCTCTCGCCTAGTTTTAGTTTTTAGTTTTGTTTGTAGCTGATTTCTATCATGAGACATGTCATCACAAATATGATGTCAGGGCAGCAGGACAGAGTGTTTCGCTGGTGTGAACACACCCTGTTGTGTTGGTCTAATATACCCGGTTTCACATTCCTAAGCGGCCCTTTGCCATCAGGGAGAAAAAACTACCCGAACCTGTTATGTATAAATGACTGTGGGTGTCACTGATTGAAACAAATGCATCACAATCCTGCCCATCATGAAGGAAGTCATGCCTGAAAAGGATTTTCCGGAAGTAATTCAATTAGCCTTCATTGCTTTCACAGCGTATAAAGTGTTATTTTAAAAAAAATCTGTTAGACCTGATCATATATTTATATATTTAAGAGTAACACTTTATTTTTCAGCTTTTAAAAAGCTCTTATGCATAATAGGAAGTGTAAGCATCAAAAATAATTGCTATGCTGTACTTGTGGAGTTAAATGAAATGAAATGACTTTATTCTTTTGGTGTTCTTTCAGTGTGTTTGACTCACAACCAGCCGTGATTTATTTCAATCTCATGCTCATACACCCATTGTGCACACATAGATGCACGTATGTCTGTACATTTAGAGACAAATCACTGTTTGCCTTGAGGCTGTGTACTGAATGGCTGAATGGATGCATTTAGTTCTCACTGTTTGCAGACCTGTGACCTTTCCCGACATCAAACCTCTGTGTCAACGATACCGTAGGTGCTGTTGCTCAAACACTCTCTGCTCTCCGCTCTGCACTCAGGCTGCCTACGTTTTTTTTTTTTTTTCTAGATGTCGCACTTACACAAAACTTTGTGTAACACAATCCTCATCTTCATCCAGAGGAATATGTGAAACTCCAACCTTCATTGTTCCTGCACACAAAGAATCCTGCACGGCTGGTATTCTTTGGCTGTGTCCTTAATACCTCAGTTATCACGCCTCCTATTCTTCATTCTCTGCTGCTTCAGATACACATTAACACCTGGTCAGCTGTTACTTTTCTCTCAGAGACACTCAGACAGAGGGAGGACGATGGCTTCCATGGGGATGCAGATGGCTGGCTGCGCCCTGGCTCTTTTCGGCTGGATCGGGGTGATCATTGTCTGCGGTGCACCCATGTGGCGGGTCACCGCTTTTATTGGCAACAACATAGTGACATCTCAGGTCATGTGGGAGGGCATCTGGATGAGCTGCATGGTCCAGAGTACAGGCCAGATGCAGTGCAAGGTGTACGACTCCATGCTGGCTCTGGGTACTGACCTCCAGGGGGCCCGGGCTCTGGTGGTGGTCTCCATCATCACAGGCATCGTAGGGCTCCTCGTCGCTTTCGCTGGTGGAAAGTGCACCAACTTCATTCCAGAGAAGAGAGCCAAGGCGAAGGCTTCAGTGGCAGCTGGTGTGATTCTGATCATCAGTGGATTACTCTGCCTCATCCCCGTTTCCTGGACTGCCAGCATTATCATCAGGGACTTCTACAATCCTCTGCTTGTTGACGCTCAGAAGAGAGAGCTGGGGGCTTCTCTCTACATCGGCTGGGGCGCCGGGGGTCTGCTGCTCGGCGGAGGAGCGCTTCTGTGTGCCAGCTGTCCCCCCAAAGAGGATGAGGCCCCCTCTGTGAAGTACCTCCTGAACAAGCCTGGAGGAAATAGCAAAGAGGATTCATTCCGATCGTCCTCACCAACAAAGACGTATATTTGAGACGTCTGAAGGGGAGAAGAGAAGTCTGGTTGATGACTGTCTGCTTTGTTGCTGTGACATATCAAGAAAAGACATAAACACAGGCCATGAAGGAAATCTGCACTCTGGATGTATGAAGATGCTCCGTCTGACATTTCTTTGAATATTGTTACTCTCGCTATTGTAAATAGGGCAAGTCAGATGACACGCATTCTGTGTTTCACATGTTTGGGAAAGTGTTTCACCGTGTTTCTTTTAGTTCTTTGATATTTGTGATTTATTTTTTTCACAATAAATGACCTTTCTATCGGAAGGCGTTCCTCTCTCACGCTTCTTGTTTATATATATTTCAAAAATGAACCTGTGGTTAGACCAAAACACAGAGGGAACCTGTTTGTCAGGTACCAAAGATCACTATCCAGGGAGCAAACATGGTGACTCAGGGACCTGAAATCCTGTTGGCTGATCTGCTTAGTACAGAATGGCCTGCTTTGAAAGGTTTCTTCCATCACTGTCAACGTTTGCTGGGAGGAAATGCATTCCTGTAATTAAAAAACCTGATGACGAGTTTTTCCTCCTCTGAGAAACTCAAATATTTGATTTGATTTGATTTGATTTGATGGTTTTAGTTAGTTCACACCAACCCGCTGAGCTGTTTTCTCATGTTATGTAGCTGTGCATCAGAGAGAAGGGAGGTTTCTGTATTCTGAGCACAACAAACGTATGAAGACAGATGTAAAATATAATTCAAAGTTCACACACTAAAAAGATTTGTAGGATTCGTTACTCAAAAGGAAATTAAAGCGATAAACCCGACAGCTCAGTCATTACTGCCCATTTAGCTGTGATATTTCAAATGAATACACATTTTTAATCTAAGATATATATTTAAATCTAACAGACCTGTAGAAATCTAAAAGAGTGATAATACACCTCGAAATGAAAGATTTGAATCACACACGAACATGAATTTAAAAAAGTACAGAAAAGAACGTGAACGTTTCCTGGATGTCACATGATGTGGACCACGTCCTCCAAATGATCATGTTTGTAACAGACACTGTTCAAAAACAGCAAACCATTTTTAAATGTAAATCTTGTGTGTTTGTCTTCTGTGATATACTGCTATCTAGTGGCCCTGGACCGCCATCGCTGTAAAACCTCTACATTCTTCTCTGATGACTTCAGGTTTACTGAAAACATGTCTGATGCAGAGAAACACTTCCTTGTTTATTCCTCCAGTTTGTCAGGATCTGATTAAAGGGAGCTAAAATGTGTGTGTTCTTCTCCAGCCTCTGTTTCTCAGGGTGTGGTGGAATCTGCGCCGTGCCCCATGGCTCTGCAGGTGCTGGGTATCAGCCTGTCCATGATAGGTGTTGCTGGGACCATCCTGATCTGCGCTCTGCCCATGTGGAAGGTGACAGCGTTCATCGGCACCCATCTGGTGGTCATGCAGGTGTTCTGGGAGGGTCTGTGGATGACCTGTGTCAGCGAGTACACAGGGCAGCTGCAGTGTAAGCTCTACGATGCCCTACTGGACCTGGAACCAGACCTACAGGCAGCCCGCGGCCTCATCTGCATCAGCCTGGTGCTGGGATGTTTGGGATTTCTCATCTTCGTCCTGGGAGCACGCTGCACCAACTGCCTGAGCCACCCCAAGATCAAGGCTCGGCTCGTGGTGAGCTCCGGGGCCACCTTCTGCCTCGGAGCCCTCACCACTGTAGTTGCTGTTTCCTGGACGGCCAACTCCATCATCACTGACTTCCACAACCCACGTGTCCCCGAGGCGCTGAAGAGGGAGCTCGGAGCAGCCATATATTTAGGCTTTGTGACATCTGGGCTGCTGTTCTGTGGGGGAGCCATTCTGTGCACGAGCTGCCCACCACAGAGGCCCAGACTACCCTCCAGTGGATACACACTGGCCAGGACAGCCACACACAGCAGCTACGCCATCAAGAACTATGTGTGAAGTGAGCACAGAATCAGTCTGCATCATTTAGGATAAACACTGACCTGTGTGATATAATGTAACTGGCCATATATAAAGTAGACATACAGCAAACATAGATCTTTAAATATATGAAGGTTTGCTTGCGATACATCCCTGATACGTTTCTATAAAAATGTTTCCCATCAGCTGTAATTAACCGACCTCTCAACTTTTTGTCAAAGTGAGTCATAACATGGATTTATGACGAAGGACTGTCGCAGGCAGAGAACTGATTTGTACCCCTGTAGCTGAACGTGCATGCTTTTTTTTTTAACCAGTAGAAAATCATCATAATCATGTTTTTAGTCGTGTCATCATGTTTTATATCATTTTCCAGTTGCCATGCTGAAAGTTTGTGATCTTAGAACTGAAAATAAACACTGCAGACTGTAAACATGTGCCAGCTGAATCAGTACATTAGGTGTCGTTGCTGTTTTCCACCCTGTGGCTTCCGCAGTCAGCTCAACACAAACCCAAATATCAGAGAGAGAGAGAGCTGGTGGCTCTTTAAATCAAGTTCTCTGTGAAACCTGACACAGTGACTGAATCACAGGACAGAGGAATCTTTGTTTTCCCTCTGCGCAGAAGCTGGGAGAAAGGGATTGTTTTGAAACCATGGCAGAGCAAACAGAGGGATTTCCCTCCTCCACCCAGCCGCAGTCCTGCCGTGCCTTTTTTTCTTCCCAACAAATACCAAAGAACTGGTTTCCCCTTTCTGAACAAGCATGCAAAACAGACACACACACCTACTCACACAGACGCATCGGCAGGCTGTCTCTGCCTCACACATAAAAAAAAAACACCCCACCCTCTGTAGCCAGCTGCTTCTGGTTAGGAAGCCCGGCTTGTGGTGAAGAGGAGGAGCAGGCAGGCCCGAGTCATGGAGCGGCAGCTGGAGCTCGCTGCCCTCGGTCTGGCTGTCACAGGTTGGTTTTGTGCCATTCTGACACGCTGCCTGGCTCTTTGGACGGTGAGCGGCACCCTGAACAACATCACTGCCACTCTGCCTGCCTACTGGGATGGGGTGTGGCTGGAATGGGATCACTGGGACTTGGCCCACGATGGCAGCCTGCATTGCTCCTTCTACCAGTCTCTCATGTCTCTGTCTGGAAGTTTTCGAACTTGGAGAGCGCTCCTCATGGCAGCCGTCGGAGCCGCGGCCTTTGCTGCGGTGATTGGAGCAGCGGGGGCGGTGTGGTTACCTCAGCGTGGACAGGTCAAAGTCTTTTCTGGTAGTCTCTTTGTTTTGTCTGGGATCCTGTTGCTGATCCCCATTGCCTGGACGTGCCATCACACCAGTCAGCCACTGGAGGGCGCTGTGCTGCTGAGAAGAGACTGGGGACCTGCATTGTACCTCGGCTGGATCTCCTTTGCTCTGATGCTGGTCGGTGGGGTGTACCTCACCACCAGATGCCCCACTTATGAGAGGCAGGCGCAGCAGCCCGAACACCCGAATCAAGAGGACGTCGCTAACCACCCACTGAGCTGGATCAACAGGACTACGTTCACAAACAGCCAGTATGATCGCAGATCACAGCCCCATCTGACTGGAATGCGATTGTAATATTTAAGTGTGAGTGATTAAACTGGAAAAATCGTGAATATGTGAAATGACTGTGGAGAGATTTCAAGAACTTCTGGCTGCACTTGTCGAGTAACGATGCACTGGCTTCATTAAGCATGAACATTAGAATGTAAAAGCACAGCGACGTGTCATGTAAATAGTTTTATTGACAGAGATAAGGTGGGACTTTGAATTTGCATCTTGTTTTGCGTGTCTTTCATTTCTATTGAAGCTTGCACACTGTATATACTGTATACTGCTGTTTTACATCCAATATTACTGTAACTCATACATTAGTTTGCTTTACATGACGCAATTATTGAAACTAAACTGACATTGAGACATTGTAACGTCTTCAATGAGTAAATACTGATCCTAAAACTAAATGCTGTATTGCACAGATACATTGCCTTACATTAGAGTAACGCAATTTCATGTTTGTTTTTGTTGAGTCGCAAAAATGTTTACAACCGAGACGAATCCTTCTGCACGAGGACACTGTGGAATAAAGCATTGCACATGATTCAGATATAAAAGTGTGTTGACTTACGCCGTGCATGACGTGAAGTCGGAGCACCTGATTAATAGTAATTAGATGTAATCATCAGTTTTTCCAACGTCTTGTAAGTAGGTACTTCGCACTGTGGCCTTTTTTAAACAGACAGAATATAAATCATGGTAAAATATTCAAGATAATATCGATGCAATTTTAGATTGTGCAGCAGAGCAATGTTCATTTGTTTATGAGTAAAATTACTGCGAATACACGAAAAAGAAAATGTTTGGTTAAATATTTATTTAAACTCATTTATTATGACAAAATATACATGGGTTAAAGGAATTATTCATAAAGCTGTGATGGTGACTGCATGGCACACAAAGTCTGACGGACGGCAGAGACGACCTTGTTCATGAGTTCTGTTGGATGACAGAAGTTCACTGGATGAATCAGAACTAAATACTGAGCTGCAGGTTATGTGGTGTTTATTCAGATAAAATATAAATGCTCAAACTTATCGTCCAAACCAGCATGCAAATCTGGCAAATAATATCAGTCATATAAATCCTTTAAACGAAGAGGCTGGGAAACAGAAGACTGAATCTCTTTGTGAATAGAGTTTGTTGTTTGTGTGCCGCGGTGAAGCTTGTTAGTGTGGATTAAGGTGCAGAGTCCTGACGGGTTGTGTTACTATAATTTCTCATCGCCCTCCTCCACATCCTTCAGACTGAGAACCTCGAGAGAACCCCGGCCTTTAGTCTCGCAGCGGATCAGTTCATCGATCTCCCTGAAGCAGCCGGGATCCACCAGACACACCTGAGGAGAGACAAAGACACACAGAACGTTAATTGTCATGTCGTTCAGTAAGTGTGGAGGTTACTCACTCAGTCACACCCACAAACACACAGTGACCTTAACGTCGCTCACCATTTCCAGCTCCTCATCAAAGTCTTCACTCTCCACAACCTGCAGGAGCGGTTTCAGCTTCTCCTTCAGCCTCTTGGCCTCCTTGGCTGGCAGCACCAGTCGCAGCCTCATGTGGGCTCTCTGGATCTCCATGGTCTCCTTCAGCTGCCGGATGACTTCCAGAGCCTGAGAACGAAGACTCACATCAGTTAGTCGCGACTAACAAGAGACGAAGACTCTTTACGGCTCGATGCAATAAGAAAACAAGAATAATAAAACCCATCTGCACTACAACAACTGTAACTACAACTGCAGAGTCTCTCCAGGGTGGAGAAGATAACCTTTGGTTGTCCCTGTGAATGTCTATTTGACTAAATCTTCAGATCATACCATTTGATTTTTTAGTTAACTCATTAAAACTGTAATTTCAGGAACTTTTTTCATGCTTTTATATCATTATTTTGGACAGTGACGGCTGAAGATGGAGAGGAAAGGGCCCGGCAGAGACGGGACTCTCAGCAAACAGCTACAGGCTGAAATCTGACACGGGCTGCTGCAGTAACGACTCAGCATTAGCACACGGGGCACACTTCATCAGGAAACCTTGACTTTGAGGTTCACGTAGATGTTTTTTATGCTGGTTTGAGGTGAGCTACAGCCAGTATCTTCAAATCTACCCATCATCAGTCGCATTCACACACTGATGCAGCCTTCAGGTGCAATTCGAACCGCTCACGTGCCTCCTCACCTGCTGTTTAGTGCTCTTGCTGGCCTTCACAGAGTAGTGGATGTCCTTCATCGCCCGCTCGATGAGGTTGACTGTGTACGGCCTCTTGGTCTCGGGGTTGACACACTTCTCTGCCACGATAGTTGCAATGTCCCTGAACATCGTCTCCAGCTGAGACTGCCTCTCCCTGTCTGACACCTGGAGCTCTCCTTTGGTGAGGATCTGTCAGGAGGCAGCAGACAGAGGATGGAGGTGAATATTACAGCAGGTTCTTTAATGATGCCACGGCGTGAATCACACCTGTTACCTGTTTACAGATTTCTGTCAGGTCATCTGTCCCAAAAGCTTTGTTCAGGTCGTCCTTCTTCGCCACCTGCCCCTTGGACACGTTGACGAACACGGAGTGTGTCTGCAGCACCTCGTCCAGGTCTTTCTCCCTGCAGGAGAACATGTTCGGATGTTCACACACAATAAACCGGATGTTTTTGACGATCATTGGCATCATGTGCAAGTCTCAAGTAAGTCTCAAGTATTTTTTTCTTGGGCAAGTCGAGTCAAGTCACCTTTCACCGCATATTGTTGTAATTTTAACTGCAGAATCTGATCTTAATAAAGTGAAAGGCAACATATAAGTAACTGTAAGTAAACATCACTGGCAAATATGCCCAATATAAACATTTGTTCACAAAACAGTGATAACGTATTATTTATTGATTGATTGTACATCAAAAGCCAACTTCGTTTCACATGTTTAACATTCATGTTTCAGCAGCAGTAACAGCTAAAGTCTAAAGTTAAATCTCTCTCTCTCACACACTAAGTATATCCACAAGTAACAGCTAAAACAAATAACTTAATACTAAACTTTGTTACATATCTCTGTCTCTCTCTCCCTCAGACAAAATAAAACCAATCAACTTAATAACATTAAACTTTGTTGCCTTTTTAGCTCTCTCTCTCTCTCCCTCTCTCCCACCCTCCCTCCGTCCCCCTCTCTCTACGTTACTCAACAGCATTGGCATAACACTTTCATAACGATAAACTGCGCAGCAGCTAAATCCCTCTGCCGCTCGCTCTCGTAACTCGACATTAGCTAACAACAATAGAGTTATGTATCTGTGCTAGTTGTAGGCAGCTGGACTTCTTTGAGTTTAAATTGAAGAATACGTTCCTCGTTCCTGCCTATAACTAAACTATTTCAATAACATGACCTGGGTGAATGAGAATATTCACAGACCAGCTCACCGGATAATATTAACGCAGTGACAAACACTTTTATCTGAATTTTTTATGCTGCAAGTCTTCTTGGCAGTGGTCCTTAAATCCGGACGTCATTACTCTCTCGATGTGATGTGATAACGGGGCACACCGTGTCGCAGTGTGCGTGGCTGATTGACAGGGCAGTGACCCAGCCCGCATCCCGCACTGTAATCATCAACGTTATTTATTTAAACTTAAATAAATAGATTTTATATTCACATTTCATAACACTCAAGTCAAGTCAGGTCCCGAGTCTTAAACTTCCAAGTCTAAGTCAAGTCACTAAGTCTGATCATGGGTGATGTTTGTTACTACTCACGCGCCCGATCTCCAGCTCATGACTTTGTTTTTGTAGCACGCGATCTCAAAGCGCTTCCCTCCTTTCTTCACGCGCACCACGGCCACGTTCGTCAGCCGGATCTGGTTCGTCGGCGTGAATATGGACATGTCTGCGTGTGTGTGTGTGTGTGTGTGTGTGTGATGAGACGGACTGTCTGCTCTGTACAAACTGACAGCAACAAAAATATGATGTCAAACCTCCTCACGTCGTAGGTGTGCTGCGGGGCGTGTCTCTCGAAAGTGGTCCGTGTGAAACCTCGACGCTAAACAATAGTTCCGCTTCTTCGGTCAGTTTCAACAATTTGGACCACTCGTGTTCAGTTTATGAAACATTTATAAATATGATAACTTAAATTAATTGTAAAGAGGAGTCATAGTTTCATTCAAAAAAGTCTTTATATTTGTATAAAACATTTTTATCTCTTTTTTTTATATAGTTTTATTATTTGTATCGATGTTAGCACGAGTTAAATTCTTCTAACTTCTTCTTCTATAATATATAATATATTATAATATATAATATTTAACTACCACTTTAATTATTCACCTTTTTATGGCGGCTGCCATAGTGGACTACACTTCCCATGATGCTCTTCGGCCAAACAATATGGTGTCGTCAGCAGCAGCTGCAGAGGACTGTGTGTGTCAGTGTTCAGTTTGCAGAGATGCTGAGTTTCCTCCTCGTCGCTTTGCTCCTCGCGGGTCGCGTGTCCGCCTCGGATGATAAAGGTGAGCTCAGGACAACTTTGGACGGAACCGGAGCCCAGTTCACGCCTAATGTTTGAGCTAACGTTAGCATAACATGTTAGCTTGTAGTTAGCATTAGCCTGTCTGCCGGGAGTTTTGCTTGCAGCAGGTGTTTGGCTTGAATCCCTGAACACACGCAGCGCAGTTAGCTGACCCACGGGCTAATGTCTTCACTCCCTCCAGGCTCACACAGTGTCCACAACCCCAGTGGGAGCTACTTCATGTGGATATGGCACAACAGGCTGTATCTATACTCAGCTGCTGCTCTGGTCTTTGGGATCTGGTTCTCACTGAAGGTGGCACTGAAGAAGGTGAGTCCATCATTCATCAATCAGCTGTCCTCTCTGTGTTTCCTAAGTCACTGCTTGTGTTTTCTTGCATGAAAGTTCAAGACTAACTCTGGGTTTTGTTTTTGTTTTTCATAGAAAAGCTTCTCCAAAGACGTCGGCTCGTTGGTCTACAAAGCTGTGAAGAACAATGACGGAGATCCTGCGGTTCACGTGTCAGGAGTTAAAATCTTCTACGGCTCACAAACTGGAACAGCGAAGGTACAGACATCTGGAAACGTGCAGTGTTCATGATATTATTCCACCTCCTCCCGACAAAAACAGACACAAACAGCAGCGTAATAACTTCGTCTGTCATTTGATTACAATTTATTTGTCCTTAATTTTCTACATTACTGTTCATGGCTGCTTTTCATCATTTAAATCAAGCAGGTGTGTTTGTTGTGAGTGCAAGAGAGCCACGATGCAACATAACAGTGTAACTTTACAACTGTTTTGTGCAGCTGAAGCTTCGTAACTGTGTGTGTTTGTGTGATGGTGATTGACTAGTCCCAGACCAGACAATGCATATTAACTGTACCATTTGGAGATGTCTGCTATGCGTCAACGGAGACTCTTCATTTGTTCAGGGTTTTGCAAAAGAGCTGTCGCAGGAGGTGAAGACTCTGGGTTTACCAGCAGAGGTGATTGACATGAAAGACTACGATCCAGATGATCAGCTTGCTGATGAGGTAAGAAGATGCTTTTTCCTCTTCTTTTTAATAAACAGACAGATGGCAGAAAGACAGCAGAGACGTATGGTCCTCGACTTAATGACAGTTTAAGAGACAGTTTCTATAAATAAGAAGCGAAACCGCTGCCAGCTTCGGCGCTGCTCCTCACCGAGTAACCCTTGAATATGAAGTATTAATTAATTCGGCTATTAATCGTTAACGCTCTGTTAATATGATAAATATATTGTACAGGCTGCACTAAGAGTTGCTCTAGGGTGTTAATTAAATCTTTAAAATGTAACTTCAAGCACATAAGGCCTGGTGATGTGTACTTAAAGGCATAGAGCAGTAAGCCTCCAGGTCTGTAATATTCCAGCTCGGCCTTTCCTTTTTTTTTGTTGTTTTTACTGATTTGATACTTCAAACTGTCACAGGGGACAAATGTGCTCCACAAATCCTGCTCAGCAGAAGAAAGATGGATCATTTTCATCAGTGTTCCCTTTTTATTTTGTGGACTGAGGCACTGGGAAGTGCACTGAGGGATGAATAGAAGTTTGGCTGGCTGATACGCATCAGGACACATAACAGATATTTATTAAACAGGACAGCGATCCAGATTTTAGTGACGGAAAATGTCCACAAGAGAAATGACCGCAGGCATCAGTCGCTCCCTAGATGCAGCCGATCCTCTGCACACTGACTCACTGGACATCATCCATCAGTCAAGAAGATAATATTTGTTTGCACAAGTTAAAGCTGTCGGTTTATTTACACGGGGTCGTTGATGTGTGCTTTAGATTTAATCTAGATTGATTTTCTGACGTCTTTTGGATCAATTTTTAGTCTCATAGACGAGTTGGCAGAACACAAAGTTTCCATGAGTAATCATTTCTGAAAACATGCTTGTTCAAGGTTATGTTTTGGTGTCTTCATTCTTCTCTTTCAGAGGTCAGTCGTTACATAATTTTGTTCTTCAAATCTTAATTAAAATCAGTGTTTAATTTTGTTGTTCAGAGTATCAAAAAACAAAGTCTTGGACCGGAAACTAACATTTACAAATGTGTCCTCTCTTTGTGTGTTCCTCTGGCCTGTTGTGTTCTCTGTTCAGTGCACCAACCAGTCAGTGTGCGTGTTTCTTGTGGCCACCTACACTGACGGCGAGCCCACAGAAAGCGCTGAGTGGTTCTGTAAGTGGTTGGAGGAGGCGTCCACTGACTTCAGATACGGGAAGACGTACCTCAAAGGCCTCAGATATGCAGTGTTTGGGCTTGGCAACTCTGTCTATGTTGGCCACTACAATACAGTAAGAAATATTAACTTCCACCAGGATACTTCTGCTTAATAATATGTTTAACAATCTGACAGACTGTATTTGTTTAAACTGTATTTAACCCACTTTTGCTTTTGTTTGACCAGGTGGGCAAAAATGTGGACAAGTGGCTTTGGATGCTGAGCGGCAAGCGGATCATGACCAGGGGAGAGGGCGACTGCAATGTGGTGAAGAGCCGTCATGGCAGCGTCCAGGCAGACTTCCTGGCCTGGAAGGGCAAGTTCATGAGCCGCCTTCAGGCTTTGGCCAAGGGTGAGAAAAAGAGCTGCAGCGGGAACTGTAAGTCCGGAGGCTCCTGTAAGAACAAAAAGAGAGGCGGACACGAGGAGAAGCAGGAGGAGACGGCTCCGCAGAACAACAGCTCTGAGGTAAAAACACAGTTTATATCAGCCGTGTCTTAATTTTGTGTCAGTGGGTTGAATCAGTGATTAAAAAGACTCCTTCAAGGTAAGGACTTGAGTTCAGCCACCTTTGCTGAAGTGTCCTTGAGCAAAACAACGTTGACACTTTGCTTTTTTTCACTCAGTGATCTAACCAGCTTGACGGCGACACGATTAAAACTTGTAAAATCCCAAACTGCTACATCACAGGTCTGATAAACATATTTTAGTTAGTACATTTTGTCACTAACTGTCTCCAGAGCTGCTGTATCATTCATGAGACACAGTGACAGTTTGCTGCGTGCTGACTGTTTCCTCCTGATTGTGCATGTCAGGTGGATGAAAACTGAAGATGTCAGCGAGCTGTCTGTCTGTATTATTCTGGCACAAAGAACCTGTCTGATGCTCCCCTGGTGTCGGCCTAAGGTTGTAATGATTTATGCAGATGCGGTTTACATTTGAATGAAAAGTGCCTGACTCGTGTTACCATTAGATTCTGAAACATAGGCGGCATTTGCATATTTAGTTTCGACTCCATCTTGTCCCAGAGTACAGAACGTATGCAGGTGAAGACGGAGCAAGAGGAAGAAGAAGCTGGAAAAATGTCCTCTGGCTCAGGATTTCAGCTTTCAAATCTTTCGGGACCCGGATGTGATCAGTTGATTTAATCAATTAACTGTCAAATTAATTTGGCAAATAATGTGATTAAATGTGAGACTTTCTGGTCGGTTGCAGTGGTTTTGTGTGTATCCAGTTGTAAGGTGTTGTGAATGTTCTGCACGTCTCGCGTGAAATTTGTCATCACTTTCGACACTGTCCATCATATTTCTCTTTCTCTCTCTCTATATATAAATGTATGTACACGCACACACACACTAACAGCTTTCATACACATCACAGCACACACAGATGACCAGTTGTCATGGTAGCGGGGCACATCAGAGCCAAAATCTAGCCGAGACTTCTTCCTGTCTGTCTGCAACACTCGGTGCACTCAGCTGAGGTGACATTCAGCCGGAACCGAGAGGAGCTGAGAACTGTGGCGAGGGGTTCATGGCGGTGATTTATCTACCCACTGCACCGCTCGCACACTTTATCCTGCCGCCGCGCATATGGTCAGCAGCTTCAACGCGGCGTTGTGATAAATCCACCGAAACACCATAAATATGCATATGGCTTTTCTTATTTAATTAGGCGGCCCATGAGGAGATAACAATGCTTTCCATATGGGCTCCCTCACTTAATCATGTCGGTACTCACAAGTTTTTAATTGGTTATTGTGTAGGAACATATGTGAGCCTCTCTACCAACTATACAGTCTTTGTTTGTGGTCGCTTTAAAAACAGTTTCCTTCTTTCTTGTTTCAGGACGATCTGATAGAGACCAGCAGCGATGAGGAGTCCGGCCTGCAAGATGAGAAAAGGTCGGGTTCAGTGGTGGATGTGGAGGATCTGGGCAACATCATGAACAGTGCCAAGAAAGCAAAGGTGAGACTCTGTCCACCTGCACAGTGACACCACTATTTCATCTGTACACCCTGTATTCCTCCACAGCCGAGTCAGCTGATGATCATACAGACAGCCAGATCATACAGAAATGTATGCTGTACTAGTAAACAGAGATACAGTATTTAGCCGCCTGCTCCTCAGTATTCGAGTTGTTGAATCATTTTAAACTCCAGCAGTTTTATTTTCAGTGTTTCCGCGTTGAGGTCTATAAGCGGGCACCACCGCGGCATTAAGCTTCCACACCACCACCTTCTTCTTCCGATCGGAGTGTGTTGAGCGAGGAGGAAAAGTGTCACTGAAGGAGAAGTGGCAGATGGGTTGATAGACACCAGAGCCCCGGCAGGCGAGAGGCTTGCGTAAGAGCGAGGACACCCACTTCACAGACTTGTGAGGCGTGAGTGGCTGTAGAAAAACAGGAATAAAACGAGAAAGCAGAAGGAGTATCGGCGTCTTTATAGACTGCAGAGTAAAGAGCTGTGAGAGTGAGGAAGGACTACACGTGGAGCTATTCAGTTTGTCTTTGTAAGTCTGACATGGATGTGATTACCGTACATCATGGCTTTGAAAGTTAGAGAGACATCAGTTGATGACTTGAGAAGCTCGGCAGAGCTGCAGGATTTAAAAATTAAAATGTGTTTCCATGCAGTGTTCATACGGAGGCCGTGTGTTTTTCTTCTACTTGTTATGACCAAACTTGTTGTCATATTTAACATGGCTGCCACGGGTCCTTGAAATTTGTGAATTTAAATTAAAATAAATGTAAATATGATTTACACCCAGCGCAGCTACAAAGCGTTCACGCATTTGAGCCGCTCTCTCCTTTTAATTGTCTGTGAGCTTCTGTAAAGCTGCCAAAAATTCTCACAGTTGCAGCAGTAATTAACCTTAAGCTGCGTCTCAAACAAACATGTGAGGTCATTGAATCTGAGAGAATTGTGCATGGAAAATCCTTGAAAATACGGCGTGGGTTCACTGATTTAGCCGTATGAAGTACTGAAGTCGTATTATTTGCTGTGATCATCACACTTGAGTGTCAGGGTGACATTTTTGCCACGTGTCTGTGGTAACAAATTAGTGTTTAACATAATTCGGTCACACAGAGCCGGCAGTGCAAGATGTAATTAGTTTGTACACTGAACATTTGCTATTGCCAAGAGACGACAAGTATTTAGCCAAGCTGCAAATTAAGTGTGAACAAGAAAATTCCCCTGACTGCAATATGCTAGTTAGCTAATATCTGATTTCTATCACAGCCATTAATAAACTGAATCTTCAGTCTCAGTTATGAATGAATGAAATTCAGTCAGTGCAGATCAGCCGTGTACCCGGCTTGTTTTGTGCTCTGCATACAGTAACTGCAGCTGGAGGCACACTTTGTCTGCGTTTGACCACTAGGTGATGGCAGAGACTCTCTCTGAATCTGTGAGTGTGCCATTCCCAGTCAGGTAGATGGTTGATGTCATTATGTCCAGGTGGCAATGTTTGTGATGACTGATGAACCTTCGAGGATTGCATGAAAAGTTCTGTTCACTGATGTTAGTCTGTATCATATCTTGAGGCCCCGTTCCTTTAGACCAGCGCTCGGTCTTGATCCTTTTGGACCTGGACTGCTCTGTAAAACATATTCTCCTTGAATCGAGTCCCAGAAGAGAGAGCATGTAACCGCACTAAATGTCACGACGTTATTTATCCCAATGTGAGAACACGAGACAAATATTTCATGCACGAAATCGATCAGTCGGCCTGTTTTTGAACCGGGCTGTGCAGAGATCAGGGCTGCTTGCACCCGCTAATGAGTTCCATTGTTGTGGCATTTCATGCTCTCAAACTCATTACACTCAAGTAAATATCTGTCTGCAGCTGATTCAGATCTTATAATTGCTGAGAAAGTGTCTGCAGCTGTCTGCCTCCTTCAGGAATCATCTCTCACTCGGGTAAGTAACTCACCTCACGTAACCCTGCCGGTTGAGGCCGACCCATAAAAAGCTGTAGAGCTAAATATAGCTGGGATGGATTTGTCTGTATTGATGGCAGTGATGCTTGTAGCTGAGCAGGAAGGAGGATGAGTAGATCGCTGCTACTCATGATGATGATACATATTTCCCACAACTATTTTTCTTCTAATGTACTCGATGAGAGATTGGCAGACATGAAGTGATTGGCTCATATCGCCCAATCTTAGTCTGTATCAGTCCTTTGGCTGTAGCTCTATTTGTTTGCTGCCAAGTTCCAGTAAGCTTCATTTTCTTTGTTTCTCTAATTGATTTTGCACAAATGTTGATTGAATTGGCATCTAAACTTTGTCCTGAGAGGCTTCTGTTTCTGCCAGTGGTCCAATTCATGCTGTGGGACTGTGGGACTGTTGCCAGATCAGAGCTAATGTGGAACGGATCATTAACCTGAGCGGCATTCAGGGCCGGGTTTAGAAGCTTTCAGCTCAGTGTCAAACGGGAGAATGAAGCGGGAGAAAGTAGAGATGAAGGGCTGCTGTGTTCTTTGATTGGTTATCCGCCCATCCATCCGCTCAGTCTGCCAAAGCTGTTCTCTCAGTAATACTTCTGCTCTCATATTTTCTGCTTTTCCCTCTGAGGTCACAGAGTTTACTAATTGACCTATGACCTTAGGTCATAGCTGCTAACTGCTAATGGACTCACAGAGACTCCTGTCCTAGAAATGTAGCGTTGAACACCAACGCTCCTCTGATGCTCTGGGTGGAGTCGGCTAATTCAGCTGGTGCTGGTCTCTTACTCCTACTGAAGCCCCTCCACAGTCCCTCACGTCATCCACACACTAACCTCTCACACGCTGCGCTCAAACAGAAGCACATCGCTTGAAGCGTGGCAAGATGGATTCTCGTGTAATCTCACGAGTCCAGCTGCCTCACAAGGTCAGCGTCAAACTGCACAGCTCAAACATCCAAGTGAAGGTTTTGAAGGTTTCTGTTGGGACGCCTCTTCAGCTGACTGTATTTCATAGTTTTGTACGGTTTGCATGCAAGTAGGATGTTTAAACGGCTACTCAGAGTCTGTGATGGCGGTCTTAACTATTCTTTGAATCCTTGCTCGTGTTTTTTGAGTTTTTCTGTATTCGTTTTGCTCCCGAGCCTCTGTGCTCAGGCTCCCACATGTGCCTTTATGTTATGTTTATGATCACCTGCTGCGCCGTGTGTCATCGCAGCACCGTCCGACCGCATTGGCCCCACATTGCATCATGGTTCCAGAGCACAACAAGGCGCTGTGAGATGTCCCAGTTCTGTTAGTCCAGACAGGCCCGGCCGTGACTGGATGTGTGTGTGAGCTCTCGTGTGAGCGAGGGTGAAAGCTGAGCATTTGGAAGCAGAGAGCGGGACCAGATGAATCGCTGTGGCTGCATGCAAACACCGCAGGGACAGATTGTTGCACTGTTGGCTACATGTCGCCGGTGCTGTCAGGATTTTGCATGTCACGGATGCAGTAAGTGAAGGTGTTGTGCTGGCTGAGAGTGTCAAACTAGTCTTATCCCCTTTCAGAGCTTAAATTGCAGGCTGCAGAATTTTCACACCTGGTTTAGAAATGTGGCGAACCTAAACAGCTATTTGAGCCACATCCTCCTGATGATTGTACCTCAGGGTGGCTGATGCAATCCCAGATTGACTGTTTGTATGAGTTACTGTAAACCGGTGTGATAACTGGAATAGGACATGGCTTATAGCCACTTAAAGTAAGGCAGCATCATTCGCAGAGAGATAGATGAAGTTCCCAGATGTCGTCCAGCACGACTCCAAATCCTTTTCCACCTTGGAACGAGATGTGGGAGGATTCTCACGCGGCACATTCGCTCACTTATTCACAGCATCCCATGTCAACAAAGCAGCTGCTCATCCGAGGGACGCTGCTGCTCTCACGATTGTGGAATCTTCGCCGCACTCCGGGCCAGGGCTGGTTAATGGAGGGCACACGTGGCCTCGACGGCACAGATTGAGACGCTAGATAGCTGCACGGGCTTAGATTCCTCCGGTTGGAAGGTGAAAGCAAACCATTGTCAGGCTTATCAGCAGAAAAAGATTCAGGTTCATGCACAATATATGAGCTGTATATTCACACCGGTGTTAGAGCCCGGCTTCTTCTAGGTGACCTTCAGTCTTTTTTGTCTGCGGGAAGCCAAAAGTAGGTTGAGTGTGTTGCAGCTGCACAGCATCGTTCAGATGAGGGGCTGCAAAGAATGATTGTTTTCATTATTAATTGTGACAGTTATTTCCTCAATTTATCACGTGATCTCTGAAGTGCAAGATAATAATTAAACACGGTGAAATCACAATGTCATCGAGGCGCGGTGACATCTTCATGTCGCGCACATCACAAAGAAAGCCACAGAGAAACGCGGCAGTTACTCGTAACAGAGAATGTTTGGCATGAAAAATGACTTGCGCGGCTAATCAGCCGTTCAGATCGTTAGATTTGTTTATTAATCATTAATGAAGTTGTTTCAGCTCCGGTCCAGATGTTTCTCCCTCCCAGCAATGTTTGTGAAATATCACGGCTAAATAAAGCATACTCGATATCAGAACTACAATAAAAAAATGCAAAACTTTCTATAATCCACATTTTTATAATGTATCAAATGACAATGATGAAAATTCAGAGAACTGCTGTGTGAACCTGCAGCTCTCTCGGGTTTATGGTGAGTTTCAGCTCATTGTTCAGCTGTCAGGCACACAGCTTTACTGTTCTGGTACACTGCCACGGCTCTTATAGTGTCATTTATGGATGCACCAGGCAATGTACAAGCTCTAAAACATTTAGATATTTAGCCGCTAAAGAAGCAGATATTTCCCTCATGAGTTAGAAAATGCCACCGCCGCATAGCCAGAAACAGTGATTCTAATAAATGATAATGTTGCTCCGAGTCTGCTGGATGTGTGAAGCAGCTGTTTATTGACCATGTCATCTTAATGTTGTGTTCGCAGCTTGATCCCGCTGCCCCCACGTGGCCAAAACGATGCGTCACCGCAGCTTCAAGTTCTGTTGAATCTCAGTCTGCTCTCAGGCTCGCAGATCCGGGGGGAATTATTTGGAAAAGATGCAAATGGCGACTCTAACAGATGGATTTTCAGTCAATTTAAACTATTTTGAATCAAGTGACGATCGCCTTAGTTCACCAGCATTCCCAGAGCCATCGTTAAGGCTTAGTGGCACATGTCCATGACATGTAGAGCTGTGCGGCCATTGAACACGGGACAGTGCCCTACAGCAAGCAGCACAGAAACCAGTGAAGCGTCTCAGTTCTTCAGGAATGCTCAC
Organism: Nibea albiflora; assembly: GCA_014281875.1. NCBI lineage: Eukaryota > Metazoa > Chordata > Actinopteri > Sciaenidae > Nibea > Nibea albiflora. Next base: position 24,162,571 of record CM024794.1, read on the forward strand.
ATACATTCGTCAGGGCTTGCTGACAGAGTATCAGCCCCTTACGAGCACCGCTGTGTGGAGAAGATGACATATAGATCCCTATAGACAAGCCCAAGCAGTTGCAGCAGTGCAGTAATTGGGTGGAGCTGTCACTTAGCACGGTTAATCTCAAAGGCATGTCGTCCATCACGCCTCACTGAAAAGTAGTACCTGTTCCCATGCAACTTTTCAAGCAGGACTTAATCAATCTGGTGTTGTATCTGTAAACAGCATATCTCTAAGATATTTAGATTTACATGCAAATGTTGCTGTGATGATGTCGTCCTGGCCTGAGGGGAAGTTGTTTATCTTTCACTAGCTGCAGCAGCTTCAGCATAAAACGAGACAGCTGTTGTGGTATAAAGACCAACAACTGTCTGCGCTGTAGACCTTTTGTTGCGTTTCATCGGCCCCTGAGGGGACTTAAACCAAGATTACCCTGTCTGGACGGGGATGTGGTCCTTTATTCCAAAAAGATAATGTCATGCAGTGGTTAATGGTTATGTCACACTCAAAGTCATGCAAGGACTGCTGAATCACAATCCTTGATCTTCAGTCCTGTCCAACATCAAACATTTTGGAGGAGCTTTTTGAATGTTCTTGCTTGGAGTGTTTAAGCGTCCCGTGGCAAGCAGCTGCTGCATATTGAAACAGGCTCTTTAAACCTTTCTGGACTGCTGTTTTTCCACTGAAATCATTGGACGCTGCAGTTTCTGTTGAACTCGCTGTATTCCATTGATCTTCTGTGTTGCGGTAATAGTTGTAAGATTTCAGGACTTTGATCGCGCGTGCCGCGGCTGTTAAATCAGTATCCGGATTTCAGGACTCGAAGTGCATTGCAGTGACAAGCGTGATTAATGGTTAGGTTGCAGAGCGATGTCCTAACACATGTCTCCATTTGTCAGAATTCTTCTGCGGGGAAAGTGAAAGCTTTTGAGTCCCGTTCTGTTCTTGCTCTGCCCACAAGTCCCAGTGTGGTGACACATGATGACAGTGTAATAGACGCTTGTTTTACTCTTTAATGCCTCTTTATACATTCATATTGGCACTGTGCATACTTTCAGCTTTGTCAGTATTGTGGTTTACTGTTCGGGTGAGCGTACGCTGATGCACGCTGACTCTTAAATGTATTTCTACTGTAGCTACCTGACAAAGTAATTTGCAGCTGGCTTTAAACGCCTTCGCGTTGTTTGTTTGGTGGATTTTGTAGAATGATGCCTCGTTGGTTGGGTAAGATTTGCTGAACTTTCCTTGCTCAGCATGCATTACATGACATTACTCTGTTCTTTTGTCACATAATGCACATATAATCTAAGAACATAACCGCTAACATCATCTCTGTAAGCAGTAACGTTTCTTCTTCCCGCCACAGAGCCGAGACGACGGTCGGGAAGACGTTCAGATGGTGAAGCTGTCCAAGATGAACGGGTTGAAGAAGATTGAGGACGAAGGGGAGAGAAGAGAGATGATCACCCCTGCACTTAGCGAAGCACTGACAAAGCAAGGTGAGGAAAGATTTCTCAATTAAAGAGCCGACTAATTAGAAACGAAGAAGAAGAAGAGAGGACGCCGACGTGGTCTGACACAGCTTCAGTCGTTGCTGGAATTTTATGAGTCTTTGACTCGTGTGTAAAACTGTGCAGCCATTTCCAAGAGAACATCTGCTGGGTGTCAGTGGATAATATATTCATATTATCTAGCTGCACTGCTTTGCAATAAAAAAATCACATTACAGATCGAGTACACCAGCTGCTTGTCAGCGTATCCTTAACCTTGCTCTTTCCACAAGGGCAACATGGTCGTAATTCACTTTAAAACATGAATAATGAGCCACTTTATTTATTTAAAATAAATAAATCTAATAAACACATGCAAAGCAGAGAAGTCAATTCAGACTTTTCTTTTCTGATAATCAAAGTCAACAACAGACGCGTCCTTTGACTCGAACCTCACGAGGACGTTTCTTGTGATTCACCAAGTATCCTGTTAAATGTCCTCAAATGCTAACGCCTCTGGCACGCCACGCAGAAAGTAATAAACATGTATGCTCTGGTTGGATTATGTTAAAGTTTATCATCTGCTGAAATTGCATCCTGTGTTCCAGACTTCCTGCTAATACCTGGACAGAGAAATCGGCCATTTAAAGCAGCTCTGAGGTGCTGCATGAGAATTGTGGAGCTGCTGAATGTGTGCTGTATAATGGCACTTAATGATGCATTGCAGTCCAATTATCCTCTCTGCCCCCGCCTGTCCTCGGGGTGCAGTCCCGAGAGTTTCACTCCTCTCGCCTCCCACACTAAAACCTCAACAAAAATACTCCTAGCTGGTGTCAACACAGGAGTCTTCATAAAGTTCTTAAATCCGCTTCCAGACCGTGCAGTTCAGCTCGCGTACTGTCGCCTTCACTAGAGGAAGTCTCATTGTATCTGTCTCGTAGATATTGTTTTCTGCCTGTTCTGGTCGTCTGCGTTTAAGGACCAGGCGTTTACTCCCATGCACACCTGATCGACCCAACGGGATGTTGCGTTGAGATTGGATTGAGGAGATTGAAGCATGGCTTTAGATTCCTGTGTTTTGGTAAATGGAGCTACTTGTCGTGTATCCATATGTTATATGAAGCCCCAGAGTCTCGGTTCTTGACTCATTAGCGCCGTTTGAAACATTTTACTATCTCCTCTATGTTCAGTCCATTCACTGCTGTTCATTTTCAGCCAGTAACCCCCCCACTGTGAGCTTACACAGCCTTCTATAAATAGCAAGACTTCATTTGACCAAATGCTGACCTATTTCACGGTGTTCGTGCTGGCAACGGTCAGTCCTGGTGGACACTTTGTTTTATTTGTCATAAAAGAATGAAGGATGAAAGTTTTGGCGCTGCTTTTAATCACGATGGCTCTCAGAGGGCTGCGTTTCCTGCACAGACTTTTTCTGGCATGACATGGATGCAAAAGTCAGACATCTATTCAAACTCTCACTGTGATGTCCAAGAAAGTTTTAATAGTGCTGCATATTTAAGAATCAGCAGACTATAATTTTCAAATGAGACTCGAATGTTTCTTCCTAAAATCTTCTTTTAAATGGCGAATAGAAGAAACACAGACGTCCGTTTGAAGCAGTCGATGTAATAGATTACTTCAACTAAAAAATTATATTGTGCAACAATGTCATTGTGTCTCATGTCGGGTCATAAGCGTTCATTAAAAAGTGACTTCACATCAAAACATTCAGAAAAATATTTCACTTTGATTACTTCTTGGAAACGTCCTCTCCCCGCTCGTTTTCTTTCCCCCAGGCGTCTCCGAGCGGCGAGGACAGAGCATCACAGATCAAAGTATAAACTGTTTGCAGGACTGTCAATAATGTTGTGCCGAATCGCTTTGGCACCGCTGATTTTGTGCTCCGCAGATTAGAAGCCCCCGTGGGCGGGCAGCTATTTGCAGCAGCAGGCTACCTTCAAGTCTTCAGTCGATGGCAGATTCAAAACATCAATGAAGAGTTAGTTCACAGAAACACAAAGTTCATCTGAGTGATGTCTCGTTAAATAAAATGTGAGACTTGAAGGTGTCGAGAATTCATTAGGTTGACTTTATTTTAGTATTAAACACACACGTGAACTCCAGACCAGGTTTTATTCTTGTTATTGAGGCTCTTGGTCATTTTCCTTCGTCTCAAGTATTGATGTGTTACAATTATTCATAGTACATGTTGTACTTGCCCTGTGATAACAGAGAGACCGCCTCCTACTCACTTTCACTCAAACCTCTCCAAAGACACATTGAAGAAGACGGAGACACTGGAATCAATTTCCTTAAACACAAGTGGAAGCGTTATTACATTAAGATCATTCATAGTTAGAATAAACTGCCGGCAGGTTCGATTCCCTCGTGTGTGTTTCCACCGTCTTGCTGGCCTGCGGATGCTATATATTTCTGTCTTGCAGTCGCTAGCAGCGAGGTCAGAGGAGGACACGCTCGCTCTCCAGACATTCTCAAGTGGAAAAACAGTTTGATGCTGGTCAGCATGTTTTTGCCCCAGATTGAACAGCGTTTATAGTTATCAGAGGAAGTTATCAGGCAGGACGCGAGGCTGTTCACGTTCACGCTACAGATATGCCCTACACACACCGTGACACAAGTGTCATGCTGTGTTTTAATGAGATATTTCAGCTGCAAGAATTTAACTACAAAACAAATATAATGTTTCAAATGAGGAGTTACCTGTTTCCAGCTGAGCCTCCTTAAACATTGTGACTTCCCCCTCGAAGAAATCTCGATCTTCTGGTATTTCGTGAGCTGATCACGTGATACAGATAAAAATATTCTGCTTGACAGACATCTCAGGGGAGGACGTGCTGAAAAAGAAAGCCAAAGAAGGAACAGAGAGACGTGCAAGGACTCACCCAGATGTGACCATTCGCAGCCAGTCGTGTCAGGCTGTGGTAATATAAGCGGATAGAGAGGAAAGTGAATTTGAAACACTTTATTCCTCCTTTTGTGCTGAAAGTGAATTTGAAACAGGATCCTCCCCTCCTCGCCGCAGACGTGCCCTTGAGCCGCCACTTGTCGTTTTATTGGGGATGTTCAGTAGCCAGGCAGAATGAATGAAGATGACTGAGCAGGGCCTCGCTCATGTACCACTCAAAGAAAATCTAATCTCCACTTCTCTGTGTATTAATTATCTGCTGAGTTCGGTTTCTGGGTCAAAGAAGTGTTTGTTGACTGAGTCTTATTGTTCTTTGCCTTTCTGTGCAGGGTACAAACTAATTGGAAGTCACTCAGGAGTGAAGCTCTGTCGATGGACCAAGGTAAATGAATTTCTCAGTAGCAGCAGAGAGTTTTTGACAGCCTGAACGCGTGGATCTCTTTGAAGATGTCTTCTTTTTCTTTTTAGTCTATGTTGCGAGGAAGAGGAGGCTGTTACAAGCACACCTTCTATGGGATAGAGTCCCACCGGTGCATGGAGACTACGCCCAGCCTCGCCTGTGCCAACAAGTGTGTCTTCTGCTGGAGGTATGTATGTGAGAGCAAAGCCACTGCAAAGTTTGACAGATACAGACTTTGATCAAACGTAGTCAGCGTATTTTTGTGGAACTGGCAGTGCGTTGCTGAAGACCAGTCTCAGAAACCGGTCTCAGGTGTTCAGTACCTTGCTAGGAGACGTGTTTGTTGTTGCCTGTTTCTTCCTCTTGGTCAGGCCACCAGCAGTAACATCTATAAGAAGAATTCAGAGGGATGTAGTTTGCCTTTTATCCCACCAAAGCAGACCTAAACTTTCTGATGTTTATTGGTATACTGGTGTAGAGCTGGCACTAAAACATGTGGGAGCTGTTGCCTTCACGCACAGTTTTCTCCTTCGCTAAACCTGACTTGTTTACCTTGTTAGTCGAGCTGTCTTTGAGCAAAGCGAGCTAACGATTTACACGCAGGAGACGAATGCCCAGCACAACCCCGAGGCCTAAAGGTGAACACTGATTCACCGCGACACGGGCGAGAGACGGGCCGCTTGCACTCCTCAAGTTCCTTTTGGAAAAGGTGACTGTGTCGAGCGCTGAAAGGTCGCTGTCAGACTGTGCCGCGGTGATCTGCTCGCCTGTCACCGCAGGATATGCCAGCGCCTTTTTAAGGCGGCTATGTGGGATGACGGGAAGTAAGCAATTTTCCAGGCTTTTTTTCGGCGCGTCGCTGCAGCTGCCCTCTCCGTCCGTCCACCTCTCTCCGACAACAGGTGGAATTAGATTTGACGTGCGAGGCCAGAATGTGTGGTGTGAGTGTGTGCATATGCATGCGACAGACTGACGGCCTGAAATTTGTGATGCCTCGGGATTTGTTGTTGCACCTAGACATCACACGTAGACAGTCAGAGGGTGCCATTAACACCCAGAGGAGGTGCAATTTTTTACAGTAGGATGCCTTCTTTCACTTTATTTTTCAACAGGCTGTGAATACGCACGGCCCCCGTAATTCACCTCCAGTTTGTGTGTATGTATTTAGCAGGATGCTCCGTTCAATCTAGTGAGTGTGTTTTATGAAGTCGGTCTAATGGCCTAATTCTAAATCAGAGTCCGCGCTGGCTGTCAGTCGATACTTAGAGCGTCCCTAACTGAGAGCTTACAATACGTCTGCTGTTACTCTGTTTCTCTGTGTGCCCCGCTAACAGACACCACACCAACCCCGTGGGAACAGAGTGGCGCTGGAAGATGGACCCCGCAGAGAAAATCCTGGAAGAAGCCCTGGAGAAGCACCAGAACCTGATCCGACAGTTCAGAGGTTGGTCGCACGCGTAACGATGGAGTCTCTCATCATAGGTTTTAATCTTCCTTACACATGGGCGTTCTTACTCTCGGCCTGCAGCTCGCTCACATGGCTGCAACAAACAGGGCAGATCGTTTATTCATTTATGAGCTTAGTAAACAGTTTCCTCATGAGTTTATGGTCACTAGTTTGAAGTATTCTTTCATGCAGCATGATGCTCACTTTGTAAATGATGTAAAATAAAGGCGGGTGGGCTGCCTTAATGAAACCGTCAGTCTAGGCAGTGCTGATTAAATATTAATCGTCATTCTGTTGCTTTGCCTTAAATATTTTCAGTCTACAGTTCAACGAGATATGAGACATTTTCTAACGAGGTAGACTGACTGAAACTAGTTAGTTAGTACTTAGTAATGAAGCACAGTGAAGATCAAAACGCTGCTTTGCTGTTTCATCAAACTCCCTCATCAATCACTCCTCAACACACACACACACCACACACACACACACTTTAATTTTCCCATCTGGCTCCACTGCGTCTTATCTGTCACAGCTTCACTCATTTTATTTTTCTCAAACATCTGAGCTGCGGCGTCACTTAGTATGATCTGAACTGGAGTTCCAGTTTGTAGCGTGACGGTTTGTGATAGATGAATTTTAGGCTCCATTTGAGCTACTAACACTATTGGCATTTAGGACTTAATTTGTCTGGCCGCTACCAGCCTTGGCTGAGGACGGCTGGTTGGATGCCCGAAGCTCAGTCCAAACAGAATTTAGTGATCCTCCTGCGAGTATTCCCTGAGCAGATTCCCTCCGAGAGGTTTGGAGAAATGTTTTCAAAACACGGTGCTGACACGTTTATCAGACGTTTATTAAAGCGAACAAGCGGCGATTGGAAAATAAATAGTTTGTATTCCAGCCGGGTTTAAAGGTTTGAAGGAGATCTTCACTGAAAGTGTTTATTATTTTTAGAAATGAATCCATCAGGAAGTAATAAATTCATTTCCACTGTTATAAAATAGAAATGGAGCGGCTGTATGTTTTTACCTGATGCATAAATTACATGATTCCTTGAATTAATTGATTGTTTTGTCCATTTAAATCAGAACATTTGTTTGTTCCTCACTTTAGTAACCTGCACACAGGCTTACTGATATTACCATGTTTTGAAAAACAGAATTAATATCCACACACACCCAAAAAGCATAAGTACATTTCTCTTTCTCGGCTGTGTGTGTGTGTGTGTGTGTGTGTGTGTGAGAGTGTGAGCTCCTTTCACCTGAGCATCAGCTGCAGCACAGCAATAAGCTCTCACATCGCCCCAGTCCAAACTGCTCCATGCTCATTATTTCACAGGTGTGCTGCAAAGTTAACACTCGGTTTTTGTGACATGACTGCAGCTATGCAGCCCATTGAGACGCCAAACTAATTTAGCCTGCAAACCCCTGTCAGGGCACACACACACACACACGCATAAACTCGGTGTGTCGTCTTTCCAGTTCAGCTTATTGTTGATTTCTTTTGTGTTTTTTGGTGGAGCTCACACAGAAGCCAGCACCAACACACATTTTAACAAAATCTAATCTACAGCGCGCTGACAGCTGTAGATCACGTGGCTGACATGTATGACCGTACCTCCAGCCAAAGTTTTCTTCAGGGCTGGCCTGACTCTGTGACCTCACAGTCTGACGGCGGCCTCTCTGACCTCAAAGTCGCTGCTGATCTCATTATGAAACAGAATCAGTTGTACTCAGGAAATGAAACAGATGCCAAATGCTAAAAGCTTTGGAGACGTATCTCTTTCAAAGGGCTGCTTTATGGCTAATATCATTCTCAGAGCAGTCATTTATGATTTATTATAATGCATGTCATTATGGAAAATGTAATTTCCTGATGTGATTATAATAGAACAATAGCGCACAGACGCTTATGTTGACAGTAAGCTGCTTCTGACTTCGCTTGGTTAAAAAGGAGGAAATAAAGAACACACATTTTCAGATGTTTCTACAAAGCTTTGCAATTCTAATTAGAAACATGCTGGAGCAAAGTGCAAGCCTTTATTGTCATCATCGCCCATAATTTTCTTTCCAGTTGCAGCCATAAAATCACATTAGGCAGCCGTCAAATCCATTTAGTATTGACAGTGATATGTTTTATAATATCCAGCACAATGAACTCTCCAGACAATGCCTCAGTGTGATTAAAATGATCGGGCTCTGCTCTGACCTGCTGCATAAAAGGTCTCATCAAATAACACATTTAAACGTCATGCAGCTGTTTATAACGATAAAAGTTCTCAGTCAACCTTTTAAGTGAGTGAGAGAGCTGCAGCTTGTCGCTGAAGTTTCTTCTACCTGTAACGAGCAGCGTGATCTCAATCTTTCAGCCTAGAGGCCTGGAGTAATCCTGGGAGTCAGATGATATTCTTGTCTAGTTGTTAACTTGGAACGAGTCCGTGAACTGGTTTTCTCTTTAATATGATTTAATTACAGTCGCCACAGGATGTTAAAGAGAAGATGATCTGTTTCCAGGAAGTTAAAGTCCGTTTTATCGGGTGCTTGGATACACCTGTCGTAAAAACCCTTCGACTAGTTTCATCTGAACGTAGATTTTACATTTGTCAGATATGCTGCAGTGTGTGCTGCTTGTTTCTGTACAGTAGATTTGCATATATAAGCTTGGTGATGGTTTAACTTTTGTATCTAAGTCAACACGTGAATTATACTGTACTTCCACACTGCGCCTTCCCATCTAAGCATTCTTTAATTTCACAAAGTCAATGGTTGCATAATAGACTCCAAACAACTTTATTGATCCCAGGGGAAGTTCATTAGTTACAGGAAGTGTTCATCATCATGAGCAAATTAACAGGAGAAGTCTGTGAAACGGACGACGGTGACTTCTTAACGATCTTCTGTGAGAGTCTCGGGATCACACCGACGGTAACGAAGGTCAAGTTCAGAGGACAGCCTCTTTTAATTTGATGTCCATCGTTGGAAGCTCCCGTCCTCTGATGCTTCATCTTTATCTGAGTGATGTACTTCAAGAAAATGGAGCTCCCCCCCCTCCCTCGTATCATCACCAAAGGACCTCAAGGGAGGCAATTCTGTGAGGCTGTAATGGAAAATCACATCTCTGACACCATAAGATACATACATTTAATGAGGTTTCACACACTTGTACCGTCCTCTGCAGGCAGGTGTTATGAGCAGAGTGAAGTGGGATTTCTCTCGGGGGGGGACGGTTTGTTGTTTGAAGACTTTGCGGCTGTTCCTAGACGCAATGTTGTCCTTGAGAGATCGCACGGTGACAGCCGATTTCTGTAGCTCAGCCGCAGAAAATGTTCTAAACTTATCAATAATTCATAGACGCTTTTATAAAGCATATGAAGGCAACAGTCCAACAGTTTTATTTGATTAGGAGTCACTGCATGTACTCCGAAATTAGCTGGCAACCGATGTAGCTACAGCAATATCACATTAAATTCTCACGACAGTGTATGAAACTCCCCCCCCCCCCCCTGAAGCTTTCACTATTTGTTTATTCCCTGTCTCCATCGAGTTCTTGCCAGGTCATATAGCATTTAATTCTTTATACTGTTAGCGGGAAGCAGCTGCATTTATTTGACTTGGCTTGACACGCCTTACCTCCCCAAATCCCTCCAAATCCCAAAAGTAGACTTGATCAAATCTGCATATTCAAATAAAAGCTCACATTATCTCTCCTGCTCTTCTTCTCTGGTGTCTCCCGGGTGGTTGTGTTCATTAATCTCATCTTTGCTATGTTTCTAGTTTGTGTTACATTTTATGTAAATTTGATTTCTTGTGCTTGCATAGACTCCTGCTCAGCCTGCACATTGATACTTTGGTGTAACTGTAACTAATGAGACTGGCTTGCTTACTCTTACTGGGTTTAATTTACTGCAACATTGGAGGCCAGTGACTGAGGTTTGTTCTGGTTTGATGCTTCTTAGCTGCCTTTTAAATGTTAACAAATAGATTCTTTTGTTTATTTAATGATCTTATAGCCGTAGTCGATTAAAGTTTTAACAGTCATCCCTCATTTTCACCAACTTATGCTGAGCATATTTTTGCAGCACCCTGTAGTTTTCTGCTCCAGCGAGTCCCGGACCACCCACTGGAGAGGCAGAGATGGACTGGGCTCCGGGCCTGACGTTCAAAGCTCGAACTTTTACTGCTTTTCTCTCCTCCGCTCATTTTTCATCAGTACCACATGTCTCTCTCGTGCCTATTTGGTTTTCTGGAATTGCTCAGCGTAACCTCAAAAGCCCTCGAAGCCTGACCTCGTGCTGTTACTTCCCACTGATTTGTTTTTCTTTGTAGTGCTTTGATTGATGCTTCCACATGGAAGCCGCCTCCTCCTCCTATTGTCGGGAGACGCAGGTGGAGTTAAAGGTGGAGTGGACTTTAAGACTCTCTCTTCCTCCAGGTGTCCCTGGAGTGAAGCCCTGAGCGGTACGAGGAGGGCTTGGCAGTCAAGCACTGTGCCCTCTCCCTGGTGGGCGAGCCAATCATGTACCCCGAAATCAACACCTTCATCCGCCTCCTCCACTCCACCACATCTCCAGTTTCCTCGTCACCAACGCACAGTTTCCACAGGAAATCAGGTAGGGGCGAAGCGGACACACACACCTTGTTTGTGCAGGAGTCACTGCTGCTTTCTTGCTCTCAAAATTTCCATCCCGGTCAATTTGTTTTGGCTTTTTAATGTTTCTGCGGTGCATTTTCATCCCCTGCCTTCCCGAGCTCTTCTCTTTGAAGTCTGGCAGGATGAGTTGTGAAGCAGGGGGTGCGAGTGTGTTCAAAAGGTTCAGTCTCCACACTTATGTGTGTCCTTTTAACAAGGACGCCACAGTGACTGCAGCTGTTTGCACCAAACATTAAAAAAGCAAAATGTTGTTGAGTGAAACTTTCAGGGCGTCGTCGTATTTTTCAGGTTTGAGACATGTTCTTTCCTGCTGCTAACTTTCCCCTAAAGAAGGCCACTGATGCTGCACCTGCTGTCTGTGAGTTTCCCCGGCCGCCCAGTGTGACTTCTCTGACATGCTGCATTGCAAACTGTAACCCAGTCACAAGAGTTCAGAGCTCAGGGCTCTCCTTCCATGTTTCTTTGACAGAGGCGCAAATCCTAGAGCTCCACAAGTTCTGCACCTACAGCAACTGCATGAAAAATTCATATAAAAGCACATATGGCCTCAGTTGATCTTATGTGCAACACACACACACACACACACACACACACACACAGCTCTTCCTTTGCTTTGTACTTAAGATGCAGGAAGGTTTGTGAGCACTGAATTGACCCCAGACTCATGAATGTGTCATTATTCTCAGCGCTGCGGCTTCTGTTCAGCACTCTGTCAACACAGCGCACCTCTGACATCCCTGCGTGTAAGAAAGAAAATAAAACAAAGATGTACAAAATATAGAGTGTGAGAAGAACTTGGCCAGTGAGTGTTTTCAGGGCAACATCGCCACGCACTGAAAAAACAGCGCGTTAAAGCAGACATCTATTATTCACGATGTTATCTAACACAGAGATGACTTTATTCTTTTTATTCCACTTCAAGTAGCTTGTTTTATTTTCAGCAGATCAACAGTTACAGACGGAAATTTAACATTTAGCTTTGATTTCCACATAGAGAAGGAAAAGATCTCAGACTTTTGATGTTTGGTTGATCTCAGACTGTAGAGGCTGTGTTAGACTTAACCTGTTTAGAAGTTCACGCTGCTTTCCTGTGACCTCAAATCTAACGATGCCGCTCCATCCAGAGGCCTTGCGTGCTGTAATCAGGACGTACGCTATCATAACGTTTCAGCTAACTCTCCTGTCACTCATCAAACACTCATCGAGCGGGTTGAAGGCAAGGACAGCAGCCATCAGCCATTTTCATCCTGTCAGCTCGAGCCACCTGGCTGAGGACTTTATATAATCTCCTCTCTTCCTCAGAATATATTTTTTTCTCTCATCCAAAGACACGTGATGAATCTTCCTCCTTTTCTTAATGTTGATGAGAAGCACTCGTTTCCACAGATTTAGCATGACTACATATAGCGTTTATGTCACTGCGTGTATTTCATTGAATACAGATGGAGAAAAAAGGTCCAGACTACAGCTGAGCGCTGCGTCTATATTCAGCTTGTTTCAGACTGAAAGAGTACAGCAGCCTGTCAGAGAGCTGACAGAAATACACTTGTGTTCTTTGGAGTATGTAAAGGTTTGATGAAACTGAGCTAAACTGAGACTCTCAAACTTATTCTCCTTCCATATCTTCTGTAATTTCCAGGAGCCTGGTGCCAGTTACCCAGCTGTACGTTAGCGTGGACGCCAGCACCAAAGACAGCCTAAAGAAGATTGACCGTCCGCTTTTCAAAGACTTCTGGCCGCGCTTCCTGGACTGCCTCAAGGCCCTTGGAGAGAAGGTAAGCTGCCCACTGAGCAGGTTTGCAGCCAGATGGTGAGAGGGGCGAGCCTGTGAACAGGAGATTGAACTGTGTGTTACTGTGAAGTAAGATGCTGCTCAAAAGTACGCTCGTACTTTATTTGAGTAAGCTCAAATAAAGTACGAACTAGAAGGTCCCACTGAAATATGTCCGTATCTCTTGTGTCGATCAGATAAATGAACAGTTACAGCTCTGCAGACAGCACATCTGTTTCAGTCTTCAGTCTTTTCTGTGTCATTCACGTCACTTCAAACTGAGAGATGCTGCCAGTGTTGACCCTCTTATCCGTTATCCAACTGCACTGCACTTTGTATTCTGCGTGAAACTCACCATGAAGTCTGTATTTCTTATGAAATAAATAACTGATGTGATGGAGAGCTCGTGGTGAAATGTTAATGACCTTTCAGTGTTCAGAGTATCCAGTTTCTCTTATCAGTCATAACTGCAAAGCACAGATCGATATTTTGTGGCTTTTCTACACTGACGGTCTGTTTCTTGTCATAACATGTTGGTTCTCTCGGCTGCTCACCATCGCAGTACCTTTACGGAGCGTACCTTTACTCCTCGTGAGAACAAAACCATCAGACTCTAATCTAGCGACAGACGACGTTTGTGCTGTGATTAAACCTTTGAATAGAAAATAGAAAATAAAAATGTTTTTGAATGAAGTTTATTGGAAAAGTGTGAATAGAAACGTGCTGCTGTGGTGATTTTTAACAAAGTCTGACTCACTGGCAGACTGAAGTGACTGACTCTTACCGCCCGTGCTGAGTGAATCAGCTGACGCCTGATTAAATCCTTTCAGAAACCACAAATTGAGATGTGATCTATATTCACCACATTTCTGTGCGGCTGCAGCAAGATGCCAGTAAAAGATAGCAACAATTCAAACCTTTTAAAGCTTTACTCCACGGCGTCTTGTTATTGATTCTTCACGATGAGAATGGAAACATCCAGAGCTGTTCGCTCTGTTAAGTGTGCGCTCTGTGTCCAGTTTCAAAAAATGCATCCAATAACCTTGCGCGCCTTTTCATCATTCGTGAACAGAGGAAAAGTTTATTATCGCGGCCACCAGACCGCGCGTGTAAATCGATTCTTTCTGTTGCTGTGTTTTCTAAAAAAAACAGAGCGAGCAGAGAAATGGGGCCTGGGTGCATCAGCAAGACGACCTTGAGAGAGACGTGGAGTCTCTCGGAGGGCGCCTCTACCACACCTGCCTGTAACGGGCCCACTTCCTCTTGTTTAAGACTTTAGCAAACATTGGATAAATTTATTACTGCTCAGTCTGAGGTGCTGGTGGCTGCACGGCTTGAGGCAAATCGCTGGCGATGGATCATTGCACAATGATTGCATCTCGATCTGAGGCAGATATCGGTGTGAGGCGACTGCAGGGGTGAACCAACAGCAACGTCTCAGCCGTGCGATAATATCTATCAGGGTTGTGTCTGTGCTAGCTCTTTAAGGGCGTTACAGTCAACGCCACATTTTATAGACTGAACTGTTTGCAGACATCCTCAAACAGCCTCCTCATTCTCTCTCTCTCTACATATAATTACTGTTTCTGAACGCTAAATATATTTGGACTTCTTTTAAAAAGTTTTCTGACCATTTATGAAACACTCACATTCAAACAACAGGTGGACATCGAATATATCTATTTCAGGAAGCTGGTGATTATGGTATTATCATCTTTCATCGAATGCGACGTGTTTTGAAGAGTGATCATTTGAATAGCAGTGCTGGCCTTTAATCCTTCAGCCAGGCAGTAGCTCACTGTGGGAGATGTATTTGACCGCGGTGCATAGTGTGGCGCGACTGTTGAACGGAGGTAAAGCGGTCCTGATAATTTATGGTCATACCTGTGGTAGAACACGGTTTGACGCCCGGATAGAATAAATCAGAGAGCGCTGGATGTGTGTAGTGCATATTTTATAAATGCTTTGAATATTTCATATCGAAGCCAAAGCTAACATTTGCATAACAAACCCCTGAAAGTTTTATGACCAAATTATACCTATTGACACTTTGTGCACACGCACACACACACATATGCTACTTAAACATTATAGATTATTGCTCATATTTAAAGGTTGTACGTGTGTGTTTGCTTCAATGTGACTGTGTGCAACTTCCCAGTTCCCAAAAATAAACTCTCTCTGTCTCTCTCTTCTCTCTGTCTCTCTCTCTGTCTGTCTCACCTCCATATTCCTAAGTCTCTGTTTCCTGGTGGGGTCTATCTCCGTCCTTCTTGAGCGCTTATCCCTCTCTGTTCTCTGTTTGACGGCTCCCCTCTTTTCCCTCCACCTGTCCTTCCTGACAGTGCGCTTGGGGATTGATAGAGTTGTGCCTCAATGTCGGATTTGGAATAGAGGCGGCTTGAAATACCTCACCTCCCTGCTTCTACTGGCCAATTATCCCCTTCCCTACTGGGCTGAAAGGACCTAGTGTTATAGATAACCTTCCAGCGAGAGAGGAAATAAGGGAACGAGTGCTCCCTCTCCTCTGTTTCTGTTTCTCCCATTTCCTGTCCTTAACGTTTCCCTTCTTTCATCTCCTTGACTTGTCTCTCCTCGTCTTCCTTCCTCTCCGTCACATTCTCAGTCATCCTCTTTCTCCTGCTGCACAGCAACAACAGCATCACCACTGAACTGTGAGCAGAGCTTTCTTCAATACTTTCACTTTACCAGTGGAGAGTTAGCTCAGCACGTATATGAGTGTGACGTCCACGTTTTCTCGGTTCTGACTGGCTGAGTCCAATTAAGAATCTGCCAACACATAATCCAATCTAGCATCTTTAATTATTTATATTAATGTTTATTCTTTTCTTGAAGCAGATTCACGGTGCACAAACACAAACCCGGTCAAATGTTTCGACCTACTGACATTCGAGAAGACATTGAGGAGCAAAGCCGCAGGGATGGATCATAAAACCAGCTCTTTGTGGTGTGCTCAGGGTTTTTTGATGCAGGCATCCTTACATAATGGTGCAGACAGCTTTTTATTTATGCCGTATAATCCACAGTCAGCTGACAATGCCGTAGACTAAATGTCGTGTTTGAAGTGTAAATGGTAAAGGTGTTGCACAGCAGATACCGTTGCATGGATCCTCGTTCTTCATGTCCTCAGCAGATGCAGTCGTGCTGCAGCACAGCAGTTATCAGAGCATTACCAAACATGCAAACCTTCCCCTTCTTATCATTCAAGATAGAAAGGAGGTGGCTGACGGGACATCTGTGAGCTGCTGCGTTGACTGCTGAGGACAGATGTTGGCGGCAACAAACTGCCTCGCTGCTGATTTGAAATTAGACACGCGATAAGAGCAAAAAGTTGAGTTTGAAATTGAAATAAATCATCAGCATAACTGTGAGCGTGAGCAAAAATCTCATTCAGTTTAAAGCACGCTCAAATCAACCTTCAGTCAACGATGAGAACAAATGTGCTGCCACAAAGTCTGTCGAAGGTGTTGAACTTAGATCTTTGATACAAACACACATGGTCATGTTCACGTTTGTGTTCTCATCCCCCGTCTGTCCATCCAGAGACAGAGGACGGTGTACAGACTGACGCTGGTGAAGGCCTGGAACGTGGAGGAGATGCACGCCTACTCGGAGCTCATTGCTTTGGGCCAGCCGGACTTCATTGAGGTCAAGGTGAGGTCCCCGCAGCGCGTACCTTAGATCTGCTTCCTCTCTTTGTACTTCTCATTCTCTTTACTCTTGCACCACATTTCTTTTTTTGTGTGTGTTTTCACATATTTTTCTGTGCTGTGCTTTGAAGTGCGTCTGAAGTAAATCCTCCTAATAGCAAAGCCTGTCACATTTGCTCCTCATTAATGAGTTTTAGTTGAGACAGTAGCACTGGCCACCCGGCTGGTTTTTGCAGCAGTAAAGACAAATCTCCGACCACAAACGCATCATCTGTAATTAAGTCTACCAAGTTATGACACGACACGAGGGGCCGTAATAGTCTCATAAATACTGAAAGGAAAAAAGTCTAATTAAATGACACTTTAATAGAAGCTTTTGTGTTGAATTAGTTCAGAAGCCTTGGACGTATTTCACATGAAAGTGAATTACCAGCTTCCTCCTCGCTCGTCTTTCTGGCAGTTCACCAACTGAAACATCAAGAG
This sequence comes from Nibea albiflora, assembly GCA_014281875.1. Taxonomy (NCBI): domain Eukaryota; kingdom Metazoa; phylum Chordata; class Actinopteri; family Sciaenidae; genus Nibea; species Nibea albiflora. Next base: position 24,179,430 of record CM024794.1, read on the forward strand.
AACAGACGGAGCAAACTCAAGTTTCATCATTTCTAACTTCTGTTTCATCTGAAGTAAAGAATCCACCACAGATCCCATTAAACATCACGACTCCTCCCGCGAGGAGCAAACAGCGGGCGCTGGTCTGAGTGATGTCTTTGTTGGTGAGGCGGTTAAACTGTGCGCTGTCTTGATGACCTACTAAACAAGTGCAGGCCCGTGTTCAGCGGCTGCAGAAGTGTGCTGACACAAAGGCGTATCTTAATGAAATCTTCAGCTGTTGTGCTGACACCCTGTGGGAGTCCATATAGATGTCACTGTATAGGTAAGTGTCATAATTCATTGAAGTGGTGGGCTGCGTAACCCCCACATGGACCTTACCCCGGTCATTTGGCGGACATGGTATTAATAGTATGGGAAGGGGGACCCAGTGGCAGTGGTTGTCATGGTGACAAACTCTCCTGAGTGTGTGTGTTCCTTATTCAGAGCATCGCATCAAGGTGTGGCCCCAGTAATATTAATAGTGTGGTCGTAGTAGTAACAGCTGCTTTACGTTGATTTCTGCTCGTGAAATCGATTCTGCAGAGACGCGCGGGCCTCGTTCAAGCGGCTGACGCGCGTCGAGGCTTCATGTGTGGAAATAATGGGCAAAGTTTGCTCCTCAGCCCGGCGTGGCTGCTGCGTTATGATTTCATTGTCACATGTCAAAGCGCTCATCGTGCCGTGGTATCGAGTCGTGGGCATCACGGGACTCAACGGTGCGGCTCTTCCTGTAAAGTTTCCAGGCTGGTTGCCCGTATATGAACTTTTTTTTAATTCCCATTTTTATTTATGTTGCCTTTCAGTATGAGACACTGTACTCATACAGGAGGAACTTTACTTCTTTGTTTTGGTCGTGCATTTTGCCTCCTGCACTTGAATCTGCTGTCCGGTGCACTTTATCCTGCTTCCTTTAAAACAGTGCATAGATTTTAATAAAAATTAGGCCAGCACAATTTATTGTCCCCACCTATATGTGAGAAAAGGGAGAGCCCTGACCTTTGAAGCCAGCTAATGTTGAGATTCGGTTGTATTCTATTTTCATTTCCCTGCAGGGCTGCAGGCTAATTGGTTTGAACAGGTGATCTGCTCATTTGTCAAGCCTCATCCCGCCCCCCCTCCACACACACACACACACACGTAGACACACACCTCATCCATCCGCCCGCTACATGTGTCCCGCTACATGCTTCGCTCTTCCTGAACGTCCTGCTATAAAGGCAAAAGAACAGGTGAAAGACTTCCCACAGGCGAGGTTGGCATTCATGAAGCACCTCTCCCCACATCGAGCCCCCACATGGGAATACCTCCCTGCTTCCTCTCATTCATAATCCAGAGCACATCTCATCCCTGCACTGCCTGGTAACACTTCCACCACTGGCCTGTCTCCTCTGGGATCCCTCTGCTCTCAGCTGTTACAGCCATCGCTTTCTTTAACCTTAATTTTTTTTTCAGGCTCGGTTTACTTTAGCTGAATGATCTTATTCAGCAGCCCGCGCACAGTTACACAGATTCCCATCTGGGAGCTGCCCAGTGCAAACACAGCAGCAGAGAGGAGCGTTTAGGGGTTAAGTTCCTTATTCAAGGACACCTTAATGTGGGTAATGAGGTAGAGCAGTGGAGTCCAAATGTGTGGCCTATATTATCAGCCACCGTTGGCTTTATCTCAGATACAGATACAGTGACAAATTAAAGGATAAGACATCAAAATAAAAGACTAAATATCCCCTCTGCTGCGTATTTAAAAAAGAAGTGCCAGATAAGTTAGCGTTAGCTCACAAGTGCTCTTGGTTCTCACAAAGTTTTCCAATCACCGCGTGTTTGTGATGCAGCGCTGCGTGAAGATGACAAGTTGAGTGATTTCATAAGAGAAGCAAACACAGACTGTCAGCTACATTTGTACTAACCTTTTATACAATCATAATAACTCCAAATATTCGCCTGAACCTGCAGCACTGCGCTGCACAGGTTCACCACTGGAAGTAATGAAACGAGGGAGCCGCTGCTCTAATGAGAAGTTCCTGCAGTCGGACCAAAGAAAACCTTCTGAAGGGCCAGCGTGCTGTGTGTGTGTGTGTGTGTGTGTGTGTTTATTTTCCTCATAATGAAGTGTGTTCTTGGTAATCTTGCTGGCTGGGCAGTCTGTGTCCATACTGAAACTAACAAGCACAGCGCAGAGTGTACCGTGTTTGTCTTGTCACTTTCCGTCCATTGTCCATGAGTGACCCACGAGCTGACCCGCTCACAGTTTGTGACAGGTCAGGCCGGAGTTAAAATATCTGCAAACCTGTGCAGAGACGCAGACCAAAGATGAGCATCAAAAGACCCGGTCGGCCTTTGGCATGGTTGTGCGGCAGAGTGCCGGGGTTGCGGTGTGTCAGAAAATGAGGTTGTGTTTATCTGAATCGCCCTCAGTGCAGTGTGAAAAAGCTGATTCTGTTTGAGGCTGTAAGTCTGTCAGATAATGCTTCTATGGATTTGTTGAAGGCGAGCGTGTAAGCACGTGTTGATGTGTTTGTGATTTTGAGCTTGGACTGTGAGGTTTGTCATCAGGTGTGTTTTTTTAGAGAGCTCTACAGGCTAACTAAATATTGTAGTACGACACTGCTAGCCTCACCTGTCTGTGCACAGTCACAGGGCAGTAAAATGCAGCCTGCATGCAAACATAGAAATCAAAGAGCAGGATACTGTGCAGACATCTGATTCAAGCACACAGAGGAATCGTCCTTGTCAGGCCTGAAGTAAGTTCAGTTCACTCTCTGGTTTTCTCTCTGAGCTGATGAATTGCTTCATTCATTCATGGCTCTTGTCTTTGCGCTGTTGTGGAGCGACACACTCATACTCGTCTCTTACCTCCCTCGGTCTTGTTCTCTCAGCCTCTTTCGATTCTGTTTATCGTGTTCGAATCATTTGTTGTAAATGTCAAAGCAATTTTTTTTGCCATCTGTGCACGAGCGAGTTCGACCAGCTGTGTGACAATTAAAGGATTCCTCTCCTGCGTCGCCTCTTTCTTTGCTAATCCCGTCTACTTACATGTTGCCTTTTATTGCTACTTAAATAATCAACAACTTGCCTGGAGCGACTCTTTGCTTCATGATGGGATTTATGACGTGCTCTTAATGGGTGAAACACAAACACTGAATCTAAAGTTGTCCCTTGAGACTTGGCTGGCTTTTCTATTAAAGATTTCTCGTAGGAGTGTGTATTGATCCGGCACTACGTGGCATTTCACTATACTAGAGAGGGAGCAACACTAACAAGACAACAGGGAGCATTGGATTGGACAGGTAATCAGAGACACCCATCAAATGTGGCTGCGTGCTGCGAACACTCGCAGACTTTAACAGGAGCTGAGATGTAAATTCAGCTTTCCACTTTGAACAAAGAACAAAATCTATCAGTTTACTGATGAAGAAGTGGCTGTGAATCATCCATCACTGCTCTCTGCTTCGTTCTGTTGCCTTGTTTTCACTTTACGATGAAGCGACTATGTCACTTCACTGTTTTCTGACATTTCAGACGGATTAGTCAAAAAATAATTGAGATGAACGCTGCTCCTCACAAACACCACAGAGGTATTTTATTTTTGAAGCAATGCGCAGCTCTGCAGTTTTTATATTGTCTCATTACTTTAACGTTTGACCTTCAGGACAGTGAAAATCACAGTAAGCCTTCTCCTAATCCTGCAAATCAATTCTTTAACCCGTCTCACCGGCACAGGTAAAGGGGTCGGCATCAGGGTTAATCCTCTCCCTCTGTCTTATCTCTGTCTTGTCTTTGGTCCTGAAATCGTCTCCACTGTCTCTCCGTCTTATCTCTGTGCTCTCCACGTCCCTTCCCCCAGCCGCCGAGCAGTTTATCGTCCTTTACTGAACAGATGAACCCCTCTGGCTGCCGAGCTTTGGACAAGCTATCGACTTCGGCATCATGAGCCCAGTAATTAGTGTGTCCCAGGATGAACTGGTGACAGTATGATAGAGTGAGCGGCGCGTTCATATCGCCAGCTCTCAAATTACCCCTCACTCTGTTGACTGATGGGAGATCAGGGCTTCAGCACGAGGTCAGTGAATGGCTGCTGTAGCAATAATAATGTTTGAACATTTGCACCAGTCAAAACTTTGAAACGCCGCCTACAAAAGCTTGATTTGGTGAGAGGAGTACTGTCTCTCGTGCTTTTAGGCTGTAGATATTATTTTTCTGCTTGAACCTCTGTGCTACAGTTAAATCATAATCAGCAGTCATTGGTGAAGTGGCAGATCAAAATCTGTGCAGATGTCTAAAGAAACTTGTTCCTGTTTCAGTGTCACGTGTGCAGCGATGTCTTTAACAGGCGTGCTTTAGCAAAAACATTCTCAAAACTTCAGAATAGAAATATACGGTTAGAGCAGGCCTGGGCAAACTGTTCCACAAAGGGCCGGAGTGGCTGCAGGTTTTTGTTCCAACCAACCAAGAGCACACAGTTTGACCAGTCAACTCTCTGAAGACTGAGATCAGTTGATTAAATGAGTCAAGTCTGACCGTCAGACCGGCCCTTTGTGGAACAGTTTGGACACGCCTGGGTTAGTCTATTGGAAATCCGACCATGTGAGTATCATCCCAAATATTCAGAGCCCAGCTGCATTGATCAGACGTGTTACAATCCACTGTAGAGACTCGTGAAGGCACGGTGAATCTCAGCTGGAATTTAAGCTTGTTTTAGCATTCGGTCTGATTCTTGTGGCACTCTAAGGGAGAAAAGATTTTTGTTAGAGATTATAGTTATTAGCTCATTCATTTCAGCAGCAGTGGGACTAATGGATGTTTCTCGAGTAATTAGTAAGATTTTTAAAAATCCCTGGTGGAAAGTGCAGGAGCTCTGAAACGGAGCATCTTATCTGTTAGTGCTGTAGTTAAAAGTCTATCTGCTTTTAATTTAGCCGGAGATAAAAGTAAGCTTCATGTCCGCAGCCAGAAAACAAAGAATTGAGAAGGTGATGGTGCAAAGACGAGCAACAAATGTGTGTTTTCTGTAACGGCTTTAATTCTTATTGAGATTTGAGCCGTCTGTTGATTAAGATGAAGTGTGCATCTGTAAGAGTGTCCGCCGCCGCCGCCAGCAGCAGCAGGATCTTTGTTATTGACCCATTAATTATTAGTCCATCATCTTACATGGCGCTACACATTCTTCCTACGCAGTTTACCATCCGCTATCCAACTGCGTGATTTATCTCCTCCGCGGTGCATCGATACCACTTACCTGCCACGGTTCCCTCGCTCGCCCAGGATGGAGAGAGGGAATTAGGCACGGGCGCAAACGTACAGCGATGAATTCAGTCAACGCTGAGACGCGGTGAGAATCGGCATAAGACAAGGTGAAGCTCCGTCTCTGCGTCTCTGCTGTGCTCACATGACTTCCTCACTGATACAGTTCATTCATTCCCTCCATATATCTCAAAGATGTTTTCCCCCATCTCCCCTCACTCCTCCTGCCCGGCCCTTTCCTGGTGATTTATACCGAGTCTTGGATAGTTGATCTTTATTCGGCGGGCCTCCAGGCAAGGCTGATAACACCAAGGTCCCTCATCAATTCTGTCCAGCGCCCCTGCCCTGCCTCGCCCCCGGCCACATCCTTACTCTGTCTCTCCAAATTCAAACCCTAAAGCTGCGCTTCACTTTCTGTTTCTGTTTCTTTTCTCTGTGCGGTGAATTCACAAGCAGCCCTAAATGACTTATGTGGTTAAATTACTGAAGGAACGGCTGCTGGAGGCGGAGGTCTCCCACCACCGCTGAGTGGACAGGCTAAAATAAATGTGAATGGCACTCGTGAAATAACCGGGCCAATGGGAGAAAGAGATCCGCTGTGAGAATGTTTCTGCCCCAGAAGAAGCAAACAAAGACACGTTTTCTGCTTCCTGGATCGAGGGAACTGGCTTCGGCCTTCTGATTGGTGGAATCTTGAAACATCTGGCATGTCATCTTCTCTTGGCGTGTCATCGTTCGGTGGTGAGAACTGTTTATCTTCAGTTCAGAGTCAAAGATCAGTTACAGTCGAGTTTTTTTTTTACTGCCTTCTGACTAAATAACGTGAAACACTTCTAACCGAGTGAGGTTTTTATAATTTAGCACCACTTATGTTAATGAGAATTATTTAAAATTTATTCTGCACATTAAAATTCCAAAATGGAAAACTGCATAGTAAATCTGCTCAGCCGGTTTTTCCCATCGTGCCGTCCAGTTATGAATATTTAAATGGGCAGCATTATATATATTTGATTATTTACACAAGGAAGCTACAACAGTCTGAATAACTTAAAGCTTAAATATTCACAAAGATCCTTTTTAGCAAACACAAAGTTTTTGACAGCACGTGAGGCGTGAAGCTCAAACGATGAGCTTCTGCAGGCATCTTCAAGTGTTTGCTGCTGTTTCCTGGAGATGACTCTGAGATGCAGGATGCTTGAGTTTACATTTTTAACATGCTCACAAACATTTCTTTGTGCACACACACACACATGCACCGTAAACACGGACGGTTACTCCTGTTCTTCCTCCGTGAGGTACCTGGGTGAGGATCAGACGGCGCTCCTGGCCAACAGATCACAGAATCGCGGTAGCACAGCTGCTGCTTTGGCTCTATTACAGCATACTGACACACAGGTAGTGTGTGTGTGTGTGTGTGTGTGTGTGTGTGTGTGCACAGTTGTGTGTATCGAGTAAGTGAGTAAAACAGCTGTGACGATCTTTCAGCATGAGATTTACAGAGCTCTTCATGGAGAGGTGCTTAGCTTTGCTTGTTGCTACCTTTGTAGGCTTACCACAAGCTGATGCTGAATGTAGCTGACGTTAGCTGCTAAGCTCAGTTAGCTGTGCAGCTCGTTGTGTTAGTCGACTCCAGCAGCTAACAGACTGCTAAAACTTGATCATCTCTCGCGGGCCGTGTCCTCGGCTCACATTTGATGCTCCTGGAATCTTAATTACTCCGCTCATCTCTCCCTCTGTGCCGCTCTGCTCTCTGTTTCTCCTTCCAGGTTAAGAGAGCGAGAGGCTGCTGCTGCAGAGACGCTGAAAAAATGAAATGCAATCAACTTCTCTTCTAAACGAGCTGTGTCTAACACCTCGCCGACATGTTTGCTGCGCAATACAAGAGCTCTGCCAATGAGAGCGCGATTAATTAACACAATACAATTTATTAACACAAAGGTCAGGCCGGATTTAATTACCTGTGTCCATCCCTCGGTGGTAAAAATGCAATGAACAGTGGACTACACTGAACTAATGAACAGTCTGACCCGTACAGTTAGAAGAAACAAACTAATAATTAATCTGCTTCTGCACGTCTCGTCTCGTGTTGGACGGCGCTGCAGATTCCTTCAGTTGGTCTGAAGTGGGCATCAGAGACTCGCTCCCTTCACAGCTCCCTTCACAGCTCCCTCAGACCTTGCTGCTCTCAGCCCAGCTTGTCAATACTTTATCTCTGCCACGGGGAGCTGTTGTTCTCTCTCCCTCCTCATCACTTGTAGCCACAGCACAAATTTTCCACTATTGATCAGAAAACACTCAGCGTCCAGCCGGCTGTTTGGATTGATTCCTGTGGCCAAGGCCAGAGTGTTTCACACTTCCGACTCTGTTTCTCTCACCTGCTGAATGACAAATTATACGTGGGCTCCTGAGTTTGACTGGTGGTAATCAGCAGTTATTAATGTGTATGAAACAACCATACACTCCGATTCACGCGTGTCATCTGCTAATGTGTCGCCCCTCATGCTGCAGCACCAGATGCCTCGTTTCTAGCCTTCCGCAGTTATTTATGGCAGATTACGTCAGCTTGCAGTCCGGCTAATTTCCATGCTCAACTGTCTCTGTGAGTTCTTGTTGACCGTTCAGTCACTGACTCTAAACTCTGTGTTTGCTTTCATGTAATCCAGCACTCAGCTCTTTTTCCATGACAAGATCAAATGTAAAGCTCTGTTCCTTCCGGTGCTTTTGTTTCTGACCGTGTGCTCGTGTGTGTGCAGGGCGTGACGTACTGTGGAGAAAGCTCTGCCAGCAGTCTGACCATGGCTAACGTCCCCTGGCACCAGGAAGTGGTTTCCTTCGTCCAGCAGCTGGCTGACATGTTGCCTCAGTACGAGATCGCCTGCGAACACGAGCACTCCAACTGTTTGCTCATCGCACACACCAAGGTAAGAACGCGACGTAGCACGACCTGAAACATGGCGAGCAGTGAAATCACACACGTAAGCCAAGAGTTAGTTTATTCAATTGCAATTACTGATCACATTTTACATCAGCAGCTTGTTTAGATTATTAGTTAGGCTGTATTATTATTACACGTTTGTCTGCTGTATATTTGTGACGTGCAGCTCACTGCATACTGCTGCTGCATTAAGTGTCTTCTCACGGTACATGAATAACTTGTACCTGGTGATCGTCTGCAGCATTTCTTTACACACACACACACACACACACACACACCGTTAAAGTATCTCTGATGGCTCAGAAATCCGCCTTCAGGTTTCCAGCTTTTTAAATCGGTGTTTTGATTCAGCCTTGTTATATTATTTCTTTAATTTAGCCTCTGGAAATAAAACAACCATCAGAGCGCTTCGTTCTGCCTCACCCGCCCCAGAAAGTATCAGGCAGTGTTCGGTTCTGCCAAAGTAACTGCCCATCAATAATTAATGAATGATTAATTACCGTCTTGGCTCTCTTTGACAGAGCAGAAATTCAAGCCAGCCAGCTCGGCACCCGCAGCTCCCTACCACACACACACACACACATGAACGCTGTGCCTGATGTGTTATCACCAAACTCTTAATCCTCCTTTGTCTTTATTTACTCGAGCTTTGTCTCCATGAGCCTGCTTACAGATCCGTTTGCCTCTGTGGCGTCTCCAGCTCTGTCTGAGCCCTTAATGTCTGCGGGGGTGACGGGAGCGCGGCGTTTATGGTTTCAGATTCTGTTCATTGTTTATCTGAACTTTTCTTCCGCACAGTTAAATGCTTATTTTATGTTTTAAGTTTCTTTGCTGGGAATCAGCACAGTTCAGTAATTTGAGGAGTACTTCAAACACGATGTTGGCAGCACAGATCTTCTGAAGCTGGAGGTGTCGTATGACGGGACAGAAGAAATTTGTCTGAGTCAGAATTTTTCATGTGTAAAAAAAAAAAACTATATCTGACTGACTCTGCCTGTCTCTCGTCCAAAAAAGAGATTATATCATATTATAGGAGATTATAAACTTAAATGCATCAGTTTTTAGCCACATGCAAAGAAACGTTACCGTCAGCCTCAGCTGGTCTCTGTGTTTCTGTTAAAATGCTGAAGTAAGACGGCGAACACGTTAAACATTGGACCTGCTTCAACCAGCGAGCGTGTTAGCAACATGAGACATGAACATTTGCTACAGAGACACGATTTAAAAAATGATGCTCTGCAGGGTGATCACACTCTGAGATGCAGCTCTGCTTCATACAGATAAACTGACGTGCAAATCCATGAATAAAAATGATCACACACACACACACACACTGTTCCTTTTCTTACACGCCGCAAGGACACGATCAACATTGGACTGAATTGATTTCCACCTCTCTCTCCTCTCTCTCTCTCCTCTCTCCTCCTCCGTCTCTCTCTCTCATCCTCTCATCGACACAAATATAACTGAGGCCGTTTGTCCTTCATTAATTTACGCCTCCTCGTCTACAACTGTCAGAATCTTTTAATATTCACACTCGGGCGCGCTCTGTCTTCATCTCTCTTCTCTTTCCGGCTCTCAGTCACGCAGATTGCAATGTTAGCGCAACCGTGAGAAGAATGAACGCTGCTTTGCTCTCACTGCATCTTCTTTAAAGGCTTTTTCCAGGAAACAGAGCAGAGAGGCTTCATGTTCACACTCTACCTCTGATTACACCTTTCCCCCCTGTGCGTGTGTTCATCTGTATCCCTTCGTGAATGCACACACATTTTGGCTAGATTTTGTTCATCCTGACTGTCGTGGCTAACACAGACACTTGATTTAATGTCATCTGACAACTTGTTGAATTAGTTACTCGTTGGACAGTCGTCGATAATCCAGCAGAGTTTGGGAAGCGGATCTTGGACGTCTGCATGCAGCACGAGAGCAGGAAGATGAGCTCGAATGTGAAGTTTGAACGTTTAGCTGCGTAACGGCAGAGTTTAAAACGTGTTACATCAGGCTCATTTTGAGTGTGTGTGTGTGTGTGCTGCACAGTCCTCAGATCTTCTGCTGCCAGTATCACTGTTTGATGTCGTCTTTTAAAGACATCAGAGAGAGAGAGGCTCAGATCCCGGCTGCACCGACACATCATCATTAGTTCTTTAACTCTTGGTATCTTCCCATTCAAAGGTGTTTCTGTCTCGTCCTGGATTTCTCCCACACCGTTCTCACTCTGCCGTTCTTTTCCTCTCTTTCACGCTGTAACAAAAACAGAATTATCTTCTTGAAAGATCGTCAGTAGACCCGTTGTGTCAGGTGTGTGTTTCAAAGTTAAAGTCAACAGACAGCGGTGCTATCACTACACATACACACACCTAGTCAAAAGTTTGTAGATACCTTCTGACACAATTTGACTCCTCAGACCAAAGTACAGATTTCAGTTTGATGTCCGCTCCTTGTTTCTGTTGCTTCATAGTGTTTATGTCCTCGATGTTGAGCTGCATTGTAGAAATATAAAAGAAAAATGAAAACCTTGGATGAGAAGGCACGTCAAACCTTTTGACCGGCACTGTATGTTCGAGAGAGAAGAGGATCTGTGTACTGTCATTTAAATCCTCAAAGACGGCGATAAGACGTGACGATCTCTGCGAGTGTGTGTGTGTGTGTGTGGCACGTGCTCGTGCATGAAGGTGCCTCCCGTGGCGCTCGCTGAAGAAGCCGTCCTCGGTGATCCTCAACAAAGAGGCTGTCAGTAAAAACAACAGGCCGTCTTGTTCTCGTCCCAGACAGCGCCGCTCTGCTCAGCTTTGTTGCTTAGAGACTGAAATTGTTTGCAGAGATGCCGACTGAATAAATATCATCCCTGCTCATTACCACAAACATTAACTCCCGATAGGCGCTGCTTACATTGTTCCCCCCTTTTCTCAGGCCTCATTAGCAATGCAGCGGGTAGCTGCTCTCTAATGGCTGAGGCTAACACACACACACACACACACACACACACACACACACACTTAATGTCATGACTTCCTCAGCGGGCAGTCGTCTCCAGCAGGAAAGTCTTTAAGTTGGCAAATAAATGTTCGTCCTTCAGGAGTTTTTTCTGAGATCGTCAGTGATGTGACGCGAGCTCTTTCCCACACACACACACACACACACACACACACACACCAACAGGGGGGCTGGTCAAAGCAGCAGTGAACCTGAAAGAGCTGTTAAATGCTGAGAGCTAAAGCTCAACAACAGTCATCCCCGGTGACAACTTAGCTCCACTTAGCATTCAGTTACCGCTTTCCAAAAACCTCCAAACACCCACGAGTGAGTTCAAGTCATCGAGGAGCGTTTTAAAGAAACTTTGCTGCCGTGAGCCGCTTCAAACTTCAGAGGGCAGGTTGTGTTGTGTATAACACCTACTCTGCTTCCTCTCTGTTTTTCTGAGCCTCTCCCGTCTTTACGGACGCCAAGGGAAACACGGTAATGGATCAGCTAGAGTGTGCTGTTGCATGCTGGGAAAGCAGAGGTCACACTCTTCACCCTTCGTGCCGGTTTGGGAAAAAACGATTAGATGCTGAGGCTTTTTTTCTCGCTGTCAAACACTCTCGCTCTCCTCCTGTCCATTTGTTTTTCTCTTCAGTAAGATAGACGGTGAATCGGAAGGAGTGAGAAGAAGCAGTGATTGATAGAAGGAGGGATGGATGGAGGTGGAGGAGGTGGAGTCGGTGAATTCACGACCGTTTCAAGAAAGTGGCAGGTGTGAGCAAGAAGCTCTGTCCTCGCGGTGGTTGATGACCTCAGCGTTTCCGATCGACGTCACGATTCTGTTTAGCAAAGACCGAGTTTGTTGGGTTGATTTGTCGTTAGACTAAACGCACAGATCGAAGACGGCGTCACAGAAACGTGTTTTTCATCGTTACTGAATATCAGGTTGCGGACTGCGAAGGAAGTCTTGGAACGCTCCGATATCCGTATCTCTGGGAGTGGACAAACACGTCCTGATGTGATTATTAGTGCTGAAATAATTGTCAGTCGCTCATCTGTCACTTCTGCGTGTGCTTTCAGTTCAAGATGGACGGCGAGTGGTGGACGTGGATCGACTACGAGCGTTTCCAGGAGCTGGTCCAGCTTCACGAGGAGAGCGGAGGACAGCAGAGCTTTTCAGCCTTGGACTACGTGGCCAAGACTCCCAGCTGGGCGCTGTTCGGAGCCCAGGAGCAAGGTTTTGATCCCGCCGACACTCGCTTCCAACGACGCAACAAAACCAAAGACATTTCAGGATGCTGATGGACGAGGGAGCGAGAAAGAGGAGGAGGATGAACAGAGCAAAGAAATTAGGCTTCGGTGGTTTTTATTTCCGTTATTTCTTTGAGTTTCAACACTTTCTTTGAGTTGGACAGCGTTTTTACTGTCCACAGCTGCCCTCATTCTCCTTTTATTCATTTCTCCTCGATTTGGCAACTTAAATTTTAAGCCCAAACCGGCCCGAATCAGTTCCTTTACCTTCCTTTTCGAGACATTCCCCTTCACGTGTACTTTACTTCTTTATGTAAATAGATAATTCCCTCCTTTTTTTTTGAAGGGGTCACATGATAATGTGGATGTCAGGTCTGTATAATCACTGGGCGGCGCTCAGGAAGGTTGAACCTGTTGGCCGCGCCTGTGCCTTCAGCAGCTGCACAGCTCAGGACATCAGAATGTAACGAGTCGCTCTGCGCCTCCTCGCGATCTCTCCCAGACACCTTTGCTCTTCCTCCTGCTCGTTAGGACGGCGGCTGTAGTTACTCAGCAGTGAAAGAGTCGAGCTTTTTATTTTTTACTTTTTAGTTCACAGGTTGTTTCGGTGCTCTGAGCCTGCACTGTAGGAAGCGCTGATCGCTCTGCCACTCTCGCTGTGATTAGTTAAAGTGGCCAAAAGAAATTCAATCAACAATCTGAATCTTTGGGCTCTGACAGCTGTTACTGTTTTTGCTGTATTTGAGATAAACTAGAGACGAATCTGTGGTTCTAATATGAAAGTGTGACGAGGCCTAAGAATTGAATTGACAGCGTTCAGTGTCAGCCACATGATGGCGGGGAAAAAAAGCCTTTACTGATGTTTGATTGAGTCCAGATGTGAACGTGAAGTTTTAATTCGTTTTATTTGAATGTTTAAGTCCATTTTCAATGTTTCTTTGTTTCTTTGTTGGTCCTCGGCGCTGCAGCGCCTCCCTGTTGGAGGATATATTGTGGGTGTGCGTGTGTGTGTACATCGCCCTAATAAATGTATTTGGAATAATCTGCCTTGGTATTGTGAATGAATGCACCACACACACACACACACACACACACACACACACACACACAGGATGGAGGCAGAGGTAACCCGTGTTTAGGTTTACACAGATGTCTGAATTACAGTCATTCAGTATTATTTGTAATATAATATGCATGAAGTGACGTTAATGTCACTGGAACGTATGTGCGGTCTGCCGTTTGCTTATTTTGTACATGAAAATGAGCAAACGTTCCGCTCGGATGGAGGTGCTGCTGTTGCTGAAGATGTTTGCGGAGTTTTGCGAGTTGATCTTCGCTTCCATCAACATAATCACCACAGACAAACAAGAAATCACAATCGCCCGTCTGGTTGGCTGCCTCCGTGAGAGAGTTGATGGATGACTGCGTGGCACCAAATAGGAAATATGTTTTGTTTTTTACATTCATAGAAAAATCAAAACGCAAAACGCTTATTTCCATTTTAATGGTAATGTCCGCTCAAGTGCTCGTTCTTAATGTTCCGAACAAAACAGACAGAATAATCTAAACTAGCAGCGCGCTCTACAACAAACGGAGACGCCTTGATAAGAAGGACCGACGCTGCAAAACGAAAGAAGCCGTTAAGAAGCCGTCAAACAGAACAATAATCTGTAAAACCTCAGACTGTCCTTTGTGGTGTGATGACACAAAGCACAGGAGAGAAGACGCTGCTCAGTGTGTAAACTGGAGATGATTGAGGTCGCCGGCTGTGAAGTCCTGTATCTATAAATATGTAGCAGGAAGGACGCTGCTTTTCTTATGAGTGAACAAGGCCGGGTGTTCATCAGTAAAACCTCCTCATCCTCCTCCGAACAGATAAAGGTTAAAACAGGGTCACTTTGAACCGACCCTGCTGGTTTACACACCGCTATTTCCAGCTGTGCTTGTTTCACTCCACACGTCCCGGCCCGTGTAGTGAGATAAATGATCGCAGCAGATTGCACCTCTCAGGAGAGGAAATCCTGCCTGGAGCTGGTGAGAAGGCCCCGGGGGGTGATGGGTAATGGCTCGAGTGCCCCGGGGAACGCTGGGTAACAGGTTGCATGCCTCTCGTGGACGTTTCAGGTCGGCTAATCTTCCTGGAATCTGTGGCGTCACGTTGACTCCATCATCCAAACAGAGATTTTCATGACGTGGATGTACGTTTGTTTTCATCAACAAACATCCAACAGATAATTAATAATTCAGGCCGACAGAAACAGGAAAGATTACACTAATTGTTTTGCGTGTGAGAGGAACAAACCGTGGATAAGCTCCCATTTTTTGCCGTCTTGTGTAAATTTCAGCCCCAAAGCATTTAGCTAAAACATATGTGAAGCTCAAAACACACACACACACTTGCTTTGGCCAAACAATGACAGATGGAGACTTAAATGGCTTCAGATCATCCAAAAGGCTTCGTCCTTCTCTGGGTTACAAAGTGACATTTGAAAGCAAGGACTCAAAACAAAGGAGATTTTTTTTTTTTTGGCATCTACTTCCAGCTCAGTCTGCAGCCAGCATTCCTCTCTGGTGGCCTACAAAATCAGGCAGGATATTGACAGGATGTCCATTAAAAGTTGAACACAGAGTAAGCCTAATATTTCACGCGGAGCGATGTGTTTGCTGAGCAGAGGTCAGCCCGGCCGGCTGTCATTACAGCAGCAGGGTGTCCGCCGAGCTGAGAGACGGTCGCCGGCCCGGTAGAGGCTGCTAACAAAGACGAGCAGTGGGTGGTGATGCTCGTGTTTCTCTGCGTTTGTCCCGGAGGCTCTCTCAGCCGTTTGTAAGCTGCTGCTGGTGTGTTCGAGCTCAGACGCAGCCTGTCATGACATGACCGGTCCACACGTGTGTCACGCCGCCTGCCAGCTCCCGCTCAGCACCTAGACTCATGTCTCTGAAGTTCACGTCTTCAGTGTGAGCTCACAGATACGTGAAAGCGTTAATGTTTCTTACAGATGGTTGGAGGATTTTATCATGATGTAGTGAAGTGGCTCCGTCGCTCACAGACTGTTCTGCACCACCACCAGCTCCAACCATTACTCAGCGCCCCTTCTTCCCCTCGGCTTCTGTCACACGCGTGTGCATGTTCTGTTTATAACGGGCACCTGTGTGTCCAGAGAGAATCTGATCGTCCGTTCCTCAGCTCATCTCGTCCATGTCCGTCTGTAACCCGGCACACCTGCTCTGCTCCGTGATGGGAGGACGACCGTGTGATGATCTAAAGGATGCAACTAAATAGGAAGAAAGGCTTCAGGATTTTTGATATTTCTGTGTCGATGGAAATATGATATTATGTCATCATTTTACAAAATTCAGGATTCTGATCAAATTCTAGTTGAAAACAAATGAAATTATTAGAACATGTGTGGATTTATATCAACACTGATTTAAACATCCCTGTGTCAGCACCGGTTTCTGCTGAATGAGATGAGGCTGTGACATTTTTTAGTTTTTCCAGTGGACGTCTCACACGAGTGTGTTCAGCTGGATGCGGTGCATGCATGCGTGTGTGTGTGTGTTTGTGTGTTTGTCCTCCACCTGTGTAAATCCACGCTTGCCCACGTGTTCGGATGCCTGTGTGCATCTGTATCCGTTGTCTAAAACGGTGACCTATAAACCGGATGATCTGCCTGCAGCCACGTGTGTCTCTGCCTCCGTGTTCAGTGTGACAATGCACGAGGCTTTGCCTCTCTCTCTCTCTGTACATGAATTCATTCAGACATGCCGCCGACGAGCTCATCGGCTCTCTGTCACACCAACAGATTTGAGGGGAGCAGGAACCAAATGGTGAAGTGCCAGGAAATCTCTGCAAATGACATCAACAGCCCAAAACAAATGAGAAAACAATGGACACTCTTGTCTAGCACAGAGTTTAACGGGCATCGCTTCAGTAGATCCTGCAAAATGTGGATGCAGCACAAGTCTCATATTGTATTGTTGATGATTGCACTGCTGCTGGAGCGTTTAACCATCCAGTTCAATTCCATTTTTCTTCAATCCTAATAATATTTCTCTCTACAATAATTGATGCGGAGTAATAAGAGCAGTCATCTGTGAGGTGCTGGAGCAGGAAAGCACAGTTCCCGCGCTGATCTTTGTGATGTCTCTTCCTCTCGGCCCACAAATCATTTCTCACATCACTTGAAGCGTCAGTGAAGCTCAGCTGTGACTACAAGCCAGCGACACAAGCGTCCTGTCAACAGACAAACACACCTGACCTCCCGCTGCTGTGGGAGTTCACTCTTCACTCACTTCTGTCACCCATCATCTGCTTTTGTACTCAGAAATGCAGCCGGCTCAGCACCCAGAAGCGTGAAGCTGCAGCATCGTGCCTCCGTGTGAGACAGGTGCTGAGGGGAACAACCTTGATTAGCTCATATGCTAATCCCTCCTTTAAACAAACCGACTCAATTAACCAAATGACCGTCTAACGAAGGTGTCGCCTCGCATATTGATGCTTTATTTTCGCAGCAGGATTTGCATTCTAATGGCGTAATGAATTCTCGCCTGACAACTGAGTGGTGGTAAATCACAAAGCAACGCCATGAATCATAGAAAATCTGTCTCAATAATGAGTGTTGAAATGCATTCTGGGTGCAGAGCGATTAGCAGAGATATGTGCTAATTGCCTGCTGCGTGTCCTGGATCATCCTTTTGTTCTCCTCAGGCTCGGCTGTCAAACGGTCTGTTTCACAACTCATCCGATGATGGGAAACAGTCCACGCAAAACTTTTACACCCTCAAGCGCAATTAAAAGGTGGAGGCCTTCGCCGGCTCCTGAGCATTTTTTAATAACCACTTTTAAATGATGTTTCCCAGGTGGCTTCACTAACACCTTTGATTTCGATCTGATGCTTAACCTGCCCGTTCGCTCGTCTCTTTGCTGTGACATGCTGTGCATGTGCAGACTCAGCTCTACATTCAAACCCAGACATCTTCATCAAGTATGCTGAACTGCTTCGAGTCTATAAACAACCAGAGTTACCTTGTAAATGCCGTCCTTGAGGCCGGGCGTGAACTCGGAGCGTGCAGAGACTCACAGTTACCGGAGGACGATGCTCGAGCAGCGTGGAGCTCCTCTGCGATGGCAATGAGGGCAGTCTCGGTTGAGCAGCCAGCCAGACTCGGGTCAAGACACCAGGTCGAGGCTGTAAGCTGTGCTGTTGTTGTATCTGGCTGCACTGTGAGGAAAGATGTTTCAATTCACAGTATCACAACACAAAGAGTCTAAAATTTAAATTTTGTACTGACGTAAAAATGAAATGGAAGTGACAGTTTTGCACACGTGCTGAAGGAGCAGAGAGAAGCTTCATTCTCGTGACTGTGTTGGAGAGTCAGACAGTGTCAGACATGAAATAGTGAAGATGAAACATTTGGAGAGAAGATCTTGGATGATGAAACCACGAGAAGTGAATGAAGCAACCAAATGAATAAATAAAGATTGTCATGAGACATTCTGCCTCCTCGCTTCTTCCACCTGAGGATGTTCCTGTCACACAGAGAGCGCGCGTGAGTGCATGTCCGTTAGAGATCATCAGCGGCTATCAGCTGAAGCATATTCTCCTGTAACCTTTGGATCCTGCGGTCTGCCATGTGCTGTGGAGCGCGGTGAGTCTGATTGATGAATGAAGCGGCAGGCAGGTTAGCGGGCGGGAAGCCAGGACGGTCTGTGAGCTGAATCACACCGAGCTGATTATTATCCATCACGCAGGCGAACTGAAATAAAGAAATAAAGAGCTGTGACGCTGAAATCGTCTCAAAGTGAGAGATTTCTTATTGACCCTGAAACTGAAAAGCTGTTGACGCCACTTGTGTATTAAACTGGTTGTGTAACACACAGACCTGTGATGTTTTTTCTGCACTTGGCCTCCTGTGTGCAACTATAATACAAAGAGTTGGAACTGTTTGTTCTGCACATTTTAGCCACACATCAGCGATCAAAGCTGTTTCCTGGACAGTCATGAGGAAGTAAAAGGAAACGTCACATTTTTAGACGCTCCGGATCAGCCTGGCCCGGCTCGATGATTTGATTCATTCACGGAGAGACTCTGCAGGTGATTAGGACGAAGACGTGTTCCCAAAAATCAAGAACTGTCCAATCCATGAAAGTGTCGATGCCTTCAGCTTTCATCGTGCATCAAATGAAAAGTCCTTAAGCCACGTTTAGCTCATTGTTTTGGTTATGAAGCACATTTGCACCTTAAAGCTTAAAGGACTAAATATTCATGAGGTGGACGCAAACACAACTTTAGACATATGCTAATGTGCCTGCTAGACGTGTAAATAGACGCCTGGTCCTGAGCATGTTCACCATGACAACAAGGCTCTAATCTGTCTGGCCTTTGAGTTTTTTTCATCTCAAGGAGCCAAAACTTGATTAAAGACTGATTTGAGGAAAGTATTTGTGTTTGCAGTGCCCAGGCGCAGTGACTTTATACTGTTGTCAATTATAGCACAACTGCATCACTTTATCCTTCATCAGCGTGCATTAAGACTCAGCCTGTTAGGTAGAAGCAGCAGAGTAGCCAAGCCTTCCTTTCTCTTTTAGCCAGTCACGTCCTCCAGCTCCTCCCACCCAGGGCAGATGGGGAATCCCTGCAGTGGGCTCCGTGTCTGCTCTGGGGTCGCCTCCCAGGTGTACATGCACAAAAATACCGTGATCCCCCGCTGCAAAAAGTCATGGACATTTGTGCTGAAGCTTATTTACCCCTAACATTTATTTCTTTTATTTTGTTCCTGCGGCTGGTTGGCTTGGCTCACAGTCTGCTGTACATGATTGAATATATGTACGTCAGGCAGGTTGCCAAGCTAAAAGCCAGGACTGAGAGCTGAATCACACTCTGCTGATCAATTCCATAAAGAAACAAAACAAAACACAGACGTCACAGTCGTCTGGGCAGTGATGGAGAGATATGAGCTCCAACTTCAAAATAATTTACTGAAATTGGACGTAATTGTTGATGCCATAAAAGTGAAAATATGGCTGAGTGGATAATGTTGCAGTACGTGGCGTCGTGTCTCATTGCGTTAGAACTGATGCTGTTACGGTACAGTTACTGCAGTGTACATGTTTGTGCACATCATGGAAATGACCCGTACTCTCGCTCACCTTTTCCTGAACCCGTCTGAAACATGCTGGGCTCTCTGTTTGCTTGATTCAAACTGGAAAACATCCTCACAGAAACCACCTGAAGCTTGATTAATGTCATCACGTTAACAGGAGCTGCCTGTTTATGGTCACATGTTAGTTTGCACTGCTTCATAATGCAGACAGCCAGTGATGAATATGTATCTATTGTATGTAAATACTCTCTCACAAGCGTGCAGATCTGTAAATAGAAAACATTTGTTCGTCTGTAAGCAGACATTAGTCAGCACGGGGACTTTTATTTCAGCATAATGAACCTGACAAGTCTTTAATCTTCAGCGTGTTCTGCTTCAGATCTACCTGCCTTCTTTTCACGAGAGTGTTTATGAGGTAGCTGTCAGTCCAACACTTTCTATCTCTGTGCATGAACATTAAACACGTGACCGGCCACAGAGCGCAGCAGATGCCTCACATTCGGTCGTCGTCCAGAGAAACTGTGCGTACTATATGCGCCGCGTCTGTGAGCAACGAGCTTGGCAGAGATGTGACTGACTAAATATAGGAGCAGGAGGACTGTGGGATGACTGTGGATGCAATTCACCAGATGTGATGAAAGTGAAGGAAATGTCAGCGTAGTAAAGGCTCCTGATGGCGTAGAGACGTCGTCCTCCGTGCTGTATGTCTGAAGTATTTCAGCTTGGATCGTGACGGTTGCAGCATACAGATGAAGTTGTTGACATTTTCTGCAGTAAACACCTCAATTCAACACAGGACGAAGGTCATCATGCAGAATAAGATGCACACTGCTGAGAAACGACTGCAGGAATATATAACAGCATATTTCTTCCAGCTGTGTGTGTGTGTCAGGAAGAGACCTCAGCACAGTTCCCGCCTCGCTCCAGTGTGGGGATATTTTTGTTCATGAAAGATGCACAATAGTTATAGTATTTGTAACCGGATGATGATGATGATGATGATGACGGGGTGTGTGTAGGTGGATTTTGTGTGCTACGATGTGTCACCAAACTTCAACAGTTAGTTGCTGACTCAGCCCGAGAATATCCACACTTGGAAAACTGCACACACAAAAATAAGTGCTGTTATTTTACAGTTACTGCAGTGTGCATGCTAGTGCACACGATGCTGAAGGTTGCACACGAGATTCACCTGCACTCTTTCTCACCTTCTCCTGAACTCGTCTAAAAGAAGTCGAGCTCTGTGTTAAAAATTCTACTGAGGCTGGAAAGTGTTCTCACGGCGCTCCCTCAGACCATAAAAATGTCTGTTTGTGGGGAAAAAGGAGGAATAAAAACATGGAACGGCACCTGAGGAGTTCTTCTTTTCATCCTGATCCAGGTCAGACCAGAGACTGTGTTTACAGCAGAGAAGGCACCTGAACTGTTGCTCACCTTCTCCTGAACTGAACTGACACACACACACACGGTTAAAATAATTTAATGTCAGAGATCGTCAACAACAATAAAGTTATATCTGCGTCCATCTGTTCACAGCTGAACTGATATAAACCGGGAGACTTTATCTTCTGTTTTAGTTCTGCACCTTATTTTTGTCATTCGGGTCAGAACACACCTGTCACTCTGCACAGCTGAGCTCTGTCCGGCTGCTCTTTTAGCTTTTTGGCACATCATAAAAAGAATATGTACAAAGTGGGATGTTAATACTTTAGAATTTCTGGACGTATTTTGTTGTTTTGAAAGAATAACATATACATACAAATACCAGAAATACTGCACCAACAGGAGCAGCTAGACTGATGGCTGACTGCCTGAGGAGAGCTTTCCTTCTCTGTTAGATTTACTCTGAAAAACAAGGGGAGGTGGTTTGTGGCTAAGATGCAAAGTGTGAACTATTGTCCACTGCAGTCATCTGAATCAGTCCCTGAAATATAGAAGACGTGGCCTCTGAATATATCATGATATCATGTCATTCCCTGAGTTATGCAGCAGGAACCTGTACCTGTCTATATTGCAGCAAGACAGCTGCCACATGCTGGCCCTGGCATCAGGCCTCGTCTGTCACCTGGTCCACGTGAATCTGAAGCTTGGTTTTGGTCCCAGCTCCTCGGTAACGAGGTGGCTGCAGCTCCTCGCTCACACTGACGCTCTCTAAAAAACACTTTCACTTCGCTGAGCTTGAAAACAGAGAAAAGAGCCGAGTTTCTGCGCCGTCTGTTTGTGTTTTAGTCCTTCGTATTTACATTTCGTTCATTTGAACTGCTTCACAGTGAGAATCACAAAGCAGACATGTTAGAGCTGCCAGTTAACGGAGCCTGTCTCTGGACTGTGTGAAGAAACTGACACGAAAAAAAAGGTGTGAATGTGCTCGACTGTTTGTGTGTGTGTGTGACGGATCATTGTCCGAGGTGTTTCCTGCCTTTGGCCAATGCATACTGATAAAACGACCTTCAATGGGAATAAACTGGTGTTGAAAACATCCAGACTGGTGAAGCATCTCATCAAAATGTAAATTCCCTGTTACCGTTGGGAACGGCTCATTGTTCAAACGACCCTGAACCCCAGCAGTCCAAAAAAATGTATCATCTGTCCAAGAGCCTGAAAACAAAAAGCCGCCGCTCCGAAGCTCTGTTTGTTCTGAAAATACGTTCTCAATGGAGTTTATTTGCCCGTAATATCTCACCGCTCAGCAGAAATACTTTCTTCTGCTAGGTTCATAAACGTGTGCTACCAGTGAAGCTACTCCATCACGGAGCTACGTGACAAACGGCCGCTGTCTCATTGGTTGTGCTTGGCAGGGCGGCAGAGGTCAAAGGTGAAATAAGCTGAAGCTCTTCGTGCAGAAGTGTGCACCGCAGAGGGTAACCTTTGTTGTCATGGTAACAGTAATAAACACAGTTTGGTAGGTACCTGAAGTTAAAGACGTCATGTAAATGATACCATGCAGCATTTCAGGGACTTTTTGTTTGCTACAGATTCATTCGAGCTTCATCTTGAACTCTTAAACTTGGCAGCCGCTGAGTCACTTTTCCATTTGCTTTCATTGGCGTGTTCATCTCATATCATAAAGTTAGCCGTGTACAAATAGCAGTAGTAAGCAACTAGTTTGCCTTTATTTCAGAGAGAAATATTCCAGCCAAGATCTCAGCTCTGACATTAATCATTTAATGCTCACAGTGCGCGCGCGTGTGTGTGTGTGGTGTTGGTTCAGCTTTAAAGAGATCCCTCTATTTGTCCCCTGCAAAGACACTCAGCGGCGAGAAGCTTCGTGGTCCTCGGCAGCTGTCAGACGTATCAGCGAGGGCTTCGATTTCATTACAGCAAATCCAGAACAGACGATCGACTCATTAGATTCCCCTTTTGAAAAAGTTAGATGAAGCCGCAGCAGAAACAGAGACACTGTGACTCATTCCACCAGGAACACACTCACACACACACACACACACCTCACGGTGATGAGCTTTCCAAGGCTGAACTGGTGCAGGAAGGAACTGAGCACAGATTGGATATGTGATACATGGTGTGTGTACTGTATGTGTGTGTGTGTGTGTGTGTGTGTAGTAGTCTGTATGAAAGGGAAAGATCGGAATAGCTCTCGGCGTTCCCTGCGTGAGCCACATATTAAACCCGAAGCTGATAAAACTGCTCAGGCTGCAATTTATTTCCAAGTTCCTCCTGTAAATGACTTGAGTAATGATTTCCCAGGTTCACTTGTTTACTTATTCCTGGGTTCCTCTGCAGCGGCGTCTCCTCCACTAACCGTGTTTGTGTTTGTGTGTTGTTTTTTATTATTGATTCATATTTCTTGTGTGTGAAGAATGGTTATTGCTGCAGCAGCAGTCATCAGAACAATTAAGAAATGAACGCAATCCTGATTTAAATGAGCGTTACTCGTGTTCAAACATCCGCAGAACTCCAGGCTCTTAGAAATCTCACCATGCAGACAGCTCACTCACTGGACATTTAAACTGCAAAGCTGCAGGTCCTTCCTGCTAAAAATACAGCACGAGGGTCACGTGACCAAATCAGTCTGCATGTAAATAATAGGCCTCAATCAAGTGAAGTTTTTCCTACTGTAGCTCTGATTGCGGCGCACTGTAAAAAGCGAGTAACACGCAGCAGCTCGTTGGTTTACAGTGCACCGAGCTCAGCGCCTCTTCTTCTGTGTCTCACGTCACGGCTCACAGGAACTGCACTGACATTTCTGGGGAAAATAATCCCACACTGTTCTGCAACACAGCGGGCTTTGTGTTGTCTCGGTAAAATGTATTGAGCTTTCATTGGAGTCAAACCGGATACGCGGCATGATGTCCAGCAACGTCTGAGGACTATACAATAACCAAAAAGGTCAGAACCACATATGTATCCATGTATGAGATGTCTGACTCCTACATGCTGACTCACGCTGAGTCACGCTGCTTCGAGTTCCCCTCTAAATGTCTTAAAATGTGAAAAATAATTGTTGTAACCATGACAGTGAAAAAGTGGGTGGCCTTTTTGGCATGGCCTTTTTTGTCCTCTGGCATTCCTGGTGGGCACATTACCCTAAGTGTAGATTACAACACTTAAATGTACAATGCCCTGTTAGACGTCATTAGGCATTCACTCCATTCAGCTGACAGCAATGTGAATAAAGAAAGAGAGTAGGCATGCAGAAAGTGCTCCGCCATCAGCCATCAGGAGAAATCAACCACCGGCTTCAAGCACTCACTCCCTCGTGTGTATAAGCACCTGCACAAAGAGCTGATTTGGTGATTTGCAGGTCAAAAGCTGACGGCCGTCAGATGTCAGTGAAAAAACAAGATGTCACTCACCTCATTAAACCTCATTAAAACATTGTTGGGACAATAGTTACATTTACTTTTTCACCTGTGTTAAAATGGATATTTAGATGTCTAATTGACAGATTTGCTCACAAAGCCAAACGTCAACTGCAGCAGACAGCTAATAACTTAATGTCTCACTCTCAGCCTTTTATTTCATCAAGCTCTCGCCAGCGGCTAAAAGTCAGTCCCAGATTTACTCTCATCCAGCAGCTTCTTGCTTGGTCACTCTCTCCTTTTTCTCTTCTACTGCTTCACACTGTCTTCACCTCTGTCATCTCCTCTGAGGGAGCTGAGCTTTTATTTATGTAAATGAAGACACTGTAGATCAGGCGTGTTCCACAAAGGGCCGGTGTGGCTGCAGGTTTTCCTTCCAACCAAGCAGCAGCACACCAGACTTGACTCATTTAATCAACTGATCTCAGTCTTCAGAGAGTTGATTGGTCAAACTGTGAGCTCTTGGTTGGTTGGAACAAAAACCTGCAGCCACACCGGCCCTTTGTGGAACAGTTTGGGCACCCCTGCTGTAGATCATCACCCCAACAGGTCCTGTCCTCAGACTGCAACGACATTTCTGGAACACGCCCGGTAAATAATAAATCGGGGGAGATTGTGTGATGTGCTTGTTGGACAAGCAGAGCTGCTTCTCCTCTCCTCCTTCATGTTGGATCACCACGAGTTGGCTCAGGGTTGCCTCACATCCATAGGGTGCTATCCTGAAGAAATCCTGGAGGCTGAACCTTCTCCATACCGTGCACAGCCACCGCGAGGCAGCTGCCTGATGTTTTATTCACCATTCCACATGTACTGGAAGCAGTTGTCAGCTGTGAGGACCCCGTGTTGTTCACTGCCCTCTGAAAAGTAGCATGTTAGCTGCTTCTTCTTCACTCAGCTCTTTTGAACATCACTTATAAATGTCTCCGGTGCTTCTATTGTGAGACAAACACCCAGCTGCAGTCTGTCAGAGAGAGCCTTTCTGATTCTTTCACTTGGTTGTTTCAGGCTTTGTGCATCAGTCAGTGTCAAGTCTGAACTGGAGCGTCTGTCAGAGGAAGAAGCTTCAGCTTGAAGTCAACACAGCGGCCAGTCAAGAAGGCTGCTTCATGTTTCATGTAGATTTATTTTCTTTGCATCTCTTCACCGCAGCTGAGCACACCCACGTGTTTCTGCCTGAGATATCTGATATCAAAAATATGAAACAGATTCGAAATCTCAAATGGTGCCATTTGAAAAAAAAAAAAAAAAAGTACTTTGAGTTTCGTCAATCTTTGCAGAAATAAGGAGAAAACCGGAAACTGGATGATTTAACTTTGCAAATAAAAGTTTTGAAACCAAAAACAATGACACGATGAAAAGCAAAGACGTTAAAAAACAGACGATAAAATGTCATTTTAGATCATTTATGAAGAGAAACGCGTTTTTTTACAGGCACATTATAACCCTGTGCGCCTGTGGGAGGCAGTGGAGACATTATTCTGAAAGTTCTCCCCGGAAAAAAACAAACCATTTTTATCCGGCTGCTTTGACTCGGGTTCACTTTTTAAATGTAGAGCTGATGAAGAGGAGCAGGAACAGTCGGTGGAGATGAATCTTGTGGAAAGAGTTCATCAGCTGGAAGAAAAATGAAAGAATAAAGCTAAAAAAAAACCAAACAAGAGCCAAATCAGCCAATCGCTGCTCTCCTGTTCGATTGCGTATCGATTTGGGTTGGAGCGTCTCTTTCAGCCACCGGGCTGCTCTCATCAATCTTACCGACGCACCGCACCTGTGTGTGTGTGTGAGCGTGTTTGTGGATCTCCAGTGTGTGGGATTTTACTCTGAGCTTTGCAGTGAAAGCTCTTCCTCTCATCAGACTCGACGCGACGCGGATTGAGAGAAGATCGAGAGATTGACGAGAGTTTGGTGAAAAGTCCAACTCGCCTGACGCGCGGCGCGCGGCTGCTGGACTTCATCTCAAACACACACACACACACACACACACACACACACACACGGTGTGACTTTTCATCTCATAACGATGGGAACAAATGGCTGCACTGCACTCCCACAGTGAAGGATTAATTCTGTAACAACACAGCGAGCAACTCGGATCGATCAACGAGGCTGAGAGTCAACCACAAGTCTCTAAACTGGATCCTACTGCGGGCATCGATCCGCGGATTTGACTGATCACCTTCAGACGCTGAACAGCCTCAAAGGTAAGATGGAGAACCGGGCAGTAATTTGCTCTCTGTGGGGGTGAACAGGCGTGTTTTTGGGCCCACACCTGTTGTTTGGCTCGGTCCTGCGGGTGTCCACTCAGAAGACTGTCTTAATATCCGGTGTGTCTCAGCAGGTGTGTATTCTGTGGACAGTGTGTGAGAACAGACTCTGAAGATGAGTCACATTAATATGTAATTTCTTGTGTTGTGTGATGAGCTTTGCAGACTGCAGCAGCAGCGTCGTCTGTCAGTCTTTCTTAAAGTTTTTGATGGATGATTGTGGGTCGACCTGCTGCCGATGAATCATCCTCCCGCTTTTCAAACGCGACATGCTGCCTTCGTGCAGCTCGTGTGATTATTTTAAACCAACATCATGACTCTCACTCTCTGCCAGAGCGACATAAATCTGTCTCCCAGTGAGAGAATCACTGACACGAACGTCTGTTGCATGAATGTAGCCTCTTTCGCGCATTGGTGACGAGCAGCTCACAGGAAGTGTGTGTGCTTGTTGGGGGGCCGAGCTGTGAAGGGACTCAGCGGAGCTCTCACTTTGGACCCCCGCCCCGGCCACCCCCCCCCCCCAACTATCACCATCATCACCGCCACCATCACCATCCTCCCGTTGCGCAGCCTCCAAAGCGCGCTCTTGTTCCACACGGTGGCGCACGCTGTTACGCACGGCGCGCTCTCCCGGAGATGTGGCGCCGTGTGTGTGTGTGTGTGTGTGTGTGTGTGATGTGGCTTCACAGCATCCCTGTGTTGACCTGCAGAGCGCACTGTAAGCATAATCCACCGGGATATAAAGGCGACTGTGAGTGTGTGTGTGTGTGTTCTTTCTGCACACACACACTCTGTCTCACCTCATCTGTCAGTCTTGCTCTCTGTCTTTCTCTCTCTAGTCAGCTGCTGATGGTCTGTCGTTCCTTATTTGACTGTCTGTCTCTCTCTCTCTCTCTGTCTATCTCTCCCCCTCTCTCCCTCCCTCCTCTCTCTCTCTCTCCAGCCTCTCCCTGTGTATTTTGTGAGCACAGCCGCAGGCAGGCAGGGCTGAGTCTGTCATTGGGACTCACTAATGAGCCCTCCATTCTGTCTCCCCATGTGGAGGAATGTTTGCTCTGGAGAGTGAGTGAGAGAGTACAGGGAGGAGAGAGGGAGTCACAGAGAGAGGGAGGGAGGGAGCGAGGAGCCAAGGAGTGGAGCATGAGAGGAGCTGTTGTACCTGCTGCTCTCACTGCTCAAATATTAACAACGGGTTTCTGGGAACCGATGCCGCTGCTCTGGGACAAGCCCAAACTGTGGAGGCAGCCGGGCTCAGTGGTTTGTGGACAGGCAGTCTGCTGCTGCTGCTGCTGGAGGCACCGCTGCATCTAAGAGTCTGATGGAGGAGGAGGTCACAGAGCCCGATCCTCAGACAGTGGAGCCCACCGGCATGCCGCCGCCGCCGCCGCCGCTGCCGGGGACACACTCTGAGGTAAATGGAGACTTGCCGGGCAACCCATACCTGAGGGACGGGGCGGTGGTGGATGTGATGGAGAGTCCGGCGAGGGAGCCTGTTGTGCTGCAGGATCCTGCTGAGTACAGCCAGAGCCACCAGTATGGGTAAGAATCAGCATGGGAGAGACAGAGAGAGTCTGCTGCTGCAGGAAGCAGCTCATAATGTGTGCAGAGGTAGCACTTCTGTGGGACCCTCCCTTCTCTTTGCCCAGTTTGGAGAGATTTGACTCCTGTATCGCAGTCATGCTTTGATGAATGGACTTTGCACTGAGTTGGCTGCATTTTAAAGCACCTTACTGCACAGCTCGCAGCACTGGAGACTCATTTAACCGTAAACTGCTCTTAGAGAAGGTTCGGGCATGTGACATTGATTCATAGTAATCATTTTCAGTGTGTTATTTACATCACAGAGGCAGATTCTGGCACACACATTTGTTTTGTTGTCTGTGTTGGATAACTTGGAACGGATTCGGCCGGTTGGTCCGAAGCAGTTAGTAAATAATCCATCTTAACCACGACTTGTGGACGGAGCCGCTCTGTGTGATTTATTTTAGCATCTCCTCTGTGTGTTTGCTGCAGCGGTGCACGGCACTGTCAAACGCTCATTGTGTTTACACAGATTCATAATCTGAGTGGATCGAGTCATCAGGCGGCACCGAGCTGCCTCGTTATTTGGAAACGCCACCGAGAATGTCAATAAAACCGAAGTGTGACCAGAATACTTCACTTGTGACTCGATATAAAGTTTACAGAATCTATAAAAATCAGAATCTTGGCCGTGTTTTTAAAGTGCTGTCATTTTCTGAACTGGCCGTTTGTTTTACGACCCGTTGGCTGCATGCATGTTTGTTAGCAGTGATGGAAACTATTAAAGCCGCACTGAAAACTTCATTTCTCTCTCTGGCTGGAAACTTTTTAAGCCCTCTGCGAATGTGGCCACACCTCAGCCTGCGTCGTCTTCACAGGTGTTTTTCTCGCTCGCTGATAATCAAACTAGAAATTTGAACCAGGGGCTAGCGGTGCCGTGTGTCACCTCACCTTTTCTTTGGTACTCTAGTTCAGCAGTGTTTTCTTTTCTACCTTTTCTGAAGGGGGCTCACGTCCTGCTGATAACTTGGACCGGCGTCTTTTCTCAACATACTCATAAAGATGTCACCGCGTGCTGCTCCTCGTCACACAGTCGGATTCATGAGCTTGAAGGTCTGCTGCCGGTACACTGTGTTCCCCCTTCATTATCTGCCCATTGCTATTGGCTGTTGTGCTGCAGGGTCTGATGTGAGAAATTGCCATCTGGCCTCCTTGTCATGCAGAAAAGCTTTGAATAAAGCTGTGCTCTTTTCATCAGGGCAGCTTGCACTCTCTCAGAAGTGAGGACGGGTTTGGTGCTCCGGTGTGGGTCCATTAGTCATGTCCTATAGAGAGAGAGAGGAGAGAGACTCTCAGGTCTGAGATCAGAGTGCTGTTTACTGCCAGGCTACAAAGTATCTGCCTGGAGAAGAAACAGTGGACGAGCATTTCAAACAGACGAGATGAAATCCTCTTTGAGTAGATTTATTGTGATTTTTACAGCCTGTTTGACCGAGCACATGGAAAACTGATGAAATCTGATGAATCTAAGCACTCAGGCATTTCATTATTTGATTCATTGTTAGTAATTTATTTTAATTTAATCTTTCTGGGTTCAAGCTGAATTTTTTGGGGGCGATCCGATCTCTTCACCACTCGTCCATGTTGGGTGTTGTAAGGCGAGATCTAGTTGTTGGACGAGAGGAATGAGTTCCTCGTGCCCGCTCGTCGGTTCTCTGAGGACGTGCAGCATTTTAATGGCAACGGCATAATTGCAGCTTAGTGCTTCTTCCTTCAGGGTCACTGTGTTTTGATTAGTCATGACATCTTTGTCTTATCCTTGAAGTGTCAGTACAAGTAGTGCTTTCCATGTAAGACGTGCACACAACTTGATGGAGGTGGTTTTATTTATGTCTCGGCTGTAATTGGGTTCAGTTTGGCTCTGACCCGTTCTTAACAATGCTGGAAAGACTTAAAAGGGCCGTAATGATGCAGTGAGAGTTTGTCTGCTGTCAGGCTACCTCGGATAGTTTTATTGAGGGTGACAGTGCTCTGAATGCTTTTTATGTTCTTAGAGATTTTTGAGAAGAAATGTCCTGTACGTTCACAGCACGGTAAACACAGACTGATTGTGGATCATCAGAATTTAGACATTATCATTAAATCCAGCGGCGTATGCAGCCATGCATCATTTTTAGGACTTTAATCACTATAATCCATCAAATAAAAGAAGAGAGATGGATTTCTGTGTGCTGCTCCCTTTTTATCAGGAGCGTTCAAATATGTTCAGACTCTTCTCTGATAATTGGATGGTGTTGATTGGCAGGGTTACTCTCTTATACGGACATGTTACCTTTACCCAGGTAGACGTTAGTATGTTTTCTCAGCGGTCAAGCTTCGCCTCACTTTTAGAAACTCAGCTCTTAGAAATGAATCCTCCGGTCAGAGATGAATCATGGTGAATATGAAGCCCGGGAGCCGTCAGAGTGGCACGGAGATTAAATTCCACAGGTCCAATCAAGCCAGCTGTGTGTGTCCTGTCAACTCAAAGTGTCCTTGAGTCCAGACTCACTCATTCGCTGGAAGTTCCTCTGGATGTAACGGCATTAGCTAATGGCCTGAGCGTGATGTAAAATCTGAGTGACTACCCCATAAAACCGGGGCAGGTTCATTCTGCTTCGAGTGTCACCTTCACGTGTGAGTTTTACACATTGTTGCGTCGCTCTTTGCCGGCCAAGACTTCACCCTGTTTGGGCCTCCATCCTTTAACACAAGGCGTCTTCTTCTGATAGTTGATCAGCTGATCGATGGATTTGCTGCCTCTGAGATCTAAAAAACTGTGATGTGCATTTCTCTCTCTTATCAAATAAATGTTTAATCGCTCAATCAAACAGCTAATCGTCAGTGAAACTAAGCGTCCGCCGCGGATGTGAGGAAGCATCTGTGTGTCCCCAAAGAGTTGGTAATGCAGAACACAGAGGAAGCAGCCAGTGATTTTTATCTGTGAACCATTTCTACTGCTCGTTTTTATCAGCCAGTCAATCTGACTATTAAATCCCAGAATCCTCGCCTCTTTTTCTGCGGAGCTGATACATCACAGTGTGCGGGGAATGGTGATGTGCCCGAAAGAAAAGAAAAAAATGGATGTGGACTTGGTTTGAGGTCGTGGTGATTACTTCCTGATTTAAGTGATTACTGTATGTTGCTCAGCTCCTGAAGGGCAAATTAGCTTGTTCAGCTGAGACCTTGATCAATTTAATCAAGTGTAATGATGCTGAAGGCTGTGAACAGCTCTGTTCGACGCCGTCGTCCTAAGGGGTTGGAGATCAGTTGTTTTACTGTTTCAGCACATTATCTTAGAGCTCATCTGCAGCGTTAATGAACATTAGATGCTTGTGATGTATTACAGTGAAATATTGCTCCTCGCATTAATGTGCCGTGCTCTCTCCGGGCCCCGAGGCGCGGACGCATCTTTGTTTCGTGCTCGTCGGCGCGCTCGCTCTTTTGGAAAGAACAAATACGTGGACGCACGTAGCTGCTGCTGGACCTCGCCTCTGCGAAGCTGCGAGTTATTATTCAGTTTGAACTGATGGGAAAGGCTCTGCCCTTTGAGAATCTGTGCAGTCATGAGAATTCTTAATAAACCCACATCAACATTAAATCTTAAAAACACCAGAGTACCTCGTGAGGTGGAGGCGGAAGGAGCTGCAGCTGCAGAGTGATGCTGATGGGCGTCAGTGCCCAAAGTCAGCTACTCGTTTGACCATGTTTGACCGCTGATTAGTGTGTCAGTGATCAACAGAAGCAGCTGGGGGAGGGGACAGTATCTCAACCTGTGTGTGTGTTGCAGTGCATTGTGGGATTTGTAGTGTGAGCCTCCTTGAGTTTCCACACACCTGAATATGACTGAATGTCAGCCGCCTCACTTCTGTGCATGAGCCAGTGACTCCGACTTCACTTCATCGAGCAGTCGATGACTTATTGAAATTGCTTTTCAGTCCAAAAGTCAAAGATTCAAATGAAGCACGGAGAAGCAGAACAAGAGAAAACTATCACCAGAGTCCATTTTGGAACGGAGCAGCTCCTGAACGGACTGTTGTGGTTGTTTTTCCACTCGTCTCTCTGTTGTCCTCCTTGTTGTCTGTCTCCGCTTGGTGCTGGTTAGCATGAGCTTTTAGCTGGATAAGCAGATTATTTAAGGATGCAGAGCAGAAGCGTGAGAAGACTCTCAATGGATGCCCCGATTGCCCTCCATGCTTGCATACAGAGCACACACACACACACACACACACACACACACACACAGAGCAAAGCAAAGGGCAAAGGTGTGAGCTGCACAACTTCACTTTCAGTCACTCCTCTCTCAGATTTGTCTTTTCAAAACAAGACATCGAGTCATTACACACCGGATGCTCGGTCTGCTCCTGACGGATTCGCCGTAGTGAATGCATGTAAATCCTGTCCCTGCATGGTAAATCACTCCGATCAATACACCCAGGATAGTGTACACCTGCGTCAAACAGCTGACAAACAGCTGGAGGTCGGCTCATAACGTTAATACGGAGCGAACGGACAAGAGCGATGATTGTAATATTCATAATGACAGCTGAGAGATGACTGAATAATTGATGAATTAGAAAATGAAAAATCCTGACATTACTACACAAGGCGAGCCGGTCGTAAAAAAAGCTTTAGGCGTTGATATGCATGCTTATTAAACTGACAAACAAGAAAGATTCGAGCACCAGGTTTCAATTTGTGAGGCAACAGATGGTTGACAGCTCGAGCCGGTGAAACACGAGCAGTGGGCATCGAGCTGAAAGCCTTCACAGGGGGCTAAAACTTCACGTTAGCCTCCCCTGCAGGTGAGACGTCTTAGATTAGGGTGTGATGATGTGTTAAACTGACAGATGACGCAGTTTAAATGGTGCAAATACTCTCTAAACTCTCTGTATCCACAGAAAGTGTCACCCAAAATCAGTTTCTACACTCGAACAGAGCCATAAACTTCAGTTTAAGAGCCAGCTAAAGGTTCTGTTAGAGCCGGGATCCACAAGCCAGAGAGATTTAAAGCATTAATAATGTTAATAAAACATTAGTTACAGTTGAACGTTTTGCTATCTTAAGTGTGGCAGTATGAGCAGTGCAGGGAAATGTGTAGTACATTATAATGGTTTAATAAGATAGATTTAAGAGGAAGCTAGAACATTACAAGGAGCGTTCATGTTTGTGAGCAGCTGCGTTCACACACTCTGTGTTTATCCTGAAAACCAACCGAAAACCTGAACTGCTGCACGCCGGATCTGTCCTCCAGCTTCTCCGGGCTTCGAAGGCGCGTGTTGAATGTTGAGTTTTGCGTTATCACACTTTTTTCTGGACTTTGTGGAAACATGATATTTAAAGTTGAGCCGATAACAGAGTCAAACGCACGGGGGAAGCGAGACGCCTCAGAGCTCTCGGTGTAATGTCTCAGCCCGTTCTGTCTCTGAAGCGTCTCTTCCAAGTGCTCATCGAGACGAAATCCAATTAGAGAAGACGGAAGCGGGCGTCCAAATCTCTCTGCTCTATGTGCTCTTATTTTCCTCCTGCGCCCTTGGGCTTCGATTTATTGAATAATTAATTGCCTCAGTCACATTTGCACATACAGTACACGCGCGCATGCTCTCACGCACGACACACACACACCCACTACATTTACCTCTAGTTATACGAGCTTCCTCTCTGTGTGACTTCCCATTTAGTCAATGAGTTCTGCTTCGTTTATGGCTCTCGTTTATGCGCTGCCCTTTGGACCTTAATTTGTTTTAGCTTCACCAAAATCACAAACCGGCTGCTTATTACGGCTTCACATTTCATACTGCTTTTTACTTTAAAAGCAGATTTATGCACCTCACAGGTCAGTTCTCATCATTTGACTCTGTGAGTGGCTAATTTGAATGTCAGTAACAGGTTTCACCCACCTGCCTTGTTTAGAAACATGTGATGTGTGGAGCTTTTAGCTGGTCCAGCCTCTCCTTCCCCCCCTGAATGTTTCCTTCTGTTGTCCCTCAGGGAGAAGATGCCGTTCCACCATGTGACGGCAGGCCTGCTCTACAAAGGGAATTACCTGAGCCGCTCGCTCTCGGACAGCGACAGCGACGTGCTGGCCAGCATCTCCGTGGAGGAGCTTGGCGGTAAGGCTTCTCCGTAAACTGTCTGGCTGCTGTCCTGCCTTATGCTTAATGTGCATTTAAAGTGATTTGGCTGCTGCCGCCTGCCTTTCTAACCCCCGTAATCATTGCCAAGACTTTACTACATGAAAATATTTTGTATCAGCTGTATGTTCTTCCTGCAGTCTCTTCTTGAAGAAGAAAAACAGCTCAAATTTGAGTTCATTTATTTGGAAGAGGTAACACGAAGGCCAGCGCCGCGCTGCGAGAAGAAACAGACTGAAATATTTGCTCTTGGAATCTAGCGCGGCGCACGAATAATTAAACTCATTGCAGTTTTATGTTAAGCTGCGCTTCACGCCCGCTTAACGGTGACGCAGAACCAAAACCGGGAGGGAAACAACGAAGAAGAGAAAGAGAGATGTTGAGGATTTAGAAGATTTTTGTCTTTACAGCGTGCAGAGCGGCAGAGCAAAGCCAACATGACCGCTCGTGTGATTTTAAGGCGGATCAGACGGTCACACAGTGGGAGTCACTGCGTTAAAAGAAAGACTATTTTTGGGCCTGTGCACACTGCAGAAGCAGAAATCCATATGGAGCATTGTTTTTGTTTTTCAGAAAACCTTTCCCACACACACACACACACAGATTCTGTTTTTTATCAAGCAGCCAACAATAGCCGAGAGACCGGTGACATGTTTTGGTTTAAAGGACTGATCCACGTTGCCACAGTCGTGTTTTTTTTTGCTTTGCAAGACAATCCGGTGCGACAACCCGGCAGCATCCGCCTCACCCGAGCCGACAAAGCACAGAAATGCATCATTCTCTAGAAAGCTTATCTCACCGGCAGCATTCACATCTGCTGGCTTCTCTTTGGCTTCGCGTCTGCGCTGTAGCTGCGACTGTGTTTATGAACCCTTTTGTTTTGGAGTCTGTCTGAGAGTAATCACCTGGGCCTGTAGAACACAAACCTGATCAATTACAGTCTGCCGGAGTCAGCAGTGGCAGCCTCACAAGCAGCAAACACACTCCACACCCTCAGTCCTCCCAAATATTAATCCAGCTATGCAACATTAAGCTGCTGCCTTGGAAAATTGGCTGCACGGCGCACGGTAATAGCCAGATACTCTGTCAGGGTCAGGTTTTAATATGCATGGAGATATTTGCAGCGTATGAATTTCTCATTCCTGTTTCTTTGGGTTGATGTTTGATGAATAATTCTGTTTAGAGGGTCCTCAGGAGGTCAAACAAGCAGCATGGAGCTGCAGCCTGTCAGCTGTACAATTACTGTATTTACTATTTTCTATGGTGGCATCGCAGCAGCTGGAGGGTCACCAGCGTGGATGTTTAGACTCTCCACTTGTCTGAGATCTGAGTGGGAGAAATTAGTCATTCATTATGAAGTACTTGTCACCAAGGCGCTCAACCCATGAAAAATCTCACCCATTTTCTCAGCGGCATAAATGAGTCAGACCAGAGTGGACAGATGTCACACATCCACGTTCTGCCGGGATCACCGCAGATTTCTCTTTGCGCCGAACGTTCATGAATTACCTTCATCATAAAAAAAAAAAAAGACCCTCCGATTTAAATTTAGATCACGCCTTAATAATCAGATTCAGCCGTGAATCAGCTGCAGTGTAAACAGAAAGCGCGAGTGACTGATGCAAAGTGTAAACATCTTCAGGCTAAAGAAAAGACTCGCAGCTGCACGCAGCGTCTTTACGCTGCTTGTTTGAGCCCCGCAGAGTGCGACGAACACATTCGTCTCAAATTAAAATAAGAAAACGAATAATTTGACCAGATTTTTAGACTTTTTGACAGGCTCAGATTGTCCTTTTAACCGGTTTTTATACACCTGGAACATCCAGACATCTGCATGTGGTCAGGATACCTGGATCTAGTTAAAGCAGTGTAGCAGGAGTGCAGGAGATGTGTCTGAAATAAACGCACCGTGAGAAACGGCCTTACCTTTTTGTTTTTTTTCAAGCATCATTAACAACCCCGGTGTGTTTCCCTGCTGCAGCTCACACGGCGTCCACATTCTGCACATTCAACACTTCTGCTTCACAATATTTAAAAAAGCAATTTAGTGTATTTGTCCTGGGCCGTTGGAAAGCTTGCAGCGGTGGGCCGAGCTGTCACACGTCTGGGGGTCTAGAATCAGTCAGCTGAGTGTTTCTGTAGATTTTTCATCTCTCGGGAGGAGCTGCTGTTACCTGCTAGGGACTCTGTAAAGAGAACAACCGGCCCTCAGGTCTTTGGATGCATGGATAGTGTGCCGATGATTTGACAGCAGCATAAGTCAGCCGTTTAGAGGCAGATGGCTGCTTCTTTTTTTTTGGAAGTTACATGATTGACGAATCCTTGGCGTCGCTACCAGCTGAGCCGCTTAGGTAACAATTCTTTTCAGCACTGGAAAATGGAAATGTGACTTTTTCCCGACCCGTGTTTTCGCTCCATGTGACGCCTGAAGAACGGAGTATGTCATTATAACAGTCATGAGAGTTCAGTGTGCCGTGCACAGTCTTTAAACCAGTGCAGGGTCTTTAAATGTCACTCGCAGGATGCAGGGATGGTATTTAATTTGTTTGAAAGACGTTCCACTGATCATAGGAATTTTTAGCCCAGTGTGTGTGTGTGAACATGGA
The DNA here is from genome assembly GCA_014281875.1 of Nibea albiflora. Lineage (NCBI taxonomy): Eukaryota > Metazoa > Chordata > Actinopteri > Sciaenidae > Nibea > Nibea albiflora. The sequence goes on from CM024794.1 coordinate 24,216,324, forward strand.
AACACTTCCTGCAAAGTCTGGCTGCAAATCCGAGTCACTGATCTTTGATACAAGCGAAAGTCAGAACCAGGAGCTCGTCTGTCACTCAGCTGAAGTCCAGCTTTGAAGATTTAGTTTAAGCGTTTACATCAGAGTGTCAGTTTGAATTAATCTGGCGATTCTTAACACTCAGCAACAACACGCCACGTTCCTTCTCAAAGCGATGAACCAAATTTACAGTGATGGCCGCCGCTCTCATCTTCATCATCTCTGCTGGCATTCACTCATCTTAAATGTGGAGCACGCTCAATGCCACGCTCTCTTTCTGTTCCAGAAATTCACTGCAATTGTTCGCGACACGAGTGCATCCTCTGTGCCCTCTGAGAGCAATTTGTACATCAGATCTTGCAGCTCTATTATTAATTCAAGAGCGGACCGTTTCTGTCGTATTCATTAACAAATTTATGCAAATGAAGTTACAGTACGGTGCAGCGGGAGCGGTGCAGGAGAGCGGGCTGACTGACTGACAGTGAAGACAAACAGCAGCGCTCACCTTTACACTGTGTGTGCTCTCTGCTCGGCTCTCACATCCTGGCACAGAAAGCTCTCCTGTCATTATCCAGACCTGCTGCTGCTGCTGCATCCTGAGCTGTTTGTTAATGTAGCATCACCTGAGCAGCAATTTAAGGACGTGAGGTTCTACTGAATTGAACATAATCTGTACTTGAAAGTGTCCGCCTATAAATAACTTCTGATGAAGAGATTTCGTGACAGTGATGGACGTGAAGAGGTTAGTGAATCACATCGTGACGGTACTTTACACCACGCCAGGAGCTGCGTGAGGCCTGTGACCTTTTGATGGCATTTTGTGCGTTCATGGAAACTTCTTTTCTTTCAATTTTATGCAAATCAAATGTTAAATACATCTTCTGTGGCCTCGGGCCAGCAGGGGTAGACATTAGCCAGAAATTAAAATTAATTCAACTTCGGGAACAGCAGGGACGACGTGAGTGCATTTTAGGGAGCTTTATGACTGAGAACTAACATCACTCCACTATTTTCACCAAATATGCTGTGCAGCTTCACTGTACTGGGATAGTTTGACTCTGAGAGTGGTCAGACTGGAACGGCGAGAGCTCAGCAGATACTAGTAGCATCTAGACACTCCACTACGTGTTGAGTGTGCATCCACAGTGGTAGTCCTGGAGACAGGCTTCACAGAGGAAACTAAAATCTGCTGTTTTATTAAAGGTTTAATGAAATGGCAGGGGGGAGGAATCCTTTCTTTCAGTGAGCATGCTGAGCTGAACCAGACGGCAGTAAGCCTGCGGGGAGGTTTGTGTCTCTCAGCCCACCGTTTCCTTGAAGGATCAGAGAGGCTGATGGCCACCGGCGTTAGGTAGCTAGTTTCCATGGCATGGCAATCAGCAGTGAGCGCAGAGAGACTTGGCTGCCCACAGGACGTGTGTGTGTGTGTGTGAGGCGCCTGCAGCGCGCGGGCTGAACCAGAGTTTGGGGAGCTCTCCAGGGTGCTGACTCTGGTTTCTCTCTCCTCGACCCCACGAGAGGACACAACACCTAAAACCATCCGTGAAACTGGAGCCAGGACGCAAAGATGCAACCAGTTTGTTTTCAGATCAAAATCAGAAAATCATTGTCAAATCTATCAGGATCTAAAAATGGAGCTTCTTCACTGTCCGACCGTTTGTACAAAGATGACTAGACATTAACTCAAAGATGCGGATTGCAGCCACAGACGCTCACAGTGAACCCTCAGACATTCGAACACGGCACTGATCATCATTTGCATACAAAGTGAACAAACTCAGCCACTTTAAGATTCTGTTCCATCTGAGCTGGAGTCTGCTGTGACGCCTCTTTGTTACTTTGTGTCCTCTTGGTGAAAATGCCGGTTTGTAAAATGTCAGATTTGAGTTGGAAAACAGCTCAATATTCCCCGCGTGCCACGAGTTTTGATGGATAGGAACATTTGAGCATGAAACGCACTGAGTCATTTGATAAACTAGTCTCTGGGCTGCTGTTCTGTTCCAACACATTCCAGACACAGGAAGTATTCAACAAAGGCCCGAGTCATTAATTGATTTATTCACGGAGACGCTCGTCTTAATGCAGAGGGAATAATCTGTATGCTTCTGATGTGCGTGTGCTTTTGTGCAGCGTAGTGTGTGTATTGTTACAGATGATGATGGTGCTGTGTTTGCTCGGGACCAGCTGTCTGCAGATGCACTAACATGTTGTTTTGATGCAGGTCGGCGACTGTGACCTCTTATTATCTACTGTAGGTACCGAACACAATCAAAACACTGCTCTCGGTTTTATGAGGCAATTCATAATTTACGCTCCGTTTCTGGTTTGTTGTTTCAAACGATTTGCCGGCAGGCTGCAGATAGTAAGTAATGACGGCTGACGGGCTCGTTTCTTTGGTTTCAGTTTGGCAGTTTCCTGGTCCGAGCAAGAAGAATGTTCGAAGGTGTTTGTTCTGGGAAGAAACGCAACAAAATGCTCAACAGCTTTTCTTTTGTTCTTTGATATTTAATACTGTCTCGTGCACTCATGAGAGCACTAGACCAAATTAATGGCAGCCAGTTGTGTTGTTTTTTAAGTACCGACTCTGGAATCTCGGGTGTGATAAAGCTGAACTCGTCTCTGTCGCCGTTTGATCCAGCGCTCGCAGAGACATGCAGTGTGTGTCCTCTACACGCCCTCAACATCCCGACTCCCTGCCTCCCAGGAGGGACGGAGTTAAACCATCTATTCCACTTTCCAGTCTCCGTCGAATTATTCAGTGCTCAACAGTGTGCTCATGCATGTCATGCAGTCATAGTGTTCTTCAGAGAAGTGACATTCCACCTCTATTTAAAAACACCAGATGCCTGTCAGTCTCCCTCTCTCTCTTCTTGCCATACACCCTCTCCTGTCTGCAGGCACACTCATGAAATATGCATTTATTAAAGCACACCGAAGCCCAGCGACGACTCGATCGCACGCTGGGAAGCCGGCGAACCAGCTGCTGACTCAACTGTGCACAGGCGAGTGAGTCAGTTTGGTGAAAACGCAGCCTGAGCAGCACAACATGTATGAGCTGCTGCTGAAACAACAAACGCAGGAGGCGTGGATCAGCGCTAATGTGATGATTCATGACCTCGTTTCAAACTGCGGCCGTAAATATAAAGTGTGCCACCAAGAATCAGACAGTCCTCTGCGTCTGTCTTTGCCCGTTAGCGCCACCTGTTGATCAGCAGACACCATTGGTTGTATCGCGTCATCTACGTTCATCTTTATCTGTCACCATTCTTCCACTTTCACGCGTTGATGTCCTGGTTTGAGTTTTCTGTTTACCGTGTCGTGACACATTTCTGTCCTCGTGATACTGTGAGCAGGACGCTGCCTTTAAAAACCATCCTGACGTCTTCCACACACTACAAACCAGCACAGGCAGCTTGTAGCGTTGTACTACAAACTACACCTATAAAAAAAAAACAACAACCAGTGAGTTGAGTCAACTTTGCTGCGAGGTCCCTGCAGAAACTGAGCGTTGTATACGAGCTGGCCAGATCTTTTATTACGTTCATTCCTTCACCTTAGCTCTCCTGCAGTTGCCGTATTCCTCACGAGGGTCGGTCAGTAGAAAAGTGGAAATATGGAAAAGCACAGAGGTGTTGTTTTTTTGCTCAAAGACAAAAAAGTAATTTGATCAGCTGCAGTGTGTGTCGGACCCTCAGGGGTGAGCGTGTAAATCTGAGGGGTCACGAGATAATTAAGAGCTTCAGCCACAAAATGACTTTTTCTCTCTCTCTTTGCTTTGAGGCTGAATTTGGGCTCTATAAATAAAACTGACCCGACTTCTTCATTCCGATAGACATCGTAGATACTCTGACTGCTTGTGTTCTCTCTTATGATAGTAACATCTGAATCTGCCGCTGCATCTTGTAGCTGTAACAGAGAGGAACCTCTGCTGAATGAAGCAGCAGTGACTCAAACTCAGACACCTGTTAGCTGCACATAACAGGAGCGGTTATGTATAGAGCAGCATCATATTCTACAGTGCATTTATTTATTGATTGAAGGAGAAGTCCATTATCTTGAAGGTCGCGGGCTTCGCCCTGGCACAGCGCCGCGATGCAAGCCCGTCTTTAACTTGCAAACTCTCTGGATGTTGCTTCGGATGATGGGCTAATTGAAAGATTAAAGATACGCTGTGAAATATGAAGGCGGAAGCAGAGCACGGAGAGGATAAAGGAACGCTCTGAAAGGTTAGAAAATGGGGAGCGATGGCGGCGGCTGTGACAGCAGGTGGAGAGAATGAATCGATGGGTGGAATTGATCTTGTTAACTTGAGGCGGTGGTGCGAGACCAATTGCATAACGTGCAGCCCAAAGCTGGGTCAGAGCAGGAGAGAGAGAGAGAGGTGTGTGTGTGTGTGTGTGGAGGATGATGATGAACGAGGGGGAAGGGTGAAATGCCAAGTGACTTCATTAAATGGAAGATGAATTCAAAGTCAGGAGAAGTGTATCACTGCCAAAGAAAGGAATCCCAAAAAATGCAAACACACACACACACACACACACGCGGTGCTGTAAGATGTGAAGGAGTGTGTTGTGGAAGCAGGAGGTGCGGCCATTGTTTGTAGATGCTGAGTCGGTTTCCTGTTTATCTTGGCAGAGATCCGGGAGGCGTTTAAGGTGCTGGATCGTGACGGAAACGGGTTCATTTCCAAACAGGAGCTGGGCATGGCCATGCGCTCTCTGGGTTACATGCCCAGTGAGGTGGAGCTGGCCATCATCATGCAGAGACTAGACATGGATGGTGAGTCACACACACACACACACACACACCATGTGATCCTGTGTTACATCAAGCACAGACATAAAAAAAAAACAATCTCCATTCTGAAAATGTAAATCTTGCGAGGCGCTCTGCTCCCTCTTCCTCTGTGTCCTGCAGAGACAAAATGTGTTATGCATGCCTGAGTATGTTCTCATCTGAGTCCAACCACACACCATCTCCACCTGACATGAGAGCGCCGCGGTGAAACTAAATGAAGAAATATGCGAGCTGAATGAAATGTATGTGCACGCAGTGACTCGCCGCAGCAGCCGACTGCTTTGTGCGTTACAAAACTGTGACATAAAAATGCTTTCAGCTTCCTGCTGTCCAAACGTTCAGATCTGAATCAGCTGAGGTTTATTTCTGCAGCTCCGGCTTCACCTCTGACCTTCTGTCCTTTTCAGAGAACACTCAGCGATTTAAAAAACACCAACACAACACAGCCCCTCTGCTTGCAGAGTGAGGTTTCTACGTTAACTGTGATTGACACAAGGATCGACTCTTAAAATGGTGAAGGCAGGGATGGGGGGAAAATGCAGTATGCAAATGTCAGATCACTGGGAAAATATTCAAATTCTTCTGCTGCCATCGCCGCCTTTCATAAGTGCTTTTCAGTCTCACACAGAGAGAGAAGTACTGTATATGTTCAAGGCTGAATATTAAAGTTTAAGAAGTGAGACTGTCTTTATTCGTCTTCTGACTCATCCGCTTCTGAATCTCAGGAGAGCGGAGCTGCCTTTGTGCCTGCAGGCCGGGCTTAGTTGCATCGTCTGCTGCTGCGACTTTTAGAAGCGGGCGAGTCTGAAGGTCGCCGCAGCTTTTGTCTCAGGACGTCTGTGAAGTGCTTTGCTGTTTATTTATTCGCTTGCTTCTCGTGGTCGTAGCTGCCTCTGTGTCGTGAGTCAGAGTCTGTTGGACTTGTTTCTCATTTAATGACCCGGGTCAGCTTGTTTGTATTGATTCATGTCATTTACAAAACGCTGGAGTTTTTCTTTATTCAGGCGTTCTTGAATGTGGGGACCGAGCGGCTGCCCGGCAGGAGCCGTGACCTTGTCTGGTAATTTGCCAAATCTCTATCGAAGGCAGCTCGCAGCGATCCAACAGGTTTAGACGAACAAATGAAGAGAAAGCTTTCAGCTGCAGATGATCTGTAAGAGGAAAGCGTGGCAGCTAACGTGCTGCGATCAGTCAGAGGCAAACAGACAGGCTTTGTCTGTTAGAAGCTCTAACCCTGGTGATGTCTGCGGATAGAAAAGCTCATTGTCAGACGTTTGAGAACATTTTCATTGCCTTTGACGATCAGACTAAAATCAAACCTCCCATTTCTAAAGATTTAAAAGATGGTGTGTTTTTTTTGACTGCGCCACTTTTCATCCAACCCTGCTTCAAAATACCTGAACGTGGAGAAGCCTGTGTCGTACGAGGACACAAGAAACACGTGCAGGTACAGCAAAAGATGTTTAATTGGACTGAACAGAACTCTGCGTATGCACACGATGTCCGAATAAAGACTCTTCTCAGCAGGAGTCAGTCTCTTTTTTTGGGTAACGGACACTGCATGGAGGAGAGGAGCGGCTGGACGAGAGTGGATGACAGTAATTGTATCTTTGTGAAGTTGTAGGCAGCTGTGAGGATCGGATCCTCGGTCACAGCCATCGATTGTGAGCGGCCACGTCCATCTGACATCTGCTAGATACTGATCTGTTCATGTGATTGTTATTGAGCTCCGTGTGCCCTTCACGGAGAGGTGTGACTACTCGTCTTTGTTCCAGCATCACGCCGGCCATCAATCATGGCCGTCTCTCTCTCCTGGAGTCTGATGACCTTGAAGCTCTGAAGTTTGAAGGTGTGCAGGCGGGTGTCACCTCACCAGCAACACAAACCAGCTTTTATTCCCGTATTATCTTGAACTTCAACTGAAGGAAGCAGGAGTTCTTCAATAATTCATCGCTCTGTTTGGAGCTGAATCAAGATGCTCGTTGGCGACAGCACAGGAAGAGACAAAAGGAAGTGGCTGTGACACACACACACACACACACATAAAGTCGAGCTGTCACAAACTGCAGATATATCAAAATGTGACATAAAACCGTGATGTGTGAGGGAAAGAAAACCTTCAGGGTGAAGCTCAGATACTCCAGCAGTATTGTCCAACACTGACGGGCTGTTTGTGCTTTTTTAGTGGACTGTACATCTGGTGCGACATAAAGCGACAATAAAACAAAGTCTGGAGTTTCAGTTTGGTTAAATGCTTAATGTTTTACCTTATGGCACGATAATAAACCAACCCACAGTTCAGTGGGCATTAACGGGTGAACTCAGAGGTTGTTTTCATCCAGTAACCATTCATTTATTATTAAGCAGGTGCAGCTGTTGTTGTCAGATGCTTCATCCCACCTGGAGCAGGTGCGGCGGTGTCCGTGAACCTGCTTCATTCGTTCATTTACGTTCTCACACGGCGAGGAGGCAGAAACAGAACCTCTTCGTACTGTGACACTGTCAGGTCTCTTCACGTCTGCTGCAGAGCAACGCATGCTTGAACATTACTTCATTTTTCAGGTGTTGGAGATCGAACACTTTCTCCACCAGCTCGTCTCTCACCGTCTCTGCCGCTTGGTGCTCGGCAGCTTATACAGTCGTTTTGTCTGGAGTTGTTTGCTGGTTCAGCAGAAATCTAAAGAAATGTCTTGGTGGAGATTTAAACAACTCGCTTGTGTTCATAGTCTGGCTGTAGTACACACACACACACACACACACCTACTGCTTCATCCTGGTCCACCTCCGTCCATCCCTCCATCTGACATCACATCTCGCAGCCCTGCGTTTGCCCTGCTTAACATGCGTGCATAGGAGTGCAGTCAACATCATTAAACATTACAGCAGCGGCGTGGCCCGCAGTGCCTGCCACAGTCAGAGCAGCAGCAGAGGTGCTGACGGTGGGAGCAGATTGAGTCGTCCTGCTTCGGTAACTTTCCATCGCCGAGGTCTCAGCCTCATCTGCACATACAGGACGAGCAGGTGGGAAGACAGAAGTAAGATACAAGTTTACATCAAGGGCATGAAAAGCACGAGACAAAGAGTGTGTTAAAGCTCTGCTGAATAAAACATAGTGTTCATTTTAAAACCTAAAGATCCGAGCTCAGTTTTGCGCTCGTCGAGCAGCAGCTTGCAGTGCAGGTTTGATTCATAAAACCAGACAAACTCTGCAGGAGAGAGAGACAGAAACCTCGCCGGGCTTCTGAAAAGTTTCCACTCAAAGAAAAAACAGGAAAAGATTTAAATATGAATCCGTGATCTGTCCGTATGAATTTGTTTTGGATGATTTCTTTTGGTCGTAGCTTCGGGAATCATCAGCGCGCTCTCAGATCAGTGATTAAACATGCACAGCAGGAGCTCCTTGTTGCCAGTGATGGAGCGGCTGTAAACTTTGATCTGCTCCGTATCGAGGATTATAAAGCCAGTCATTGTTTTTAGCGGCCCCGTGTGATTTGAAGCGCGCAGCTCTCAGATTCCAACAACACAAACACAAACAGCCGTTCTTCTCTTCAGGCCCGAAAGCTCTAATAAGTTGCACAAACGCGTTTTGCAGCCCTAAAGGCTTCAGTTCTGTTCCGGGAAAAGTTCATTGATACGTTCAGCACCCGGCTTACACACATTAAGCCTCCGGGCTGTTAGCGACTGAGCGCTCTGCTCAGGGGCACGTCAGCCTTCGCTGTTCAGGACAGGAGCATCATTTGTCATTCACTGTGCTTTGTCTCTGTGAGTGACACCATTGAGATTGTGTTCACGCTGTCTGAAACATTTCCGCTGTGTCGGATCGTAAAACTGAATCTAAACAGCAAGATACTGAGAGAGCTGAGCTGATACTCGCCTCCAGAAGTTCATCAGAGGTAGGAGGACGGTGATCTCTGGTGATGTTCAAGATCAGACTCAAACAAATCTCTCCCTCTTGTTGGTGTCAGGTGATGGACAGGTTGATTTCAACGAGTTCATGACGATCCTCGGACCAAAACTCCTGTCGTCTGAGACGAGAGAAGGCTTCCTGGGAAACACAATAGACACCATCTTCTGGCAGGTAAAACTGAATTCACTTAAACACATCTCTTCACTTTGCTAGAAGTCATGGAAGTTTGTTCTCTATCCAGGAGTGCTTCAAAGAAGCATTTCTTGGCCGGCTGGACTTTAAAACTGTGTTTCACTTTGTGTAATTACACACACCTGAAGCAAACATGACTGGTTAAATGTCGTTTAGATGTTCATGTTCATGATTAGTGAGGATGCACACACAGCAGGGTAGAAAACGTGCTGCTACGACGTCACGATGGCTTAGTTATGGACATTTTTAGTATTTAGAAATAATGTGACTGAATTTGGATTTAAATCTCATCTTTACATTTCAGGAAACTTCGATTTTATTTAGTTATTTATTTATTCTGTAGTAGAAGCATCAAGAAGCTCAGATTCGTCCTTCCACACGATAGGAATGAACAGATAACTCTCTCTTTTATCCTGAAATGTTGGCGTGCCTCTCTCCCTGTAACCTAAGACAGATCCTCATTAGGTCCAGACTCAGTCCTTGACCTCCTGCAGGTCACAGGTTGTGCATATATTGGCTGAGATGAAGCAGCAGCTAGTAGCAGTGATAATGCAGATGAAGCAGTTTGCTCTGTGTCTGAAGGACACAAATGTTTAATTTAGTTGCTTAAATATATCTTTACTCTCCACGTTTTAATAAGGTTGTACGTGCTGTTGATGAGTTATGATTCTGCACAATCAGCTCAGTTTGGAGGATTTTATGTTGCTAAAAAAAAATAACATTTGTGCTCAGAATTTATCAGTTGAGTACAGACTGGAGTGCTCGATGAAGAGCCCAGAGAGTCTTCTGTATCTCTCTGCAGGCCGCTAATATAATCTATAAATCACGGCGAAGGAAGAACTGCTTTATTCAACTCCGTTTCCATTCCTCTCATTCTGCGCTCTCTTTGAAGGGCAGGGCACAACCAATGCTTAACAGCACCTGATGTCCTCCGAGCGATGCTGTGACAGACGACGGTAATATGTGACCCTGACAGATGTGCCGTCGGACAGCCAAGAATGGTTTAGAGAAACTGAAGAGACTCGCGGTGACAGAGGAATCAAACGCGAGTCAGTGAAAGATGGATGTGCAGACAATAGAAAGAGTGAGAGGGCATCAATGGGAATGATGACAAACTGAGCAGGTGTGAGGGAAAGAACGGGACATTTGGCACTGATAGTAACACTTGGCAAGCCCGTCCTCTTGATGTAATCATTGGCTTGACCCGGGCTCTTTCTCGGGGGCAGGAGCTTGTGGTTTACACCGCGAGGACACGAGTCTTTGGAGGTCTGAGCGCAGGCTGGGCGAATGTTCTGCCAGCCCCATTTGGCTGCGGCAGTAACCTTGGCTTGTGCAGGAGAGCGATTGGCCTGAAAATGTTTTTTTTTTCTTTCACACCTCCACGTCAGGCTGCTTTTTGTGGGTCGGGGTTTCTACAAACCTACATTTCTCATCTGATGAGTTCATGCCTGCAGGCTGGAGTCAGCGAGAAACACCTCAGATGTGCAGAGTAAAAGAAAATGAACCCAACCTTGATTTATCATGATTATTTCTCCACATGCACATAAGCTGTGTGCTTAGTTTAGCTGGTTAATGTGAAGTAAATATATACGTAAGCTTCAGAACGGTCACCAAACAACTGTCCTGTCAATATATTCATAAAACTATATTTCAAAAAGCAGACAGAAGATTCGGTGTAACGTTTGGCGTGACAACAGAAGGATGAAAATCATCTTAACAATGCGACTATACACGAAGAAACTGCTAAAACAGCAAACGCTGAATAAACCATGGAGAACATCTCGTGTTGCTCGCTCATTACGTTCCACTAATCAACATTCAGAAACTACGCCGGACTCCCAGCCAACAAATTATTCATGCTTTCTTTTGTGTCAACTAGCAGAATGTGAATGATTATGTAATTAATAACAGAGTATGCTTAAACTTAAAAGGCCTGATATCAAATTAGTCCAATTAAACCTGCAGTATTCTGTCATTTTTTTAGCCTCTTTTAGCTCATTGTTTCAGTTTTCTGGCACTCTTCATTTCAGCAGCAGCTGTTTTCAGTATAAAAACTGAATCAGCTGTTTGCCATGGAGGCTTATCAACAAGTTCTTCTGTTCCCTAGTGGCCAAAAACTGATTAATGCAGCTACAAGTTGTGATAAGAGTGAGCAAACATTGGCACACGATGCATGAATATGGTCATTTTGACATTGAACCCAAACTAAGTAAATCAAATATTTCACAACGTATGAATGAACTGAATATCTACATGAATTACCTCATATCCGCGTCAACAAGCAAAATATTTACATTTTCGTTCAATGGTTAACTTTTAAAACCTTCTTAAATAATTTGCACGGTTGCCACAAAGTTCCGTGAATCATTGTATTTCTGTTAGCTTAGCACGAGCCCTTCATGTTTATGTTTGTGGAGCAGCTCAGGATGGACAAACTAAACACACTTTGTTGCAGTCTCACCGCTTTATGCCACCTTTAAGTGCGGCGTTGTCAGGATGTGCGTTACTATCCTATATGTGAAGAAGAAATAGTTGTTAACACTGTGGGAGTTGATGGCGAGCCTCTACAGTCTCTGTAACCTTCGGCTCTTCAGAAAAAAGAAAAGGTCACTCCAAGTAAAGATTTAATTCAGTCGTAGTATTTTTAGCTGAGCTCTGCAATAATCAGGAAAAGGTTTTCATAAATGTTTATAAAGGAAGAGTCAATATCAGTTTAACATCCCCTTTAAATCTTTCTCCAGCTTCACTACAGCGCACTCATTGAGCACATCTAATTTTAATGATCTGCCTTTGAAGAATAAGAAGCCCATAAAGTCAGCCTGAAGAATGACTGCCGGCCACGGCGCGTTTTATTAGTTATGAGAAGATTCAGAGCGAGTAATCGCTGTTGTGTCTTTGCTCTCAGAGCTGCAGTGGCCTTTACATTCATCACAAATCTGAGTCAGTCCGAATACCCGGCCTTCTCCATAAAACATGAGTCATGACGAGCACACGGCGGCGGCGACGCAGCGCTGAAAGCGTTCAGCTGGAGGCTTTCATGCGAGCCTTATTAAAAACCTGCAGTTATCAGAGCATTTGACAATGTTTCACAGATTACATTTCCCTCCATCTGCCGTTCTCTGGGATTTCTACGATTAACTATTTATTTTCCCCAGCCGGTGTCATCAGAGCTAGATCCGGACCTGGACCGGACTGCACGAACTGCGTATTTATGTTCTGGTTCTGGTCGCCTTGAACCTCGACAGCACTTCGGTTCCCGTCTGCTGAGAGATTTTCTCATTCCACTAATGTCAGGCAAAGTGTCACATCCTCACCAGCTGGAGTGACGGGATAATGATTCACACTGTCACACACTCACCTTCCTACTCACTCGTATCTGCTCTTGAACAGTTTGTTAATGTATCTAATTATCCCGTCTGGATAATTATGAGCTCGTAATTGAACAACTGCAAACATTTTGTTTTCCTCTGTTGTGTTTATCAGCAGCAGCACGGCTGGAAGACTCCATACGTCCATACAGACACGTATATGACTTTCTATCGTGTGTAATCTCAGGATTAAGTATCCGTTACATCAGTACATCTCTCTTTCTAACCTCTTTGCTTGATGACATTTTCTTTGCATGGATTGACATAGTTTAATGTCGTGTGCGATAAATCATGAAGCTGTGTGTGAAGATCAAGGCTCCTCTGTGCCTTTTAATTACAGGTCAGTGCCACTTATGATGTACTAATTAATCCCCGAGCAGGATCGTGACTCATCACTGAGACGGTGATTTATGCTGAGTGACCTGCCGAGTACAGTACAGTGAGGTTACACAGAAGCTCGGATCGTACTGTATGAAACACAGAGTGTGTGTGTGTGTGTGTGTGTGTTTATCACTTGTGGAGAGCAGCTTGTGTTCTAAAGACGCTCTGTAGATCATATTCTCGACATCATGATATCGTCGTTTCTTATTTTTCCTCTTAAATGTTGGACATCACTTGTGTGGCAGAGAGGGACACATTGTTCCAGAATCAATACTGAGCGCTGCACCTTCTTTCTTCTTCATCCTGCTAATGAACCCAGAGAAGCTGCAGCATTGCTGGGTCGTTATGGCCGTGCAAGCAGTTTTTGGTTGAAGGAATATCGTCATGAAATATTTGTAACATTTCACGATAGCGAACGCCGTGATTAACGACTTCCTGAATAACTCCGACTGGAGGAATGTCAGGACGATAATGATGAGCTACCAGAGAGCAGAACCCATTCCACCACGTTAATGAACCAATTATGTGAAAGATTAGTTCATGAATATCTGTTGATTGGAATGAAGACCGCTTTCTTCATGAGCCGTTCCTGATTAACTCCAGCAGCACCAGCTAGAAATGACTCATTAATTACGCAATAAATCGCTTAATTATTAGTTATTGTTTTTGTGCGCGTCCGAGTTACTAAATACTCGTGCAAGAAATGAGGAAGCACCAAATCCACATGGATCATATACATACATACAGACACAAACCTTTGGCATCTGCATTGAAAAATGAGCTTTCAGGCGTGTGTGTTCTGTGGAGACCTGTGTGTGTGTGTGTGTCAAAGCGTGGCTGACTCGAGTAGATGGTTCTCTCTCAGCACCATCTTGTTTATTATTGACTGGTGGTTTGAAAACTTGATGTCCGCACACGAGGAAGACAAAGCACTCGAGGGAGGAGTGCTGAAGAGGGCTGTCATCACCTCAGGGGACCGCGCTCTGCTTGTAGTAATTAAAAATGTACGAGGACGTCTCTCTCTCTCTCCTCTCTCCGCGTCGTCTGTAAGAGCGGATGCTGAAGTGGAGAGTGCCGGGCTCGTGGCTGTTTTCCAAAACTCCAAAAAATGAACGTACTCTATAAGATGGCATGTCAGGAGATTTCATCCACAGGGGCTGGAGAGAGGAGACTCTGCAGGGTTCAAAATTACAGAACAAAACTTCACTAAACCAGCAGTTGTTAGTCATATTAGGGTAAATAATGTGTATTTATTTGCAGATATATTTAAAAAGATCATTTCTTTACTCACTTCTACGCTGCTGCAAAAAAAAATCTAAATTCACATTAATTAAACATCGATAATAAAACCACCGATGACCAGCCGACGTGCAGCTATCATTTCAAATACAGTGCCCTTAACTGTCTCCATATATGTGAATTATACCTTATTTTATTGATTAAATATACATGAATCAATCAATCATGCCCTCCGCCCGGGGACTGCGGATGAAAATGACCTTTTAGCCGACACATTACATGCGTTGCTTATTGTCCCCGCTAAATAAACAATAAAATAAATCAGCATTTTCTTATTTTCCGAAGCAATCCGAGCAGACTAATGTGCTCGTTGTTGAGTTTGACTACCAATCATGCTTCCCACAGGTAAACTGACAGCCGGGAGGAATGACTGATTAGAGGTCGTATGGTTTTTCTGACAGAACAGCATGAGTGAGATTATTTTGGAGCTGTTTGCACTATAATCATCCTGTGTGCTTTCTTACCGAACGCCCACTTTGAATAAGACGTGTTATTGCAGCCCTCAGGAGGAATATTTATGGAAAAATGAATTTCCTCACACAACAACAACAAAGTCGTCCGACTTTCAGTCACTCTTTCTTCTTTTCTTCTTCTTCGGGCTCCGATTCACCTCCCGAAGCTTGGAGAAGAAAATATCTAGCTCAAATCATAGAAAGTCCAAAGCTGGAACAAAATCTGAATGCAAAGTTCATCTTTATAACCAGATCCATATGAAAACATTATGAGGCGTAAGATCTCATTACTTTCAGACAAACCTGAGGCCGTTTTCTGTTTTTAATTTCTGTGTTTGCTCCCCTCTTCATTAAATATACAGCGAGCCAATGAGTTAGGTCAGCGCTGCCCAGGGTACAACAACAAATCTGTCAGATAGAAATCGATTAAATATGTAACATTGTTAAAGTTTAAGAGAAAATACGTAACACAGACAGAATTGTGTAAAAAAGTTGACGCAAACTTCCTGCAGAAACTATGTGGGTTTTTGTTTGTATTACACATTAAATATTCAATGAAATGTCCATAATATTTTCCTCACTGATAGAAGAAGGGGTCCCCTCAGGACAAAGGCTGGGAGCTGACTTTAGGTATCATGTAGTCCAGTTTTATAAAGTAATAATATTGTCTTCAGTGCTAAAGACGTCGGAGGCCAGCTTGGCAGTTTTACCCAAGATGTGTCACCAGAGTTTCTGGCTGTGTTATACAAGTGTAATTAAAATAATGCCTCCAGCAAAAATGTCAGCGAATCTTCTTCCAATACTATTTTTTTTTGTAAGCTAATGAGGAAAAAGCAGGCAGAGCTTGGAGTGTGTTTCTCTGAGGTGGAGTGTGTTTGGGAGAGCAGATGTCTGGAGGAAGAAGTATGCAGAGCACTGTGAGGAACCCCGACTCTAATGAGGAGATATTCATTACTCTCCGCTCACAATGGCTCCTTTAAATAAACCAAACAAGTGTTTGTCTAGATTTTGTCACTGCCAGCTCAAACTTTGTCGCCAACTTTAGCGATTTGAATGAGGTGAACGCTGACCGGCTCCTTCACGAGTCTTGAGACGGAGAAAAAGCTGCCAGTGCTTCTTGGAGCTGTTCTTTTTTTATTGCTTTTACTGAAACACTGCAGGTTTTCCTGCTTTTCATCTGAAGTTCTGACTCTCATGTGAACAAACTGACTGTTCCTGCAGCTTTCAGCAGCCCAGCGGGATGAATCATTATTCGTAATCTGTGAATCTTGCAGGTGTCGTGTGACCGGATCCGCTGTTACTGATCCACCTCTTGACATTAAGACACACGTATGTTTGCCTCCTTCAGTGTCTTCAATGACTTTCATCCTAAATCCATTAATCTTCCTTTTTTTTCTCACTCATCTGTGATGAATAATACATGAGCCACAATGATTTTCTAGAGGGAGGTGAGACTAGGCTAATATTTGTGTTGACCCCTTCAGAGTTAGCGTGATACTCAGTCATTGTTTCTGTGCTATGGCTGTCTTCAGGGCACACCGGTCAAACACACGGCGTGTGTTATAACGCATCTTTGCATACATGGTGGAAAACTTGGCACAGCCCCACCGTAAGCAGACAAACTCAGCGCACTGAGTCTAATCTAATCTAATCCACTTTAGGACAACACACACGCAGTTCTAGGTTTGGATTTAGTATCATTTAGCTTCCACGGGTGAAAGAGAAATTATGGTGGCTAGGAATTGTGCAGAAAAATGCAAATCGCCCTTTAATGAGCCAGATTAAGTTTGTCCATTCAGGGCTGCAGTAGAGACATGAAAGAGCTCACGAAAACATAATTCTTATTTTCACATAGTTATAAATATTACAGCCGCTTAAGTCTGACACAGGAAATCATTTATCAGTGCAGACTTTATGTTTGATTACAGGATAACTGTTCACGAAGACGATTAAGGTGCAAAATTACATGATGAATGTTGGAGTTATTCTACCACAGCAAGGTTACACTGCACATCTTTGGCCTGGTAAAAGATGTGATACGCCCGTTTGAAGCCTAATGATACGTCTGGTTGAACAGCCATCATCATTGGACATGCCGGTGTGGACATTATTCAGATTTCCCAAACTGAAAAAACTGAAATGAAAATGAAGAAGTGCTGACTGGTGGTCGTCCTGCTCCAGGCGGGTAATATGAGGAGAGCCAGCACTTCTCTGACAAGCGGCTGCTGGGTGTCTGATGGATTCCAGGCCGGCATGCAGGATGTAAACACACTGTAAGGAGCGTTCACATGCCTGCTGGGAAGGGAGAAAAATCATATTCCCCCTTGCCAGGCATGCATGGCCTTGAATAGCAATGAAGGTGGCAGAGACGTGATGTTACAGACAGTTAATCAACACCCGCCTAATCACCCTCCTTCAAACATCCAGAACAAGTTTGAGTGTAGTCCTCAGATTCCAGCTCAGAGGTCGGGAGGTCAATTACGGAGGATTATCAAAGTGAAAATGACTCAATGTCTCCGCCGCGCCAAGTGTTACAGTGTTAGCATGCCAGAAAAGAGCATCAGCATCATCCTGACGCCTCCGCTGAGGTCTTCACTCTCCAACTGCGTTGTCAAGATGACCTCCAGATGATGATTTACAGTCTAACTTCAGTCTTGTGCGTGTGTGTGTGTGTGTGTGGTTTTAAACGTCTTCAATGACGTAATATTTCAAATTCACTTTGTTTTTTCAGCTTCCTTATGGCAGTAAGCATTTGGCAGCTCCGTTGTTTTATTTTGTGGTGCTGAGCCAGTTTTCTTTATTCTTGGCATCGTTTATCATCGGAATGAATTTCCCACAGAGCGAACTGACTCATTTCCACCCAACTTTCACCACACACTGCTTCAAAGTCCGGTACAAACCTGCGATGGCTGCAAAGAGAAGTGCAGTTCCCTCAAACGGACACTCGAGGCTGGCTGCAGGACGAGTCTCTCAGCCTGACTGGCCGCCTTGATTGACAGCCAGTCACAGGCGGCTTGTTTGAGCAGCTCTGCCCTCGCTTTGCCCATTTTTAGATTAACCGGAGGCGGCAGACGCACGACTGCCAAGATGGCGTGGCCAGAGCCGCCACACTCTGAACTGACGGGGACGGCGCTGATTACTGTGGTCAGGACTGGACATTAACATACATCCCATTAGTGGGGTGTATTAATTTGTAATTTTACAGGCCTCTGGACTCGCTGATGCTATTCCCAGGCCCCATCATGTTGGTGCAGATTGGAAAGAATGAAAAGTAGGCAGATTAGCGCAGGAGGAACGTCACCTCCAGACACCAATAAAGCAGAATATACGCTGTGTATGTTAAGAGGCTTATACAGATTAAAACCTGAATACAGTGTAAAAATAAATGCAGTCAGTCTGCGGTGAGAGTGCTGAGCGGCACAGACTTGAGTCAGGCTGATAGCGGTCCTCTTTCCCAGCGGACAGCCTGATCCGCCGTCTCAGGTTCTCTCACACCGTCCCCGAGAGGACGCGGGCAGTGGAGAAGCTGCAGCACGCCTCAGACCTCCTGAGAAGGAAACCTGACTCTGTGAAGCCTCCCTGCGTGATTCAGTATACGGCTTTTTGGTGCCGACCCTTCCTCTTTTTGTTCTGTGTAGCTTTAATTACATGTGAGTCAGCTCCGTGATTCACTTCATTACGGCTCTTTCTCATGCAGACCGCGGCGCTGAGAAGCGTCAGCAACGCATTACTGCGTTTTCTGCACAGGCGTTTAACTTGAAACACACACACGTACTCGCACGCTCACACACGCTGGAGGATCATTTATGCTCCTGAGTGCCCAGAATTTTAATGAGGTGTCTGTCAATCAAAATAAACGCAGACTAGATTGTACTGAGGAGCTTCTTCATTTTACCCACTGAGTAATCACAGCGTAGAATCTTATTTAGATGAATTGAGAGAATCGTTTGTCAGCTAAATGTAATTCAGGAGACGGGCTCGTTCCTCATTGTTGGTTTCGTGGTCTGGGTTGGCGTGCTAACGTTTTTTAAAAGCTGCACTTCAAAGTCTGGTCCGGGCTGCAGACAGCAGAGATGAATGCTGAATATGGATGTATGACTTCAAAAGATTTTGGCCTTTTGCTCGTCATTCATCATTTAACGTGTTTTTTTTCCCTCTGATGGTGGGAGTTCAGTTTTTTAACAAGCTGAACACATAATGCTGCATGAATTAACGCCCCCCCCCTCCTCGACATACTGAAACAGATCATGTGACATTTCTGTGAAAATGATTTTAACTTCAGAGATCTGTGCGTCTCTCTGTTTCTGAGACCGAGAAGAGAAAGAGAGGAAGGAAATTTAAAGGTGCAGCATGTCGGCAGAAATAATGCATAATCAATCAATCAGTCATAATCACCTGAAATTAAGAATTGTGACCTTATAATGACACTTTAACATCTACAGATGCCGCAGGTGTCGTTTCGTAGTTCTCGTCACGCTAATGAGGCGAGGGTGTGGCGAAGGGTTGCAATCAGCCGCGACATTACTAGGTGGCATGAAATTCTGCACACTAAAGGTGAATTAGTTTTCAGCCAGCTCGATCTGCCGCTGTTAATTAGTTTTTGGTCCGATTGAAAACGTTTCCACTTTAAGATGAGAAATATTTAATGTAATCAGTTCTGGGCCCTGTTGACAAAAGCCGCTGCCACCCTTTGGGCTTAATTAAACCGCCTGCTGAATATTCGGACTGAGCGGCAATCGAATTTTAAACCCCCCCAAGTAAAATTGTGCTTAGAATTAATTTGGTTTCCCACTTTTCTCCTCCACCTCTCGAACCCGCCGTGTTTTCTTGCTGCATTCTTCTGTTCGCCACCTCTCTTTTGTTCTTCAGTGACGGTAATGAATTACATGAGGCAGGGCATATAGATATACTGACTCCCACTAATGAGGACTCTGACCCTCAGGCAGCTCCTGCGGCCGGCTCTTCTTCAGGGGTTAAATCCACGCTGGTGCTTCAAGAAGTCCGTGCAGGAGGAAGTTTTAATGTGAGAATGCATTACCGAGCAGAAAGCTCAGACTGGAATGGAAGAGTTGGATGTTGTTGAGACTGAGAAGTGTCGTCATGGGAAAACTCTGTAACACATTCAGATACTGTAGTGTTAATAATGCAACAGTGGGTATAAACTGCTTTGTAAATAATAAATGTCTCAGCGATAAATATTACCAGCCGTAAGCAGTAGAAAGGTTTGCAAGAGAAAAAAGCTCTATGACGAATCGTTACGTTCCAACTTCTTTCACGGACAGCGGCAGCCGGGTCGCTGCTTACCGGCTCAGAGCTGTCAGACTTGTTAACCTTCACTGTCACTGTCAGTGAGCAGAGGTCGGATCTTCCCCATTTAAGTCCATGTACAAACAGTCAGCAGGGTGTTTTCCTCCTCGCTCCTGACCGGGCGGTGATGCAAGCGAGTTCCTGCAACAAAATCTGAAGGAAATGTTGAAATTCTTAAATTGACAGCTGCAACTTCCCGAAGTGCAAGAGGATGCAATTTTGTTCGGGGGGGGAAGAGAACTGTCATGCTGTCCCGGCTGACAAATCGGCTCGGTTGGGTAGAAATTTTCTTTTTCCTACCACACATTTTTTGTCCATACAGGTGTCGTTCTTATCTCCGTGTTCTCAGCGTGATTATTTTTATGGTTTCGTAGTTGATCTCACAGGATCTGACACTTGGCCTGGTGTCTGTCTGTGTTGTTCATTCACAAACCTCTGTTTACCTCGTGAAGATGGGAAGATTTCTGTCTGTCTGTCAGGCTTCAGAGCTCTTTTCTTTGCATTTCTTTCTTTGTCAGGATGCCATCACAGAACAGTGATAGGAACTGAAATGCAATCATATTCCCACCAAACATCATTTCACTTCCAAACTCGGCTTCAGACACAATGAAATAAGTGTCAGATTTCGGAGTATTAGGAGCTTGTCGAGAAGAGTCTGTTGTAATTCAGAACAAATCCAGAGTCTCTGAAGGACGAGCTGTTCGCCAGCCGCAGTACGTTTCAGATGCTTTAATATTTCTGCCATTTAAAAACAAAACACTTGCCAGCCCGTTGCATTAAATTTTAGATTAGCAAATGCATATAATTGGATTCTACCGTGTGTGCAGAGCATTATTGGTAGCTGTATAATTTGGCTGCACTGCAAAGGGCTGAACTCAGCAGATGGATGGATGCTGGCTCCTGGCACCTTCTCACCGCCTGTGTGTGTGTGTGTGTGTGTGTGAGCAGCTGAACTCGCCTCATTTATGAAGTGTAGAGAAGAACAGCACTTTCTCGTTTAGGCCGACTCCCCTCCCTCATCTTCAACCCCAAATCCACTTTGCAGTGTGACGAACAGGCGCGCGATCGATTGAGCAAAATCACAGTTCATGGTTTAATCCAAGGACGGTGTTCCTGCCAGGCTCAGACAATCAGCCTCAATGCAGCTCCTTAGGTCGAGCTTGATTATGTTTATGGTAATTATCGTTTTATTCAATCCTGCTAATACCTAGAAGAAGAAGAAGAGATGATTTATAACATAATGTATTCTCATTTAAATGTGTCACATTATCCAGACACTGAGCTGAAGGAAGAGAATTTAAAATACAGCCAACAAGCGTTTGTGTTCCTCTTTAAATGAGCTGTACGTTATGCCAGAGCAATGAAATTATACTTAAGTTTGGGTTTTCTTAAAGGGCCAGTGTGTCAGACTTCAACAGCTCTATTTACAGAATGATTCATAATAATCAGAATCAGGTTTATTGACAAGAAATCTGTCTCATAACAAACAAACATTAAGTTAATAAAAAAAGATCTAAACAATATAAATATATAAACAATGTGTTCTGGAATGAAAAGAGCTGAGCGGCTTGAACAGAAATAAACAAAGTATTCACCTGATGATGTGCAAATACAGAATATTTAAACATCAGTGGCTCCGTCCACAGAGACTCGGCTTGGGAGCAAAGCGGTGGACTGGTCCCCTCGAGGGATTAATCAAAGTGTCTCTTCTTCATTTGTCAGCTTTGTCAAAATGTTCCGGTTGTTGTTATATTGACTGTGAAAAGGTTTGAAGTGACACTGAGGTCCTGAGCTTTCCCCACTCTGACGCTTCCTCATATCAAGCTAAATATGCTCCCAGCCCTGAATGCTTTATTTATTTAGAGTTTCACTGACTCTGCAAGAAACTCGTTCAGTCCCGGTGCGCGTCGAACAGTTTAATCAACATCAGACCAGTGGCATCTCAGATAGATTAGAGTCTTCTGTGTCTTGTTGATGTTGTGGAAAGTCTTTTTTTTTTTAAAATCCAGATTAATGAGTAAATCCGTCCAGAGCAGAGAGGTTTTAGTAACCGTGCAAAGCTCCGTCGTCACTGTATCTGTCATTTCACTAAAAGGCTCCTCATGAGCTTCAACCTCAGCGGCGTGACAGTCTGTGACATTTCCAACTTTTCCACAGACTCCATTAAAAGCCCCCTGTGCCTGCAGCATGTGATTACACTTCAGACTGAACTTCTGTGAAGATTGTGGAACAAAGCAGGCGACTGAAGGTTTCCTGTCTGTGCACGGGGTTCGGCATAAAACCGTAGGTCACACACAACACTGGCTGTCCCACTAAAGTCACTTCAGGTCCACTGGGCGTCATTCTTCTCTGCTGTCCTTTCTTTCCCCATATTCTCCCAGAAAGGTCACGCCACGCTCGAATGTGAATGTCAGATGAGTGAGTCGTGGGTGTGGAAATAAAGAATAAAGTTTCTCTTATCTGCCGCTGTGTTACGGCTCTTCCACTGTCCAAGTTAGCATGTAGTGTATTTGGTGTGTGCAGATTCAGGTGTGTGAAGTCTTTCCCTGCCCCGAGCGTCCAATCTGCTGGATCCAATCTGAATTATTTAAACGAGCTCGCCTTGGTTTGTGACGCTCATTGTGAAAGTTAACAAATGTGTTAACTCCTCGTCTTTGGTTGAGGTTTCAGGATTGTGCAAAGTTCAGTTTATTGTGTCCGCGTAGAAGTGTTGTTAGTTTTTAGGAAACAGTTCAGGTTTCTTCCTTATTGTGATCTCATTTATTTAGACTAAATAACTTTGTTTTCACTAAAAGCATCTGGCTTCATGTTGCTTCCTTTCCCCTTAAGAGCTGCGACGTAGCACGCTGCATTGCTCGGTGAATGCATCTATCCTCCGGCTCGTCCCTGTGCAGATGAAGCTCCGGCGGTCTCCTGATGTCCGCCGGCGATGGCGTTGTTTGGAGCAGCAAGGTTGCATGAAGGTCGAGTAAACACAATTAGGTTGCCGACCTGCCTCCCTCGGGGAGAAGTGACACAGAAGTTGGCTGTAACTTTAAGTGGCAGATGCTGCAGGAACGCTCGAGGTGGATCTGTCTGTTTAGGACAGGGTGGCGTTTCATTCTTTCTTGTTTCCCCCAGAGGGAGACGAGACGAGAGGAGACAAACAGAGCTCTGTTGTCTGCAGGACATGTCGTCGTTTTCTGGAGCAAAAAGCAAAATCACTGCTTTATACTGCTGCACATGATGGCTGATATCCTCTGTGGGGCAGTAATACTCAAACACAGACGAGAGATTGTTTTGGTGTGTTTGAATATGGAGGTCAGACGACTGTCATCTAAACATCATCGAACATGTTCACTTGAGTCTTTGGCTTTAAATCATTGTGTATTTATATTCTTGTGAGACTTTCATGAAGGTTAAATAATTATTTTTATTTTTATTTAACCTTTATCTCACCAAGAGATTTAAAAAATCTCTTTTTCAAGACAGGCAGCAGCACAAACTGAGTTTGGAGATTTGAAAATGGGTTAAATGAAGCGTCTCCTTCATCATTTCTGTACGAATATTCAGTTCAGACGACATTTTAAAGCCTGTTGATCACACGGTGTGCTGTCCACCAGAAATGCACGGATAGGATGGGAGCAACACAAGACTGAGAAGTGTGTGTGAGGACAGGACGGCCTTTACAGCACACAACTATCAATCAAAATTCATTCATCTTTTATCAAGTGTGTTTTTTAGGAGCTGTGTGTGTCAGTGGACAGGTGTCAGTCCGCATAAATAAAGGAACATATGCAGGCCCGGATTAAGGTGGTTCTGGGCCCCGGGGCCAGGAGTTTGCAAAGGGCCCCAGTCAGATTCTGACAGGTGTAAAAGGTGACCCGAAAAAATCTGACTCCCCTCCTATTTTCCTCTCTGTGAACACTAGTTACAAATAACCTCAGACATAAGTAGCAGAGGCAGGCCCGGATTAAGGTGGGTCTGGGCCCCAAGGCCAGGAGTTTGCAAAGGGCCCATGGGCCCCTGGGCGCCGGCCCCACTGGCCCGGTCGGTAATACGGCCCTGAACATATGAAGCTAACAGGTGCAGCGTTTGTAGGCTGACGTTAGCAGTGATTGATTAAAGATTGAGTCCAGTCTGCTGCTACAGCCCCATTTAACGTTAACGTATTACCGTAATACAGCCAACATATGGCTCTTCATTACATTTCTCTAAAGCGGAGCATGATTTATTACGATATTATTATGTACCTTTTATTATACCTTTGTCTCGCCAGCATTTACATTTACTTTCCCCTCTGATTAATGACCCCGCAAACAAAAGATGAAACGCTGACCCCCAACTTTTAATTAGCTTCGATAATGAATCTCTTTGAGCCGTGATTGGTGTGAGTGTTCATTAGCTCACTCTGAGGTGCTGAGATAACAAATAGTATTGATGATAAATGTGATTTATGTCCAAGTTTGATTTATGTAATTATCTACCCGTTGGGTCTGCCAGGAAGTCGGGTGATTGTTATCCGTCTTCTCTGTGGACGTGCATCATCCATCGCAGTGTTGCTGAGTGCAGCAAACACGTATTTTCACCTTCAGGTATTTGAGAGTTTTTCAGCACCTGAGCAGGCTGTGCAGGCTGTGCAGGCTCCATTAATGCAATCACCAGCTTGTCTCTCAGTGTGCGTGGACGCACTCTGGAGCTGCTTTATCAGAAGCGAGCAGACTTTCTGCTTTTACATCCCATGCAGCTGTTTCAGAAGTAATACTAACTGCACCATAAAACGAGCCGGCGTCGACTGCCGGATCCGCCCATGCGCTCTAACTTTGTGAGCCTGACCTGTCACTTTTTTTAAAAGCAGCATTAAAATTTTTGACTTGAAGTCACAGATTAGATTCACTGACACCTGTTTGCAAATGTATCTGCTGGTTCAGCCTCCGGGCTAAAAAACACAAGGTCACAGGAAAACAAGCTTAGATTTTATTTGTAACAGGATTGTTTGTCTGCGACATCAGACTGTCCTTAAAATTGGTACCAGGCCATTAAATTGATTGAAATCTTAGTTTTAGGGTCAGCATGCTCCCGTGTTGATGTAGCTGTATTGGTGTGTTATGTAAAGCCTGTCAGCCCTCGCTGACCTCTGACGGGTTCACAGCAGATTCAAACACTATAAAAGACTTTTATTTATTTGACCAACAGTAATCTGCAGTATGGTTGGACTTCTTTCCTTCAGCTTTCTCCTCAGACTGTCGTGCATATCCGTCCATCCTCTTGTTCAGGGTCGGGGTGGGTAAGTATCCGTCCCAGCATGCACCGGGCAGAAGGCAGGGACTGGAACAGGTACTTAAGGATGTTGGGAGCAGAAAAGATCCGACCGCCTGCTGGGTTCAAGGCCACGGCGTCTCAACCTCGCAGCTGCTCGGCTGCTTTGTCGAGGAGCGTTTAGGGATGAATGGAGACGTGTCAAATTACCAGTTATGTCTCTCCAAAGTTTGTCAGGTCAGTGGAGAGTCAGAGAGCTGCTTTTCCACCACGATGCTCTGTCACGTCTGCACACGTCTGTAAACAATCAAGGAGTGCGTCTAATCCGGCCGTGATCAGATGTGTACAGCGTCACTCAGAGTGATTCAGTGACACTGAGTCCTGCTTCTGGACTTCTGTCATGATATTAAATAAATTCTCAATTAGTCACGTTCACTAATTTCCTGCCTTCCTGTTTGGCTTAATTGTATTGCTGCCTTTAAGCTGCCTAATACAGAGAGAATTAAATATTTTTCTCATTACAGCTCTCCGGCGTTAAGTGGAGTGCTGCTTTCGAGCAGGGTGACGCAATCGGTGGCCGGCAGCAACTGAGCTCTCGGGAAGGCCTTCGCGCCTCCGTTTACAAGCTGCTGTGTGTGACTTTGGGCCGAATAGTGTAAATACTTCAGTCAATTTAATCAACGCATCAACGGTGTGTGACGCTCTGATTATAGTGAATCCATTAGAGTTAGTGCGATGTTCATGGTAAAGAATTATTAGAACATGCTTGATGATTTATGCATCCTGTACTCGCGGCGTAAATTATTCATCGTCGGTTGTTGGCAGACGAAACTCAATGAGAGATGTTTGTGCTGCTGCAGCTTCGGGTGGCGCTGTGATGGAGTTTGTATTTGTGTTGTTTTACAGTGTTGGTGCTGAAGTTGTCACATGAGTTAGTACTGGTTGAGCTCGTATGAAATCCTGCCAGGCTTACTGCAGACAGACGGATTATTTATGTTTTAAAAATCCTCCTCTCATCTCGTCTTTCTCCTCCTGCAGTTTGACATGCAGAGGATCACCCTGGAGGAGCTGAAACACATCCTGTTCTACGCCTTCCGCGACCACCTGACCATGAAGGACATCGAGAACATTATCATCAACGAAGAGGAGAGCCTGAAGGAAAACTCTGGGAACTGTCAGACAGAGTTTGAGGGAGGTGAGCCAAAGTCCCTGAGCTAACTTCACACACAGGCACTTAAGCGTGTGTGTGTGTGTGTGTGTGTGTGTGTGATAGACATAGAGTCTGTGGTGGATGTGTACTTAAAGAGAAAGTAATCCGTGCTGTCAGGAAGAATTTGATATGTACAGCCAGCACAGTCACAGCACACCTGCTGATTTATTGATTTGAGTTTGGTGGTGGGGGCCGGCGTCAGCTGGTCACCAGTTCAGAGCAGATGAAATATGCATGGCCTCGCTCTGCAAAACTAGCCATCCAAGATTTATGGAGAGCAGCAGAGGGTATTCCAGGACTCTCATGCAATGAAAATGGGAAATGTCACTGTTGCTTTCATTTCAGAGCATCTTTGTTTTCACATGTTCAGATTCTTTTTGGGATCTGGATGCGAAGAAGATTTAAAAGCGACATAAAGATTTCCAGTTTAATATAAAATAAAACTTACAGACGGTCTCGTGTCACTGTGCTCAGTACCTGCAGGACGCGACGTTAGCGGGCATCTGTCTGGCTGTAACTGAGCAGATGCTTGTTGCTGTTAATCGAGAGCCCTTACACGTTCAAATTAACACTGTTACTTTAATTAATTTACCTCTCGCTGCCCTCTTAGCATGTCTAAGCATGCTGTTCACTCTCAGGCTGCCTGTGAGCCTCGATTGGAAGGCTTCAGTCTCAGTGCAGAAAAACGGGTCACTGTGTAAAAAAACATGAAGTATTACTCTTGAACCTTTGACCTACTTCCAGTCATCTTTCGGAGCTGACTAATGTCGTGTTCAGAAGTCCAAATGTCATCCTGAAAAATGAGAAGCCGCACGCCGTACCGCGACATTATTGATCGTGTGTGCAACTTGACTGATCGTCATCATTAAAAATGCGCTGGCGACATTTTGTCCCGACACCAGTCATGAATGAATTTGGGATGTAGAACAGGCTGAGTCACGATGTTTCAAGTTCCCACGTGTCCTGAAGGCAGCATGGTGGAGCCGGGCCTGAGCGTACTTTGTTATGCAGTGAGACTGTCCTCATCAGAAGTGTTTGCCACATTAATAATGCTGCACGCGCGTGTGTGTGAGATTTTTCTTTCTGGTCAAGGTCGTGTAGATTTCTTCTAAAATGATGCTCAGAGGCCAAATGGCCCTCAAACACCACCTGCCCGTGAATCTGCTCCGTCCTTGAGGGAATACTCTTGGCCGACTGCTGGGTGTCAGTGACGATGGACACAGATTGCACCGGCACTTTATCAGGGTCTTAAAACCGGCGTGCGGTGATGACAACATGATGTTCGCACTGAGTTTATGATGAAGACTGACCACCGCGGGATCACACACACAGAGCGAGCTCATCTGTTGGCCCCTCCGAGGTGCAGGAGCACCACCTGCCACGCAGGGACACCAAAATGTGCTCCGTCATGGAGAAATCAATACATCGTGTCACAGTGCGATTCATACTGAGTACAATTCATCATGCTACTCTGGTGCTTATTGCTTCAGCTTGCTGATATATGAGGTAGTGTAAAAGGCCCTTGATTTCCCTCTGGCTTCACCTCGCTCCTGAATCAATATGGTGTGTAGCTGAAAAACAACAGAATAAAGAATGTAACCAGCGACCCGTCGAAGTTCACCAGGCACTGATTCATTGCTGAGCAAATTGCACCAATAGCGTGAAAGCGTACGGGAGTAGCAGCTGTCCGGGGAGAGGCTGGCAGCCAGACGCAGGCGTGGATGTCAGCCATGAATGTCACAGCTGCCACACAGGTGTGTAGATTTAAAGTTCGTGATGTGCACCTGCGTCATTTAAAGTTTTCATTCACGTAGTTATGAATAAACAGCTCCTGCTGGACAGTTTGAACTCCTGTCAAGACTTTGGTCTAATTCCTTAAATCAAGCGAGCAGCCTACTCTTCACAGCCTTTGCGACCAAAAATCCTTCGTGGATATTTGGCAGCGATGTTGTTACGTTGGGCGGCTGAGGAGGTGTTTTATGAGGCTGACGGCAGGTTCAGGCGACTGGACGGAGAGCTGATGTCTAGACCGCAACTCTCCTCCCGTCTTCACCGCCTGCCAGAGTGAGCCGAACACATGGTGTTTCCATCGACTCCCTCCTCATCTCACCCTGACTTATACAGCTATACATAGACCGCTCATATCCAACCTTCAAGACATTTGAAGGAACAGCACAGTTTACTTGGTCTCAGGAGTCTCTGTGGGATTCTCGTGCGTCTTGTGAAGGAGATCTTTCTACCTGCTTCTTCATTTTAACGCCGTCTCAGCAGACGAGGCTGTGGTTGCTCTCGGCAGCGTCAAGGTGTGAGTGTGAATAACTGCACGAGTGAAGCTGGCGGTCTTGAAAAAAATGATTAAATTCAGGTACAACAAACAAAAAAAAAACACCACCCGATCTGCTGTGGCCTGCAAACACCAGCCAAGATAAACGCTCAACATTCCTCCAGTTTAGAGTTACATAACCTCGGGTGATTGGCTGAAAGCTCGTTCTTAGATAATCCGTTTGGCTTAAAATCACTTTTATATGATGTGAGCGTCTGGAATAGTATTTTTCAAACGCTGATTGCCTACTAATGACGCCGTCCAAGCGTCGAAGCCAAGAAAGATGTAGCAATCTCTGTCCTACTTTCCACACTGCATTTACTTTGGAGCAGCAGTCAAGAAGCTTTTTTTTTTTGATGACTTCACTGCTTCTTGAATCGAGAGTTAAAAATAGCCCGAGTGAGAGTGCGAGCCATGTGGCTGTGGGTCATTGGCCCAACTCCCCTAATTACTGCGGCTCGGTAAAATCATCTCAGCCGCTCGCAGCCCGTCGACCTGCTGCAGGCAGGAAGAGCTGCTCCGGCGCCGGAGGTTGATTGGACCAGTAAATGATCTCATAGAGAGCGAGCCTCGAATGCAGCAGCAGCAGTTTAACGTGGTGTCATTTACCTGCACTCACGTACATCTTTAATTTTTTTAAGGGCGGTATCGTGGAGACAAAGAACTGATCGTGCTCATGAACTGCATGAATAAGAACAGCCATCGTGAAGCTCCAGGTGTGCTGGCTTTGGCCTCCCAGGATAGGCCTACGTGGGCTGAGTGACGCCTGCTGCCTGTGACGTCACCTACCCGTCAATCAAAGCGTCCACGCTCGTACAGTAATTATGTAACTTTGAGATTTCATATAAAAATCACCCTCTGTAAATTTTAAAGAGGAAAAGCGTTTTGTGCCGGGCTGTAAACGTCTTTATTACTGCTGTGAAGTTAGACATTTTAATATGGGGGCTTATGGAGGTTGCTTCTCTTTTATAGGCAGCCTTAAGTTGCTGTTTGAGTCTGTAGCATCTTTGATTAGATCGTATCTGCCTCCTTCGAACCTCTCAGCTCCAGTTTGTCGATCAGCAGCTATCACAGCTACTCCGGGCTACTCGGGTCTGCCATCATATTCTGACATTTGTCCGTGGCTGCTCCTGTGAACTGTGACGCTCACCTCCGTGTCCTTCTCTGCTGATCGCGGTTACCCGCTGCTCATTCAGCTGCGATCCAGAGCAGAGCTGTTAATTCTGCCCGGCAACACTGATGTGAGATCACGCTTTGAGTTTATTTCCTTTGGTCCCGGCCACAGCGACAGAGAAATCTGCACGGTACAATCAGACGTGAACCAAAGGCTCCCAAACACACAGCATAACTGCAGCTTGTTTTCATGTCAGGTTTGAAGATTTGGGCAGCAGTGAATGTTACTTCAGCTTTATGTGATGAACATACAGCCTCTGAAAATAAGCCCCATTCCAGACATCCATCAGGTACTCGGATTACTTTGTTGTGCAAGGCTTTAATATCAGGTTTCTGCACTTGGTTTAAGTCTTTCTCCCAAACACAAACAGATCTCTTGACAGCAGAGTAACATTTACGGCGTCTGTGTGCCGTTATTCTCTCCTGGGAGAGAGCAGTTGACCAATAAAACTAAACAGTATAAAAGCAAGTGTGCTCGGTGCGAGTGCACGATCAATTCAAGGAAGTGTTGTCACCTCTGAGGAACTGTCTTGTTTGTCTCCTCCTCATTTCTTTTTCAGTTCACCCTTCGAAGAAGAACCGTCAGACGTGCGTGAGGAAGAGCCTCATCTGCGCCTTCGCCATGGCATTTATCATCAGCGTCATGCTCATCGCAGCCAATCAGATGTTGAGGAACGGCATGGAGTAGCCTGCGCCCACTGTGAGCGGGGAACCAGCCAGCCTGCATGTGCATGCCAGTGGGTGAGGTCATATCCCCTCTGATAGGAAAAGAACTAC
The DNA here is from genome assembly GCA_014281875.1 of Nibea albiflora. Lineage (NCBI taxonomy): Eukaryota > Metazoa > Chordata > Actinopteri > Sciaenidae > Nibea > Nibea albiflora. The sequence goes on from CM024794.1 coordinate 24,246,775, forward strand.
AAGGAACAACGCTCATAATAATCATCAACAAAACCCATTTTTGAAGTTATTTTTCGAACGAGTGGCGCCTCTCCACCCGATGTCCACTGAAACCGCGAAGCCAGCACGGGGAGTCATGCAGGACTCCTCCCCCTTTACTCTGACAGGGACACTCAAGGGCTGACATTACACATAACACTCTGTCGTGTCTGTTTCCCTGATGCAATGCAATAAAAAAATGTAAAAGAAAAAACAACAAAGAGAAAGAAAAAAAAAACGCTGAGTGCACGAGTTCAGAGCTGCTTTTCCAGCAGGCGAGATGTGACGTGTACGTCTGCAGATCTGTCACCCAGCAGGAGTCTGATGAGCCGCCAGGGCTGCAGTCTGGGCCCCCCGAGAGAGGGGGAAGCAGGGGGGAGGAGAGGGGAAGGGAACAGTTGCCCTCCTATTATAATTCCTGGAAGGATGATGGCAGAACTCGCCGCCACTCAAGTAGAAGGATCTGTATGTGTCAAGCCACAGCTCCCGCAGCTCTCATGGTGCTACGATACTTCAGCTCTCCGACTTTCTATTTTCAACTCCTGCGTCTGTGGGCTGGTACGAGGTGCTGGCATCAGTTCATCAGTCCTACAAACCGAGCGATCGGAGCGAGCAGAATAATCGGACGCTAACTGGAGGTTTGCGTCTTAGCTTGTTGATATTCGTGAATGAATTCAGAGGCTCTGAAAGTTTGGTTGGTTTCTCCTGGACACTGTCGTGTTGAACACTGTTCAGAGTGCAAGGAAGAGGTTTGAGTGTCCTATTAAAGGAAAAAAATCCACCTTTCAGTGCCCTCACACTTGTTATATATCATCTGTCTGCGGTGCTCACTCTATTTCCACTGTTTTCCAAGGTGATTTAATTCTACTTTTTGGTGTGTGCACGCTCTCCGCCTGCCTCGTCTACTTCTGCCTCAGCTGGTGATTTTCCTACATTTCCCAAAATTACTTTGGACAGCTCCCAGAGGACGGGTGTGAACCTGCCGCCTTCAGCTGTGTGCTAATGGAGAGAGAGGAAAAAGGACAATGGTAGGGGGCAAAATAGCACGAGGTTTCCAGCCGGCAAACCAATTGAAGCTTTTAGCTCTGAAGATTCAGCCTGGCTTCCTGACAGATTTCCACCTGCCTGTCTGTTGGTGCTGCTGCGGTACGGCAGCTTTTGTTCTTTCAACTTGAGGGACCGACACCAAAACACAACATGTCATTAGTCTTTTTAAAGACTGCCACGTCGACCAAGAAAACAAGAATGAAAAGTAGTGTGACCACCAACAGAGGATTTTTAACAGTGTTTCAGTGTCAGGGTGGATTTTTTTCCTCAAATCAAGTGAATGAATTAAAACTCAGTGCTGTGAAAAGTTGAATCCCCCCTTTTTAAAGTTTCCTGCACAAATTCTTGATCATAATTTGAAGTTTTCCTGATCTGAGTTATGTTTCTGTATACATTTAGTTAGAATGAGTTTTGATTAAATGGCGTGCACCTCTCTCACGCTTCAATTTGAGTCCTGCAAATATTCCAACATTTGTTCTTAGCTTTCGCTGGTCGTAGATTAACTGGATTAATCATCCATTTTGATCAGAGTTAATGATTTCAGTCACTTTCTTCAGCAATAACAGCAAAAGAAAATCAGCGTGTGTGATTTTTAGATTTACTTTAATTGAGAGACTCCCTGTTTGAAAGCACAGAGTAGACAAACAGTTTGGGGATGTAAACGTTCTCACAGCACTGAATGATTTAAAGACGTCTCTGCAGGCCGGCTCTGAACTCCTGCACTCGCTCTCATCTCATGTGTGACCCCAGCCGGGCGATCATAAACACCCATATTATCAAGTGCATGCGATCAAGTCAGTGTCTTCTGTAAATACTGTAACCACGTCTGAAGTGTCTCAGTGTCTGTTTGAAGGTGTACAGTTTCTCTGTGTGTGCATGACTGTCGGTGCCCTCTGCTCACTCGGGTACGGAGGTGCAGGGAGGGAAGACGAGCAGATAGAGAGGCGGCTGCTTCATCACAAACACGTCAGACGCAGGCGGTGAAGGCCCTTTCTGCTTCCTCTCCACCCTCTTGCCAAAGCCATAGAACTCCGCAGAGGTGAACCAGACAACACCGTGTAGAGGTTTCCACGTACAAACGCAAGATCGAGCCGGTCCTCCGCGTGCAGGATCTGGTTTGTTCCTGTTCCTGTTGTTTTTGCACTGTACCTGTCACCCATTCCAATAAAACGACAACGAGGGCTGTAGTTATGTGCAAGAGTGCCATCTAGAGGCTGAAGTGAGATCACATCGTCCATGCTGTCCTGTCAGTGTCAGTGTATTTCTCTCTCTCTCTAAGCATTATGGGAATGTGATGCAAGGCAGGACTATCACAGCATCGTGTTCACAATGTCTTGTTGATCTTTAATGTTGAAATATGAGGATTTTTATGTATAATGTAAAGGTTGACTTTGATCTACCGACACTGCAGGTAGAGCAGCACTTGTATGTGAACACTTATTTAAACACAGTGTATTTATAGGAATAGATTTCTTGCCTATGGCAGAAAAAGTCCTTCTGAACCTGTGAAAGGTTTCATCCACCGACAGTTTGGAGACAGTCTACAAGCCTTGTAGGTCACACTGGTTTTGTTTGGTTTTTTTATTATCTGACACTGATTTTCTTTTTTTGAACCTCTCAGTCTTGCAGTATTGGTGGAAATCTGCCCGCCACAGCGCGTCACTGCTGCCATGTAGTGGTTAACTGGAAAAGTGTTTTATGGTTTATTTGTTCTCTGAGAAGAACTCTTTAGATTTTGTTTTCACGAAGGGCGAGGACTGACACAGTTGTGCTGCAGTCAAACTGTCCCTGCAGAACGGTTTGCATGTTCGGATCGCTGAGGTTTTATTTTGGTGGGGGGGGCCACACAGCGTCTCTTCAGTAGCATGGTGGTTGGATCCCACGTGTTTTTTGTTATGTAACTTTGTACATAGCTAATAAGACTGCATATCTATTAAGACAAGCACACACTATACATACTTTGCATGTGCAATATTTAAACATGTAGACTAGAGGAAGACTTTCAGTTCTACTATTTATTAGAGGCATAATAATTATGACTTGTAAATACGGAAATCTGTACAAAAGTCAAAGGATTAAACATTGACGCAATAAAACTGTGTTTTTTAAACTGTGCTTTGTTTTGTTTCACTCTGGACTGATGCTCAACATCAAGGCGGTGAATTTATTATTAACAAACACTCCTTCACAGGTTATTCATCATTAACGTAACTGGGAGACGTGCAAAATCCATCTGTATCCACCGTTAAATGAAGAGTTTAAGAGGCAAACAACATCTGGAAGGGCGAGGACGTCAAAGCTTTACGAGGTTAGTAAAGACTGATATTACAGTCAGGCTGTTATTTATGGCGCTGCATTGGATTGCACAGGTGGAGCTAATATCGTGACCACACTCAGACCACAAGATGGTAGCATTAGGCACTGAGATGGTGAAGCTGAGGGCTGCACTGACATGAATCCACTGATGCAGTGCACCTCTACATCAGCCATGTGTCATGTAGCAGATCAGTTACCTCCAGATTCATTCAGTAGGTAACAGTTTAAATTTAAAACATCTAATTCTGAAAATAAATGTAACGTTTCTATCCTGAGACGTGTTGTGGAGTTCCGGCACGTTTGTTTTGTGTATTTTTGTAGCAGGAAGAGAGACACTGACCTGCAGTCAGGTAACTAAACACAGTGCCATGCATCACAAATGATCACGCTGACTCTGTCAGCTGCTCACGTGTTGATAGTGAGGACTAACACATGACACAGCACCAAACTGAGATACTCCACTAACGTAAGAATCTGTCATTGGTGTGATTTAAAGTAGCCTCCAGCGTGTATTCATGGTGTTTAATGGTCAGAGGAGATGAGCAGGTCTGTCTGCAGCTCTGATCAGCATTCAGTGTTGTGTTAGCATGCAGGCTCTGTCCTCCAGAGCCACGCCACCCACCCCGGCTCTCTGTTAGAAGAAGGCCCTTGTGCTCCCGGTGGGCTCCTCCTGTTTCATTTACATCTTAAGCGTTCAGCTGATGCGTCATCCAGAGCAGCTCACTGAGAGTGAGCAGTACGAGTTCAGCATTGGGTTCAAGGACACGTTTCACAGGACGTACAGCTGCTGCAGGATTGAATCCATAACTCCACGTTTATAGGACAGTCTCTTTTAATGTCGGGCCACCTGGCTGCCACAGATGATGATGTGTAATATTTTGGTCCTTTTTTATAAAGGATGTGTGATTGAAGTACTCATAAGACAAGTCGGTGTTCACAGTTGAGCCGAGGGTGAAATCTCTTTTGAAGTGGTCTGTTTCCGGAGACGACTTCAAGGACAAATCTCACAGAACGATTTGTAACAAACCATGCAAATGGACGGAGCAGTTAAGAAGAAAGTGGCTCAGCATGACGGCTTTTACTTTGCAGAGTCACAAGCTGCAGAGAAAAAATGAAAACAGCTTAGCACAATAGAGACAATCGAAGGAGTGCATCGAGAAAAGAAACTCATGTCTGCCCTCTGAAACAGTCACCATGCAAAAAGCAGGAAACCAGTTGTTTATTGGAAGACAATCTTGGGAGCAAAAATCCAACTGAGAACATTGAATTAATTGAATATATGACATCATATACATCTCAATACATTAAGAATGCCTGGCCTCAAAGGCCTCCAGCATTTCCACAATTGATGCACTTGTGCACATTTTTCCGTTCCACTGATTCAATCTTCAGCTCAAGAGTCTGCAATTCTGTCTCCGCGTCCAAGAAAGTGCTTCAGGCTGCAGCCTGTCAGTTTTGGCCGTCTGCAGTAGTTATGGCACTCACACAGCAGGTAACAGAATAAATTGGCTCAGCTCAACTACACTGTGTCTCCATGTGCATACAATACTTACAGTCATGCTACAAGGTGTGCTGCAATTGGTGCTACCCAGTAAAAATAACAATAAAAAAGACAAATGTGTCCACGACATATAAAACTATGATTTAGCCCAGCAGCCCTCCACAATGAGATCTTTTTGATTTACAATAACTGCCAAAAATAGGCTCCGATCACCAGTAATATTAATTGTTAATGCCTTTGTCTCTGAATTAGAAGTATTTACAGGGTCTAGGCTTCTGTGGAAAGAAGAACTTTTGGGGCGTTAATGTTTGATTCCATTCGTCCGCCTGTTGTACGAAGGCTCGCCTTCAGTTTCAGGTATCTTAAGCTAAAATGTCAAACCGCCGATGAAGCCTATTACGAACTACCAACGTATTCTGATCAGTGCATGTTACTGAAAGTTGTATTCTTTTATTCATCTTAAAAGACCTAACGTGACGCAGAATGAGACGATGCAGAAACATTTTGAAGGATGAAGATAGCGACCTTATTTTCCCGCCTCTCCCGACATGAGACAGAACACACTTTTGGCTGAAGTCTTAAACACCCTTAAACCTAAAACACACCGTAGAGAAGTGGCACGTACAGGAAATATGGCAACGTCACACTGAAGGTTTGTCAAATTCAGAGTCCTCATGCTAAACTTGAACGTTCAGTTCGTAAATTAAAAAAAACAAGATTTTTTTCATAAAATGCATCACTGAGATGTTCACAGCTCACATCAGCGCCTCAGGCGAAGAAGAGGAGCTTCCTCAGCCTCGTCAGTTTTCTCTCAGGCCGAGCTGAGGTCAGGTGAGAGCTCTTGAAAATGGCCTGCGGTGTCATTGGTCCCAGTGAAATTGGCCCGTAGACTACTGCTTCATGGTGTTCTTGATGTTCCACCTCTGCCCGGAGCAGGGCTGCAGGACCAGCAGGTGGCCAAAGTAAACATTAGCTGGCACCACCTCCAGACAGCGTCCCGTGGCTCGATTTATGATCGAATCATTCTGCAAGAGAAGGAGGAGGAGGAGAGATGGCGTTGGAGTTTTATCAGGTTTAACAGATGGCCGTCAACCACGTGTGACCTGATGTGGAAAGATGGGAAAGATGGTTCTTTTTTTTTTTTATCTTCAAGTTTTAATCATAGTAAAAATGCAAAAAAAAAAAAAACATACAAAGTCCACTGCAGAAAACAACAACCTGCCTCTGCTCGGCTCTTCATGCTGTGTGAGACGGGATCGATGTGGCAGAAAGTCTGCCGCGCTCTCTGTGTGAGCTCTCTTTTCCCAGCGCAAATACAGCTTAAAAGCTTTGACTCTTAGGCCTCTGAAAATTCTCAGGTGGAACCGAAAGACTGATGGAAAAAACAGCTTTTTATGTTTTTTTTTGTCTTCAGCAGAGAAAAAGAGAAAATGAATGACAGACACGGCGAGAGAGTGGCAACATGTCTCCTGGAAAACCGGCCCATTAGTTTGAGGTAATTACACCATAAACAGGTTGACAAATAGTCCCAGATACTGAGGGAGCACAAATATTTTGCTAAATTGACCTCACAAGATAATTATGTACTCATTCTCACCTCTGCTTCAGCTTTACTATTTATTATTGAGCACTTAGGAAACTGTATCTATTCCTCACCTGAGAGAAGTGCCACGTCTTCTGCTTCACGTTGGTGATCTTGTCACAGTTGAGCAGCTGAGGAAGGTTGCTGCCCGGATCGTCCACCACGCAGTGCGTGTCCTCGCCGGTGCTGCCCAGCGCGCCCAGGAACAGCTGCCCCTCTTTGGTGTAACGTCCCAACTAACACACGTGAAGGGGAAAACACGAGTGAATGTTGTGACACTGGCTGATACGTGCAACAGAAGCTATGAAGTGACGATGTGTAAGTTGTAGACAGCCGTCGTCAGAATCCTTCAGGAAGACCGCACCGGTCCTCATCGGTCTAAATCACAGTGCTGCTTCTACAAATCCACTCAGATCCCAAAGATTAGTTTGTCTTATTTGTCTTGTCTGGTGTGGAAAGTGCTGAGAAATCTCCTTACACAGACAGAGAATAACAAAGCTGCTCCAGCAGCTTCTTTAACTTCGCAGGTTTGAGGTGGAACGTGAAGTTCCCGAGGTCCTCTGCACATATTTTAATACAGATGAGGATCTACCTCTGTGCTGAAAGAACCTGAGCACAACACAGCACGTGCAACAGCTCTAGTTCGATTTGTGCCAATAGCAAAGACTGTTCCGGTACGTGTTCCTGAAATTCAGAACAAAAAGTGTGAGCTGCATCTCTCACTTTGCAGCGCGCCGCTTTACCCAAGGTGCCATGCTGCTACTTGAAACTGTGTCATGTGTTTGCGGCGCAGACGGCAGGTGTTGGAGGTTTAATCTGGGTTTAAAATCCTAAAAATCCCTCTTTCACTCTCTAGAGGTCACTGCTGCTTCTTCGTGCTGCATAAAGCGTCAAAACCTGCGAGAGCGAGCGAGGAAATGTTAGTTATGTCAGATGAATGACTTACAAATGCGTCTGTTGCTTTGCACTATCACTGACTGAAGTTATTTTGAGCTCTGCTGGCTCCCAGCATCACACTACTTGAACTCGGACCTGTGCTCCTTGAAGCACCTGTTTACCACTGTGAGCTAAAAAAGAGATGGCCCTCGGGCTGAGGCGCTGAGGAGCTGACACTGGCTGACTCAGGGCTTCGGCACAAAAAAGTGCAACACAGAAACATTTTCATCCTGACAGCAGAACTCTCTCCTAAGAGGATTTTAGCTGAGCCTGTGTGAGAAACACAGCTGTAAATCACGTCGCCGGAGAAAGACACTAATGAGTTGTGTGTGTTTTCGAAGGAGAGAGAGAGAGAGAGAGGCGAAGACGGGCGGTGAGATGCACTCTGTGGCCATTTTCTGGACAGTGCTGTGTCCATGTTGTACCTGAGGACCCCATCCGTGGCAGGGGTGCAGCGTGGCCGTGTGGTTCTCCTTCATACCCTGATCCATACACAGGTGGCTCACTTTGGAGTTACGAATCTGAAACCAAAAACAGGCATAATTCATGTTTTTATGCCTCACAGTATCACTGCATCGCTATGTGAAGGATAAAGATCTGATCTGGAGTCAGATTGAAGAGCTTTCTTTTTTTATCAGCCCCTCAGGATTTCTTTTTCTCGTTGCACCAAACCTTCGGACGTACAACCTTGTCCGTCCCTGATGTCGATGTGCTGACTCACCTCTCCGTAGAACAGGGTGTTGTTGTACCTCCTCATCTCTGGGTAAACATTGTCGAGGTACCACTCAAAGCTTTTACACTGCAGACTCTTCCTCAGCGCAACCCTCTGAGAGATGTCTCCGTAATCAATACCGTGGTTCTGCAAGAGCACAAGGAGTCATTATGGGAAGCCTTTGCTTTGCTGAAGCATTTTTTCCGCATGAATAGTTAAAACGGTAAAAGCGTTTAAACACAAATGTTCATTTTGCTATCGGCTGCCAACCTCAGGTTCCCGACCCCCAGAAGAGGACACCAATGCTGTACATGAAGCATTGTTCTTCATATTTCCTGTTCAGCGCTGTGAGCTGTGTTAAAGTTGTGTGAAGCAAACATCCTCTCTCACCTCCATGGGGATGTTCCAGGCCAGGTAGACGTTGGACTTGTACTCGTCCATCCAGACCTCAGCCACCCGTAGAGCGTTGCGCCGTGTGTGGAAAGCTATGTTACTGTGGTAGGGCTTCTTCATGCGAGCGATGTGAGCCACCCTGGAACAGGGCAGCACCTCCATACTGCCTCCACACAGCCACACCTGCAGGGAGGTGACGATAAAGAACAGGGAAATGAATTTAAATAGAGAGCAGGAAGCTACTCCAGATCAGTCCTGGTCCGAGACCAGACTCAGGTCTCGTCTTGGAATTGACTGCATTTAATTTCAAGAACACACCTGCAGGGACATCAACAGAGTTTCCTATTATTCACTTAATAACATTTAATTCCTCCCGAACTGAAGCTATCTTTACACGTCAGGCGGAGGTAAGAAACAAACGACAGTGGAAATGGTTGACAAACGTCGGTGTGGCACAGAAACCTAACGAGAGGACAGGAGAGCTCAGACTGAGGTCTAACCACAACACCACGATCCAACAGCTGCAGGCTTCCTCCAACAAATCCAGCCGCTCATTAAAAAAAGTTTGCATGGACTAATTCATTTCTGGGACTGTGAAATTGTTTTTTTTTTTTTAAACATTAGGTGTTAAATAATGCTGCACATGTTGCCTGCTGATAAATGAACTGCTGTTCATTCTGGACACTTTATTATTTCTTCATTTAAATATTAAATGTTTTGTTGAGGATTGTTAAATAAACAATGTTACGCAATAATAAAGACTTTAAACAGAGCCCGTGTTCAGCGATCGCCCTGAAAAATCAGAGCGCCTTTACTAAAACCATCATACAAGAATTTCATATTTGAGGAAATCTAGAGAGTAATTTTATGAGAAGTGACGTCTTGCTCACACTAATCCAAAAGTAAAAACACTTTTATCGTCTCGACTCTGCTGATGATGAAAAACAAACAAACGCTGCAGAACAAAGACAAACTCTCCGATCTCTCAAGACGTGCAGCAACAATCTCCCCAACCTTCTCGCTCCATGTGACCTATTTATCTCCATTGCCCTGCTGCGAGCTGCACACACAGGCCCGGTCCTCCAGGACTCTTAATGGGGCCTCATTTATCAGCGGTGCCACGCTGTGGTGGCCACTGCTCTACTTAAATCTACAGGGGTAAAGAGGGAGCAGGAACAAGAGGAAACTGGGTGACACACAAACCCTGATGCCCAGTTCGATATTCTCCCCTCCGTAGACGTCCATGCCTGAGTCGAGCAGGCCGAGTTCGCCAAAGTAATCACGGTTGGCCACGAAGGAGCAGCCGATCATGGCGGGAGTCCTGCGATGAAAGAAAACAACATGACAGCAGGAGACACTCCACACGTGGCGTGCGCACGCAGTAGATTGACTGGCTTGCCTGATGGGAGCAGATATGTCGCCCTCGTCCCACCACTGTTTGGGCGGGTTGATGTACATGCACCACAGCTCCCAGTTGTAGCCATGGCCCGAGTTCTCGTAGCGCTCCACCTCGAACGTGTCGTGCTTGATGTTATCGATGGAGGGCAGAATGATCCTCTTGTGGTCCTCTTTTATTCTGGCCAGAACCGGCTCGGCCCTGAAAAGTAAACACATACACATGTACGCACTTTCACAGACGGCACAGAGCTCCACTCTCACCCACCCTCAGTTAGTTATAGAGTCCCTGAAGTTGTACCAACTTTATTACGGATTCTATTTGATTCAGCTCAGTGCAGCTCTGGAGGGCATGTGTCTATTTATGCTGAGTGAACTGGGTTGTGTACATACTCTAAAGTACACACTGAGCTGGAAAATGAGTAGGAGACCTACAAAAAGGCATCAGTGGGAGGTGGCAAGCAGTCGAGTGTTTACATCTCGGCCAAATAAGTTTCATCTTTAAATGATTCGTTGGAATGTGTTTTTATGAACAGCCCTCTGAGCAGCGTCCTGTTTTATTGTCGGCTTTATGATTTGTTTGTTATTTGATGAGCTATATGTCGCGCGCTGTCTTCTCCGGGCTCTCCCTTCTCCTTATCTTAAAACTTCTCAGGTGTGAAATTGCTTTTTGTGTGTTCTCTTTATGCTGCCTCTGCTGTCCTTTGTCCTCGCCTGTGATGATTGTGTGAAGCACTTTGTAACTTTCTTTTCAAAGTGATACGAGTCTATTACACGACACGCCTCACACGATTTGGTTTTTGAATGTCTGAGAGTTCCAATGTTAGAAAGTTCCAATGTTCCTTCCAGGCGTCGCTCACGCCGCCTCCACGTTAAAGAGTGCATGTCAATACTTATTCCAGCCACACATGCCAGATTCACTCACCAGGACGGGGTGAACTCCACGTGGGCGTCAAAGAACCCGGTCACCTCGGCGGTGGCCACCTTCCAGCCCTCGATTCTGGCTCGGATCAGTCCCTCTCTCTTCTGGTTCCTGACGATCTTCACCAGGCCGGGGTAGCGCTTGTTCACGTACTCCTCCAGTGGACCTTTCAGCTGCTCTGCGCTCCGTGAGGCGAGGATCACAAAAGCAGAACAACAGGTGGAGTGAGAGCTCTGCACGGTGACAAGAGCTGACCTTTGGGTGGTGTTGACGTGTGTGGAGTAGGTTAAGACGGAGCTAAGCGGAGGTTTGCAGAGGACGAGAAGAGGAAACAGACGATCTGCTGCGGTGACGCCTGACAGGAGCAGCCAGGAGGAAATCCATGTGTGTTTCTTTCAGTTTAAACTTTAGTTTCATTTGATTTATTTTGGATAATTATCTCCTGTCTAGGACTGACAAAGATCACCTTGGTGACAGCCGCGCTGCACAGGCCTGACAGACAAACAAAGAGCTCCGACAATGATGAATTATTCTGGAGAGAAAGACGCACAGAGAAGCAGAGAGACGACATGAATCTGCTCTCTCGCTTCCCCGCTGTGTTCCAGCAGACTCCACACAGTCTGCTCCACCTTTCATCTCTCAATCAGCTCATCAGCCTTTCCCTCCGAACCCCGACACTCGCAGCTCTTCTCCTCCTCTGCATCACAAACACACACACACACTTAAACACAACCCTGATGCTCTCTGTGCTTTGCACACACACACACACACACACACACACACACATACTTCAAATTATTTAGTAAAATACGTGAAATTAAGTAAAATCCAATCCTTCAGCATTAGTGAGCGCTCATCCTCATCAGAGCTGACACCGGGCGAGAGGCGGGTACACCTGGACAGGTCGGCAGTTCATCACAGGCCACGCAGAGACAGACAGCCCATACACACACACACACACACACACACCAACGGACAATTCTGAGTCATCAATTAACACGTTGCACGTCTTTGGGAGGAAACCAACAGGAAGAACATGTAAAATGGGCCACACCAGAACATTAACGGACTTCATCCACAGACAGAGCTGAACAAATAATAAATTCATCACATCAATTATTTGGTTTAAGTTCGGATAATAATCACATTATCTTCTGTCCAGCACTGACACCTTCTCCTCCCTCCTCTGCATCACAAACACACACTGAACAGAAACACATTCCCGATGCTCTCTGTGCTTTCAGTCTCTTTCTCGCTGCCTCCACACACACACACACAACACACACACGCGCTCTTGATCGCAAACTCATTCTCCATGCTGTGTCTTCTCTTTCTCTTGCACACACACACACACACACACACACTGGTGTGTACACTGCGAGCCGGCCACAGAGCTGGGCGACTCGTGCAGGCCGTGGATGGTGGGTGTTATTTGCTAGCGTGCCTCGCCCTCTGCGATGCTGCAATCTGATGATTGGCCCTCAGCCAAGCAGCAGTTCAAGCGAGAGAGGAGCTTCACCTGTCTCTCCTTCTGTTTGCTCCTCAAACACTTTGTTAATTATTATTGACCAATAATGAATCAGTCTGAGCCATAAAATCCAAATTTTTGTTCCTGTGTTACGACGAACGGTGGCTCTGGTTCTTATTTTTAGCCTCCCCACGTACACACACACATGCTGCTGTCACAAATAATCAGGCTTGTTTTCATCGTTTTTGATCAAACTGCGCTCGGTGAGTTAATTGGTGACGTCGTTAAAATGAAACGTCAAAGGACGAAAAACACACAAGATGAGCCGACAGGTCGTAAACAAGCCCACAGTTTACTCATCTAAAGGTTAAACTGAGTCAGCGCTCCTCCAACCAACATTTTGGGCAATAATTCTTCTGCCGCCTCTGTTTGCTCTTCTTAAAACATATCCCGTGTTTGTTTACAGCCTGTCTCATCATCTCAGCGCTCCTGTTCCTCGCCCCATTACACACCTTTGTTTTTGTGCTGCGTTGCCAGATCTCAGAAATTAAATTAATGAATTTTTTCTGGGAATAAAAAGTGCAAAAATAAGATCCATGACGTAAAGAAAGAGAATCTATAATCACACAAAACAAAGCACTTCCTCCCTCCTGTTTGTTTGCTTGAGGAATATTTCAGTGATTCAGTTTTTAAAGACAGCTTTCTGTCCTCGTGGGCTCGAGGCTGAGTGAAACAGACGGGGTGTGAAAGTCGGACAGAGTTGAGTGACAGACTAAGACGTTGTTGTGTTTGGTCTTTTGTGGAAAATCAGAGAAACGGAATAATGGCAGCCTCAGCCGGAGCCTCTGCGATCTCATCTCTCTCTTCCCGTTTCTTCGATATTTGTCTTTGCTTTCCGCTCGGTCTGATTGCTCTCTCTCTCTCTCTCTCTCTCTCTCCCGGATTTCCATCGCCTTGCACTCTCTCTCTCTCTCTCTCTCTCTGTCTGTCTCTCTCTCTCTCTCTCTCTCTCTCTCCCGGATTTCCATCGCCTTGCACTCTCTCTCTCCTCTCTCTGTCCGACCTCATTTATCTTAGAGCCTCTCTGTCTCCCTTTCCCTGTCTCTCTTTTGCCACTTTCTCTAATAGCCTGGTTGCTCTTTCAGCCTCTCCTTTCATTCTCCGTTGCCTCCTCATCGTCGTCTCTCTCTGCTTCCTTCTCCCTTTTCACTTATGCCTATTTTCAAACCCTCTCCGCTCCTCGAACCTTTTTCTCTCTCCTTCATCCCTTCTTCTTAAATTTCTCCTCAACACCAACGACCCCTCGCTCTTCATCTTTGCCGTAGCTCCTCTCTCCTTCTTCGCCTCCTTCCAATCCCCTCGTCTCTCTCTCTCTCTTTCCGTCCCCTCTGTCATCTCACAAAGCCCAGCTTGGCAGCCCTGCCCAATAAATAAGACGGGGACATCTCTCCTGTGACATCCAATTGTGGCGCTCCGCCTCTATCTGCCTGTCTGCCTTGCAAAAAAAATTCGACACCATCCGTCAACCTCAGCAAATGCAGCTCCTCAAAAGCAATGACCACAGCTTTTGTCGGGGAGATGCTCATCACCTTGTCGGGCCAACAAAGCCAAAGTTCGATGCCTTTATCCTGTATAACACTTCAGAGGGCAACGCGTCAGCTCATACATGCAGAACACAGGCTTTGTATGCAGGTTCAGGCCTTAGAGGAATAGTTTGACATCCCAGGATTCATTTAAATGATTTGATATGATGCCTGTAACTTTCTGGAGGCCCCACGAGCGGCCTGGCAGCTGCTCAGAGCCACAAACAACTTTATCAGTGCTCTTTAGCGGTGCTGTTAGGTGGTTTTTTGTTTCCGCTGGACACCGTCAACCAGCTGTTTCCGTCTGTTTTTCAGTCCTCGAGTTTCATATTGACCGTGCGGGACATGAGAGAAGTATCGACCTTTCTGTCTAACTGTCGGCAAGGCAGCAAATCCATGTGTGCCTTTCCAGAAATATCAAACTATTCCTTTGAAGACTAGTAACGAGTGAAACAATGGTGACAAAAGCCGGTGCGGTCTCCGTGTGCTCCGCTCTCAGCCTTTTCAGTCCAGTGAATCAGCTCGAGGGGATTTAATGGCCATGAAGTCGTCACACCAAAGTTAAAAGAAAGAAATCTGCCTGAAATGCTGCTGTGTCATTCAGGAGTGTGACCAAAACAAACACGGCCCATCTGCATTACTTCTCGGAAAACTCTACAGGCGAATACTGTTTGACTTGAGGTGAAGTTTTACTGACCGTCGTCGCTGTTGTCGTCCACCAGGATGATTTCTTTGAGCAAGTGAGCCGGAGTGTGATTGACAGCTGAGTGGACGGAGCGCAGGATCACCGACAGAGCCTCGTTGACAAAGATGAAGATGAGGGAGATCTGGGGGAGGTCTCTCGGGTAGCTGACCTTTCTGCATCTGCACGGAGACACACGCAAACACACCACACACCATCTGTAACATAAAACCTTTCCATGCATGCCACCATGTGAAGCCTGCATCCTGGGCTTCGCACGCTCCACTCAGCCTCCATCATTGCTGCAAAAGAAGTGCCTCAGTGGAGCTGCTGACATCTTGTTCGATGAGGCTGAAAGGCGAACCGCGTGCCGCTTCCTGTTCAACCAACCAAATTGGCCTATTCATAGTGTGTCTGCTGCAGACGGGAGGCCTGTTTTTACTGCTGTTTTGTTTAAAGAGCTCTAATGAAGAGGAAAGAGGAAAGAGGCAGGGTGAGGCTTTGGCTCTAAATTTAGTAAGTGGGAGAGGAAACGCCTTCCTTTACTCTGCTGCTTTTCTTGTCTTATTTCCTTTTATCGATGATTTTATTTCCCGTGTGGAATGGAATTTTAATTACAGCATTTGAATCATGAGGTCAGATGAAGCTTTTGGCAGTAAACCTCAAAAACCTGATGCCAACCATGAAGAGCGGCGCCGCCAAAAGTTTTTTATTTTTCCCTTTTAAGATGTTCGACTCGACGCCCTGAGGTTTTTTAATTATAAATACCATTAATATAATGATGGCGTATGTGTGCGTTACAAATATATAAAAACAGCATCACTCTTATATAGAGACGTACAAGGCGAGAGATGCCGTGGCAATTATGGTAATGAGGGGTGAGAACAGGAGGAGGCAGGGACGGTGCAGATCAGCGTAACCAGTAACAGCAGCGTGCAGCGGATAGAAGAGAGCAGCACGAGCGATTACAAGTGCGAGAGCGTGAACTTGTCCACATTACATGTACAGCTCATCTGAAAGAGGGCTGCGGCTGGAGGAGTCAGAGCATCTCTGTGCTGCAGGTTACTCATCAGCTGACGTACGCGTCCCTGCTGACAGAAGCTCAAATCTGTCGTGCCTGCGTGTGGAAGAGCCACATTTCTTCTTTATACTTCTTCGTGGTTTGACATTCAATCTTTGTTTCGTTCTCCTTCCACCAGCACCTCCGGCTCGGCGCTGTAAAGAGACCTTCAGTCAAACTGAGCAGACTCCTCAGACCCGAGCTTACAGGCTGCCGCTGTGCCTGAAGATATCACACCCCAACACGCTTCACACGCCACTTTGATCCCGGCAACATAAAAGACCCCCCGAGTGACAAATGAGAGCAGTGGATTCTGATGCCTCCACTCCGCCGCCCCAACACACAGCTGGTGGCAGCGACGGGCCGACGGCTTTCTCATTATCACCGACTTTCAAATAGAGAGGCTGTTACTCGCTTAACCAGCAATGTGGGCCACAGACAGACTCTATAAAGAAGCATTTATGGAGAAAGCTGCACCATGAACAGAGCTATCTGCAAGAGCACGGCGAGGTGATGTGCACACTCACGGACAGACACGAGGATCTGAACAATCATCAGCGATATGCAAGCACAGATTGAAGTGTACCCGTATACCTGCTAATCCTAGGACTGCGTGTGTGTGTGTGTGTGTGTGTTTCTGACATGGCCTACTTTCTTGGACACATTTCAAACTGGCTCATTGGGGACGGCTTGTCCAACTGGGGACATAATCCATGCTCCCAAGTGGAACAAAGCTGATTTATGAGTGAGTGGTTAAGGTTAGGGTTAGGCTAAGGGTTAGAGCTCTGCAAGTAGTCGTTAGGTTCGGGTAAGTCTCCAAGAAATGAATGAATGTCTATATAAAGACCTCAAAAGTGGCTTTAGTCCACGTGTGTGCATGCCTGGAAATCGATAGCCAGCCTGATAGTGCAACTTCATCAAATATGAGGCAGAGAGAAAGACGGAGATTAAAAGGGCCAGATGAAGAGTCCGACAAGCAAACGCTGCACGTGTGCTGCAGAAAGGATTCATTAATGACTGCATACATGAATATCAAAGCCATACCTAAATAAAATATAGCACATAAAGGAGGTTGGGGCAGCCATGAGAGCACCTGCAGAGTAACAGTGAGAGTCTGATTGGCTGCATTAGACACCTGCGTGAACACGACTGGCTACGCCGAGTCCGCTGATTGCCACATAGCTGTGAATGATCATGTTAATGTGAAGCATGAATGAAACAGCTGATGCCAATCAGCTAATACAAGTGGGCCTTCAGTGCTCTGCCCCCATTTAAATAATTCAACAGCAACAGTTCTCTCCATAAACAGAATCACAGTCTGTGTGGAGGACACAGAGGACTGCTGTCCATTACACAGGGAACATCGAGTCTCGTGCAGGAAGTCATATATGGACTAACTTGCTCTTATTTTTGTTCGGTATCCAGGATTTAATCTTATTTTTGTGGATTTCTGGGAGTCAGATAAGAGAAACTTCCAAGAGCAGCTGAGAGGACAAAACAAAGGCATAAAATATCATCATCAAATTTAGATTATTACACATTTTATAACAATAATAATAGGCTGGAATATCAGGAACACTGTTGGTCCATTGATCCTAATTAAGACTGTAAGCAGGGCTTACATGCTGCTCTTAGATGCTGCTGCGATCCAAGCCTGAGGCGGAGAAGGCGTTTTTAAAGATCGCACAGATCTGTTTGATGAGACGGATGAACGGCTGCTGAGCTGCCAACAGCTCTGCTTTTAGATTTTTTTGGTGGCATCTATCCAATTCTTAGACACGTGCCAGAGTATCTGCACACGGCACAACACCTGCCTTTATACGGTGTTTAAGGGGCGTTAATAATGAATCAAATCAGTGGGATTCATCAGCAGATCGGCCTGGTTAAGAACATTTGGTGCATTGTCATATTTGTTGCAACACGAGGCTGGAAAAGAAGTTACTCCTGACTTCTTTAAATGTCATTGTCTGGAGGCAGAAAGCCTCAGACAGCGATGTCACTATTTTACAATCAATTTTCCACTCACTTGCCAGGCCGGTGGTCCGGTATGGTCCGATCCAGAGAGATTCTGTCACTGAGGTAGGCGTTGTAGCCGTACTTCTCCCTCAGGTATTTAGCGTCGCTCTCCTCAGAGGGCGACAGCGTGGCAGGGAGGCCGCCTCTACCCCGACCTCCGAAGCCCTCAATCAGGCCCAGAGATTTGGATAGACCTGGGCGAGGCAAACAAGATTAGAAGATTACATGTCAGGATCTTTTAGTCTGGCTGAGTCACTCTCTCCTCTCAGTAACACTCTCCAGGGCTTACAGCTGATAGCCTGCCTCCCCATCACGGCTCCAGCCTCACATGAACATGCAGTGTGTGGTCAGCGGCTGTGAGAGAGGTGAATATCTTCAATGCAGGATACACTTTACACACAGGGTTGTGTAAAATAGGCTCATTTAAGGGCTTCCTATCTCTGGGGTCAATAGTAGTTCCTCTGTAATTACACTACATGAAACACTTAATAATGAAATGACATTTTAATTTCTAGGCTGCAAGCTGCTAATGAAGCTTCAAGGCTCTCTGTGTTTCAAATTAGGGATAAAACAAGATTCTGCTGGGCGTATTTGTGGGTGGCAAAATGATTAAAGTGCCTATCCTTCAACGTGACAGGCTGCCGTTCAAGCCTCCGTGTTGGCAAACATCCTGCTCAAGTGTCCTGAAGGCGCTGAATCCCTGAAAGCTCCCGCTCTGCAGCCGACCCTGATCCTCTGACCTCAAGAAAAACAAGACTGCTCCTGCAGGAGTTAACGAGGAGCAACGCTCGGTGCTCAGACAGAGAGCATCATCCAAAGTTTTAAAGGTTAAAGTTTGTTCTTCTTCCATTCAGGCCAATCTAAAACCTTCTGAAGGTATTTAGAAGTTTCTTCATTGCTGATGTTTGCTCTAAGCTGTTAACTATGAAATACATCAGATGTAACAGTTTAGTGACATTTCCAGCCAGTAAAGAGGCTTCAGCTTTTCAGCAGGCGGTGCATCATCTCTAAAATGATACTTTGGAAATGAAATAATGTGACAGGTGTTTTCTCAGACTCAGAGGCTCTGTGGAAACTTCACTGTCAGTTCGTGTCAGGGCTCCAAGAGAAAGTCGTGGAGGAGTCAGACAGCACTGACTTTTCCCTCTTTTTGCAGCATCCTTGAGGAAAATCAGGTTGACGTGTTATTTCAGTTTAAATGTTACACTGCTCTTTACCGTTTAACTGCCTGTACACCACGTCCTCCAGCGAGCTCAGCCTCTTCAGCAGCACCTCATGGCTGACGCTGGGCCCCTGCGCCGTCCCGTTACCCCGGGGCCTCTTCCCGTCAGCCGGAGCATCCGGACCGGCGGCTTGGACGCTGCGCGTGTTGCACTTGGTCCAGAAAGTCATGAAGCCAGCGACGGCGAGCACGTTCAGCACCAGTAAAACCCTCCATCTTCTGAACACAAAAGCCATTAAAAAGTCGCCGGTGTCCTGGGCTCCGTGTGCTGGAGGTGGAGGAGGAGGAGGGAGGACAGGACAGGGCAGGACAGGGGGGAGAGTCTCCGGAGAAGCTGAAGGTGTCACAGATTCAGGGCTCGCTCGGCTGTGCGGAAAGCTGCAGGGAGAATTAAGAATTCAGGTTAAATGTGCAAAGCTCACAGAGACACAACAGAGAGCAAACTGCAATATCCCGGTCATGAATCTGCCCTCTTACCATTTGGCACCGGGGTTATTTTAGGTTGCATCCCCCTTCTGAGGAAATCTGGGGCGCCTGGCCATCGGCTTTCATCCGTGTCAGCGCCACTTCCAGCCTGCTTTAAAGATCATGCATGGAGGCTGTTAGACAAAGACTCCAGCATATGTTGGTCTTGAGGAACAGATACTCCTAAATAATTGAACAGTGAGGAGATGATCAGGCTCGTCTTTTTTTTTCTTCCTCCTTTGCGTCTCACTGAAGTCGGCAGCGATGCGACTGAGGAGGACCGCGCTCCAGCCGAATGCTCGCAGAATAAAAACCTCCTAAATGTTCAGTCCACCTTTCTGCTCACACACCGTCCTCCTAATATTCACAGCGAGCTGCTGATGATGCTGAGGCAGACCGAGCGGCGGATTGTGAGCAGCGGTTCAAGAGCTGCAGCATCCTCCGGTGAAGGCACGGAAGGATCCGGGAACGCAGCAGCAGCAGCAGCAGCAGCGAGGAATGCGTCCTGATTTCTGGTTTTCCTCATCCAGTCAGCAGCGTTTATATCAACGTTTCCTGATATTCTGCACGCCCTTGTTGTTTGTTGTGCTTCGTTATTTCCTCTAATTCTCTCTATAACCTGCACAGAGCTTATTAAGGGCGCAGAGAAAAACGTGGAGTGGATCCGGCGACGTTTTCACTTCACAGCAGCAGGTCAGGACTGGTGGTGGGTGGGGTGTGTGTTCACTGCCATCCACTTATCTGCAATTAGGAGAATTTTCAAATATTCTATCTATCTATCTATCTATCTATCTATCTATCTATCTATCTATCTATCTATCTATCTATCTATCTATCTATCTTTCTTTATTTTGTGGCCCTTATAGAATAAAATTGTGTTTTATGCTTAATTTCAGGCTTATTTCAGTCACATATGGATGTGCACACAGTGGGATCATGTTAACATAGACTATTTTATTCAGAAATATAATTACCCTCACAAAGCTGATGTAGACAGTAACCTCATTCTGCAGAATATAAAACCGTCTCCTCCTCGCTGGGGGGAAATCTCAGTGGATTAAGGCGGCTGCGGGGGAAAAGTTGGAGACCATCTGATAAGACGCCCCGTAGTTTGTCTTTGCCCCCAAAGAGAATGAATATATAAAAATGACATAAGTCATTGCACGGTCTTCAAATACTGCAGAACAAAGTAAAAGCACCTCATTCTTTATTTTATCTAAGCACAGTCTGCAAATATTAACAGCAAGATGTACGTCAGTATCAAAGTACAAGGAGTGAGGCGTTACATTATTGATGCTTTAAGGTGGAAGCAGCATTTTAATGTTGGAACTGCAGGTGGTGCTTCACTAATATGCTGTATATAGAGTCGTGTAGTTTCGGCTGCAGCAGTGCAGAATGTTTGATGAGCTCATTACATGTTTTCCATGCAGGAATAACAGTTTATCTGCAAAGCAGCCGAGGCGTTGATGAATAAGAGCTTCATAATTTACCTCTGAAGGTGCGAAGAACAGTCGGTGTGCATTAAAAATGGAGTTTCCACTGTTTTATCTTGTATTCTTTGGAATAAAACTGTGACCCAGTTAGAATAAAAAACTTTCAGTATTTCACAGCATGTCGTCACTGTGAAGCAAAACATCCATAAATAGGAGTTTTATCATTAAAGTCCTACAAGTATTTTTTATTAGGAGATATTTGTGTGTACTTTATGGATGTATACTGCATATGTATATAGATTTTTTGGGGGTGGTTCAGGTGACTGCAGGCACATATTTAATGTCGCTTCATCTCAGACGACCTTAGGGTTCTCCTCAGCTCTAAATCTGGAGTAACTGGATGTTGCACCACCACCTCTCCGATGAGAGGTGAACTCCGTCCTCACGGATCTACAGCCACATCCAGGTGCTGCAGATTTAACTCTTCTCAAAGGAAGATGAGCTGGACGACTGAGAACCTTCACAGAGTTCCTCTCAGGTGTTTCCTAAGGTTAACTTTGTAATTGTTTGCGAGGACTCTTGGTCTAACTGTTGTGAGTGAACATCATGTCGTGGTAAACAGAGCTCTGGTGTGACTGAGCTCTATCTCTGCTAATCAATGGATCTGGTTTTCAGTGGTGGAAAGACGTTGGTTTAAATGTGCGTTTAGTCTGTCCTCCATGTGTAAGTGGGACAAGACTGGACTTCTGCGGTACTCCATTGTGACAGCATGAAGATTTATTGAGGCGTCACGGGGAAAGAATATTGTTGGGAGTGTGGGTATATTGTTGAAGTGGTGTGGTAAAACACTTTACAGTACTTCATTTCACAGCATTAAATTGTGCTGAGTTTGTGCAGAAGTGGGTCACCCAGATAGCTGGGATGAATCAAGGAGCTCGGTAACTCTACAGCTTACTGAGAGACATGCCAACTCTGATCTGCAGGCAACCCAGGAGGAAAGAGACGGTCGGAGTGTGTGTGTGTGCACGAGAGAGAGAGAATGATTGAGGGAAAGAGAGGTGTAGTGAGATCAAAACCACTGCTAGATTGTGTGAGACGAATCAAGAAACAGAGAGAAACATCAAGGGAGACGAGGAGAGAGAGCGAGCGTCGGCGAGATGCACACAAGGAGGCGGAGATACGGAGAGAAAAGGGGAAAAGAGAGTTTTAGAAAAGGCGAGAGGAGAGCACAGACACTGGGGAGGAATCAAAATTCAAAGGGTAGAAAATTCCTAAAGCAGTAGAGAGAGACACACCGAGATTCAGGAGAGAACAAAAGACAGAAATGTAAGAGGGATAGATTGCATGACAGCAGCGCACGAGACAAGTGGACAAAAAGAAGTGTAAGAGTAGATGTGAATTGATATTTGTTGAGAGAGTGAAAGTGATAGTTTCAAGTCCCCTCGTTAACCCCTGAAGTTGGTGTAGAGGAGTTCAGAGGTGAAGTTGAACTAAAGGAAAAATAAAAGCTCTGACGATGCAATCGTGTTTATAGCTTATTCATTTATATGAACAGATATTTACATAGGCGTCATGTCCAGGATGTACGTCTGTTCTCGCTCAAAGCCTGATCGACCCTGATGAGGTTAAGCAGTTACAGTAAATGATGGACGGCGGATGGAGAGCTGCATAAGAATGCAATGTTCTGCTTCCTGTTTGTAACCTGAGCACTATTGACCAATCGTGTTTGAGCAGGCTTTGGTTGCTACACTATAAAAAAAAATGTAGATTTTACGGCGAAAAACTGAGAAACAGTTTGACAGTTTAGTTAACTGTACACTGACATGGTTTGTTTTTGTTTGTCACTGTAAAATCTATTTTAAAATATGGAATACACACCAACCTTACAGATCAACAGTACTGATGTCCTTTTATTGTAATATTAGATATTTATTACGGTAACTGTCTGCAGAAAAAGAAGTGAAACACAATGGCCGAAATACAACCCTCAGAGTCCCATCGGCAACATCTTCTATTTTTTAATTATCTGTGTTCATATGCAGATATCTCAGCAGAAATGGACCTTTTCTTGTAATTCTAGAAGAAGTTCTGGCCTGGTCTGTTATCTGGATATCTGCTGGCTACACTAGGAAGCAAAGGAACATTGTCCGTCGCCACCTTTTTGTTGCTTGTTAAGACACGTAATGGAACAGAGGTAATTGCATATTTGTTGCATTGGCAACGCGGTGAATCATTGGCTGTTTATTACAGTCTGTGCATCGTAATAAAAACCCTGAGCCACCTTCACATTTAGGACTTGTCGTATTATATTCTAATTAACCTTTTAGCTCTGGACCTTCATCAAGGACAGAAACTGAAAAGAACAAAGAAGTCACAGCGGACTAAACAAAAGAAAAGTTCAGGATTTTCTAATGAAAAACAACCTCACACACCTTCACACCGTGTCACGTCTGCTGTGTCACCTTTTACACGTTGAATAAATCTGTTCTTTTTGTATCTTTAGCCTCTGGTGCTCTGACACAGGCTGGATTAGAGAGGGCGAACCCTTCACGTTTCTTTTCACTCGTTTTGTTCACTGTATCTGATTAGAACAGAGCTCTAATCGGCGAGAGTAACTGAAACCGAAGACGCCGGCGTGGGCGTGCGGGGTCTTTGAGAGTGAAACAGGAAGTTCCACCATGATGCGTGGAAGAACGGGGAGAGAGTGCAGAACAAAGTCAGCCGGATAATTATAAATGTGGGGGGTGGGGGCGGGTTAGGGGTGATGGAGGGGGATTTCATGAGATTATCCTATAAATAGTGTGCCAAGTTTCTTTAGTCATCAACAGCAGTGTGTGACTCTGGCACACAAGTGATAAAAGTGCTGTAAAACTGAGCCCCGGGCTTATACCTCTGCATAAGTTAATACCATTCTCCACGAGACTTTAGGAGTTGCTGAGCAGGATTTGAGTGTGATGAAGTTAATCACTGCAAAAAAAAACTCCTGCTCCGTCTTTTACCAAAGGCTTGTTTCATTAATGCGATGCTACATTTATCGGTCCCGTGGGAGACTATTGTGATCTCAAAGACAAATTGACCTTCACGTTGGATCGAGGGGATCAGAGAGGGTATGCGGCACATGGCAGCGAGGGGGCATGCCTCTGCAAAGCTCCGTCAGAGAACCGAGGGGCTACTTCAGGTCAGTCACTAGCAGGTTTTCAGCCCACCTACATCTGTCATGGTGCGTTTGTTTACCAGCAGCTCCAAGGTCACCGTGTTAGAAGAAGTCTATATCAAACACTTAACAGCTCTCTGCTCTGACAAACTGCAGCTCATCAGCTTTTATTTCTCTGTCATGGTGGCAGATTTCTGTAACTTGTATATTCACTCACAGACTGTGAAGATTTTTCAGGCCAACAAACTCTGTTCTAGTAAAAATACTGCACCTCATAATAACGAGTAACAGTGAGTAACATTAAATAAATAAGATTGTTTCACAGTCTTCTGCAGGTAAAGGCAAAAAAATTGAACTTCATCGATCAATTGTTGGTCGATTGTTGGTTTTCTTCCGGGTTTGGGTGTTAAATATAAACATATGTAATCAGTCTTGATCTGAATTTATGTAAATATGATATGAAAATAACATGTTTTATTAAGCAGCTGTGTAAAATGCAGATTAAAAAAGTATGTTGAAGAGATGAACGAGGTGAAAAGTGACTGCGGCTGTGGTCTGCTTCAGTTACAGCACGCAGCAGAGACTTGATCAAGCACGCATAAGTAGCTGTGATGGCTGTCAGAGGGGTTTGAACCAGAATCTTCTGCTTTCAGAGGAACTCTCTCTCGCTGAGCCTTCGTTTCCACCAACAGCGGTCAACTCAGCCGTCAGTGCGTGAGCCAGGAGAGGAGCGCCTCTCACAGTTTTGTCTCCAACGCTCGGTGACAGTGTCACAGCAGGTGGAGCTCTTCACAGAGCCAATCAGTCGGATCTGTTTACAGGCGGGATGTGATGTGAGATGACGGACTGAGACGCAATGTTCTCGACACATACACAGACATGAAACCACCAACATGCCAAGAAACGCCTTTCATGTGCGTCCGTGTTTCAGACACACACACACACAGAGTGCAGCAGCAGCAGCATCACGGTGTGTGTCATCCCTGTCCTCATCCTGTCATCCCCTCCGTCACTCCTCAGCCTCCCCCATTCATCTTCTGCCAGGGTGCATGAGCTCCTCTGGGCAGAGTACAAACATGTCCACTCACTGTGACTTTGTGTCATTTACACACAATCTCATCACCACTTCTTCCAGCTGGAGATGCCACGTCAGGTGGATGGTGTCCGCTGCAGCCACGTGGCGTGGTGGCGGTGGTGGAGGCGGTGGTGGAGGTGTCTTGTTTGGTTTTTTAGCTCTAATTTAAGCTGTCCTACTTCCCATCATGCCTCAGGGCTTCACAGGACTGAGAGAGCCAGCAATTCTCCGACATTGTTTTTTAACTTTGTTTACAGCCGGCGTCAACAGTCAGTTTAGAGTCATGTGATGTTGAGGTTATGCATGAAGTCCAGATATTTTGAGAGCATGTAGTTGTAGTAAGCAGCACGGGCAGGCCGGACATTTGAACGGTGATCTCACTAAATCTGAGCTCTGTGTCAGTAAAAGTTTGATCAGTTTATTGGTTTTATTGGTTGATCTTTGTCCGCACACGTCACGTTTAATTTTACAGGAAGAAAAAACATAAGTGGATTTTTTGCCTTCATACTTCACATCACTCCTCTGATCTTCACTGGCTTCCATGCACAATAATCATCATTATAATTATTGAATGTGCCTGAAAAAGCAAACTATAC
Source organism: Nibea albiflora (assembly GCA_014281875.1). Lineage (NCBI taxonomy): Eukaryota > Metazoa > Chordata > Actinopteri > Sciaenidae > Nibea > Nibea albiflora. The sequence goes on from CM024794.1 coordinate 24,272,351, forward strand.
ACTTTAGACCCCTTTACCTACACCCTTTTTTTAGCACGCTACTCCTCCCGCAGGTTTTGTCACACTTACACAAAAAAGGTATCAAGATGGCTGTATTGGTAGAATGTTGGCAAACGTGTCTGTCTATTACTGCTCACTGATGCCTTTAATGCTATTTTACCACTCCTTTTAAATGTGCCTACAGGATGGAGGCCAACGCCTTTCATCATTTCATTTATTTATTCATTTATTATTCATCACATTATATTATCCGTCCCACACACATAACTAGTGGGCAGTGATTCACTGCGCCCAGGCAGCAGATGTTGGGTGATGTTGGGTGCGGTGCCGTGCTCAAGGGTTAGGGCACCTCGGCCGAGAGGAAGAAGGAATGAGTCCGGACGTGGAGAGAGCTCGAAGTTCAAAAGCATCGTTCAGGCCGAACCCGCTCGTCCACATTAAGAATTTAACTGCCAGCTTCGTTTGTGCCTGAAGCGAGCCCACAACTTTCCTCAATATCGCCTTCTGAAGTTTAAAAACACAATTTCAAATGTGGAAAATCTTTTTTCTCTTTGAGAGGACAGAATTCACAGCTTTTCTCTCTCCAGACCGCAGATGATGGAGTGGAAGTCAAAACTGCTGCACTCACACTAGATCAGACCTGACTGACACAAATCCAGCTCTGCAAGTCAGGTAGTACGATGTTTTATGACGTGTGTGAGGTTTTAAGCAGACTTGGTCTACAGGGATAAAGATTTCTACTCGGTCAAATCTAGTCCAGACTAGTCTAAATATGATACCTAGACCTGGTCTGATGTGGTCTGGACAGAGAAAAAGAAGTTTCATTTCCTCTTTGTCGGTTCACATAAATAGAATCTAATATGATCTCCAGTCCCCGGTTAACCACTTTAAGTGCTGCAACAACAGAAAATTACAGATTCTCCTAAACTTCGCTCTTAGTTCTCCATCAGAAGCTGTCAGTCAGAACACGTAAGTGTCTAAGCAGCGTTAAAGCAGCTTCCCACAGCTTCCATGAACACTTTGGTAACACTCAGAGGCACATTAACATAAAGAACCACACAGGGAAAGAGCTCTTAGACCTTCTCATTCAGGACGCTCTTCCTCAGCCTGTGGAAGCAGAGTTTGGACCAGGCTTCAGCAGTGAACTCTTCTTCTGTCTGTTTGACAGCTCATCTGTCAAACCTCCTCAGCCTCCTCTGCCTGATTTCCTCAGCTGTCGCTTCATCAGAGAGGTTGAAACCGTACGGAGGAGGAGGAGCATCTCTCTGGTTGTTTTGTCCTATAAAACAAAATATTAAATATTAATACATTTACACACTCTTATCTAGGGAGACGTTTAGTGGGTAAAGCTTTCCCCCCCTTACCTCTGTCATTCAGACTGTTTCGAATGGCTGCCTCCAGCTGCTCTTCCTCCGTCAGTCCACCTGTATAAGGTGCAGAAGGATTTGTTGTGTGATCAGGTGCATGCTGAGTGTATCCTGAGTATCCTCCATGAGCGCCACTGTAGCCTGCAGACACACACACAAGAGAGAAGCATGAGAAACATGTTAAAGGTTCACGAATATGTCGTTTCCTTCATATTCCTCTGTCATCATCATTTCATGAACTGAGCTCAAAGCTGCTGCAGTTCTGGTTCTACCTGAAGAGTTGTAGTATGCGCCGGGACGGGAGCTGTTTCCATTCGAAGCCACAAACCCTGAAAATAAATACAGACACTTAGATTTGTGTGTAGATTAAGACTGAGGCACAAAGATCTTTATGTGGACTCAGATTCAGTGTTTTACAGGTCACATGGCCTAACACACGTGCACAGATATTCAGACCTGCACATGTCTTCATGATGGTCTTCAGTGGTCCGGCAGTGTAGAGAAGACCGACCAGGATTCCAGACAGGTGACCAACAAAGGAGGTCCTGAAGAGGCAGAGGACAGATTAAGCAGTGAAACACTGCCATCTGGTGGACGCTTTAACTCCTAGCATCAGTATGTCTGGTTACTGAGTCCTAAATCCTGCCCGTGAACTTGTAATAAAGATTTCTGAACTCACCCAGGTGATGTTATGTGGATCAGCACCAGCTCTGCCCAGCTAGCATAGCGATTAGACACAGGTAACCCCATCACATAGGTCACACCTCCGGGGTGGTAATGGTTATTGAGCACCTTCAGAGCGAACAGGACACCTAGAAGCAGTCAGAGTGAGTTAACGAGGAGGAAAATAAGTAGTCATATCATTTAAACTGGACTTCCGGGAGCAGTCTGTACCTGAGAAGCCAACAGCGCAGGCCATGCTGTAGGACTGATCCTGGGTCAGCTCTGTTAACATCGCCTCCACCAGCAGATAGACCAATCCGATGAGCAGAGAGAAGACTGACAGCAGGTAGGCGAACCAGGCTCCTCCCAGCCGTCGCTCCAGCCTGATACCTTTCCACAGGAAGGACGCCATGTTGAAGTAGAGGTGCCAGTCATCCGCGTGGTGCAGTGGAGACAGTAAGAGGCGACGCCAGTCTTGGTACCAGTACGCCTGCTGGACGCTCACACAGGCCTGAGGACGGTTATATTCATATTGACTTAATATAATACGCAAGACGGTAAAAGACTGACTGCTGACTCTCTTTACTGTGAACACTGTGTGTGTGTGTGTTTTACCTGCATCAGTGGAGCTGCAGGAAACAGGTAAAGGTACACGTTGAGGCCCAGGACAGCCAGCGTGACAGGGGGGATGTTGTCCAGACCCACCTGCATCAGCTGGGAGCCCAGGAGCAGCAGGCCCAGATGAGATCCTCTCTGACGGTTCCTCATACTGACAGCAGCCTGCGGAGAGAAAACAGTGAGACTCGGAGTGTTTCCTGACTTCACAGATCTGTAAATAAAACACTGAAGCATGAAATCAGGACAGACTTTGTGTTTGAGATCAACACAGATGAACTTTATGTAGAAGCAGGACGTGTTCATAAATACCAGCAACTAGTGAAGTCGTTCTTTACATAGCATCATTTAAATAATAATAAGTATGACGTATAATATGTGATGAAACTTAAACTTACTGTGAGTTCAGTCCAGACAGACCACTTCCTGCTTCTGATGCTAACGCTAACGTTAAAATAAGTGTAAACAGAGCTGGTCCACAGAGTCTGCTCCAGCTAACTAACGCTCACTCACTCACCGACCGACGCCTGGTTCGTGTGAACGCGTTAATCACGCGTCAGCTCGGCGTGTTTCTTCAGATTTCATCAGATTCCGACACTTACCAGAAACTACTTAGCGGCGTCAGCCGTCACGTGACAACAACAACAGCAGCGACGCTGCGTAGTGGACGCATGCGCGTTAGTGCTTTTCTCCTTCGAGGTTTTCCCTGCTGCTGTCCAGGTTGTTATGAACATTAACATTAACATTAGTTAGGTTGTATATATTCGTGTGTATAGATTCCTTCATGCTGTGTGTGTGTGTGTGTGTGTGTGTGTGTGTGTGTGTGTGTGTGTGTGTGTGTGTTTGCTGACCTCCAGTGGTCAAACCGAGGCGCTGAAACTTACAGCGCGCGGCTCCATTCATAGAATATGATGCACAGAAAACAAATAACCGTTATGTTTTTGTTATTATTATGATTTTTAGTCACCGTGTGAGTATCTGTAAACTCATCTGTACTAACAGTGACAAGCACGTCATCTAAACACAGTGTGAGCATAAATAAAACTGCAGTTCCTCTTCTCGTCCACTTGAGGCTGGATTCAGAAGTGAGTCCGTCTCCATAAGTCCCCATGTTCAAATGTCCAACAACAGGAAACAGGTTGAGTCAGTTTGTGACCGACTCTCTGACCTCTGTTAGGCTTTTAAAGTTTGACATCCATTTAACTGAAGTCAAGAAAAAATGTATATTTTCATGTATATATTCAGTCAGATAAAGTCTGCCACCCTGTGTGTTTCACTCTGTGGGGGGGTCAGCCTCAATAGTCTTCATGGCATCGGTGAGTGCAGCACACCTGAATAATTCAGGAAGTAAAGTGTGACACCTGGATCACCTTTCTGTGCACAGAAACTCGAGCTTCAGTGGGACGTAACACGTGTGTGTGTGTGTGTGTGTGTGTGTGTGTGTGTGTGTGTTCAGATTTTGAACGTTCATCTCCGAGTGTCTCCCGCCTCCAATGATCACGAGCCGGAGCTGCTGGAGAGGCTGTTGCTATAGTAACAGCGGTAAGACGAGGTTTCGTCAATTCAACGAGAGTCACCACCGGAAGACTGATAAACTGGCTCTTCAAAATAAAAGAGTAGGCTGGTCACATTAAAAATAAACTAATTATATTGACAAATAAATTATTTTGTAGAACAATTATCATAATTTTAAGGCATGTAATCAAATCCTCAAATGTTATTGTGATATTTATATATTTTTATTATAGATTATGTGAAGTTAATTCTTAATGTAGCTACATAAACCGTGTCATACGGATATATTTTGGTTGTTTATGAACATCACATCTGTCCTTGAAGTGTTGTCTCTGATCATATTTTAAATAATCCCATTCATCTTTACTCATAATATCTCGTATTGGCCCATGTGACTCTTATTTTGAAGGCAGGTGTGTCTTCGCGGGGAGCAGCTTGACGCAGGAGCGGGAGAGTGGAGGAGGGAGCTCAGCTGAGGCAGGTAAAGGTGTTTGTGTTTGTCTGTCTATGAATGTGGGGGAGACAGGAAGGGGTGACGGCGTGAAGAAGAGCCGGAGAGGGACGACGGGAGGACAAAGAAAGGAGCCGACAGAGAGGAAGAAGAGCTGGAAAGAAAGAAGGAAAGAAGGAACGAGGGAAGAGGGAAGGATGTCGGAGAGGATAGCTTCGTGTGGGAGCCTGTATGACAGCACCAACCTGCTGCTACAGTACTGCAACAACGGTGAGCTGCTGCTCGATCACACACACACACACACACACACTCAATTAACTCTGCAAGACGTGTGCAAAATATTCAACCGAAACGTGACAGTGACATTTATCCTGTGGAAATATATTCTCCAGCCGCAGATGTCCTGTGACTGTGCAGATTATCTCTTACTAGGTCTTTTTTGATTTCAATATATTTACATTGACAGTTTAATTTCATCATCTTTCTGCCTCATTTGCGCGATTTTAAACATTTGTTTGACTGGAAAAGAGATAAAACATGAAGACAGTGCAGCATTTATCCGGACAGTTCATATTTTAAAACCTAGATGAACCCTTCTCTGTTGAACGTGTCTGAATGGGACAGACAGTCTCCTGATAGCTTGGATAGATTGACAGTGCAGAAGAAGGCACATATTATAGTATTATATTCTAAATTGTCTGTTTTTGGTCTTTTTTTAAATAGTTTTTCTTGCATGTTCGACTCGTTGCATTGATATTATTGTAAAAAATGAGCTATCGCATTTGGATCTGGCACATTTAGGGTCTCATATTCCAACAGAGAGAGTGAAATCTATCAGGCTGAACCTTTTTATTAAGAGTCATCGACTCAGCGTCATTTATTTACCTCTCACGTCCTTTCAGTCTGTGACACTGACAAGCTGCCATCATGAATACTTCTGCATGTTTCCAACATGACTCCTCGTTGTGGATTTGAATGAGCGTTGCTGTCTGACGGTCATTTAGCACCCTCACTGTATCTGTCACATCCTGCTTTACAAATATGATGCAAATACCTGCTGCAGGCCGTCATATCTGTAGTGACAATGGAGGAAGTGTGTGCTGATTAGAATGTCAGTTTCAAACAAAGCAGACCACGTTTTTCTCAAAGATGTTGGATAAATTCACGTAAACATGTTGTTGCTTTTGGAGAGGACTCTCCGTGGATCGACTCTGCGGCCTGCTAAACTTCACAGACGGCCATATTGAGCGGCAGGTGCAGAGACAGCAAGGGGTCATGGGAGTCTGATCAGAGCCTGTGATGTTCGTTATCCAAGATGTGGCACGTGTGTGTGCCGGTAAATCCATTTGGTGAGTGTCGTGGTCCAGGAGATAAAGATTTCAGTTACACTGTGAGACAGAGTTCAGCGTCACAGCAGCTTCACACAGTCAACACAATAAAACCAAATCAAAATATGAAGTGAAGTGTAAATATGAGCGATGTCGGCTGCAGGAAGAGCTCAGTGAGTGACAGCTGGTCCTGCAGGGAGGTCAGCTGGGTGTTTTTTGGCGTTGTGTCCAGTCTAAGATGACACAGTGAGATCACACTCGCAGACAGAGAGGCTGATCCCAGCGCAGCCACAAACAGGTGGATTAATGAGGTGTGTGTTTGTGAGCACCAAATCTTCTTTAATCGACGGCGCGCAGACGAGAGAAATCCTCCGAAACAAAGAGTTTATCTACGTTATATCTGTGACGGCTGAGTTTAGACTTTAAGCTTTGGTCTGGGGTTCATTTAGGACTCCCGATTAAGGATTAACTTAATTTAGGATTAAGTCAGAGTCCTCACAAGTAGAGGAAACAGTCCTGTATGTGTTTGCTGACATTTCCAGATTGCATTGATGCCCAGTCTTTTTGTTTCCCAGAGGTCAGAGGTCAAACTCTGTGGAGCTGTGAGGGATTCAGCTTCTTATCAGGACCTGTCACTGTGTGCCATCCGGGCTCAGGAGTCTGCAGATCTCCTGTCCAACCAGTGTTTGGCTTCATTTGAATGTTTACACAGGCACGCAGTGAAGATACTTTTAACCACCTGCAGGACAAACGATTGCTCCTAAAACCATGACGGCGATGTCGGCTGTCAGACAGCTGATTAACAGACTAGAGTGTTGAATTGTGATGCAGAGCACACGATAGGTGCTGAAAACGAAGCTGAAAATAGGCCGGTGTGAACCAAAGCAGGGAAGTCAGGAGGGAAACTGTGATGAGCAGCAGCCGGGACTGAGCCGAGCAGACCGGAGGATAATAAGACAGCATGACAGTGTGTTTGTGTTTGTGCCGGCCCATCTTCACGTCGAGCTGGAGTCTGTTTATCTCAGCAGTGCAACATCTGCCAAGTGAGCTCCAATCCACCGACTTCTTTCTTCCTTTCCTCGTCGTGTCTGTGTGTGTCTGTGCTCCTCTGCCATCTGTCCACTCACTGTAACCAGAGACCGTCTGCAGAGTGTCCGTCACATCGCTCTCCACCTGCTCACACTCTGACAGTTTGCATCCTGCTTGTAGTTTCTAGAGTTTTACTGTGGGGAAATATAATGAGTCACTTCAGCTTCTCCGGTGCTGACCACTGTCGCCGCCTGACTCCACCCAGCTGGGACTCAAGGCGGCGTAAACAAACCCTGAGGATTTGTTTCTGCTGCTTCCTGAATGAGGAAGCGTACCGTTCATTTTTATTATGATCCTCAGCACAGAGGCAGACGTGATTAAACAGAGACAATCAGTTAAAGTGCAGCCGTTCAGCCTCATCATCAAACCACAGTAAACTGCCCCCCTCTCCGTCCTGCTCGCCTCTCGTTGGTGATTCCTCGGTGCAGTTTTGTGTTTCACTCAGATTTAATTTAGTCACCAGCAGGGCGTGGAGAAAACCAGTGCTCACATCCAGAATTGAATTTGTGCAAAGAGGCTGGAGTTCGTCTTGATGGGCCCATTTTCATGATTCAGCTCGGTAGCAGTGCTGTATTTAAACACGAGCCGTGCAGAGCGACACCACAGCCACAGCTACAGTGTGCGCGGTGTCATGGATGTGTTCTGGGTGCATGCTTGTCGTGCAGAGTACAGTTTGTTCTCTCAGCTGTAGGTTGAGATGAAATGACTGATGACTGATGAAGCGTGTGCAGCGTTTCAGCAACAGGAGCCGAGACGTGTCAGCCCACTAAAGATTGTAACGTCCCAGACGAAAGAAGAAGGGATCAAAATATGATCTATGTTTATTGAATGCCAAGAGTATTGATTGGCTGATTATGTAAAGAATGCCATCATCAAATTTTGATTCATTCTCCACCACAAACTGCTTCAAACTGTTCTGGACTCTCATCTGAAGATGGAAATCTCTAACAATGTGCCACTGGTCTGCTTTAATATTAAAAAGTAATCTGATTACTGCTGCCTGTTTTGATGAGGACTCCTTTGACTCCAATAAACATGCATAGATACTTTCAGTTTCATCAGGACTTCTTTAAATGTGAGCAAGTCGTGCATGTGTTGGGGACTATTTTCAGTTGTGGATTAACACACACGTCCTTAGTGCTGCAGTGAGTATTTCTGGTAGCAGGATGGCGTGCGTGCGTGCGTGCGGGACTGACTCAAAATAAACTACAGCGTCACAGCGTGCCTCATCCTCACTTTGATGCAAAGATCATACTCATGGTGGATTTAATGTTGAGGTCGGCCTTCATGAGTGTTTACTCACCTGAGAAGAAGAGCTTTCATGGTGTTGTTACTTCGGAGTGAGACAGTTATGTGAACAGAAGCCACAGGTCGTCTGTCTACAGCAGCCTGGAGAGGCCAAACGAAACACTGACTCTGGATGGGGCCTTCAGGTTAGGAAGCAGAGGGTGAGACGACGAGGTTGCAATTAGGAACTACACCACTAGATGCCACCAAATCGTCCACACGTCTCCTCTTTAAACACACGAATGAGCATCGTTGCTGTCAGCAGGTTTTCACGTTTTCACACCAGAAACAAGAATGTTTTGTCCCCCGACAGCCGGGCACTTTGTACACTTTGAATGTGAGATGTGTCACATGTGCTGCGTCAGCTTTATGAGTGTGTGTTGTGTGTGTGTGTGTGTGTGTGTGCATGTGATTGATCCTGGAGTCAGGCTCTGCAGCATCTCTTCCTGGTGGTGCCTGGCTGTACTGATGCTGATGCTGGTGCAGTGTGTGTGTATGTGTGTGTGTGTGGCCCTGAGCCATGCTCCACCCCTTCTGTTCTTATAGCTAACAAGACAGGAGGAGCGATGTAAAAGAAGGAGGAGAAGAAGGAGGAGGAAGAGGGAGGAGCCCAGGAAACAAGGGAGAGAGGAGGAAATGTAGGTGGAGGAGGGAGTGGTTCAGCAGGAAAGGATGGAAGATGAGTTTATGAGTGTGTGAGAAAGTGTGTGTGTGTGTAAGCGAGAGAGAGGGAGATCGAGCATTGGTCGCAGGCGGGGAGGGGAGGGAGGGAGTCTGAGTCCGGGAAGCCTCTGAGAGCAAGTGGACAACCTGACTGAGTGTTTGCTCTGTGGACTGACACGCCGCTTGATTGACAGGAGGAGTGACCGGGCAGTCGGCGTGACGCGATGGCAGGTAGGCGAGAAGAGCTCCACCTTCACCTTCACCATCACCATCACCATCAGCTCGCTGCACCATGAATATTTCAGCAGCTTTCACTTCTCTTACTGCCCCGCGGCGACCTCCCCGCGTCCAGCTCTCTGCCTCTCACACACAGCCCACCCTCTCTGCATTCCACCAGCCGTATCTTTCCATCTGTCTGCCCTCCGCTCTTCCATCCAGCTCCTCATTTGCTTCTTCCTGCTCTCCATCCCGTCCCTCTCTTTTGTCCAGCAGCCTTCCTGATAGCAGCCTCGTGTCAGCCGGCTGTACAGTAACGTCTGTGTGATGGGATGCAGAGAGGCCCGGTGTGCGCTCGTAAAGCTGTGTGTGTTTGCTTCTCGCCTGCTGAATATCAAACAGATGTGCTTTATAACGAGAGTAATGGAATACTGCTGAGGTGGAACCGTTGTTATGGCGTGTGTGTGTGTGTGTGTGTGTGTGTCGGATGATTCAAGGGCAAATTGAAAAGTAGCCGGCTCTGCAGTGTTTTTAAACAGGTGTCCTGACAGGACAGGAGATGAAGGTGAACTCTGCTCATCTCTCTTTCTGTTGTGCATCGGGCTCTTTCTCTTCAGCACATTTAACCTTTTTGTTACATTCAGCATGTCACTGTCAAAGAGTTGTTAAACTGCTATTTGTAGCCGTGTTAACATCATAAGATTAGGACAGCTTTAATCCAGTTTATTCTAATGACAGCTGATCCGCCTCTGACAACAGAGAAGCCTGACGAGTCCGTCTGAGCGGCTCACAGGATAAACTCTGTTTGACGAAGACGTGACCTTTTCTGTGGCGGCATGACCAGGAAAAACTCGACCTTTGGAAGATCTTTGTAGCAGAGAAGATGCAACTTAAAGAGTGTAGTAGTAGCAGAGGTAACTGCCTCAGAGGGCATTAGTATTATTATTAATCTACTGTTCCATAAGGTTCAAGATTTTACTGTCAGCCAGAAATCACACATTCACATTTATGTTTTAATAGTTGCCAATTAATTTAATGGTCGACAGCTAATCATGGCAGCTCTTCTGCCTCACTATGTCCAGTATGAACACATTTTAATAAATGCATAAACACACTTGAGGTTCTTTCATCGGTTCTCTGTCTGCTCGTCACTCGCCGGTCACAGCAGATTAAATAGACACGATTAAAGCTGTATGAAGTTAAACATGAATCATTCTCCTCTCTCTGTTCGTCTTTCTCTCGTCTTCTCTCTTCATGAACTGTGTGTTATTGCGGCTGCATCACACACGTGGGGAGGAGAAGAGGTCTGCTTTATGTAGATGTTATTTGTGCGATAACACCCTTCATGAGGTGAGACATGGCTCCAAACAGTCAGGGGAATAAGACCTCGGTGGGAATCGTCTTTCTGTAATTAATTTACATGATCTGAGTTTTAATTTTCAGACGGGTCGTTGACTCTCAAACTGCAATCAGACAATAATGAACACTAATGAGGGCTTTCGAAAGCTGGCAGCTGTTTTCAAGAGACACCCAGCCCATCTTTTTAAATGTAATGGAAGCTCTGATGCAATATCAGGTTTGCATCAATTATTCATATCTGTAAAAATCAGAAATGATAAGTTAAAGCTTGTTTTTCAGCCTGTGGTCAGAGCGCAGGCCTGCTGACTCTGAATTAACGGGTCAGAAAGTGAATTTAAGGAGAGAAACAATGACGTGACGTCACGCTGCAGCTCCATGCAAATCTCTCCTGAGCTTGACTTGTTACTGTATGTAAATGTGACGCTTGTGTTCCCTGTGGCCCCTTCCTGACTCATTTGACTGCAAGATGTGATACAGTAACAGTAACAGTGCTGCCTGTGTCCCCCCCGGCACTGATGCATGCTGGGAGTTTCAAATGGGCTCCGGGTGAAGCGGCGCGGCCTGTAAAATCCCTTTTTTGAAGTTTGCTTTAGTTTGAAGTCGATGCTTTCAGCTGTTGCAGCTCAAATCTCTGACTCACATGATGAGTGGGACCTTTGCATAAAAGCAGCCGGAGACTCACACTGTGGACTTCAGCTGATATTTGAGGATTTTGTCTGGACAGTCAAGTCTTCAACTTTGGTGATTCACTGAAAGAAGATGTTTGGAGGCTGACACTGATACTGGAGCCAGGATTCAGAGTCTGAAGACAGGAGATTAAAACTTTCTTTGTGTGTCCCACCTCGTCTTTGTGATGGACACGTCTGAGATACATCAGGCTTTTAAAGCTCCTGAAGGAGGCAAAAGAAAGCAGCGCCTCCTTACAAAGTCTATGATTTCAAGAGAAACACACTCGGCATAAATGTTTCGAACAAACCGTGTCAGACTGTCAGAGCTGGGTCGATGACAGAAGGCACAGGGTTTAAAATGTAGGACACACGAAGAGTAGAGATGTTCCGTCCAACCAGAAACTTGTTTTTGACTCGATCGGGTTGTAATCTGTTAATGTGGGCCGCAGATTAATAATCCGCACCGGGCATTTTGCCCCCAATAATCTAGCTGGCGGCGTGAGCGATGGTGAGCGATTTAGACTGGAGAGGGTTCAAAATGAGGAATGAAGGCAGCGGACGGAGGATGTGAGCGGGCTGAAATCAACAGCAGCATATGTAAACTTAATATATAACTTCACAGCGTGTCTGCACTGCGAAAACTCCCCCTATTGCCTCAAACAGAGTTGCAAAAGCTAGTGCAGGGCGATCACGGGGCTCGAGGTGGGGCAACTTGAGGGTCTCCAGACAGCATGGGAGGGAGTGGAAGCAAGTAACAGGATCCTGGTGTAAGACATCTGCTTAGTTACATATAAAATCATGCAAAGGGTTTATTGGACTCCTCGTAAGATGACTAAAAGTCTGTGAATCCGAGAACACTTTTACACATGCTGTATGAATGTGAAATGACACAAAAGATATGGGGGAAAATAATATTCATCAACAAAGTATTCAGGAGAGATTTGTCTCAGAGTCCCGCTCTGTGTATTAATGACAGAGGGTGTATCGTTCCAGTGAACTCTGTGGTGTAGACTGGCCCTTACTACGGGATGTCGGATTGTTCTCAGACACTGGGAGAAATGTTGATAGTTGATTGGAGAATTAGATGTAACCAATAAACCCTGCCTGGGCAACAAAAGGCTGACTTACAGAGCACACAGTGTGTATCGACATGCTGCATGTATTTCCTGCCTCACAGACAAACCCTGCATTATTAACGTCCATGTGTAGATCAGCTAGCAGTCCACGCTTGCATCGCTGCCCTCTGCAGTTGGCGGGAATCGTGACACAAACAACACAAACAAAAAGACTCCGCGAGGCGTCTTTAAATCTTAATGACGACAAAGGTTCGTCTCTCTGTCGGTAACTCAGCCCTCATCCCTCTTTTTGTTTGTTCCTCCACGCGGCCTGCCGTCTGGTGTCGTTTCCTTCTCTCGCTGCGTGACTCAGACTCACACACAGCGTCTAAATTATTAAAAGCAGTCAAGTTTCCTGTATGGCCTCTGAGAAACTCCAAACTAAAAGCGTGAGCAGCAGCAGATGTCCAGATGAATGAGGCGGGACGCAGTTCCTTATACATTTCATCCTGTCTTCTTACTTTCTCCACGCCCTCTGATGCACACCCACCCAGTTCATAATCTCTTATCTCTCACATGCACATGGAGTCCTGGCTGCTGTTCGGCACTCCACCTCCATAAAAACAAGCGTTAGTCAAACATTTCGGGCTGAACGCCGAGGACGCCTTCTGCTTTGTATGTCGGTGTGCTTTAAAGCTGCTCTTGAGGAAAGCTTACTTGCTTTTATTGCTGTTGTACTTGACTCCCACAGGATGTAATTTAGTTTAATCTAAGACTCAGACGACTTGAGAATCGCCTCTCTCTCTCTTGGAGTTGTAGTAAATCTTAGAAAAGAAATTCCCCGTTGAGGATTAGGAGAGTAAATCTCCTTCGGTCGAGGCTCTTATTTATAATGAACAGAGGTAATGTGTTGTTCCACTTCTCGTGTGACCTGCTCATTTTTCACCTTTTGTAAACTGAAGTCATTCAAATCTAAATGAAGACTTTCTCCCCTCCTGTCCAGATGACACGGTGTCGGCCAGCAGTAACATGGACATGGAGGACCGGGTCTCCCACTTGGAGCAGAAGCTGCAGCTGCAGGAGGACGAGATCCAGCTGCTGAAATCAGCCCTGGCCGACGCTCTGCGCCGACTGGGCTACTGCGAGGAGCAGAGCCTGGGCGTTCGATCAGGAGGCGGCCATGCTGCTGGGAGGAGACCGCTGGCCACCACGGCTTCAGCACCACCTACCAAAGGTCAGTCTTCACATCCGTCACCATGTTTTGATGTTCATCACTACATTTCCCATGAGCCTTCGTCACCGGCCTGCTGTCGAACCCTCACAGGAGCTGGAGATGTTGAATGCTAACAAGTTAATTGTTGTTTGATGTTAGTCACTGCCCTGGTGGAAACACCCACCACTAAAACCAATGAACCAGGTGGATGTCATGACACCTGAGGCCAGTTCAACTGCAACAAACACGCAGCTCATCCTCGCTGACGCGGATCCCGTCTCTTCCTCTTCAGCTGATCTTCATTTGTTACCTTTCAGTGCGTCAGCTCCTGCAGGCTCTTCCCTCCAGACCTCTGAGCAACGGATACGTCCAGCAGAAGCGCCTCCTCTCCTCCCCTTCCTCTCCGAAGAAGGAGGTGCTGCAGTCCATTAAGAGGTATGAAAACACTGAAGAAAAAGAAATGCTGATCTGTCACCTCCTCTTTGATTTTTAAGACTCAGATGCAACAAGAGGAATTAACTTTATTTTTAGCGGTGGCCTTGTCGAGGTGAGGGAGGGTAAAGATAAGTTTCAGAACATTCAGTCTCTGTTTGGTCTCCTCTCCTCCAGGAAGAGCATGTCCACAGAGCGTCTCACCCTGATCAAGAGAGAGATGGGAGCAGAGAGTCGGAGTCGAACCACCTCCTCCAGCAGCTCCTCCGGAGGCAAAAGGTAGCAGCCTGCTGACGTTATACACTCTGTGTCTCCACCTCCTGATACCTGCCACATTCCTCACCGCTCACCAGTTCACACAAAGGTGGATGTAACAAAGAAAACACAACACGGTGCCAGACGCTGCCTCGAAAACAAACTACAAACAAGCTCAGAGAACGTGTCCGTGTATCGGAGGTCAGCGGGGTTGTGAGCGGACTCACGTTAACTCGCGTTAGTTGTAATGAGCTGTCTTACCTCTCGACTCTCTCTCCTGTCTCTCTGTCTTTAGACAGACTAGTACCAGTCACACAGCAAGACCAACAAAGAGTTATTTCATCAGATTGAGCGTGTTTAATAGACAGGTAACCTGTGCAGCGTGTGACCTGTGACCGACTCCTGCTGGTGCTCTAAGCATTAATTACTATTTTTAGGCATCATCAGCTGTAACCAGATCTTCAACCTTTCATGGATAAATAAGCACACACTCATAACCTTTTTCCACACACATGCTGGCTTGGCTCAGCTCAGTCTGACCTGACGCGTCGGCCCCGTGTGGCAGAGAATTGCATCTCCGCTATGAGCGGGGCTCCTGCCTGAAGCTGCTCTTTATTTAAGAAGAGAGAGAGCAGCAGGGCGAGCTTGAGAGTGAGACGCAAAGCCGTGAGTCAGAGAAATAAAACATCATTTTATGATTTAACACACAAATAAACAGCCACGCCTCTGCAGCACCGCGTGTGAAGCTCAGCCCTGCCCTCGGTCTTACAGACACCGGCAGCTCATTATGCATCTGTGTGCACGATGAAGCCCGCTCTGAGGTGGGCGGACTCACTTTGACCCGACTCCAGAGACGCTTCATCTCCGGCGCGGTGCAGCACGACTCACCTCATTTAAATTGGGTAATAAAAATGCAAATCAGTGCGGCATGGACGAACTCTAATACACACGATCGACAAAAGCAAAGACACCAACAGGTGTTTAAATGATTCAGTATTCCTGATATCAACATATTATTTCATATTTATTATTACTGCAGACATTTTTAACAGGAGCACAGAAAGATCTGAGTTACAGCAGCGCTAAGCCAACAAATCCACGTGCACACTTTGCACTGTGCACGTGGACTTTGCACATTCTCGTACAGAGAAATGAGCTGCATGGGGAAGGACAAGAGGAACTGCAGCAGCTCTCCAATCTAATCAGCATCTGTATCTGATTTTGCATTTGCAGCCGTCAGTGTGAGAGCTGCTGAGAGTTTAGAGCACGCTCAGGATGTTTGAGAGGCTTCACTCATTCAGACTTTATGAATTCTGAATCATCATTAACGTCGTCTGATGTGTGTCATCATCATCATCACTTCCACAGTCGGCACTTCCTGCTCCGCCTGCAGTGAATCTCGGATGTCACCATGAATTACGCTCTGCCGTTAACGGGCTGTTGGTCTTTGCGATGCCACAGCTGTGAGCCTGACAGACAGTGAAGTATCCACGCGTCACAGCCAAGTGAACACAACACGTCAGCAAACAAAGCCGGAGGAAGTCACACACTTTTTATGTTCTGACAGTTCATATTAAATCTAGAGCTTTAAAATCTTTTCATCATCTGTAATACTTCTTTCTGTTCTCATATCCTCCTGTCTTCTTTCCTTTCCTTTCCTTTCCTTTCCTTTGCTTTCCTTTCCTTTTCCTTGTCTTGTCTTGTCTTGTCTCGTCTTTCCTTTCCTTTCCTTTCCTTTCCTTTCCTTTCCTTTCCTTTCCTTTCCTTTCCTTTCCTCTTTCCTTGTAATTCCTTTCCTTTGCTTTCCTTGTCTTTCCTTTCCTTTCCTTTCCTTTCCTTTCCTTTCCTTTCCTTTCCTTGTAATTCCTTTCCTTGTCTCTCTCTCCTGTCTTCCCCTTCCTTTCCTTGTCTTGTCTTGTCTTGTCTTGTCTTGTCTTGTCTTGTCTTGTCTCGTCTTTCCTTTCCTTTCCTTTCCTTTCCTTGTCTTTCCTTTCCTTGTCTCTCTCTCCTGTCTTTCCTTTCCTTTCCTTTCCTTGCCTTTCCTTTCCTTTCCTTTCCTTTCCTTGTCTTTCCTTTCCTTGCCTCTCTCTTCTGTCTTTCCTTTCCTTGTCTCTCTCTCCTGTCTTTCCTTTCCTTGCCTTTCCTTTCCTTTCCTGTCTTTCCTTTCCTTGTCTCTCTCTCCTGTCTTTCCTTTCCTTGTCTCTCTCTCCTGTCTTTCCTTTCCTTGTCTCTCTCTCCTGTCTTTCTGCTGATGGATCATGTTTCCCATGGGTCCTGGTTAGAGGGGGCGGTGTGGTTACGGGGCAGCGTGGGCGGGTCTGCACACTCAGGAAGTGCGTTCTGATTGGATGGTGGGGCCTCCTCAGGCTGAGCTAAAAGTTTGCTCAGTGAAGGAGGAAGTCGGTGTTACTGTGGCTGTTGGACCAGACAGGAACAACTCTGACTGCTCACCACTGTTGACTGTTACTCTAACGGAAAGCTTGCAGCCATGAAGAGATCTTCCAGGTAATTAGCCGCTTTACAACCGACGATCAATGATTGCCAGAGAGAGCAGGAAGGCTGTGAGGAAGCTTTGTGAGCAGAGAGTCTGATGTTTTTATGGATTCATGAAGGAAACTGAAGGAAAGTGTGGAGCTTCAGGCTTTGGGTGGTTGTTAAAATGCGTTTAACGTCAGCTGGAAGGATTTTAGAAGAAACACTTTTTGTGTGTCACACCCAGCCCGTCGTTTAAATAGATTATAGGTTACACAACGAAGCACAGCGAGCTTCACCATCTTAAGTTTTAGGTCACACACTTTAGGTCTGTCTGCACGACAGCCGGAGGAAGTGCGTGTGTGTGTTTATTCATTGCATGACAACAGAGTTTGTCACGCAATGCATCTGATGCAGTATGTTTCCCCGACTGTGGGGAGGGGCTGCAGCATGGTAACATGAATACAACAGAAACCACAGCCTGTTATTGTCAGTGCGACGTGGATTAAATGACACGTTTGATGAAGAAGAAGAATCGCTGAGTTCAGTTGAAAGTTTTCTGAGGCTGATCTTTAAACTCTCACTGTGCCGCACATGTTGAATGAACCTCTTTAATCATCATTAATGACTCTTTTGTCTTCGGGCTTCTAATGATGCTGCAAACGAACAAACACGTCAAGTTTCTGTCCAGTTATGCAACACGCCTCTGCACACACACACACACACACACACAGCATATGAGTGAATGTGAAGTGACAGTCACACTGTGCTCAGCAGTTCTGTCAGTTAATGGATTGTTCTGTTGACTCTGATTGATTCTGGCAGCAGACGGGACGCGGCTCCTGCTGCTTTATATTCCAAATATTCCAGATGTTCATGTGGATAAACGTGCAGCTTTGTTTGCACACGCCGCCTTTGGTCGCTGCACATTTGTGTCATCATTAAAATTCATTTGAAGTTTTTCTAATTCATTGATTTCTTGAACCTGTAGAGCAGTCAACGTCAAAGACGGTTTCTTCATGACGCCCTGCAGCAGTGCGACCGCAGACAGGCTGCTGCAGCTGTGGCAAAGATACGATTAGCGATTCTGCTCAGCGCGCAAAGGCGCCGATAACATTGACCAGACCTCCTGCTTAACATGCAACAAACATATCGACCACGTCGCTGATTGGGGAGAAGCTTTTTGCAGCACTTAGAGCAGGTTTCACCTCAGTTTCCTTTCATGCAGCGTTAAGTTAAATTATAGATAACAGCTGCTTAAACTAAGGGCTTTGTACCAAGCTGACTTTTACCACACAGATTTGGATTTATGCAAATCGGTCACATTGAAACGATGCAAATTCAAACTGAGGAAAAGATACATTAGATAAAATCTCTCTCTCTCTCTCTCGTTATCTCTCTTCCTCTTGATGTTAACTTCAGTCTCTCAGTGTGTTAGTATCAGATGTTCAGATGTGTTCGTGCGGTACTTCAGTCATAATGGACCACCAAATGGACGACCACTCCCACGACCCGCAGGTCTCACCACAACATCCATTTTCTCTCCGCCAGCATCTTTACTGTAACAAGTCTTTGAGTGATTTACTGCAACATCCATCAGCGCAGCGCTCTGTGTGGATGAAGCGTCGTCAAAAACAGTGATGAGGAATCGTTTTAATCAGGTTATGTAATTCAAGACAAATTATTGTTGTGAATAGTGTCAGCTGGTGGATTAATAGATGCATAAAATAGGATGCAAGGACAAATAAGCATGTGAATTATCTTCATAAACAGACAAAAACAAACTTCTTTATGTGCGCTGACAGTCAGAAAGTTTGAAGTCATCGTGTGAGCTGTGCAGATGAGGACTCTGGATTTTTAATGGCAATTCAACACCTCAAATCTAAAAACTGGGAGCATGTCAAACATAAATTATTCAGACTGTTGTTTGGTGAGTGTCTGACCTCTTTCTTACCTCGGGTGTGTTCAGACATTTGTTTTGCAGAGCACCTGCTTTGAAGCAAATCCAGAGAGCAGCTGAGCTACACGGAGGAGTTCGCGCTGACGTCTTTAGAGAAGCAGATCGTATTAATTTCTCTCTCTCTGTCTGTTGGTTGGACGCTGTTCTAATCACCTGCCAAGATATCTCTGCGCCCATTAGTGTGGATCAAGCAAATGTGTGTTGAGTCTTTCCAGATCTCTCTGAGAGACGAACATTTGTCTGGCTGCGAGTGGTTTGAAACTTTTGGGAGAGCTTGAGAGGCGTGGAAGTTTCCTTGAAGCTCGCCACAAAGACTTCTTACATCACGACGGCACAAAACTCTGATGGCACTAGATTTCTCAGAGCAGCCCTGAAGGGTCTTGATGCTCATTAGTCTCCTCTTGTTCTGAGACAAATCCATTGTGCTTTCAGAGTGCAGGCAGCCTAGCAAATGTCAACAATACACTGAGTGCAGCATGTTAATGAGAGCTCTGTTGTCCCTTTCCCTGGAAACGCGGTGACTGGGACTGCAGCCGCATGGGTTTTACATCCACAGTTATTTGCCCTGTCCTGCTGCCAGCTACCCAGCATGCCCTGCACCCTGCACTAATTACTGGATCTGGATCAATCTTGTTCTCTCATTGGCTAGGACCGGGCCACGCCTCATCTTCCTGGCAAGCCACACACACACACGCACGCACGCACACGTACAGTTCAATGGACAAACGGGTCTTTATGTGGTTATTTTGAAGAGCCGACACCGTGCCTGCTCTCCTCCAGCAGCCCAGAGACACAACAGACAGCAGCCAGGTCTTCAGATCAGTGTGTTTACTCTGAGGCCTGTCTTTTATTTTCTTCACATGCTTTGTATCGTGTTCAAACACACAAACACAGACGAGCTTTCTCTTTTTCCTGTGTCTCCCACCTTCTTGTTGCACGGCTGCATTTTCAGTTGGCGTGACCTGACAAGCTCGGAGAGAAACAGAGAGCTTTCGGTGCTGCGGGGCTTTTCTCCGGTTAACTCCCTGTTAGACAAACGGTTCATCCAGCTGCTCGAAGGCCTCCTGCTGAGTTTCCTTGTCAGCTAACAGAAGTCATGTTTACACTCAGTGTTCAGTGTGTCGTTCGAGGTCTAACAGATTCATCAAATGAATTTCCCTCCTCATAAATCATTTGTTACTCTGATTTATGACTAGTCTACTTGCATTTGTTTGCTTGTTACCTTCTTCTTCTCCTTTCCATCCAGCAGTCTGCTGCCTGAAGCTGCAAACAGCTGGATGGATCGTGCAGGAAAGTCAAACACATCTCCAGTCGATCCTGTTGCCGAGCAGGAGGAGACAAGCCTTCAATTTCCTTTATCTTATCAGGCTGTATGCCGTTCACTGCTGTTGCCACGGCGATATCCACCTGTCAGCTGAGGCAGCGCTTCAACAGCCTGACTGATCTGATTGGTTGACAGCATCCTGACAGGTTAGGCTGAGAGGTCAGCATTCACCGGAGCGCTCTGCGGGTGCAGCCCTGATTGGCTGACAGACAGCTGATTCAGGAACAGCTGTGCTGATGAGGCAGCTCCGGGTTTTGATTGACAGGCGGCCTCCTCGCCGCTCGTCTCTCTGAATCTAAAGTATTCATCAAACTTTTTCACATCAACACTTCCAGCTTCTCCACGTCACTTTTCTCTCTCATCTCCGCTCTGTCACAGTGTTAGCTTAGCATCACATCCACTGTGTGTTTAACTGCCTGTCAGTCACCATCTGTGTGTGTGTGGCACACATCACGGGACGTGTCTGTTTACTTTCTGCCTGCTGTCTCGATCAAGGACACTTTTTATCAGCGTGTGTACACAGCCACGTTTAAAAAGTTCATTTCCTCTTTGTCTTCATCAGTTTGTCTCTGATAAACGTCTTTAACTTTGTGTCTTGTCCAAACGTGACTTTGACCTGCTGTACGAGCCACACATCGTCACACAACAAGCCTCCGCATTACAGTTTTATTTTCAGCCAGGAGGGGTGTCGGTCCGATCTCAGCAGAACTTTGTTGTAACGCAGGAGCGAGTCTCAGAATGAGCTGAAGGTGCACGTGTTTGTTCGTCGCTCACTTTCAGACAATCGAATCACCTCTGGGCAGTCCTGCTTTTGCATTTTATAACCCAGCCTCATGTTTCCTCACAGAAAAACAAATTAACACCAAACAGCTTTTGGAAAAGCTGATGACCTCTAATAATCCCTGTTTCCATCCTCAGAGCAGTTTAAGATTCCACATTCCAGCTTAAACGTAACGTGGAATCAATATTTCCATGAATCCTCCCTCCATCGTCTGAAACAAGAAGCGCAGAGCTGCCTTTCACGTCTTTACATTATGATACATGCCCGTGTGTTTCTGCTGACTGCGTGCTCTGCGGCTCCTCCGCACACCCTCCCTGTTGTCCAGTTAATGTGAAAGCGAGCAGCCTCATGGAGCAAAGAATAAATAATTCAGACAGCTGATGTTATGGAACAAAGTCTCAGCAGCTTTGAAGGAAAACTCATTCATTTCTTTTTCTTTTTCTGTTTCAGCAAATCCAAAGAATGCACCCTGAATGCAGGTAAGAGGCGTGAGCGTGCCGATGCTTCACATCACTGACACACTTCAATCTGCTGTGAAGTCTCTGATGCGTGAAACTCAATTAGCTGTCAGGAGTCCTTGAAGTGCTTTTGATTTTATTCCTCATTGGAAATATTGAACACGCATTAGAATTAATAAAAGAGGAATTTATTTTGAAGCCTCTAATGAAAAAAAGGAGCCACAAAAAGCTGAGGCTGTCTGTATTTTCTGAAGCACTCATGTCCATTAAACGTCACTGACAGCCTCTGCAGAGCCACGTTCTCTGCACAAATTGATTTTCTGATTATTACAACCAGTGAAAGCAAAGCCTTCCTCCTCTGTTCTCTGTCTCCTGTTCGGTACACATCTTCCGTACGTTTATGTAGAGAGAGGAAGAAAAATCAACTGTTTTAATGTCAGAGCTCAACACGATGCTACATGATGGGAGTCAGTTTTCTTTAAATAAAGACTCGAGCTCTCACAACCTTTCCAAAAAGAGACGTCACCTCCCGTTCTGTCTCTTCTGCTGCGTGTCTCTGCAGCCCAACTTTTGTTTCTCTCTTCCTGTCTCTCCACCTAACCCTCCGTCTGTCTTCCGTCTCCCTCCAGAGGACGGCTACGTGAGGATGTTCCTGCGAGGTCGCCCTGTCACCATGCACATCCCTGATCAGCAGAGGGAGAGCTACAGCATCGACCACAAGGTGGCGATGCCTGACCGCAAGCTCAAACTGCAGTGGGTGTATCCTTTAGACCGGGGGAAGTTAAATTAACTCCATTAATTAAAGTTATTTGGCAGAACATGTAAAATATAAACGTACTACATGTATGATCACCTGAGGAGCTTTGTCAGAGCTGCAGCTGAATGTCTAGAATAAGGACATAAAATCATAAAACGTTCACCCATCTTGTTCCTTAACTTAAGCAACAACCAGGTACGGCTACCGTGGACGTGACTGCCGCTCCAACCTCTACCTGCTGCCCACGGGAGAGATCGTCTACTTCAACGCCTCTGTGGTGGTGCTGTACAACACCGAGGAGCAGCAGCAGAGACACTACCTGGGCCACAACGACGATGTCAAATGGTGAGAACACGGTGAAACGTGTTGTCTGATTCCCCCTCCTCAGTCAGCGTATCCCGTCTTATCGGAGGCTGAGCCGAAAGATAAACTACTCAAGTACTGTGTGTGGAGTAGTACACAGTCAGCAGAGGTGACAGCAGCATTTGTTTAAGAGGAGTGACACCGTTCAAACAAACGCTTCATGCAAAGGATTCTGCATCCGTCTGCTGAAATGATCGAATCTTTCACTTCATCAAAACTTCCCTCAAACCTCCAGAGAGGAACCAAAGAGACGAGACGTTTCAAACTCTTCAGATTCTGTTCCTCTTCCTGCAGCTGACTGTGTTTATCATTAATATGATTTTTGGTTCACTTAATGAGCACCAGTTGACATCCTCGATGAGTTCTGTGACTTGAGCCACCGGGATGTAAACAGAGTGAATCCCCCCGAGGCATGCTGGGAAAGCCACTCATCTCTGCAGGGAAACGGTCGTGTTCTCGTCTCCCACGGCGTCGCGTTGGCTTCTTCCTGCTATGAAACAGATCCTGTGTTAACCGCTGCAGCTTCTTTAGTTTAGAAACACAAAACCACTGCGAGAACGACGACATGCGCCGTGTTTATTAAAGTTTATTACGTTTTTCTTTTAATCGCAGACGTTGACAGTTTATGTTCAGCTCAGCTCAACGTCAGTAACTCAAAAATGAAACGTTCCTGCGTTTGCTTTGATTGTGTTTGATCTCGAATTCAAATGAGGTGATAATTTATATTTTCTTTTCTTAGCCTGAGTGTGCATCCTGACATGGTTACCATAGCAACGGGGCAAGTGGCTGGAAACTCCAAAGATGGAAAGGTACTGTGAAAACCGCGCTTAGGTCCTCCTGCAGAGAGCCGCTGTTTGATTCACCGCTAACGTACCGGCTCAGTCGACTTTGTTTTAATAAGGCTGCTTCTGTTTTTATTTCTCTGTCTGATTTCTGTCGTGTGTGTGTGTGTGTGTGTGTGTGCGTTCAGCTGCTGGCTCCTCACGTTCGCGTTTGGGACTCTGTGAGTCTCAACACGCTCCACGTGATCGGGATGGGAGTGTTCGACAGAGCGGTCACCTGTGTGGCTTTCTCCAAGTCGGTAAGCAGCTTCACGTCCAGCCCACAAACACACGTGGCCGTCTCTCTCACTGATGAAGATCTAACTTTGTTTTCTTTCCTGTCAGAACGGCGGCGCCTTCCTCTGCGCTGTGGACGATGCCAACGATCACATCCTGTCAGTCTGGAACTGGCAGAAGGAGAAACAACTGGCTGACGTGAAGGTAGGACCATCCCTTTGACTCTCCGTCTCCTGCTTCTCTCCTGGTGCGGGTTACGAGCATACGTCCTGTCTCCGCAGTGCTCCAATGACTCCGTGCTGGCTGCTGTGTTTCATCCCATGGATGCCAACCTGATTGTCACCTGTGGAAAATCTCACATCAACTTCTGGACCATGGAGGGCAACACGCTCACCAAGAGGCAGGGCCTGTTCGAGGTGCGGCCATGATAACAAACGCAGCACACTGCCCTCGCTTCTTATTTCATTGGCAGCTAAAACAAACAACCTGACAGTAAAGAGTCGCTCTCTCTCTCTCTGTCTCTGTCTCTGTCTAGAAACACGAGAAGCCAAAGTACGTGTTGTGTGTGGCGTTCGCTGAGAATGGAGACGCCATCACAGGAGACTCCAGTGGAAACATCTACGTCTGGGCCAAAGGTCAAACTTAAAAGAATCACAATAGTCCTGATGAGTTACTCAGGATATTTAGAGATGCTGCCAGTTATGGATCTGTACTGAAACATTCTTATTTTCAGAGGATTTATTGATTCCCTCCATCAAACTATAAAAGGATCATCAGAGACGGAGTGTCCTCTGTTCGTGTTCTTGATTGACAGGTGGTAACCGCATCAGCCATCAGGTGTCGGGGGCCCACGAGGGTGGGATCTTCTCCGTTTGTGTCCTGAAGGACGGCACCATGGTGTCTGGAGGAGGGAAGGACCGCAAGGTGGTGCTGTGGGGCCACGACTACAGAAAACAGGCTGAGATGGAGGTGAGAGAAACCGAGTGTGTGTGTGTGTGTGTGTGTGTGTGTTCGTCAGTTTTTCTGTCCTGGATTCAAATAGAAATATAAACAAAGTAGCAGCTTGTGTGTGTGTGCTCACAAACTAAATGTTTATTTCTGTGTGTGTGTCCAGGTGGGCGAGTCTTTAGGTCCGATACGAGCTCTGGCTGAAGGTAAACCTGGAGAACTCTTCGTAGGAACCACGAAGAACGCCATCATCAGAGCCGCCTTCCCTGATACACTGACTCCTATTGTACAGGTACACACACACACACACACACACACACTGTGTTTGTTCTCCTTTAAGAAGATTTGTGATAAGAAGCTGCGCGGCGGTCTCAGCTGTGTTGGATAATCCGTGTTTCAGGGTCACACGGATGAGCTTTGGGGTCTGGACGTCCATCCCTCCATGGAGCAGTTCGTCACCTGCTCCCAGGACAGACAGGTTCACCTCTGGGACACCCACACCCATCAGCCCCTCTGGAGCAAGACCATCGAGGTGACTGACACGTGACATCTTAAAAAAGCTATAATACTGAAATATAGTGAAGACTTGTGAGGTAATAATGATGGTGAAGATGAATTAAATACTAATCTACTAACTCGTGTCCTCCAGGATCCGGGGAGGTCTGCCGGCTTCCATCCCAGTGGGGCTGTTGTGGCTGTGGGGACCATGACTGGAAGGTCAGCCTCACCACAACACACGCAACAACTGTTACAAGACAGCAACTAAAAATCTGTAGGCAGTCTCTGACTTCTTCTTCTTCTGTGTGTGTTACAGGTGGTTGGTGCTGGACACCGACACGCGCGATCTTGTTTCTATGCACACAGACGGCAATGAGATCATCTCCAACGTCAAGTACTCTCCAGGTAAAACCTCACCTGTTCACGTAGATCCATAAAAAGCCGCGGTGAAGCAGCAGCAGCGGCGGCGGTCGTGTCTGAGCGCTGTGTGAACTCTGAGCTTCTTCTGCCCTCAGACGGTAACTTCCTGGCTGTTGCTTCCCACGACAACTTTGTTTACATCTACACTGTGACGGAGAGCGGCCGAAAGTACAGCCGCGTGGGGAAATGCACTGTGAGTACACATTCCTGGAATATCTCCCCCTCTTTCATAATTCATGTTTCATTTTCTTCATGTGCAACTCTATGACATAACTGAAGATGAATGACTTCATTATTGTTCAACTTTTACTTGAAGCTCATCATCAGAGGAGAAACAAACAGCAGTGCTACGTGTCATCTCTGTTTCTCTTCCCTCCAGGGCCACTCCAGCTTCGTCACCCATCTGGACTGGTCCAAAGACAGCCAGTACCTCGTCACCAACTCAGGAGACTACGAGATCCTCTTCTGTACGTCTCGTCTCTCTTCACATGCACTC
Organism: Nibea albiflora; assembly: GCA_014281875.1. Taxonomy (NCBI): domain Eukaryota; kingdom Metazoa; phylum Chordata; class Actinopteri; family Sciaenidae; genus Nibea; species Nibea albiflora. Next base: position 24,298,062 of record CM024794.1, read on the forward strand.
GGCCTTTAACTTTATTTTCTGTTGAACTCAGGTTTGTTTTGTCGTCTGTTCAGGGGAGGCATCCAGTGGTAAACATGTGACCAACATGGACACAGTGCGCAACCTGGAGTGGGCCACTTCCACCTGCACGCTGAGCTTCAACACCTTCGGTATGTTTCATCCATCTGTGGTTTGATCTGTGAGATCACCGCGCCGACGACTGCTGCCGTGTCAGACGGTTCATTATCAAATTCATGAAGCCTGAAACAAAACATGGAGTCAGTCTTAATGTCTGACGGCGCTCTCTGCGTCTTTCAGGGATTTGGCCAGATGGAGCGGACGGCACAGACATCAACGCCGTGTGCAGGTCACATGACGGATCCCTGCTGACCTCTGCCGATGACTTTGGCAAAGTGCACTTGTTCTCCTTCCCCTGCTGTCAACCAAGGGTCAGTCTCACAGCTACACGATGTTAGCACGTCAGCATCAGTGTTGTTGATGTATTTATGACCCGAAGCTGTCCGACAGTTCCTCCCTCGACTGTTTTGGAAATCCAGAGTTCAGCAGCTCGTTGTTTTTCTCTGCCAGCATTGTGATTAAGTGTTAATGAACACTGTGAAACACAAAGAAAGCTCAGCACAAATAACAAAATGCTCAGCCACGAGGCTTTCATTGTGGGATCAGCACCAGACCTGTAATACACATAATTTCTACAAGGTGTTTATTTTGTGCTCACAAACACATTTAGGCTGTTAAGCTTTTATTTTTTAAAGTTCAGCCTTCAGCCAAAGCCTTTTAAACCGGAGCTGTAAACTTAATTGGCCACTCAGACAAGCTGGCTGTCATTAGCACTGAAAAAAAGGTGTAAACACTTCAACAAGTTCTGGAAACGGAGCTCTGTCAGTGTTTCCAGCCTCGCATCAGGACCAGAAGAGAAATCTGAAGGTTTATGAGGAAAGAAACTTAAACATATGCAGTAAACTTCACCTACAAACATTTAAAAATACTCTAATCTGAGAGGGAAATGTCGCGTATGTAACTAACTCATCGCTTCGCTCACAGGCTCCGAGCCACGAGTACGGTGGCCACAGCAGTCACGTGACCAACGTTGCCTTCCTGCACGACGACAGTCACCTGATCTCCGCCGGTGGGAAAGACACCAGCATCCTGCAGTGGGTGGTCGCCTAGGCAACGCTATTCATCCACCATCTCTAATCCCTTCCCACGGTCAGGTGGGGGGGGGGCCAGCATCCTCTCTGACTCCTGTCACCTTTTCACTGTTTATCCTCCTGCCACCAGGGGGCAGTAACTCCTCCGTGCCTACTGGAAATTAAAACACACACTGACCCACAGATGTCACACGCAGATGAGATGATGAGTATCCTTGTAATAAATGGAATATTATTTAGTGTCCTGCTGTTTGTAATAGAATGTAGAGAAAATGACCTGCAGGAAGTAACCAGTCCCAAAAAAACGACTACTGCGACACCGGCCGAGCCTGAAGCTGCAGGCGGTGAGCACACAGTTAACCTGTGACTTTAGCGTTAGTACTAACTGTGCCTAAACTGTATCTATCTTTAACCCCCTTTAACGGGAATTCCACCTGTTTTGAAGTGTGTTTGCAAGTTTTAGCCCCCTAATTACAAATCATGTATACTTTACCATTTTGAATGCATGCTCCACAGTTAAACTACAGGTTAAATTTATATTTAATAGTCTAATATTAGGGAATTTTTCCCACCGTTCCAGGCAGCCACTGGTTTCCATTCATGTCCATAAAGTATGAAACTCCACCTGAAGGATGCAGGACAGAAAATTAGTTTTCATTTCATACTGCATGCATGGGAACCAATGGGTTCTTGAAAACGAAGAAGAAACACTTGAAAAAAGCAGCTTGGTTTGCAGTACGACGTGAAGTATACATTTATTTGAAGTAACTCGGTTAAAACATGCAAACTCACACGACCCTGTAGAATCTCGTGAACATTCCTGAAGCCGGATGAACCTTCAGACTTGCGCAGGAATGTCGTGTAACCTCGTCAAGGTGCGGCTTGTCAGTGTTCCTGCCTGGTCAGTTCTAGCTTTAAGAAGGAGTGATGTGTGGGAAAGATTGTATGAGTTTCTAAAATGGGTGGTATTCCCCTTTTTAAGCCCATTGCCTTGGTACCTGACACGTCTCCACCCCTCGGCCTGCAGATTGTGAAGTATTACAGATTGTAAACGGTACAAAGTGGCTGTTCTGTCCCGAAGCCTCTCGATTCACCCCCTCCGCTCCCCTCCCATCCCCTCTGGGCTACTGTGTTTCTGATTGTACTACTACTGTAACTGTGCTGAGAAGGCACTAGATGGCGCTACACTGCAAGAGAATGAGCATGACGAGGCTGCCCTCCTCCTGTAGATGCTGTTAATGTTGCAAAGGTCTATAAAGTAAATATATGTATTATGCAGTATATCCGAGTGGCTGTGTTATTTTAATATTTAACTGTAACAATGATGGATGTTCTATTATTCTTGTGGCACTTTTAGCGATTGACAGAAGGGTAATGTAGGCTGCTGTGCTGTGGAAGTGAGCTTGACCTGTGCTTTGCCTTCTGTTTTGTTAATAAAGTTTTTACCCGAGTACTCATTCAAGGCTGTTTGTCTTCCTTAAGTTGTCAGAGAGCGGAGGAGAGCGGCTCCTGCTGCAGAAGCAATCCCTGAGCAATGATGCTGATTTATTTTTATGTCTTCCCGTAGACGATGGCAGAGCTGGAAACCGCTCGGAGGATGTTGTGGTGACAGTTCTGTGAACTATTGACAGTCAATACGTTGGTGACGGTTATGGGAGAGTCAGCTTGTGGTCAAAGGTTGCTGGTTCAAATACCGGGTCATGGTAAACAAGGTGGGGTCACTCTGCAGTGACCTGCAGCAGGAGGCCTCAGGTGTGACGCCTCGCTCTCTGTTTCCATAAACAGAGTTGAAAAAGAGAACGGGAGGACGCGGTGGCCGTGTTCTTTAAATCAGCTGTCGGACAGATGTGTTAAATTGAACCTACATCACATCTGCAGCTCTGAGCTGAGTATCACATTGTAAGAAAGCAAACATGAACTTATCTAAACCTTCAGTCTGTTAATCGGAATTGGACAAACGTTTGCGTACGTCTTCCTGATGAATGCTTGTACTGTATCTGTGTAATCGTAGCCTCGAGTCAACAAATCTGAAGCGCCGACGTCTTTAAATTCATTATTTTCTGATCATGTTCTCTGGAGATGACAGCCTATACATCAGACACAGCAGATATTTATTTAAGCTTCTGCTGTGCACATAAATCAGAAGACAGTCCTTTTCTTATACGGTGCAGACATGCAGCGCGTGCAGCTCAGTGCTCCTGCATGCCTGATTATTTGCACACACTTCCCTCGACAGTAAATTCTCTCTCACGTCGTCTCTCGGGTGTGTTTTCTCCTCGCACCATACTCGAGGTGGATCTGTCAGATCTTGTGAAACACTCGTGTTCACCAGGAGTCATTTCACATTTGTGTTGTTACTGTGCATCATGTGATCTGTGCTTAGAAAGGCTGTGTACGTGTTGTGATCAGTTAATCTCCTGTGTGCATATTGATTGTAGAAGAACTCCTTCAAATGTCCCTGTGCACTTTAACTAATTAAAGAAACATCCACATGTTCTCTAGCAGCAGCCGGTAGACCACGTTCTCTTTATCTGCCTCTTCATCCACATATAACTGTAGTTTAAAGGATGGTTGAAAGGAATTCTGGGAAATGTAGGCAATCTCCACCTAAAATAAAAAAGTAGCGGAGGTTACGGACGGTGGAGGTGTGACTGAGATCGAGGCTGTGGAGGAAGACTCCTGTATTTATCTGAGCAGGCCAGCGAGCGAGGTGAGGTCAGGCTGGTTTCGTGGTCACGATGGCCTGTTGACTGTCAACACGTCACCTCAGGATGAGGGGCTGCAGACCCCAGAGCTCCTCGTGTGGTGGAGCCATGCGAGAGAACCTGATGTTAAAGTGATCAAGCAGTTTCTCATACGAAACGAGTGGCCAGTTCGAGTACCCGTTACTCTGTGGGCTGCTTTTCTGAGCCTGAACAGCGTCACTTGAGACTGTATAGCATGAAACAAACAGAAATTTGGCTCGGCAGCTTCTGTGAGCTTTGCAGGATGTACTGACAACATGAAGGACAAAAGGACTTCCCATACAGAGCAAAGGAAGAGCGTGAGACATACGATACTCCAAACTTTAACACAATAAACACCAACCTTTAGAACGAGGGTGACGCAGAGGACAAGGACGAAGAGGAGGCAGCGCCGAGGCTTACGTAAGGACACAAGTTGGAAGTAACTGCAAGTTACAGCAGTGTTAAAAGTCACGTTTGACCTTCAACGCCACCCACCAAGAGTCAGGAACGAGACTGAGGTCAGCTCATGTGTGCGGGAGCAGGTTGAGCCTCCCTGTCGTCCCAGTATTTTCACTTCAGCTGCACAACAAGCAGCACATTCCTCCGTGTCCTCTGCTTTCATACACACGGTCATCTGTGAGAGATTTATTGCAAACAAACATTTATCCACATTCCCCTCAGATAACAAAACGGCTACTGCACACAAACACATCGTGTGAAACTGCTTCCAGGCCTGCATCCAGTCCTGACGCTCTCCATCAGATAGCACACTGAGAATATTACTGTCTGAGGCTAAGATGACGGGGACGAGTTCTTATTCCCAGAAGACGATGCAGAAAAACTGAATTAGTGGCCTGTGATGATCTGCAGTCTGAAACCAGACTGCAGACTCATTTGTCACCTTGTAACTTGTAATATAATAAAAAAAATATATACCAGACTAACACCTGGACTTGCGCTTGGTCAGACAGTCCACAGATTCTTTAAAAACAACACACGTGACGGTAACACAACCTGTCGCTCACAGGATCAGAGAGGAATACTGAGATCTCATCAGTGCAGCTGATGTGTGTGTCTACAGCTGAAACACAGTTTTGTGTCCGTGTGGGAGCACACAGATCTCTGTTTACTGTAGGTAACACACTGACTATGCACAATAACCTCACTGCTAAAGAAATCAGTCATCAGTGGCTGCAGGCCGGAGCCACGCAAGGACTGCTTTACATTGTGACAGGAGCATATTGTATCTGGTGATAATGTCGCTGTGCGGTCGCTGCTTAGTGCCGGATGAAAGAACGATCTATATTTCATGTCAAACAATGAAGAAGGCGACTTGAGCTCGGCACAGCAGAGAAGTGGATTTAATGAAAATCAGTGAAGACGTGGGCCGTAATTTATTGATCTTCAGTGAAAGAGAGCAGTCTGCTCTGCTTGACATTTTCTTCACAGAGACAACAGGAAGACAGAGGAGGCTACTTATTACAAGAGATGAATACACACTGCATGCTTCTCTCTGCTGGGACCGACACACAGAAACAATATATCTGAGAGAGATCAGCTCAGCCGACTGATGGGGAGACAAAGAGGCAGAAAGTCAAAGAAAGTATCGATCCAAAGCGTCGTGAGGAGAATTAATGTCACACACTAAAAGGCTTTTTTAAATTTATGATTTATTTTTGACATGTTGCATTTACATTTTGTCTGAAATAAGAAAAAATGTCAAAACGCTGCAGATTTATGTTTTTTTCTTTTTTGAGGGGAGACGAGTCGTGAGAACAGAAAACAGTCCGAGCTGTTCTCAGAGACACTTAATCAAAAAACACAGGATGGAATACTGTGACAGTCTGAGGTCTCAACCACAAAATGTACGACCCTGAGGCTGTCACACACACACACACACACACACACACACACACACACACACACTTTATTATTCTGGGACGATTCTGAAACAATTCAAGAACACATGCTGAAAATGTTTGTTCATGTTTGGCTGTAAGACGACCGCGCCGATGCAAACACACGTTACATTACGGATTAAACATTTCAGTGACGCTCCAACAGACGCACACGAGATCAGCCGTGAACAAAACATGTGGAGGAAACGTCGATCAGCTTCCTGAGCATTTCTTCCTCTGGTCCGAGCATCGATATTAAATGCAGCGTTCTGATGGATGCACGTCCTGTCTGCGTGTTTTAAACCAGCACAGACGTGATGAGCTGCTTATTTCTGCAGAAGCTGCACACACAGCTTTGTCACTCAGTACTTCGTGTTTCTTTTTCTATTTCTGGAGAAAACAGCCTGATAAAGTCTTTATTTGGATATTACTTATATGATGAGATAAACATGTTTTCTGTTTTTGTCCAGCACACGGACTTCTCCTGCTCGCCGTGTTCACTTCCTGTGAAGATATTCCAGCTTCCTCCGCAGCACAGCAGATTTTCGAACACTTAAAGCGTCTCCGTGTTCCAATTATATCTCTGTTGACATATCAGAAGCCGCATGATGAGTGTTGAGCTGACAAACAAACTGATCTCTGCAGAGAATATGTGTGTATTCCTTTAAAGGTCACAATGAGGAATCAGATTCTGTATCAACAGAAGTGATAGCGCTTAATGCTTGCTCTGATACACAGCTTCTTTTTGTACTAACACTGTTTGGGTGTTGTTATTTCAAACGTCTGACCTCTGCTGCTTCATAGATTTGAAGGTTTAAGAGAAGATTATGAGTTCCATTAGGAAACCCTCAGCTGATGATAGCGTTCCACTCATACGGTAACGTTTAATACACACTACAGGGAATCAATTACTGCATGTATCCACTTGAATTTGTCAATAATTCATCGCTACCAAATCTTACGTCCAGCTCGCACACCGAACCTCTGCATCACACAGCACTTCATCGTCTGTGCATGCGTCGCAGCTCGGCTAACACGCCGCAGCGTCTGCCAAGATGTTGTGTTTGGAATAATGCAAACATCAATTAATATTCCAGACACAGTTTCATAACAATACGAGGCTCAGAGAGAGAGAGAGAGTCAAAGAATGATTCAATTAAATGTTTAAAGTTTTTAAAAGTCTGTTTTAATAAACTGAAGTGCAGCAAACGTTCATGAAGTGAAGTGTGAGCGCATCAAGCCGACTTGTGTTTATTTTGTCTAGCAGCCGCGCTGATGTAAAGAAAAGACGTGAGGTGACCACAAACATCAGATCGCTCTTTGATTCACATTAAACTGACTGTTTCCATTAAGCACGGACCTCCTCTGATCTGAACCAACTGTTATCATCGTAACCACGGCGATGAAGGCCCCCTAACCTTTGACGCAGATCAAATCATATAATAAATATAAATATCATTTATGTCATTTCTTCGTCCAGTTCTCATGTCGCAAAAACAACAAGTTATTAGCTGTGTCGTGTATTTCAGATATTTATTCAGCTGGAGGAGATTTAGTACGCACCCTGTCAATATTTTTATTTGAGATAACATTTTATTGATGTATATTTGAAGGCATGTTGAAACTCTTGTTTTTTTCCATAAAAGCAGACGTTGTTTTGAAGTCACATGTGTTGAACTCTTCCTGTCACCACCATTCAACAGCCTCCTTCATATCATGTAAAGGAGGAAGAGGGGAGTTCAACACGGCGATGAAGCGGCTCAAAAAGCTGCTAAGAAGCAGAAAGCAGAGAGTCTGTATGTTTCTATCTATGCTTTAAATCTGCAGGGTAAAACTCGGAGGTCAAGCTGTAACAATGAAGTCGCAGCAGAGAGAGTTCATTTCACTCTGCAGCTTGTTCACAGCATTGTTTGGGAGAAGCAACATTCAGCCTCACCCCGTGAACTCGACCTTTATGTTATGCACGACTGTAAAGTTTACAGATGAGCAGTATGAAGAGCGCTTTTCTGAGAAAGAGAGCCAAGAAAGAAAACAGAGAGATGGAGAAAGCCGAGAGAACGGGATAAAAGAAAGAGGGAGTGGAGGAGAGGAAGAGCTCGGGGAGAAGGTCAGGAATGCAGATTGTGTCTTACAGTCTATTCTCTGGAACACCAGGGTGTCCGAGCCGCTGCCGACGGCCCGTTGAGCAACGTGTTGATGTTACGGGGCGTTGCTGAATAACAGGTTTGTCTGCGAGTGGTCCTGCAGAGCGGAAAAAACCCACACGAGAATCATTTTATGTACGGTAGGTTTCCACTGCGGCTGCAAAAGCACATCGCGTTCTGCCATGTGAGGGACGTGGAGGTGGATGCAGTTGCGTATCATGTTTGTGATATTCAAAGTTATGAAAGTTCTGAACCTTCCTGTCTGACATGTCAAACACAAACAGGTGCCTTTTAAAGGGTTCGGCTGCGAGCCACGTGTTTCTCCTCGTGATGTAATGTGTTAGCCGAGGCAGCAGTTTGCCTCTAATGACTTCCAGGAGGTCAGACCTCCTCAAACTTCAGCAGTGTGAACCTAAACAAACTGAAGGCAAAAATACAACAGAGTAAACTTCTCCAGTAAACTGTTTGTACCCGCGCGGCTTCACACGGCGTCGCAGAGAGCTCCACTTGCAGCTGTGGCACTGAGTTAAACAACGGCAAGAGCCGACAGACGTGTTGCTGATGCTGAGCGTGTAGTTTTGTAATTTGCTGATTAGTCTTGAGATGTGCAGGTATCAGGTCGTGCACCGGACAAAGTGGACGTTTGACCCAGTGATAGTGAAATGCATAGACATCATTTGTTGGGAACAATCCAATATTTCACTGAATAACGACTGAGCTCACAAACAGTCAGTCAATCGCTCCAAAGGTTGTTGAGATCCTTCAGTCTGGCCCACAGTGGTGGACTGCAGAGTACACACGGTGCATAAAACAGGTTGAAATGTGGGAATAAATCAGTCAGTGTGTTTCCTGGGCTCAGCAGCCTCACAGACAGTCCACCTGTTTGTCCTGAAAAATCCTGCGTGCAGCCCAGCAGTGAAGATGAAGCTCTATCTTTCATCTCCGCATGGCGCTCAATCTGTCTGTTTCACGTTGGCCCGGATCCACCGAGTGTTCAGCAGACGCCACCTGTTTCAACAGAGTTTGGTTCAGGGTGATGGGTGTGGATACATGTGGACAGACACATGCTGAAGTGTCCTATAGACTGCATGAAGACAGTAACAAATTAGACCGGAGAGCAAAACACAAGAAAAGCTTTAGCATGCAGGAGAACAGATGTTTGCAGCTGTCGAGGACGCATTTAAACTAAGTGACTTGTTTTCTTCTTAAGAACTTTGAAGGAATATTTCAGAGTTTAAAGAAGCTTGTATTGTTTTTCACATTGTGAAAGTTTCTAACAAACCTAAATGGAAAAACTATTATTAGATACAAGGTGTGGCAACGTTTGTTAGGATAGTCGGATAATGAAGAGAGGTTACTGTCATGGTCAAAACAACTTCAGGATTATTAGAAGCAACATGGCGAAGCTGCCACTCAGAGGGCGTTTCATATGATTTATTGATGCACTGCAACACTGCAAAAGGTGCTAACCTGTCAGTATACAGCTGGTTGTCACTGGAGTAATCGTGTGGCTTTGTAACCGTTTCACCGTAAATGCATCGTGACTTTGTGCCTCACACAGCTGGACTTCTCTTTGCCTGAGCCCACCGGAGCAGGGAAGTGTTTCTTCGAGGCAGCTTACCAAGAAGAGATCACATGGGCTGCACACCGGACCAAACTGGAAGCAGGCAGAAACAGCAGGAAGACGGAGAACACAATGGCTGAGCAGCACCATCAACGATCTGGCAAACAAGGACGATGAACGGTCTTCTATTTATAGAGCGGAGCTGGGCACTGAAAACTCACAGAGGTGTCACTGCTCAGAGAAAGTCCAGTATTCAAGTGTCCCAAGCAGACATTAGGTAGGTTTATGGAGACAGATCGAGCATGTGAGAAGCAGTGTAAGCTCAGCCACGAAAAAAGAACAGAAATATAATAAACGACAAAGAGGCGAGAGGACTCAGCGGCTCCGCGCTGCTCAATTTCCATAGAAACACAGAGTAAATGAGCTGGTGGTGTTTTAATGGGACACCACGAGTTCACTGCTGGGAGATTTATAGTTTTATACCAGTACGTTTGGCTTTTACTTGACTGCTCTTCAGATAATGCACACACACACACACACACAGTTATTTGTCTATTTAGCAACTATAATTTTAACTTAAAACTACAGTTTTTATATCAGCAATCCCACAGTGCAGTTTCGAGGAGCCTTGTTTGGTTTTACAGCCACAAATTTAGCCTCAGTGCTTCCATCAGTGTCATCTTCAGACTCTTCAGGCGCTCTGCACCAACAGCAGACCAAGGTGAACGTAGTGAAGCATCTAAAGGAGCTGAGCACATCTTCTATGAAGATGAAACGTGACGCCCCTCACCTTGTTCCTGCAGGTTTAACCAAACAGATCATTTAACGGGAACACACTTAAGTTATTTAACAGGCAGACAACACACAGCAGGAAGAGTGAAGCCGCACGCAGTCTGCAGCTTTCACACAGGTCGATCAAACTGGAAACACACGGAGCTCATTCCTGACGCCGTCGTCTCCCGCGCGGAGCTTCATGTGCTGGAGCGACGAATCCATCAGGTGAACACAGACTTCTTCATACGTGACAGACACGAGAGGCTCCGAATGAAAGACTGGAGCTCGACTGGTGCAACTTTTATACGAAACACTGTTTATAGGTCTATAAAAGGAGAGCTCGTAAGTGCTGCAAACACTTTATCACACTCTAAATGACCATTAATGTTAGCTGTTAGCACTTTTACTAGCCTGTGAATTTGTTATGCTGATCGCTAATCTTTCCAGCACAGCTCAAACTCTCAGCATCAGCTCAGATTTCAGACTCTCACGGTTTACTAGACACAGAGCAGGCAGGTGAGGTGAAAACAACTGCAGGAGTGGAGAGATGGAGCTCGCTGGGAGAAATCCAGGTGGGGGCTTGGCAGAGGGAATGTTGGACGGTGAGATGAGCAGGCAGGCAGGCAGGCAGATAATCCTGACACACAGAAAACAGGTGTAAGTCACAGCCGGGCGGGCAGACAAGCTCGCTGTTTGTCCAGAACGCTTCAGTCACACACCTGTCATCAGATGATGGACAGGTGAGGACAGACCACACCCACACAAACAAAGAAAAAACATGAAATTCAAAGTTCAATTTAAAACATCATATTTTGGCTCAGCCCCAGTTTGGCAGCAGTGAATTGTTAAATTGTGTGTAATGGTCAGACATTCAAGTTATTCTAATGGAGGAACTGAGTCGCTCATAAATTTACTCGTTAAATATTTCAGAAAAGATTTAAACGGGTTTGCAAATCTCTCGCCAACGACTAAAAGTCAGTCCCACAGTTACTCTTCTCTTCTCAGCTTCCTCCATCTTCAGTCTTTTTGCCTCTTGCCCAGCTCCGGTTCTGGCACGACACTGCTTCTGGCAGCCTCCGAAACGCTGCTCACAGCTCACAGCCTGGCTAACAAACTGAGCTAGCCTCAGCTAACAGCTGCTACACTGACCATCAGGAAATCACAGAGAGCTGAGGCAGCAGGAGGGAGAACCAGAAAGCGACCGTTTCACATCAGAAAGTTATTTTTTATTTTATGGTAGGAAAAATTTCACAATGCTGCTGAACGCTCTTCATACTAGAATCATACTGCATGTCAATAATGATGCAAAATGTAGATCCACATCCGCGTGAGAGAGAGAGAGAGAGAGAGAGAGAGAGAGGCATGCAGCGTTACATGATGACGCCCTCTCTCTCTCTCTCTCTCTCTCTCTCTCTCAGTCTGCCGGCTGTTGCCGCTCGGTCCACACCGTTTTGCGCTCTGGAGCTTGTCTAACAGACCTCCGCACTCCGCCACCTCCTCTGTATGTTCGTGCACTTTTTTCCCCCGCGGAGGTTTTTCTCTGGATGGATACACTGCGCACAGTTTTCTGGAGGTGACAGCGGGAGTCTGAACCTGAGCGTGAGTACGGCGTGACTGTGTCTGTGTTACTGTGTCTCTGCTGTCTGTGTGTGTGTGTGTGTGTGTGTGTGTGTTCTCTCTTTTCCTGACACACAGATGAAGTGAAACTGTCACCTGCTGCAGAGAGCTGGACCTCAGCGCAGCATGTTGGAGATAAATGAGCTCAAACATAACACAGATTTGTCTTCATGTGTGCAAACACCTTCTCAGAGGTGCTGTGAAGCTCTCACACACTCCTCAGTGATGACCGTCATGTAGACATGCTCCTCTGTCTCCTCCCTTTGAACTCACTTTGTCCACCTGACATCACGTCCACGCTGGTTTACTCGCACAAGTCAAATTGCATTAGTAGGTTGGAAAACGTTGACGTTACAGTGCAGTGCAGCACAGGCTGCGTGTGTGTGTCTGCTCACACACACAGCTCCAGAGGTTTCTGACTGCAGGGAATTAATAAATCATGAGGCTGAACAACAAAATCAGCCACGCGTGTCAGTGAACCTGTCCAGCTGTATCTGACTTTGTGCAGGGCAGCAGCTTCAGGTCTGTTAGTTCTGACTTCTGGCTGAATTTTTGCCATTTCATCATTTTGTGAAGCCGCCTGTCGATGTCAGACCTTTACCTCTGTCAATGAAGTATGAGGAAGGTTCAGATTTCAAGCCTCAGTCTGTCAGCCTGTCAGTATCTTTAAACAAACAGTCATGGCTGGAAGCTGGCAAACGCGTCGTCCTTTGGTGCTGTGCCTGTGTTTTGGCCAGATAAAGATCCGGCTCTGACTGTGAAGCCGCTGGTGTTCAGGCTCTGAATGGAAAGACATGGATGTGAGAGCAGAGTTTATAAAGTGACACGTCTCTGAGGGATTATTTCCTGGCTGAGTCTTAATGTGAATGTCGGGAAGAAACAAAATGCGGCACACATCTGAAAGCTTTAAGAAGGATTAATGGAGCAAATAAATGTCTGGATTCACGTTTGCTGTCCAGGATTAGGAAGATGCTGCGTACGAATGACTGACAGCCGCTGTGAGAGAAACAACTTTCAGTTTGAGGTAAAACGCCGTGACTGAGTCTTGTTTTTGTTTCGGGGTCTATACAGATGAGGAAGTCTGTAAGACTGTCTGCCGAGCAGATGAGCCACGATCTGCGGGACAGCATCGTGCTCCACTGAGCTGCAGGGAAATGTTCACGTCTTTTTAGTAAACAGCCGGCACAATGAGTCCTCTGTTCCTCCTACAGAATTCCTGCTTTCAACTCCGACAGTTGTAATATTAAAATCAGCAGCACGCTCGCTTCTCTCCTTTAACTCCCTGAAGATCATCCAGTAATCTTCATCTTCCCTCCTCCGTTATTTTCACGTCTCTCATGCGATTACAGTCTTCGGCTTTTAACTCGTTTCCAAACCAAATATATAAACTGGCAAAAAGTCCAACCTGGTAATGAGAAAAACACAAAGCGTGAAATTTAATTTATGATCTAATGACACGCACCGCCGGCTTTCTTTCTGTTCCGTTTTCTGTTTCATTGCATCTTTTAAAATAACTTCTGTTCTCAGTAAACCATCCCCTCGTCCTCCTCGCCCCCTCCACCTCCTCCATCCTTTGTACTGAACTATTTCTGACCTCCTCGGAAAGATAATCTGAGCCGTTTTAGCTCCGACCTTGAAGGCAGAAGGATGACTGTGGTTAGCAAAGAGCTCCAGCTTTACTTACCTACCAGGTCCTTTTACCAAACTCTCTCTCCTTCTCTGTCTCCTCCCTCCTTGTTCTCTGTGCCCCTGAGAAGTCAGACAGTGGGGTGACCTTTAAAAGAATGCATTCACCCCTGGGTGAAGTTTCAGAGACACTCGGCTTTCTATTCAAGACAGCTCAGTGTATCATCAGTTTGTCCAAACAACGCTCGGACACAGTGGGACGTTTTTCAAGCGCACGAATGTGAAAATGCACCAAACTGGACACGGAGCCGCCTGGATGAGTCACCTGTCGGTCTGCCACCACGCTGGTGAGACTGCATGGTTGTGTGGATGAATCCTAATGACTTTGGTGAGGTTTGGTCAACGTTTCCAGTTATCCTGTGAAACATCTCAAAATCTAATAGATGGATAAGAAGAAGTAGATTCAAGGACAGGAGACGAGGAGAGGAGAGGAGAGGGGAGGAGAGGAGAGGAGAGGAGAGGAGAGGAGAGGAGAGGAGAGGGGAGGGGAGGGCAGTGGGAGGCCAAATAGAGACGAGGGAGCGGTGATGGACGGGGGAGAGGACAGGAGGATAAAAAAGGAGCTTCAGAGGGAGGGTGAATGTGAAAGAGAGAGCAGTGATGGTGTAATTGCTCTCCAGAGGAGTTCTGATAAGCAGCACTTAAGAGCCTCTGTGGTTAAGTAATCACTGTGATTAAGGGCCAGAACGGCTACTGTGCTGGAGAAGGAGGCTAACAGCTAGCCTGACTGGAGGATCGCCGCCCACGGCACGACGTGATCACATTATACTGTAACATCACATCGCACCGCAGCGTTGTGTAAAGCACACTGAGGAGGATTTCCTGGCAGGAGTGAAATCTAATATTCACGTGTGTGTGTTTGCATGTTGCTTTTAAGAACTGAGGCTCTTTGTTTGGTCTGACATGAACTTCTCCGTCAGCCTCTAAAGGCAGAGAGCGCTGCGTATGAATGCGTACACAGTATTAGCCGTGCACGAGAGGCTCACGGGTTATTTTTGCATTCATATGTGTGACAGAGCGTCAGATTACAGGGGGTAACGCTGCGGTCACACACACACATACAGAGTAGTAGGCACTGTCTGGCCTCTGGTGAAGCTGCGGCTCTGTGGGCGTGTTGTGCTGAGCACATCATTTACACACTCTGCTGCAGGAGCCTCTGCGCTCCAGTTTGATGCAGTACAGAAAAGTTTGTTACGGCCTCTCTCTTTTTTTTTAACAGCCTGGCTGGAAACGCAGATTCACCTCAGCAGGTGAGGAGCGGAGGAGCAAACGACCCCGAGCTGTGAATCTAAGTGAGCACGTTGGCTCTCGCGTAAAGTCACAAACAAAGACAAACCTCGAGCTTAGCAACATGTAGATTCATTTGCAGTCGGTCACACATCACCAGCTAGTTCACTGGTTTTGGTGAACCTGGGTCATGGATGAAGTGTTAAGCAAAGGAGCTTTAGACCGGCAGGAGGAGGAGGAGGAGGATTTCAGGTCTGGGGCAAGGGTGAGCCAGTGAGCGATGACGTGCCGTGCCAGAACCGTCTGTGTGAGTGGGCAATGTAACCGGGCTCAACTGCCTGTGAGGAAATGGCTGAGAGACATAAGAGGATGTTTACAGAGGAGACAGAGCTGTTAAGTCTCTGACTGAGTTTTAATCGCTTGTGATTTAAAAGTAAGTAGCTGATTTAGCAGATTATTATTAGTACTTAGTTCCTGAAATTCAGCAATTTAAAGACCAAACAATACTGAATAAACACAACACAGTAGAGTGACTAACAGTAAACACACACACCACTGAGGTGATGGATGCACACACACATTGGTGTGTGCAGCCTCACGCCTCGCCTAATTGGATAATTGTTGCAGAGACGCTGAGAGGTGTCACGATTCTGGTCTCTTAATTAGAGGGATGACTCATACGCGAGCGAGCGAAGGTGACAGTGGTTTGAGTCACACACACACACACACACACACATCCTGCAGAGTCCGGTGGTAAGCGTATAGCTGCGTGTTTACTTTGCGCCCCCTGAGCAGAGCGGTGTTTTTGTGCTGGTGTGTTTTATCGTGGGCGACTCGGCTGCTTTTGTTTTCCTGGAGTCGAAAGCTAATTTGCATCAGCAACAGTGTCTCCAGCCAACCTCTGCTTTGTTTGTCGTCATGGTGATGAGACAATCGTTCGCTTTCTCCAATATAAGTTCCTGCATCAGAAACACCAACAGCTACGTGTAACTTTGAAGCTCTGCTCGCCGCGCTCGCCGCCGTCAGTGAGGTGACACATTAATGCTCCGTCACGTCATCAACCAACCCACGATGATAAAAGCTGCTCCTGATTCATCACGGTCAAGAATTAAGGATTTAATCAGCATCACTGAGTCATTAGATGTTCAGATTTGAAACTAGAATTGATGTAGGCGAGTTTCAAACTGAGTCAGACAGAAATGAAGTTGATCTGTGATGTGATAGTAAATGTTACTGTGTTCTTCAGCCTGAACACTATTAAAGAAGACACTCATGTTATGTACACGTCCAAACTTAATTCATTTTTATGGCGTCTCTGTCGTATTTTCTGAACATGAAGTGAATTTTCGACGTGTGAACAGTCGCTCTCACAAACTTCATGAGCAGTGGACACAAACAGACGCAGCTTGGCTGTAGGCGTTCGAGCTGTCGCTTCTTATTTCAGATTCAGAATCATTTTCTGTGTCACGGCCAACGCCGAGACAAAAAGATTTATTTTTTAATGAAAGTGAACAGAATATTCATTTATTCCGTTGTTTTTGAGCGTGGAGAAACGTTGCAGCTGTTGGCTCGTGGTCTTTGTTGAGTATTTCTTGTCTTCCTCTGATGTGCACCTTTTTCTGGTGTTTGAGCATCGTTAGCTCTCACAGGAGATAACGTCATTAGTTACAGATGGATACATTCGGGTCACAGTTCATCATCGGCGCTCTGTTTGTGTGCTCCCCACTCTCTGACTACATCCTGCACCTGTCACCTGAAGAGGCTGACCTGTCCTCGTCCTCTTTCTTCTGATGGATGCAACAACATCCAGAAAATCTTCCCCAAACTTTAATGTGAGATGAAAGCTTTGGAGTGATGTTCAGACTTCTCTGCTCGCAGACTGGATCCGGTTTTCTTGTTGCATTTCTTTAAATGGAAAAAAAACGGTGTTGGTATGAACAAACTTTGAAGGGCTTCCTAGCACACTGAGCGAGTCTCTGCCTCTGTAACGCAGCGGAGCACGTCTCTGTGTGCCGATGAAATGATACGGCTGATGGCCTGCAGACCGAGAGGCAGATTTAAACAAAAGAGAGAGACAGATCAGAAGTGTGTGTTCGACTGCGTGTGTGTGTGTGTGTGTGTGTGGCTGCTGATAATCTGACGCCGCGTCTAAATGCACCCATGGCGTGATGAGGTCACTGCTGTCTGTCTGTAAACACTGTTAGCCCTGTTAGACACACACACACACACACACACACAGCACCTGTGGCCAGCATTAGAGCAGTTTCAGATGGTCGATAACCATCTCGCTCTCTCTGTTTGTCTTCCTTCTTTTTCCCATTAACCCCTCTCCTTTCTTTTTCTCTTCTTTTCTTTCTCCCTCTTTATTTCCCTCAAAATCAATGACTCTCTCCTCTCTTTTATTCTCCGTTGTGTCTCTTGTACATGATCTTTTCTTTCTGCCTCTTCTTCTCTTTCATTATCCCTTTCTCTCTCCCTTTGCCAGGATCTAAAATTACCCTCTCTTTCTCTCTACCCATTTGGCTCTTCCCCCCTTTCCATCCCTCACATCATCTCTCTTTCTTCTATCTCTCTCACTTTCAGCCTCTTTCAGCCCTCGTCTCTTCACTTTCCCTGGATCGATATTTTTCCTCTTGTTGCTCCCTCCTGCGTCTCTCTTTGGTTGTTCGCTCTGCACAGACACTTTGCATTGTGAAGTTTAGTTTTTGCAGGAGATGTTCCAGGTCCAGGTCCAGGTCCAGGTCCAGGTCCTCCTCCTCCTCCGTGCACTGTTAGAGCCACTTCTTCTTGACTTCAGAGCTCGTTCTCTCACTCTCTTCCCTCTGCTCGCTGGTCTGAGTCCAGTCCTCTCAGCAGAAGTTGAACACACACACTTGCTCTTGTTGGTTGTACGGACCCGTTCTCTCTCTCTGGGTCAGGAAGGCTTTAGCACCGAGTGAGATTAGCAGTCATTAATAACGTGACGCTTGCTGTTTAAAGCTCACGCTGACACGAGAACAGAGAGTTTTATTATTTAAGCTGCCACATAAATAATTCATAATCTGCTATTTAAGTATTATAATTCAGGTGAGGCTTGATGAACGAGGTCAAAATGAGTCAGTGAAATCTGAAACAGGCCGTGTGACGATGTCATGAACAAAGTTCAAAGTTATAATGCTTCAAATCTTAATTCATTCATTATTTTTGACGTTTTTGAAACCTGACTTTGGTTTTATATTACCACAGGAAACACAGTGGTAACCGTTGGCACTTTTGTTTTCAGCTGACAGGCTGCACTGCTCGACTGCTCAGCAACGTAACACACTTTACTGTGTGCAAAGTGACTGTGTGCAAAGTGACCTGTGCACGTACTTTGAATGCTGACAAACCATCCAGGACTGAAATCTTAAGGAATACGACTTCTTTAGTACCTCAGTGATGTATATTACCAAATCTTTAATTAAATGGGTGCAGAGCAGTAAGACACAGTAAGCTTTGAGCTTTCAGGCTTCACTCCACCTGCTCGGTTTCTCTCCACTAGCAGTGTGTAAAAGTTTCGACATTGTGTTGGTGTAAAACTTCAAATAGCAATGAGGGAAAAGGTGACCGTGAAGCAAAAGGGCACGCTCCCCCCTTCAGTTGTTAGGGCAGCGTGCCCCCTCTTAATGTACTCTCTAAAACATAATCCATGTCGTGCATGAATGCCTCACAAAGTCAGGTTTCATTTGCTGTAACTTTGATTTTCCACGATGGCAGCTGGCAGATTTGTGAGTGCTCATAATTTAACCTCACCGCTCTTGACCGAGCGCCAGCCACTGCCTCAGCCAAGCTGACAGAGAAGCCTGTTTGTTTTTAATGAAATTCAAAATATAATAAATCATACTTGGAGGCATTTTGCTTTACAGAAGCCTTTTCTAGTCTGCAGAGAAGAGAGAAAGTTCCTCTTTTTTTCTGCATGTATTATTTTCTTGACAGATTTTATTTTAACGCTCCTCATCATGTGACCAACTACAATGTTCAGCTGGCATGATACAGAATGATACCGTGATGTGAATGTATGCACGTTTAGAGCAAATAACATGATGCCGTCATTTCTGACAGTAAATTTAACTCTGTTAAATTAAAGTATTTAGTATTATATTAAAGATACCTTTAATTCTTGACCCTGTCCTGAGCATCGACCTGACATTTCCTCTTTTAACATCATGATTTTGATTTCAAACAATCTCCTCCAAGTTCCTCTGTAGCTCAGCAAAGTTCACATTATTTACCTCGCCCTGCCACGGTGCGTGTATAGTCGATGTATAGAGGATTAATCTGCGTCAAACAGTCATAATTTATAAATGTTTCACTTTTAAAAATTAGTTTATCAAATATCGTGTGTCATCCAGCGCAGCAGCAGCAGCAGTAATAAAAATGGAGATCTTAATCAGGCGGAAAAATGTGATAGTTTCCTGTGAAAACAGCCACGACAGAGACTTTGATGTCAGTTTCAATACTACAATCAGATTTTATCACAGCTGTTATTTTTCCAACATACTCATTCTAGTACCTTTTTGATATTCGGTCGGTTGTTTGCATCTGCGGTTTTATGGATTCAATGAATTTGCTGCTGTCTGCTACTTTTCTTTAATTTTTCTCTTCTTCACTGTCTGTTCTAGTACAAAAGTATATTTTGGCTTATTTCTACCTGCAGCACAGTTTGTGGGTACGGGCTCGTGTCAGGGCGTGTCATTTCTAACCGCCTCCCGCCGGTGATCAAAGTGATTGAGATTAGATTTCTAACGTCTGTGTCCTCATGTCACTCGACACAACTAACCAGAATAGAATAAAACTGGCCAATCAGATGAGTAGAGACGAAACAGGAAGTGGCACAGGAAGCAGTTGCATCCTGGCAGCAGTCTGGCGCTGGCAAACACACACTCTTACACACACACACACACACACACACACATGCACGCGTTTGTACTTGAAATCTAATGAGGACCTTACTTGACATAAAACTTCCCAGAGTTGCCGCACCTTAACGCGCTACGTGACTAAACCCAGCGGCTGCTAATTTTGACTTTAACCCTGGAACCAAGTCGTGATCCTCAGACGGACCTCTGATGAGGTGAGGACCAGATAAAAAACGTCCCCACTGTGCAGGACTACAGCGTAGTCCTCACTTAGATAGACGTACAAGAGCATTTATACACACACGACTTTTTTCTGCTCATTATTAATTAATTAAAGTTAAACAAATCATTAAAATGACTTCTTCTTCTTCTTCTTCTTCTTCTTCTTCTTCACACCACCTCTCATCTCTCTTCCTAGTCTGTAGTAAATGATTAAAGTGGTGTGTTCATGTGCTGACACACCCTCCTGTTGTGTTCAGACTTTCATACATGTGACTTAAAATGGTGAATTATGATTATTGAGTCATTTCAGGTGCCGCTCGTGCTCGCTGTACCCAGTTATTTAAAATAAGTGAGTCCCACCTGATGGGCTGAGGCTACCGCATGTTTTTCTTTTGATAACATTGTCGTGGATTATTATTTCAGTAGATCGGGTTTGGCCTTTACTGTTGCGGGCTGCGTGTGTGTGTGTGTGCATATTGTTGGGTGGCCGTTCCAGTTAACTCCCATCTGTCAATGCACACAGCCTCGATGCACGCTCACTCATCTACACACCCACACATACCCTCGACTCGACAGAAATTCAGACAATCATATGCATACTCCCTCTCCGCGCCTGACACACACACACAAACACTGAGCTCCGGTGGGATTAGTCTGGCAGGCAGCGCCTCAGAAATGAGTGGAGGTTTTCTGCAGCCTGTCATTAAAACTGCTGACACCTCCACATCCAAACCTCCACTGGAATATCATTTGTCTGAGGTGAGCAGTGAGCAGCCGAGGACTCAGCGTGCAAACCGCCAGAGCGCTCCATACATGCAAACAAAAAGACGGTTTCATCTGCAGGGAAGCTGTCGTAAGTAGAAGATGATAATGTTGAATTTAAGAAAGAATATTCACACGAATCAAGGCAGCACTGGTTGTTATCTATCTTGATCAGCTGTTTTCAATCAGAAAATAACAATGAAGAAAACTCTAACCTCAGACAAACCGCTGGATCAAAAAGCAAAACACAGAAACGCCCAGAACAACATATGGTCAGAATTTAGTGGTTGAGGATGGACTGGAAAAATGACACAAACCTCTTTTGTTCCAGTTGTGGGAGAAAAAAAAAAGTTCAAATAAAACTCCGTGGTACAAATTGAGTCTGCATTTGTCAGAGTACAATGCAAATGTTTGATTTTGTAAGTCGAGGCGAAAAATCCCAAATGCTGACGCTGAAAATCTGAAAAAGTGACCCTCTGGAAAAAACAACAAATGTTGCCGTGTCATGCAGCGAGCTTTCAGGAAGACTACAGCAACACAGGTGCTCAGCTTAAAAAGACAGAAGTATCATACATCATGTCCTGTTTATTGGCTGCTGCAGAAAGGAAAGAAGTTAGTCATCTTCACACACACACACACACACAAAGTGCCTCATTCATTTCTTTCCAGACGTATAGTAACAAGCTCTGGTGATCTGATCAGAGCCAAATTAAGATTTGTCCAATAAAGCTCGATGCGGGAAACGTCACAGGAAAATGTGGCACTTTTATTAAGTCATTAATTTTCCCTGCAGGGCGCCGGGTCGAGCCTACGAGAGCTTTGAAACATGGACGGCTGCACGGCCGCTCGAGCGTGAAATGAACAGCCAGGATTAACTACCTGCAGCATTCGACTTTCCCTCCGTCTCTCTGCCGCGGGCGCCGCTACTGCTTTTTGTCTTCCCTGTTCACTTTCTCTGTTTTTTTTCCTTGACTCACTTCTTCTCTTCCGCTTCACTCGTTTTCATTTCTGTTCCTCCGTACTGATGACTAACCTCGGTTTGGCAGATGGTCAGCTACAGCGTCAGCTACAAACAAGCCTGAATACGTTATGAGGTTAAAGGGTAGCAGATGAGCCTGTGCACAGCAGCTATGACAGCACACGGAGCCTGCACGGACATGGACATCCACTCTCGTCAACAGAAGCAGCGTGCTGGCAGGTTGACAACGTGGATGTATTGTATTGTATGGGGGTTAGCATCGCTCCTCAAATCACCTCCTGATCGCATAAACACTGAGATGTCGAACACTCGCTGATCAGCTGTCCCACAAATTCGTATTATCGTTGTGGTGCATAAACTCAACACTCTGCATCGCTGACAACACGGCCATGTGTTCTGATTTTAAAACGCCATCACGCAATCAGAGGCCGATGTGAAGACGTGTTTGTGCAGACGAACATGCAGCATGATCAAAGCTAACATCAAGTCTGGAGCGTTATTTTAACTCGGAGGTTAATGATGAGCTGATAATGAAGCAGAGTTTTGCTCTTCAGCTTGCTGTAAATCTCTCGCTTATTGCTGCAGCGGTTACAGGTCATGTGTGTGTGTGTGTGTGTGGGTGTGTATGAAAATAATGGACCCACTCTGACCATTACGCACGTCGGCTGATGTTGAAACGAGAGACCGCGACGCAGAAGCAGTGTGGTAATATCCAGTTGATGTTTCTAATGAATTGTTGGTGGATTCATTAACAAAACAGTCAGACAAAGAATCAAAGCTCCTGTTATTGTCCAGTCCGCCCTGCTTTTACTTATCAGCCTCTCTTTGTTTCATTTCATGGCTTTGTGTTACTGTAAACAGGCTGCTGCTCAGTCGAGGGGCTGCGGGTGTAAATGGAGCAGGTTGATTGAGTTTAGACTTCCCGGAGCCTGATATAGAAACAGGAAATGAGACACATGAAAGAGGCTCTACATGTACTGCACATTGTGGAGCGGCATGAATCCTGCAGCATGTCGCCCGGTCTGTGACACTGCACCTCGGATTCCTAAAATATTTCTCGGTGTGATTCATGTGGCGGAGCAGGAAGGAAGAACATTTTCAGGCTGTGAACGGGAATAAATCTGCAAAGTCAGGAAAGCGTTTGGGAATTTCAAATCGGTGTTTACGTTAGCGCGACGAAGAAAGTGAAACTGATGCCGTGTTTTCATTCCCGTCTTCCTTCTCAGTCGTAACTGTTCGGCCGGAGTTCAGCATCAGTAGTCCACTACGTTCAATGAGTCTAACGTTGGAACAAGAACATTTTTTCGGACTGCCTAAATGTCCTGGAGCTGATCTGTTTGTGTGTGTTGGCCGGCGTCCTTCCATTGACTTTCGATACTTCCTCGCTGCCTCTAAAATCTGCTTTACATTCAGTTCTACCCTTTCCTTATATAATCCTGTTTACAGCTGAGGCCAACGGACGCCCATCCAATTTCTGTAACCGCTTATCCCCGCTAGGATCGCGGGAGGGGCCGGAGCGTATCCCAGCTGACTTAGGGCGAGAGGCGGGGAGCACTTTGGACGAGTTGCCAGCTCATCACAGGGCACGGAGACATTATGTTACAGTTCTGACGTCTCCCTCAAATATTCAACCTCAAAACTTTCGTGTTGCCAAAAAGTGCCTCAAACAAGTGTGTGAAAATGCTGCAGCAGAGCAGACACATATCTTAACATACATTTTCTAAATAAAAACATGGACTCGAGCTGGAGGCGCTGAGAAAAGACGCATCACTCACAAAATGTCCGCACAGGAAGTTTGTTTTGTCGATGCTGTAGAGCTGCAGAGAGCTTCAAACTTTAAAAAGTGATTTGTCTTCCTGTGTGAATATCTTGTGCCACAACTGCGGCACAAGTTCTGTGAAGAGCTCTCTCTGATTATTAGATGATATAGAAGTTTAATTTCCGTTGCCACATGTGGCTCGTCTAATTGATCGATAAAGAAAGCTCGCCTCACGCAGACACGCAGGTGAGGCGGCCTTCTGATGACGGCGCGCTCCTCACGCTTCAGTCTCATGACTCAGCCTAGCAGCCAATGACGGGCTGGAAACTGTTATCATGCGGTCGCTCTCGTCTTGTTGTTCTCTGCTGCTCTCGGCAGCACCGTCATCTTGTCTAACATGCGTTGTGGTGACAGACGGCGTGTTCGGGCTGCGGCACAACAGCAACACATCCTGTCCTGATTATTATTTTCACTGATACTGTACTTGTGTGACAGCACAACAGACGTGAAGCAATTAGAAAGTAACGCTTTTTTTTGTTCCTGCTCACGCCGCTCCCTCTCCTCATTCACTCTCAGCCTCACTCGCCCGTCGATGGACCTGCAGTGATGGAGACGCTATGAGTGACCCCTCTCTCTGTCCAGTACGTTTAACTGACAGAGGTTCATACTCAGAGTTTAGTGTGAGATAAAATCCTGCTGAGTAGTAGACTGCTCGTGTGTCTTCGGGGTGGGGGGATGTTGGGCGTTCCCACAATTTTCCATGCCAAGATTTCCAAACCAGCTGTTAGGACCTTTGTTTGAATGGACTCGTATGTAGTGTTAGCTCTATAAACATGAGCATTATATATCTGTAGACACTCTCACACCCCGTCTGGTATCTAACACTATATTCTATATTTCTACATACACTGATGTGCAAATGATGAATCATCATACGAGTCCACGAGCCTGTCAGCTTCAGTGTAGAGGCGTCATCTGGGACTTTCACTATGAATTGATCAGGTTGGAAGCTGACACCGTGGTTTGTACACAGAGTAAACAAAAAGGGTGAACTGATCCGTCCTCGGGGAGCCGCTGTAATGTGTACCGCTGTATCAGACAACGCTGACTTCATTTTGACGTCTTTACGTAAGATTGGGTCAGACCAGCAGTTCTTTAAAGAGGTTACAGCTGTGAGTGTGTGTGCATTGTGTTGCAGAGATATGAACTTAAATTAGCATGCTAAACAGCTACTTAGGACACCGCGTGTGTCTTGGCAGGTGATATGATGTCACTCCAGCATGGAGTCTAGCCTGGAGGAGCTCGAGTAGTGAGATGACCGGGGGCAGAGCAGTGTCACTGTGGGCAAACATGGACCACCTCTGGAAACAGTTTCTTCTCAGACCTACAAGAATCTTCTGTCAACACAGAAAGAGATCTGAGCAGTAATTGATTCTGTGATCGTGTCCCAGTCTGTGCACTCAGCTCCTCTGCAGTTGGATGACATTATGATCAGTTACCAAGAGGAGGCCTCGCTCCTCCTCATTATCATGGCACAGATGACCCCACGACTCCACTCCATGCACATGTGGCAGGTCGTAGTAGCTCACTGTGTGTGTAATTCAACAGGTTTGGTCGTGGTCTAGCAGCCCTGCAGGTGTAGTGAAGCCGTGCGTCACCTGCTTAGACCGGCAGCAGCCATGTGAAGTTGTACACATGCAGAGCTGACAGCAGAGACAAACACAGTAAAGCCGAGCAGCTTCATTAGCAGGCCGTTTATGTAAATGTTCTCGCACGCCGCCGAGTTTGCTGGAACGCTTAAACAATCCTCAGTGAAAAAAGCAGGAGAGGTTTGGAATGACGCAGCGAAGGTGAGTGTCATTGTTTGTGAGTGTCAGAGCGAGTCTGATCCCTTCATGTGTAAACACACGTCTGGTCATCAGAGAAGTGCAGGTGACACCCAGGACGGACAGACAACATGTAACATGTGAGGATCAGACATGACTGATGACACACACACACACACAGTTTCCAGCCTGCTGCGATCAGCGCAGGTCAATATGACACAGTGTCCAGCCATTTCCTGCTGAGCTTTACAAACATGACACAGGTGAGACTGTGACTGACACGTCCTGGCCTCAGCTGGTGACACACTCATGGGCTGCTGCTGCAGTGTGCTGACTCACACTCAGCAGGTATATTGAAGTAAGATGCCATAGTGGTGCACTTTACTCCAAAGATATTACAGAAACTGATTACCTTGCTGGAGACTGAGCCTTTCTAATAATACAGTCTGGTTGTTTGGTCCAGATATACCCAATCATCTTGACTGTAATCTAATCTGAAGTCACTGTCTGTTGTGACTCACCTGTAAAAGGATTAGGCCTTTGATGGATCGCTGTAATAACAGTAGCCCAGGGCGGCAACCGCACCGCTGGTGACAACCGACTGTCAGCACTTCCTGTAACAGAGTAACAATTTAA
Organism: Nibea albiflora; assembly: GCA_014281875.1. Lineage (NCBI taxonomy): Eukaryota > Metazoa > Chordata > Actinopteri > Sciaenidae > Nibea > Nibea albiflora. Next base: position 24,323,907 of record CM024794.1, read on the forward strand.
ACAAGGCGCAGGACACATCATGGAAACTTCATTTGAAGAGTTCCAGCAGCCAACACATGACCTCGTTTATGGATTGCAGAATATTCATTACCACAGCAGACATAACGTCCACGAGCTCCTTCAAGAAAAGTCCACCCTCTTCTGAGCAGGACAAATAGATCTGAAATCTGAGCTTAACCTGAAAGCTGTATTTCTGCACATAGTGTCAGCAGGCTGGCTAATATTTCACCTGCGATTCTTTGGTGAGATAATTTTTTGTGGCGAGGAAGATAACAAAAGCCACAACAACAAGTAAGCGAGTCAGTGCAGCAGCTATGCAGAGCAACAGGAAGCCGTGAAACATCGGTACAGAAATACAGCAGCAAGCTGCTTCAGTGCATGCAAGTCACAGACTTTTGGACACACGCAAACCTCCAGAATATGGACAGTCATGGAAGGACGGAGGACGGTCCTCAAATGATGAATGACCCCCTCAACACGAGGTCAGATTGTCCAAACTGACCTCAGCTCATAACACCATATCTCTTCCCATCATCCTCAGCTGCATTATAAACACAGCGCCTCAGCATGTTAAACATTTTAAGTTCATCTTTCATTTGCTTTAGATTTAGAGGACTCATGTAACGTACCGTGCATTTATCGTGTGATATTTTCATGTGAAATAGCATTTAGCGTCTGTCCCAGGGCCCTGTGCTGTCTCACAGAGCACCTGGTGCATGCATGGAGTGGAGCCCTCAGTCATTTTAGCTGCACCTGTACTTCCTCTCATGTCCTCTAGTCAAGATGTTTAGAAATATTGAAGAATTTGTCGCTACGTGAAGGCTGGGACCGCGCAGAGGCCGACTGACTGTGATCCAGCTGGAGAACAGCTGCAGAGTGCAGCTACTGTGCAGCCTCAACTGTCACACACAGGAAGGCCTTTTATATTTGTTATAATGCTGCATCACTGCCTGTATTTCCCCTCTGAAAGCGCTGCATGAGGCCTGGAGCGGTGTTGTATTTTACCGCATCTTGTGCAGCCTTTCCTACAGCATCACTGACATGGAGTTAATGTCATCAGAGCGCTGACATGTCTAAATCAGATTTGTGAAATGTTTTACGGCGTGTTCAGGACTGCAGCCGGTGGCATCGTCAGCGACCCTCTGTGGCTGCAGTCCTGCCACATCCGGTCATTAGTCTGTGTAACATGAGCGCTGGTGTTACAGCTGCTCCTGTGTGACACAGCAGACATGTCTGAGCTCAGCACAGATGTTTACACACTGTCGCAGGAATATCTCCTTTTCAGGCCCTTAAGGCGGCGAGCTGTCGCAGCGGACAGACGACACCCACACAAAGCCCAGTTTGGGAAATAATGCATGAAATGTTTGGACAGAGAGCAGCAAGCTCGGTGCTGATGGTGAGACTTGTCGGGTCTTGTTGGATAAAAATGTGTACTTCCTTTAACTCAAATCAAAACGATCATTATTTTGTTACTTATACTTCATTTAAATTTCCATTTGTAGGCTCACCTCTCCACAGATTGACTCATATAACTGGTTTGGCAGACGTACACAGATAACACCAGCAGCTAATCTGCAGGAGCATCGCTGTGACACAGTCAGATCTCATCTCTCTCTCTCTCACGGCACAATTTATTTCATATCTGCAAGTTTAAAAGCAGAACTACGGCTCCACATTTGGACGGCGTTGTTGTGAGGAAGAGCTCAGCTGTGAGGGTTTATTCGTGCGTTAAGTTTTTTTTATTTACTTCTTTGCTCAGTGCTCAGGGGAATTACAGTAAGAACTGTTGAAGCAGCGTAGACTCCCACGAGCCCTGCAGGAGCACAATAAAATACAAACAACAAGCATCAGCCATCTGGAAGCTGCTGTGCATGAGCAAACAAGTGAGCGGCTCTCCGGCTTTGGTGAAAGTGAAAACAAGCGTCGGGAATATTCCCTCATGGCACGAGGAAACATGGACAGCTTTGGTGTGTGTAGTGTTTGTCTCCAACAGGTTTGACTTAATTTAGTGATTTAAGACAGAACATCTCATCCACTGCTGAAGTATTTTTCTTTTCTTTTAGGCTGCAGCAGACATCAGTTATCTTTCCGTGTTTGATTGCGCGTGCACATACTTTTATTTCCTTTGTGTGTCTTGTCATGTGTGAACAAACCTTATGTAACCTCGTTTGTCGGCTGTAACAACAAAAAACAAACCCTCCGCCCGTCTCTCATCACACACCGCCATCACATTTCATATTTCTGACTTCTGATTGGTGAAGAAGGACTTCCTGTTTGACTTTTATCTTTTTATTTATCCTTTACCGACCTCTTTGTCTTTCTCTTCCTCTCGGCACTGTTTCCTTTCTCTAACTGTTGGTTAGTTTTCGTTGCTCCAGGTTAGACGTCTGTGTTACAGACCACCGTGACTCCTTCATCCATAAACCTGCAGGAGACCACACTGTAAAGGCCCTGCTAGATTTCAGCAGCTGAATAACGAGAGTGACGGTCTGTTTGATCAGATTCCAGTTGTTGGTGAGACTCGGTATCATTTAAATATGGCGTCATGCCGCACATGCTCAGACGAGGAGGGGATTTCTTTAGATATTCGACTGTCCACGCAGCTTCAGCATCATCTCAGCTCATTGTCTCACTAACACTGAAGGAACGTGGGAGGAAGAGTATTATAATAGGCTCAATGTGGCCCTATTTACAGCACAAACATGCTAATATTTGGACGTCTTGACTTGACGCCTTTCTCAGTCCCAAACACACTAATGCCCCGTCTGCAAAAATGTCCTCCACCTCTAATTGGACCTCACAGAGACAGAAGTACAAGACGGCAAACACAAACACAAACACAACCTAAATGCTCAGTTCAGCCTGACCCAGTCACTGTGTCTGCACTCTCTGTTATGGAGGTGATAAGTCAACTTTCTCCCAACAAACATCCTTTCTTGCTTCTCCTCTCCTTTCCTCTCCTCTCCTTCCTCTCCTTTCCTTTCCCCTCCTCTCCTCTCCTCTCCTTTCCTTTCCCCTCCTCTCCTCTCCTCTCCTCCCTCTCTCCTTTCCTTTCCCCTGCCCTCCTCTCCTTTCCTCTCCTTTCCTTTCCCCTCCTCTCCTCTCCTTTCCTTTCCCCTCCACTCCTCTCCTCTCCTCCCTCTCTTCCTTTCCCCTGCCCTCCTCTCCTTTCCTCTCCTTTCCTTTCCCCTCCTCTCCTCTCCTTTCCTCTCCTTTCCTTTCCCCTCCTCTCCTCTCCTTTCCTCTCCTTCTCCTTTCCCTCTCCTCTCCTCTCCTCCCTCTCTCCTTTCCTTTCCCCTCCCCTCCTCTCCTCTCCTCTCCTCTCCTCTCCTCTCCTCTCCTCCTGCTGTGTTTATTGTTGCGTGGTTCGGCAGGATGATGCCGGGGCTTTTCCCACCACACTTATGGGAGCTGACACCGAGCAATCCTCCCTCCTGTTTACAACTGATTATGACAGTCGGGCCCTCTGGGACGCCTGTCTCAATGTCTGAGCCATGAGGACAGGAGACGTAGCCCAACTGTCGTCGCTGACGCTGTCGGCAATCACGAATGTTTTGTCTCAGCGCAAATAAAAACTGGAGGTGGACAAAAACAGGTAACACCTGTCGATGTAGGAACGTCTGAGGCTGACATGTTGTTCTCTTCTCCATAAAAGTGATCGGTGAAAGCTGAAGTCGTACGAAGGTGGAGAGAGCCCGTGCACCGTCATGTAGGCCTCCCACCCAGATGTCCCGTGAATCACAGCGACTGTAGCTGCGCTCTGTCACTTTTCTGCTTTGCAGTTGTTACACAAACACGTCTGGCGCCATCAGGGAGGTCCAGCGAGGAGCTGACTGTGTGGAAGTAATGGTTAAATATACAGATCTACCTGATCTAACAGAGATTTGACGGTGTCAGATATTTAGGACCAAGTCTGCACACCAAACAGAGAGAATACGGCATAAATACTGGCTGTGGAAAAAGAACGTCTTGTGTTTTGTTGAGTGGTGCTGACGGATGTGTTGGTGCCTGTAGGACGCAGGACGGGACCGGTGTGTGTCGACGAGGTGCGTGTTTGAAAGTCACGTTTCATTCACTCCGTCATGTCAGTCAGCGCGAGGGAGAGTGAGCGAGCGTAAAACTGGACGTAAGCTGAACCTCGACATCGATCGTTTCTTATTTAATGGAGGTTAAAAATAGCAGCAGATAAAACTCTGAGCAACACGAGTTACTGTCGACGGGCACTGCTCAGATTTCATCGGCCAGACTGTCACAATCGGTGAGATATCCTGTTACAATCATATCAGATATGGGCGGCACTGACGGCGGCGCTGCAGCACTCAGACTTTTTTACGAATAGAGGCTGATACAGAATCAATAAAGCTGCACATGCACAGTCTGTGTGAGTGATGAGCTGCTTCAAGTGTCGCTTTAGGTGCTATTTTAGTTTGATCATGAGCAGATCCCATTCAAAGGCTATATGAAGCACACTGAGATGACATGTTGGCTCACTAAATCTGATTTAAATTAGCAGGAAAAAATAACTTTCTCTCTATGTACACAGTGGTACATGTGTATATAGCTGCTGTGGAAGTGGAAATCATCCGGCTTGATCCATGATAAACAGAGAACAGACGCTGAGGGGAATCAAACCGTCCGTGCTTCCAGTGAGAACTGTGGAGGCGGCTCCGTCCTCCTGGCGGCGGCTGGCTCACACCCACATCCACCCTTTTTCCTCCATTAGGCAAACTGTCCCTGCTGATCACTGCCAACATATCTGTGGACCACGAGGAGCAGAACAACACATCATGGCCTCAAAAAGAAGATTTGAGATCGCCGCTGTGAACTCAAAGCGAAGCCGTCAGCGCGCCGCTGAACTGATCGCTCCGGTTTTACAACAAGACGAGAAGTGAACACGTACCATGACGTACCTTCTATCTGTTTACTGAGGCTTCAATCCAAAGCGCTTCACAGTTTGTCTGCCATTCTCACCCTTCTGTGATATATCGATGTAAACCTCATTTAAATGAAGTCATTCCCTCCACTGAGCGAATGATAGACGAGTGCGAGAGTCGACCTGACTGTATTTTACCGTCGGCGTGCGCCACTAAAGATGCCAGTTTCATGGAAAAATGTGTCTGCTCTGCTCTGGATGCGAGTTGTGACCTAGATGTGTTGGCTAAAAAGTGATAATCGCTGACACGAAGCCAGATGAAGATGACAAAGTGCAGCTCCCAGCCTGAAATTAAACACACACACACACACATTCATACACTGATGGCGGAGGCCGCTCATCAGGTTACAGTGTCAGTCAGTGTCACTTCTCCCCAATTTCTGTTTTCATGGCTTCAGGATGAGAGTATCTGGGTTCTGCATGAGTCACCTCCGTTCTCCCTTAATGCATCCATGGTTGTGTCCTATTCTCAATACTTGCACACACACACACACACACCAAGCAGACCAAATCACAGTTGCTGCAGAGGTGCACGTCAGGGTTCACTGTAAGGCGCGAGGCCGTACTTATGCCGTTCGCACAGCTTCAGTTTCACTTTAAAACCTTTAAAGTCGCCATCGCCAACATCATTAGGTAACAATAATACTGTGTGTCGCACCAAGGGTTTCTGGGTAGGATGGAAATATGATGCTTTGGGAGCGGCGCTCACTCTGGGATCTTTGTTTCCGCACAAAACTTTGTCCCCGTTTCCTCCGGCTCCCTGCAGACCATAAAATTCATCCTCAAATACTCCTCCAGTAAATTATTCCTTCATTCTTCCCCGGGGGAAACATGCTCGTGATCAGTGGGTTGCCAGTTTGAGTCCCCTGGAGGAGCTGGTGAAATCACCATCCTCTCTGAGCGTTTACCACTAAACAGCCATTTTCAGTAATAGAATATGTCTGTCCTGCTCTCTTAGGAGCACTTCAATCACAGGAAAACATTTGAACAGATTTCTCGGAGGACGGCACCAGTCCCAGCTGGGTATGTACAGCATATTTGAATAGACAGGATCCAAAACAACTTTAATTTAACTGTGTGAAGCATATTTGCATTATTTTCACGTGCAAAGCAAAAAGCACTGCAGATTTTTTCAAGCCCTCTGGAGCAAACATGGATGCAAATCTACAGCATAATCCTTAAAGATGATTTTCTCCTTCAAGAGGCATTGAAAGCGTCCTTGAACCTTGAACCTTGAAGTATTAATATTCAAGGTAGTGTGGAGCTTTGTTGGGACTTCCAGCTGTAACTTGAATTGGAAGAGGACATCCTGAAGGGTGGAGAGAATTCACACGTTTCTGTATCCGACTGGAAACGGAAGCACAGGAAGCTCGGTTGTCATGATGATGGACAGAAACTTGCATCCTCTCATTGGTGGGAATGTAGCAGTGTGCCGGTCTCTGGTGTGCAGTCTAGGTTTTACCAGCTGGTGTCAGGGTCGGGGTCACCGGCCTCTTAATTCACGTAATTCAAGTGACGTTTTTTTGAAATCTGATAAACTGGGAAGCTTGAAAACCTTCAGCTCCATGAAGCGATGTTTAATTAGTCCCCAGAACAGTTTCATTTGGTGCCGATCGAAACTGAAGTGCCTTAATCTGTGCATACGGGTTATTACAGAGCACTCAAAGCCATCATCTCATCGTTTGTGGACGATTAGAGTTCATGTCGCTGAGTGGATGAAGAGCAGAGTGCTTTGAATTCAAAAGCAGACATCAGAGTCATTTTCTCAGACGGTTTCGTACTTCATTAATTTGTTTAGTTGTTCAGATAAACATTACAGCCTTCTGCTCCCCGCTCGGCTCGTACCGTGTTGGTGCTGGATGGGATCCAACATCGTTCAGAACAAAGTGCTTTGGGCTGTCTGCCAAATAGATAGCTCAACAGAATCTGATTGGGAATGAGCTTCAACTGTCTTCACGGAGAAGCTTTGTTTGTCATTTGGTTTGCTTGAAATCTCACGTACAGTGAACAGACACGCCAACAACACGAGACATAGCAGTCAGCGAATATCAGTTACTCCAACAGCAAGACGCTCAGTCTTCCTGTATGTCGCCAACTTGCACGGCTCCGGTTCTAGCACAACACTGGCGCTGCTCTCCGTCCCGATGCTCCAAGCTCCCGTGCTACCAAACGCCAATACAGCATCAGCGATCTGAAAAAACAGAAGTCGGACTTGTTTGTCCCTCTGTTGCCAAAACTCCAACCTGGCGCCTGACAGGTTACCAAAATAACCCGTTTGGTTTATTAATAATCACACACTGTGGATCCAAACAAACCAAATACAAATATAGAGTGAAGGAAATGTTTCCACTGTGCTTCGTGCCAAAGGAAACGAAGTGTGGGCGTGATGACACCCTCGGGGTCGACCCTCACATGTCACTGACGCCGTTAATGAGACTCGGTCGCAAGGCTAAAAAAAATAACATCAATCGTTTGGATATCAGAGGCAGCCTGAGCTGAACATGGACGTTAACCATGGAGGCGATTTTAATGAGTGTAACATGACGTCTACAACACTGAAGATTAACAATGTTTTGGTCGTGTGTGTGTGTGTGTGTGTGTGTGTGTGTCCTGGAAGTGATCGAGTTATGAAGCGTAAGAGGCATGTTGACATGTTTGATAGTGTCTTCCTGCTCCCGCTGTTTGACTGTCAACAGGAATGTTTGGCAAACAGCCACACACACACACACACTAACTCTAACCTATAATAATTCAAACTTTGAAACCAAATAATTCCAGTTGAGTTAAAAAGTAGTTCTGGCACTTTGTCTTGGTATCACGTCGTCGACTGAAGGTTTGATTTACGGCACGTTTTAACGTTTAACCTGGTCGGCTCCGTGCTGCGCGCATCGCTTTGCTCGACAGAACAAAAAAACGTCGTGACTCAGCGCCGAGCTATTGAAAATAATGAGCTTTGGAGCACAGCGGTGCCAACGCTGCATTGTGTTTGAAAGAGCTGTGAGACGTCAGTAAAACCAAGAAACACTTGAGGTTAAACTGTAGGACAGCTTTGAAACAGACTTACTCCTGATACGGCTCGTCCTGTCTGGGTCCTCCCATGATAGGCAGATATCAGTCGATAATAATCGCCCGTCCCGATGTCAGCCAGGCTCGAGTACTTAGTGTGGTCATGTGCACGCAGATTTCCTTTGCAAAGAGAGAAGTGGTTCAGATAATCTGACTAAACCGTTCTTGGAAGGAAATTATTGGAATTATCCAGAATTTTAACCCTCAAACGGAGTCAGGATGGAGCTCGCATTCCAGACATGTCTTTACTCTCAAGGTCGGAAATTCAGTTTGGAGAGTCCAACACACACACAGACACACACAGGCACACACACACAGAGTCTACTTCTCTTCCTAACAGGGTAAATGACTTCATTCCTGGCCCTGATGTTTCCGTTTTCAATGATACAGGTCAGGCTCTGTTTGTGTCGTCTTCCCTCCTGGCTCCACAGTCTGAAGTGTTTCTGCAACGACACAGAACTATTTACAAAACCAGACAACTAGAGGGGCAGTCTGCCAGCAGACAGAGGCAGCAACTCATCAGATAATTCAGACATATTACAGATGATTTACAAATACCGCAAAGTGTTCGTGAAAAGTGGATTTTATGTCTCGGTAGCAGAGCTATGGATTTTAAAGACTTCAAATCAACAGTGAAGTCTGTCTCTCTTCCTCTCTCCATGTGTGGAGTCCTGATGACGTCTCACATCAGAGCTCTGGCTCAACACTTGCGGATCCAAACTTGCGTCATGGTCTTGGTATTATTACCGTACAGCAAAGTTACAGTAAGTTATCGTGTGCCGGCAAATTCAGCGGAACCTTATCAAACCATTAATTCTATGACGTTGATTAGTAACGTTGAATAAATCTCTCCAGCATCTTTGACTGTTTGTCTTACGTCTCAAATCTCACATTGCATTGTTTATTGTTCCTCTTTGCTCCGGGACGTCTAATCTTTGCAGGTCAAGCTGTGAGAGTCAGAGTTTGGTTACCTGCATCAAAAGTCTGAACCGTGGAGTGTAGCAGGGGGAGAGCACTGTGTGTGTGTGTCCCATAGCATGTGCAGAGTTTGTGTATAATGGAGTGTGTGTGTTTGTGCTGACAGCCAGCATGATGTCTGCACGGCTGCCTTGACCTAATCTCCTCTGGCAGCAGATCAGACGCCGCTGTGTTGCACCGGACGGCACAGAACAGGTTGATATAGGCCTCTATTGTACACACACACACACACACATTCCTATTACTTAATTTCCAATAAGCCTTTTGAACCTGTGAACGTGGCCTCTAACCTTCAGTTGCAGTTCACCCCTGCAGTACTGTACTTCATATAATACACACACAGTGATGAGTAAGCTCTTTGGGAGAGCGATGTGAAGACGACAGAGGAAAATGCCTGCAGAACACACCGTGAAAACGTGGACTCAGTGATGAACACTAAGCCCTCAAAGCACAAAAACAGCCACTTGTACTGAGGGAGGGAGATTTATAGGTTTAAGCTGACTGAAGCATGAAGAGTCACAGAGATAACAGTCCTGCAGTGAGGATTTGTATGCAGGCAGTGTGACAGGTGCGACGGTGATCCATGCGTTTAGTGTGTCTGGAGACATGCGATTACTTTAAAGTGCTAATAAAGCAGTGGTGAAATGGGAAACATTTGACTCTTCATGTTAGGGTATGAAAGCACGTCAGAGGTTTACAGAACGAGACAGGCCAAGCAAGCACACAAGCCAGTCAGTGTAACATCTCAAGGATGAGGAGATCCGGTCTTGTCTCTTTTTTTACTTTTACAAGGAACTGCAACAATAATCCAGACGTGACGAGATGAAAGCCTGAGATAGTTGAGAATGAGTGATGATGTGTTGGAGGAGGCATGACTGTGTTGTCTCGGTGACCTGTGTGTCAAAGATCACACCCAAATTGCGGGCGGGGCGTTTAACGTTGGAGGACGAGTTCCTCGCGATTTGAACTTTTTGACCTGGGGGAAATTTTGTGACATGCAGAGACATGAGAACGTTTTTTTTTCCGTGTCAGTACCAGTAATCAGAATATAAAGTTCCATATTGTCTGCATAACAGTGGAAATTAATGTTACACATGCGAATTACGTGACCCAGAGGAAGCATATAAATAGAAACTAATATAGGACCAAGAATCGACCCCTGGGGAACACCACGAGAGAGGAGGAAGACGACAAGAACAACAATAAATCTAGCAATAATAGTTTTTATTTATTTATGTCATGCAGGAAGACACTCGAGTTAAAGAGGACGAGGCAGTGCGAGTCCATCCAACCTCTTCACTCTGCAGGTGTAACACAACCTCTGTGACTGATTGAGTGTCATGACTCAGAAACAGGCCGAATATTTGAGCCTGTCAGCTGCTGCTAACTGACCTGACAGTGTAAATGAACCTTCCAGGAGGACAAGCACACATATTCTCACTCACATGTCCACAAACACACGCACACGAAGGTCGTGCGCGTGTGTGTGTGTGTGCAGCCGTCGCATGCAAACGTTACGTGATAAACATCTGTAATTGACGGACGAACAACATTTCTGGCGGCAGACCCGACAAAGATAACACAAGTGATGTTTGTGACATGCTGACGACATGGCACTGCGTGTCAGTCGCACCCCAACAACTCCCAAAAAAGTGACTTTAACTCCTTTTGTTTCCCAGACACACACACACACACACACACACACACACACAGACACACACACACTGAGAGCTGATGTTAAGTAGTGATAGGGTTGATTGGCAATGATTTTGTCACTGGCATGCGGCCCTGCTGTTTTATCTAATGAGGAAGTGACATCGCTCCGCGTGCTGCTCATTGGTAGCAGATGTGATCTCAGCAGTCTGACAGCGGAGCTCTGCGGCTGCAGGCTGAAGCAGAGACGCTAAATTCTCTTTTAATGAGGAAAATTTTAGAAAGTTAAAAAGGGGAAGCTGTAGATTAAAAGTGCTTTACTCAAGGACCGCACTGTTTACTCAACTTCTCACTTTGCTTCTTCTCTCATTTCATAACATTTAAAACTAGAAATACAAGTTAAAGTTAAAGTCAGCTTCCTCCCACAGTCCAAAGACATAGAGGAACCTTAACAGGTTAATTGGTGACTCTAAATTGCCCGTAGGTGTGAGCGTGAGCGTGACTGGTTGTTTGTTTCTGTGTGTCAGCCTGCCGATTTGTCCAACCACAGTGTCAGCTGGGATTGTCTCCGGCCTCCGTGACCCTGATAAGGATACGCAGTCATAGAAAACGGATGGATGTTGACACACGTCTTCAGGCAGTGCCCGACCTGAACGTTCAACTTCACCGGCAGGACAAAGTGCAAACACAGCACGCAGTAGTCAAACTTCTACTTGGACCACGTCAGCTGCTGGAAGTTTCTCTGCTATGAATTTAGCAACAAACCCAAAATACAAGCAGTATGTTTGAATATTTCAGAGGATGAAGGGAAAGTCGTCATGCAAACAATATAAAGCAATAAGAAGATCTCCATGGACGCAGGTATAATGTCAAATTTTAGAAATGCTAATGAGGAATCAACCAGATGAGCACTTACAGTCAGGTATCTGTGTGTTGTGGTACTGATGTGTGTGAGCTCAGTTTACAGCAGAGCTGTTTCCCCTAACAAAGACTTATTGGACAAGGTCACCGTAGAAATGGCCTTCTTGTGTGTGCACGTCAATGTTTGTATACGGCAGGGTCAGCTGCTCTGTCCAAAGTCACTGTTCCACACCGCTGACTGTCACGTTATCTCAGGGTGAAGCTGTTTCCTTTCAGCTGTTTGATGTGCGGTGACAGACGTTTCTAAGGCCTCCTGTGGGTAACAGAGTGAGCGCTGATTGTACCGAGTCTCCTGACGATTGGACTGCTGCATCACGCGGCTCATTCTTTAAATCTTCTGAGCATCTTCGCGGTCCCCAAACGACGATTTTTAATGTTTGTGATGCGCCAAGTGATCTTTTCCTCTGACCGCTGTCAGACTGCAATATTTATTAAGCACATTCCAGGACGTTTGTGATGAACGCTCGCGGTCCTCAGAGAAACCAACGCGTTCGTTGTCACGTTCAGGTTTGCTGGACACACTGGATCGAAGGATCTCCGTCCACGTGTGACCGTCCATTAGTGCTGCATTTAAGTCAAATTATACACAAGACAGCTGCTGGCCAGGTTCCCATAAAAATGTCCGTGGATGTTTTGTGTATTTTGGTGATCCTGGGGGATTTTCCTCTCCTATAACACACTTTCACAGAGAAAAACACCAACATCTGGTGGGTGTTAACGGCGGAATAGGATTTAGCCGATAATATGATGATCTTTAATTCAGTTTCAAGCTTTTCTGTGATAAATATCTCAGTGAAATGTGGAAAAGCTGCCACATCCAGACTGAAAAAGCTTAAAGCTTAAAAAAAATCGATCAATCCAGGAGGAATGAAAAGAAGCTGAAACATACATAAACTCTGGAGGAAGGCGGGTCTCGGAGCTTTTAAAGTCAAGTGATTGGAAGCATGTGTGGATTCATATCAGCCATATGCAAAAATATCAAGGCGGTCCAAGATGTATAAACAGAAGCTGAGCTCCGGGTGGAGAAAGTGAGAGGTTGAGGAGTGAAACAGAAAGTGAGCTCCCATCCTGCCCTCTCTCTCTCTGCATGTATGTTCAGGTCGTGTTTAGCTTATCATATATCCTGGACTTTGTTTGCAAGCTCTTCCTGTGCCTGTACGGTGTGTCAGCATGTTCTGTGTGAGAGTCACCAGATAGACTTCTGCTGCTTCACTGCACTCGCTGCTGCTCTCTCGTATCTCGGTCCATCTGTGCAGCCGAATATTAGAGGAAAAGGGTTTGGCTGTGTGTGTGTGTGTGTGTGTGTGTGTGTTGAGGGTGTGTTCATTCCTGGCAGTTGTTGGATGGTTTGTTTTCACCGCGAGAGGGATTCCATTCACTTCATAAATGCCTGAAAGCTGCAGATCTCCACAGTGTCCTGACAAGAAATCGAAGTGCATTAAACGTAAATTAAACGCGAGAGCCTGAAACACAAAGTTTGTTGCTTTCAGGAGGGTGAAATGAAGTGAGGACAAGCTGCTGGCGTGACAGATTCTCTCTTTCTGTTTCTGCATTTGTTGGATATTTATCAGCTTTAATCCGTCCTCTCTATCTCCTCTGTTACTGTTTTATTTGTTTCCTTAGCTGTAGGTGTGTCATGGATCTAACGTACATAAACACAAAAGTTATTTTCTTCTTTTTCTGTCTTCTAGGACGTTTAGTCCGGAGAAGATGGACGGCCTGTCGCCTCCCGAATGGTGAAGCTCTGTAAAGTCATTCCTGCATCCCAGAGGAGTTTTGTGTGTCATCGGGGCCTTGAGACACACCCACACACACATGCTGATGTTCAGCCTCTCCTTCTCACAGCGGACCTGGCAGACGTCTAATCTCTAAAAGATTGATGAGGCCCTGTCCAGGCGCAGGAGGCCTGGCACAGCGTCGATAAGGCAGCTTTCATTTCACCACATTTTATCCCTCGCTCCTTTCTTTCTTCTCCTCTTTTCCTCGAGCTGAGGGTGACGCTGGGGTTGGCTTTGAAGCGTGAGAGAGGATTATGACACATCAAGCCCCCTGGGTGAGGTGTGTTTTAAACGGGCACCATGAAATGTCTCGGAAATGACAGCTCTGTTTTCTTCTGTTGCTCCACGTTAGACAGCCGTGTGGTAGCCGAGCAGGACGCCGGGGTCGGCATGTCACTGTCAAACTGCTGGAGCTGGAATATAGTGAAACTACAGAGGGACACCCAGAGCTGAGAGTAGCTGAACACGCATCTCACACACACACCTGCACACACACCTGCACACACAAACACACCCAGAGTGTTCCACACAGGACAATGTGCAACATCTCGTTCTGTGATGTGGACAGTAAGGTGGACCAGTTCTTCCAGCCCACACTCTACATCATAGTCATCGTTCTGGGGCTGCCCACTAACTGCATGGCCCTGTGGGCTGCCTACATGCAGGTGAGGACGACACACACACACACACACACACAGCTGATCATTAACTATCTACTTGTTTCAGTCTCGTATTTTCTGTTTCGATGAATATATCCGGTTCGTGTGTACTCGGCTTAAATGTTCTTGCACTGAGAGGGACGAAACATTTGGGTAAAGCACCAGACGGAGCTCACGTAAGGAGCACCTGAACCAGTCAGTACAGTCAGACGACGTGTCGCGGTGTCCGTACCAAAAATGTCAACTAACACGCTCTATAATAAGAAATTACGGAGAGCGACAGTCTGCAAATGTTAAATTGGACTGAACAAAATGATCCAATTCAGTAAAGTCAGTGAAGTGATGGCTGTGATGTAAATGATAACAGGTAACATGATTGATGATGTTTTCGCTGTGTAATCAGACACGTTGCATGTAACACGCCTGACACGGCCTGTCACATACAGCCGGCAGAGCCGGGGAGATTTTCCCAGACAGCATTTCCCACAGACTGTCCGTTTGCTTTGGCAGCAGCACGACGGATTGTTATTGACTTTTCATTCAAGCGAGTTCACTAACTCATAAAGCACAAACATGAAAAAAGTGAGCGACAGTTGAACTTTATGTTTATTGTCTCGGCTTCTACGCTCAGTTCAGATCACAGGGTTTTTTTGGTCAAAGGTGAATTGTGGATACTGGAGTTCGCAAAACACTCTGCAGTGATTTAGCAGCATTAGCTGCATTGCTGTGAGTCACTTAACACCTGAGCTGAATCCAAAGCATGGAAATACTGTTAAGCGCTGCTTAATATCAGCACTGCATGAGGAGCAGAGCTTTCTCCGAGGAGCTGGGTCTCAATCTAACGGCTGACAACTCAAATTAGAAAAGCTTCATGGAAGGTGCACAGTGGACGGGCTGAAATATCTGCCAGCTCTCCAGAATACGTTCATTTGCATGAGAAAACAATAATAACACCCTCGGACTGAATCAGTTCTCTGAACACTTTGCTTTGCTTTTCTGCATGTCAAAACAAGGAAGCAAAGCCAAACGATTTGCATGTGATCACGTCGCAACATCATCGTTTGCATTGCACGGATATGGAACGCCATTTCAGTCTGTAACAAACAAAGAAGCGCGGCTATGAAAAACGGCGTTGGTTTTAGTTACATCTGTTCTATGCAGCGGAAGAGAGCGTAGTTAATCTCACAGAACAGGAAGACCGAACACGCCGGCGAAGGCCAACTTCGATGACAGGGAATGCATTACGGAGTTGTTTTCTTGTTGGCTCCTGATGGACAGATAGCTTTACTTGTTGCTAAAGAAACGCGCTAAGTGCAGGTAATCGTAGCTGCCCAGCTCGGAGCACCAGGAGAAGGTTTTCAGGTCCAACCCTCCCCTGCTGGTGGAGATGAACGGTGCTGCAACGGGCATCCAAACCAGAGCCAGAGGAGCACAGCTAACTGAGCTAACTAACTAACAGCAGCTACCGGTAGCGATTACATTACATGATGACGGGCCAGCAAGAAAAGCGCCTCAGTCCTGTATTCCCTGAATCAGTCTGTTTGCAGCGTTATGAAATAAAAGCCACCTGATGAAAGTTTGACTTGCTGAAGTCGAACAAACAAGTTTAAATCTTCATCCCTCTCTCCTCCCTTCATCATTCCTCCCTCCAGGTCCGCCAACGCAATGAGCTCGGCATCTACTTGATCAACCTGTCAGTGGCTGACCTCCTCTACATCACCACTCTTCCTCTGTGGATTGACTACTTCCTACAGCACGATGACTGGATCCACGGTCAGGAGAGCTGCAAGCTGTTCGGCTTCATCTTCTACACTAATATCTACGTCAGCATCGCCTTCCTCTGCTGTATATCGCTGGACAGGTACCTGGCTGTGGCATACCCTCTGCGCTTTGCCAAGGTTCGACGCATCAAAACAGGTATGCATAACAAATTCATGCAAAAACAACAGGTCCCCTGGTTATAAGGCTGTGCCATGAAAAATAAAGCTAGTGTTGTTTGGGAGGAGAAGTAAGTAAGTTTCCAGTAAAACAGTCAGTACTTTCAAATCTGACCTCATCCTGTTTTTGCATTTGACGATTAGTTCCCCAAATTGTGCTGCAGCTGAGCTCAGAGAGGATGTGTGTCTTCAAATCTGACATTCCCTGACAGAACAGGAAATTCAGTTTTGTGTACTGATAAGATCACTTCCATGTCAAAATAAGTTTTTATAAATGACTTAAATGAATTAAATGAGGATGTCTACTAAAGTCATTACTTTTAATAGAATGCCCGTAAACAAGATCCCAGACTAACTTAACTCTGGATGGAAACAGTATCTTCATGAACTGATACAGGCCTGCTGGTTGGTGAATGATTGCTCAGGGTGGTAATGTGTCTCATAGATCCAATGTTCTTCTCTCTTTTTCTTCTGAACTTCCTGCAGCCGTCATGGTCAGCGCCATGGTGTGGATCATTGAGATCGTAGCCAACTCTGCTCCTCTCTTCCACGACGAGCTCTTCCAGGATCGGTTCAACCACACCTTCTGTTTTGAGAAGTATCCCATGCAGGACTGGGTGGCAGGCATGAACCTCTACAGGACATTTCTGGGGTTCCTCGCTCCATGGACAGCCATGCTTGTCGCCTACCGCGGGATCCTGGCAGCGGTGCGCTGCAACGTCTCCACAGAGCGTCAGGAAAAGGCCAAAATTCAGCGCCTGGCATTGAGCCTGATCCTGATTGTTTTGCTCTGCTTTGGACCGTACCACATCCTCCTACTGGTGCGGAGTGTGATGTTTCTAAGAAAACCGTGTGACTGCAGCTCAGAGGAGACCTTGTTTGCGGCGTACCATGTATCGCTGGCGCTGACCAGCCTCAACTGCGTCGCAGACCCCATTTTGTACTGTTTCGTCAACGAGGGAGCGAGACACGACGTCGGCCGAGCTCTCTCAGCTTTACTGTCGGCAGCTTGCCACAGAAGTTCTTCTTCCTCACCGTCGCACGCTGACATACTCAACGCTGGCTCGGTGACGATGGAGACGCCGCTGTCCGCAAAGAAGCAGCCTTGTGTTTATGCCGAAGGAGGCAAGACGAGTAGCTACAAGACAGAACTGGTGGCACTAAAGGAGGAGTGCCTCCAGATGACCATCCTCAGTGTTAAGAAGTGACCTCTACCTGGCGCGTACTGTACAAGAGGTCCAAACTGATCAGCTCAGTGGATAGAGGAAGCTCCTAACACTGGCAGGGTCTGATGCCTTCTGGCCTGACGGGCTGGATTCAGATGATTCATGAGGCTGTAGATGTCCGGGGTAATAGCTTCCACCAAATGGCAGAATGGGAATGAGACTGATGAAATAAACAAGACATGTCGTCTGGAGACGCAGTAGCAGCCTCTCTGAGATTGAAATGCTTCAACACCACAAAACAAAATGGTTGGGTGAACGAGGAATGTGAAGTTCAGCGTGACATTGGTGGCTGTAAATCGTACTGTGACCATTTGGGACATCTCAGACTCAGTCAGGCTCAGTTCTGTGTCGCTGATTTGGTTCTACTTTCATTACTTCAAGCCTCTACACTACAGTCCTCAGGATTCAGTCTCAGTGGATCGTGAATGTCTGTACCAAATCTCCTGCCAACCCACCCAGTCAATGTTGAGATATTTCAGTCTAGGACCAAAGTGTTGGACCGACCGGCCGTCATGTCCCCGGTCACGGATCACAACTTCGGATATCTGGACACTGTTCCAGAAGTTATTTACAACGCAGAGGAACACTTGAATATTTAAGTGGAGATATTTAAACAGACAACACTCTGCATGGCTGAGTATTGTTAGTGGCCTGAGTGGAGACACCTTTACACACACCCAACTGGACAAAGGGCGGATGTAGGACACCCAGATCACCACTTTGGAATATCTAAGTAAGAGATTGTAGATTACTGGTCCAAACATTTTTAATGGAAATTGTCTTATAGATTCTTGAAGGAAACAGTGAAGCCTTATGAAGTACCTCAGCTTGTAAACTGTGATAGCAACAAGGCTTACAGCGCAAGTGTCTCTTATGTAATGTGAGCAAAGTTTGTTTTTTTTTCTTTCATATTTACCACAGATGGCAAAAAGACCAATTTATGACTTATTTCAACGACATTATGTGAAGCAGAAAAGCAGTGTCATAGCACAGAGCAACAGATAAATTCAAATTAGATTGCATGCAGTAGTTGCCAATAATTATTAAAGTGTGGGGACGCTGGAGGTCTAAATCTGATTTTTATGTCATCAAATCATGTCAGCCTCCAGAAATCCAAACTACCCACACCTGACCCTGATCCGTCTCACACCTTCTAACTTAAATTCTCCCAAACTTAAGAAGTACGCTGTCAGTTTTTTTCATCATGTGCGTCGCACAACAAAGTTTTCAGATCCGACCTTCGTTTTTCCTGAAATGACAAAGAGTTGTGCGTTCCTCCCTGACGCAAGCGACACCGCTTTCCGCTGACGTAATTAGAGAAATGACAAAAGAGTGACGAGGAAATTAAGAAACACTGGAATGAAGCCGTCTGCGGCGGCCATGATGGTGTGTGGCAGCATTCGACTAAAGATGTACAGCAAGCATGCCTCTCCTTTTGTGCGTGAAGATGATTGTTATTAATGTAACTATAGCCGACAGTTATAATCAGCCAATGCTGGATCAGCTGCCATATTTCGCCATATGTTGAGATCTTTATGAAGTCATCAAAAAAAATGTTCACTGCTGCAACTTGAAGTGAAGTGACTCCTTTTTCCTGGTTGCCAGCTTGTTTTTACAGTAAGTCCAACACAAAGTGACCAAACACCTTTTTGTTTTTTAGCATCTACAGCTGCTGACGTCACAAACAAAGGGCGCTGAATGCTGTACATAAAGAATGTGTAGGTGCAGACGGGACACAGTGGTCTCAACGTTTCAGCAAAATGTCCATTTACATACAGAACGATCTGCTGTATGTCCACATATGTGACAACAAACCTTCCCTGGCTCTGCTGAGAGATTCTATTAGGACAGACAGCTCGTGTCCATGTTTCATTTCTGCTGGCCAACAATTACGTGTCAAAGATGAGAAATGTTTGCGGCACCATTTTTTATATAGTCTTGGCATGAAAGCGTTCCTCTGCCGATGTTAAGGCAGATTTTTAGTGTTGCCCTTAAATGTTGCTCTGTGTACCGTTGCTGTGGTCGTGCATCTGTATGTCATTCTGAGAGACGAGGTACCGGGCTTCATAACGTGTATTTGTTCATCAACAGTGTCGGTGAGAAATAAATTATGCATACGAAACGAGTGTGTGTGTTTGTTTGGACTCTTTATGAGATCTTAAACACAACCAAACCTCTATCAGCTGGTGTGTGTGTTGTTCTAACTTAAAGTCTGCAACTGCACGTCCGAGCAGACTTGACAATCCAGGTCAGAGTAAAATACACTAAGAGCTACAAATCACAGAGGAGCTGTGCACACTCCTGCAGCGCTGCTGAGTGCTCCTGTGGTAACAGATCAGTGTACACAGAGAGAGAGAGAGCAGGTCTGGGTCGCTGCCAGCGCAAAGTCACCTTCTTCACTGGTCGAGACTCTCTGAGCTGTATAGCTCATGAAGGACATACAGTAGGATCTTGTGTGTGTGCGTGTGTGTGTGTATTTGCATGTGTTTCATTGAGCGTACTTGTCCATTTATCTTTGACATTGTGTGTGTGTGTCCTTTCCATCGTACATCAGAGTGAACCTTATATTTACGACCTGTCCTGATGGGAACATGACCACCGAGACATCCGTGTAGGTGTGTGAATGTATGTAAAGGTGCTGTACATGTGTGTTTTTGTACATGCGTGTGTGTGTGTGAAAGAAAAAGAGGGAAAGGCTTGCGCTCTCACGTGCCTTTATGTTCTTGAGAAGAGAGGAAGGACATCACCGGCTCTCTCTGAGGGAACATTGTCTCTCGCCCTCTATGCTTCACTGGTCTCCTCTGCTATAGGTCTAAATATAGCAGCTCACCAGAGGCCGTGCTGTCATTACCAAACGCTCACCTCATTATTAGGGTGATTTATTATCAGGTAAGGACACAGAAACACCGCTGGGATGATTGCGCTGTTATTTTCATGCAATATTAAGATTTATTTCTGGCCTGTGTACGTCTCGGCAACACACGTAAAACTGGAGCAGTTCAGCTCTGCAGTACACAACCACAATAAGAGTTAGAGAGGACGGAGAGCTTATCCAGGCTTTTTCACCCAGACAACAAACGCTTCTATTTAACATGAATTCACAGATTTTTTGGCCACATGGGGGCAGCAGAAACAATCTGCAGATTATTCAAATTATTCTTTACGCAAGCTTTATAAAAATGTGCGTTTGGAATAAAAGATGTTCTGTCGAGATACATTATCCCAAATGTTTCCGACGATGTTCAAGCCCAGAGAAGTCCAGCACGTCACACTCATGCAACTTTAATCCTTTACCTCGTCCGTGAACATGATTAGTGCCTGAGTCACATCCAAGCGGCAAACTCTGGAGGCGGAAGAAGCAGAACATCCAACATGGAGAGCATGGAAGAGCTTCGGAAAGGCTCTGTCCATTCTTCATACTGTCATTGGTCATAAAGAGCCTCAGCAGTGTGTTAGTTTAACGATAGAGACTCCAGTGACACTCGCAGAAACAGAAATCCTTCATTCCTACAAAATGAACACCATGTTCAGCGTTATGCAGCACTGCTAAGCTGTTTATGCCTCCTACAACTGTGACCAACGTGACCCAGAATCCATTTTTAAGATGCATGTTTTAATCGAATTAGTAACTCATTCAGTCGTATTTCCATCCTGGCAGAGGAAGCAGGTCACCAGCATCCAAACAGGCCAGACGAATCTGCGACACAGTAAAAATAGACCAGGATTGTTTTTGGATGCAAACCATGCATCGTGAAATGTGCAGGAGTCCAGAACAAAAGCCTGGATTCCTGACCGACAAGCGTGTGTGTTTTCTAAATGTTATCACATGTTTGGAGAGGCGTTCTGGATCCTTGTGGGCTTATCAGAGTCTTGTTAGCGATAAAAAAAGCATGTGAACCATCAGTTTGTGTGAAGAATCACACTTACGACACTTCCTAAACTTACTGACTTTTCCCCGATCGGCAGCATTTTGGCAAACTGAAATCAGGTGCGACAGGTTCAGGTTTTCATCCCATGTGCAAAACATTTGAATCTAATCCAGCACAAACAGCCTCTTGGCATCCTGCACAGCTTTTTTCCCTCCTTCCCTTTATCATATTAACTCTCTATTGTGCTCTGCATTGCATGAATAGGAGCTACATGTTTGTATTATTTTATAGTTTATGTTACTTCGCAGCAGAAATAACTTGCACATGTGGGACATTAAAGACTCGACTGATGCTGAATGAAACTTGGACCACAGAGTTAGGTGGTCAGGTGAAGGTTCGATTAGGACGTCCAGCTCTGGCTGCGATGGTTGCATCGACAGCTGAGCTGGTTCATCCAGTCTGAGTCATTTTGAGCTGCATGTGCACACCAGACTCTATTCAGGAGCTTCTCAATAGACTATATTTATTCAAATAGTCCACACCCTCATCATTCATATCTGGAGCCGCTGTTCATTTGAAATACAAATCATGACCGATGAATCTAAGTTCTGGGATTCGTGGTCAGGTCAAACGGAGACAGAGAATTGCAAATGACATTCATGAGTCGTGCGCTGAGGCCTGATCGTGCTCCTCGATTTTTAGGGCCGGGCATTTGCATGATTGTGGCGACTGTGCTAAGTACATTAACGCGTGTGTCTTTATTTAGCATTTAGCTCGCTTACCTAACATTTAGCCAACACAATAATCCGGAGCAACTTAAAGCTGTTAGCATGACCCATATCCACTTATCCATATAAAACATGGACCTAGTCTCTGTGACGTCTCCCACAGGTTTGAAGTTCAGTGGTTGCTGCAAAGTTGGGCCTCTGTTGCCTCTGCTGGCTGGAACTGAGGCGGGCTGAATGAAGCCACCTGTGATGGCGCCCACCTGTCAATCAAAGCATGCACGCTTCTCTAATGTGCAGTTTTTGCAGTTTTTGGCTATCTAGGGATGTAGCTGCTTTATTTACGTGCTTCGGTTCCACCGCTGATCCGGGCAGCTGTGGCCAGAATCTGCCGAAGGCTGTGCCATCCATGTGTGAATGTGTGTGTGAATGCGTGAATGAGATATGTAGTGTAAAAGCGCTCTGAGTGGAGAAGAGAAGAGAACTCCAGTCTCTGAGCTGAGACTCCAGAGTCTCTCCCAGAAGGACTCTGGAGTCTCAGCTCAGAGACTGGAGTTCACAAAGGAACCAAAGCAGAGAGCTGCAGACTGACAAATGTGGATCAGATCCAGACTGTAGCAAAGATTAAAGATGGTAGGGAATGAAAACAGAATTGCTTGGTTGCCAAACTTACCATTAACCGCAGTTATTTTGAGAAAGACAACGTTACTTTAGTTAGTATATTACCAGCAGCTGTTCGAGATGCCAGATTAGTTTTGCATTTGATGCACTCCACTTATCACTATGACTGTTTTACAGAGCAGCACCAAGACAATAGAAACGACAGATATTCCTGCGTCTGCAGATATTTTTAAAGAATGGACGCTTCAACGGAAAAATCCAACGCCTTCATATTTTCCTGCTGATTGCAGCTATAAACGGACACGCCACGTCGCGGTGGAACTGCTTCGGTGAATTACAGTTTTCTCTCTCTGTATTGAGCGGTGAGTCACCGAGCGGCTACAAACTCAGTGATTCACACGAGGTGGTGTCATGACCTGTGTGTGTGTGTGTGTGTTCCATCTTTAAAAGGGCCAAGTTAGGACATTTGGTCCAGTCTGATGTCTTTAAACGGCTGTTAAAGGTGTTTAAGCATGAAACAGTGCAAAGGTTATGCTTAGGGAGTGCATCGTGTCGATAAACAAGCTGTGAAGGCGCTCAAGACGAAATTAAGGATGTATCATGAAGGTATGAGGTCCACGCACAAATCTGTGTGAAATACTGTCCATAACCTTGTGTGTGTTAGATCGTGAGTGTGTGTACGTGCATTTATCGTACCGTGTGGGAACATAGTGTGCCCATATGCAGGCCCGTGTGTCCGTGCAGGTTCTCATGTTATGTCATGTTGTTATTTGATAAGATAAGAGGTGAAGGGAAATGAAACAATGGCTGTTTTTGCTTTAACTTCGTGAAGTCATAACGTTCTGTACGTCTGACTCACGTCTGGCGTTGAACCTCAGTCAGCGACTCCTCCGCCGCCTCGCTGCCTCTTTAACAATGAAGAGAGCGAGGTTAGAAGTGTTGATAGCAGACGACAAAGTTTTTGGACAAAGTCGTGAGGACAAAAAGCCACGCAGCAGCTCCCTCAGCAGTGTACCAGTCGACGCTCCATGCTGTGGTCCGTGCTCGGCTTGAACCGACCACCCTCCGGTTCTGAAGCCTGTGGACTGAGCGATCACCGCCCCAGAAGGAGTCACTCCTGGACATGTTTGGTGTCTTTCAGGGCGGCAGTAGATCAGGCTGGAGGGACGGTTTGGGAAGCATCTCTCCACATTAAGCCGATGTCGCCCTGCTCTGAGTGTCATGAGATTACTTCTGTTATGATTTGGCAATAAAATTGAACTTTCTTCCTTTGAACCTGCAGCTGAAACTCATTGATGGTTAGACTGTTGACTGTTGGTGACCTGATGTGTTTTTGTGGCCGTGGTATAAAATGATCACGGAGCTAAACTAACTTGGACATACTTTAAATATTAAAGATTTCCATCCAAATGTGATAAATGTGTTTAAAAAAATGACAAGAGCCCCGTTCTCTCGTCAGGAAAAGTCCAATAAAAGCCGTCGTGTTTATAACCACATTTCATTAATTATCCAGTCTGCGAGGACTTCGTGTTGGAGCGTTTCTCGTCTTCTCTGCTGAAAGAGGAGCTAAAACAAACACAGATATCTTTATGTGAGTAAGAATGAATTCATTGTTTCTTAATGTTTGTGATTGGCTTCCCCGTGACATTGTTATGTCATTATCTCAAGACACCCCGTGACCTGGAAAACATATTTACCATCACATGACTGTGCAATATACAAACCACTGTCTCTCTAGTGAATGTGAGGATGAGAATAATCAGCCCAATAAAGGAGGATGTGTGTGAGTGTGTCGCTGCGTGTACAGTATAACACGCTGCAGGCTCTTCATATTCTTGAAGCAGCATTAAATTGAATCGGGCACTTTAAAAGTTGAAGCATGTCATCATCTGGAGGGAAACTGCTGCACTCTGCTGTGTTTGTGTGTCAGAAGTGCCTCCTTCTTATGGTTCTTAAACAGCTTAAACATGTTGATGTGAAAACTCCACAGCAGCAGGAAGCGAAGCTCCAACATGAGACCAACGAAAGTCATCCAATCCCCGATGACTGACAGCTCGCAGTGTTTCATTACACGAAACATTCACTGATTTATTTCAAATATTTATCGACCCACAGCGAGCAGGAAGTGACGCATTCAGCCCCGCCCACCCGAAGCTCATTAAATATGCAAATGAGCAGCACGCAGCCAGGTGCTCACCTGTGTGTCAGAGTGTTGATTAGCCTTGTTAGCTCCTCCATCAGCCAGCGTTTCTGCTCACACCTCTCCACAAAAGTCACCGTCCAAACTTCTGAGCACGTTCATCAGGTATGTTACGTCACACATCACCTGTAGTGCACGAGGTGGTCAAAGCTGGTTTATTGGTGGGAGGAGGCTTCACTCACAGTGTTTTCTGTGCGCGCCTGACTCTGAATGTTTGAATCAAATCATGAGTGTCGTGTGTTTTCTCGTCTTTGAGGTCTTTTTGCTGTGTTGTTCAGTGATTATTCATTTAAAGCAGGCGTGTCCAAAGTCCGGCCCCCGGACAGATTTCATGTAGCTGAAGCTCCATTTTTATAATATATCATTTATGGCCTGTTAGGATTGTCAGATACTGAGTGGCTGCAAGATTCGGCTTTTTGGTTGACTAACTGCTGGTGTTACATGTCTGTAGATGTGACAAAATATTATTTCTGAATGGTTTTGTGAGAGACAGGAGCGAAATGTTTTGAACTTAAACGTTCACAGACTTTGCATTATTCATAAGTCATGTTTAAAATGAACACGAGGTTCAGATTTCATGCAGGTTTTTAGATTTGGTTACATTGTTACATCCGGCTGCTGCACAACAACAAATTAAGATTCTTTGACGTTGCCATTAATTCACACTGTCAGAAAAGAAGTTTGAACATTAAAGGATAATAATTAAGATTTATTCAGACTCAGCTTTTATATCTGCAGTCAGCTTGTTGGTTATGATTACTCATAGAAATGATGGTCGTGGTCAAACAGCGACTGGCAGTCATATTTCAGTTTCTGGTAATCCCAGTTCTCATCCAGCAGCCGGTGTCTCGGCCCTTTGG
This sequence comes from Nibea albiflora, assembly GCA_014281875.1. Taxonomy (NCBI): domain Eukaryota; kingdom Metazoa; phylum Chordata; class Actinopteri; family Sciaenidae; genus Nibea; species Nibea albiflora. Next base: position 24,349,333 of record CM024794.1, read on the forward strand.
ACAAAATCCCACATTTTGCTTTGTCATGTCTTCGTCACACCTCGTTTAGCCGAGTAAACATCTTTTTATTGCAATAAGAGATCAGTCGTGACTCACATCATGTTAACCCGTGTTTATTTCCCAGATTGCCCAAAATCCTGAGCTGTTCTTCAGACTCAGCGCTGGCGATCTGTCAAAGTGACGACGCATAAACAGCCTGTTGATATTTAACATAAACATCATCATTCAGTGACTTCTAAAGAATTTCTGCAGTTCATGGACCTGTCATTTTTTAAAGTGTGTGTCAGTGTCCCGGTGATGTCGGCGGGTCAGACCATTAGCAGCTGTGACGCAGTCGCTTCAGTTATCTTGAGTTTACTTGAAATGCGTCCGACACCCTCGCTAACCTCCGCAGATGTTTCCCCACAGTCCGCTGAGCTGGTGGTCTGTTCCCGACCGTGAGTCCTCCTCTGATTGGTCGGGCTGAAGAGGAAATAATAAAATTAGCCCCTGAAGCTCAAATCCAGCCCACTTCCTGTTAACAAATGGTCCCCGTGGTGGTGACAGATGAGAGTCCAGCTGTGTCAGCGCAGGGTGTGTGAATTTTGGAAGAGCGGGGCTGAGATTGAAGACCGGAGCTGTGTCTGGACGGACTGAGATCCGAGCTATGTGTAGAGACGGGTGGAGGGATTAAGACTGGAACTGGAAGCAGGTGCATAGTGAGCTGGGGTCTGTTAGTGAGACTGATGATTGGACAGAGGAACTTAGAGCTGAGATTAAAATTTGAATTGAACCTGGAATAAGACTAAATAGGAATGAAAGAAATACTGAGATTAAAACTAATCTAGTCCTTTAAGATTGAGGGACTGTGACTTCTGTAGGCTTGAAATAAGAGACGAGAAAGGAACGAGGACAGACTGTGACGGGTCACTCTGTGGTCGGGAAACAAAAGCAACATTTCTCATTACAGATGAAACGATCTGATGATTTCATGAGTGAAGACAGAGCAGGATACATTCAGTAATATTTCAAGCAGGAACATGAAACGTTGCAGCTTTTCTCTGTCTGTTGATAAAAGGTTGATAGAAGGTTTTATGTGTTGGTCTGTTCAGAGACTTCTCAGGAAATAATGAGTCAACTGAACTGAAACTTTAACCGAGGCTTCTGGGAAATTTAAATGACATACACGATCTGCAACTCTTGTGTCTTCATTCGTACGTCTGCTCTCACACTGTAACTTTGGGCTCCGGGTCGGGAGAAGTACGTAACGCTTTACGGCACTTTAAGTCACACACCACCAACCCGATTCTGGTGAAACTGGATCATATTTTATGGAGAAAATGTTTCCTGGTTTTCCCTCTGATTTCCTCCGGCTGCTCCGCCTCAACTCTCTGTGATTTACAGAGTTTCCTGATGGACAGTGAAGTAAACGGCTCCACAGGTGTTTTGGTTTTCAGGCCCAGAGCGAGGGGGCGAATGGAGACGGGCAGCGGTGGCACACTGTGGATTTAGTCATCAGCGGTCTGAGTTATCTGAGCTGGATTTAATCACTTACAATGAAATGCAGCTCTGTATGACAGGAGGAACAATTAAAGTGACAAACAAAGCTTTCCATGTGGGCACAGGAGGATTGTTTCCAGTGTTTCCCCTTCCTTTAACACACACACACACACACACACACACACAAAGTAGTGCCTGGGTGTGTCGTGTTTCAAAGGTATTTTGTCAGCTAACACTTTGTCAATGGAAACTCCCATATTATTATCGGAAACATTGCTGAGTCACAGCTCCGCTAAAAATAGGCTCCGATTGACTGACTGATCTGATTTATGTGAAGATGATTTTAGAGCCGACTTGTGTTGGATGAAAACATCATAGCTGTCCACAGGGAGCTCGTGCTGCTCGGAGTTTGAAAAGTTTTAGATCAACTAAACTCAACCTTAAATGAACTCAAAATCTTCTGCAAAGAAGATTTTACTCATGTCTGATCCATAAAACGAGCATGAGAATCTGGGCTGCCTTTTCTAGAAGACTCGGTTCAGGTTTGGAGCGGTCGTCAGACAGAACCTGTAGTTGGCTGCACAAACCTTGGAGCCAGCTCTAAATATACCTGAATGTCCAGTTTCATCTGCAGCCTGAAGTGATCGATGCTCACGGCTCTGGCTGCGGTGTAATGAAGCTTGGCTGCTCGGCTTGTTGCTATTGATTTTCTCGTCATCATAGGTAAGAAAGGATGGAGAAGCTGTGTTAGATGAGCGTTTATGACGCCTGCCTCAGCTGTTTAGACACAGGAAACATCCAGCGCTGCATGTTTAAACTTTTTCACCAGATTCTGGTGCTGAGGATCCGGCATGATTACAGAAACTCATGAGTCACGACTTATATTACCAGCTTCCACGCTTCCTCGCGGTCCCGTCCTCTCAGTCAGGGCATGGATAGCCTAGCTTAGCATTAAGACCGAGGGAAAAGAGTGAGCCATGCAGACGCTGAGGTTCAGGTTTTCATGGATCCAAACTTTGGACACAATCCTGACAGACGTGATTCAGGTTTCTCTTAGCAGCCGTTTCTGCTGTCGGGATTCGAACCTATGATATTTCCAGCTAGGAATGGAGTGAACCAGGATGTTTTAGCTCTTTTGTATATGAGCAGAGGGTTCAGCATGGATGTCTTGGAGCAGCGTAAAGCAGCGGGCACGGAGCAGAATGTCCAAAGTAAACAGCATCAGCTCGAGAAAACAATCAGCCGGGCAGAAATCATCATCGTCCTAATCGCTGTTTACAAACAGCAGCTCCGTTTTCTCCTCCCGTCTGTCTTCAGCTGGCTCCACATATTCACTGATCACTGATTCTGCTTTGGTTTAGTTTCTGTTCACCGTGATCTAATCACTAAACCAATAACCAGGCTTCTTTCCAGCATGTGGTAATATTACATTGTCTGGCCCGCAATGCCTTCCTCTTTCAGACGTTCTGTCAGTATTCGACATTTTCAGCCTCCTGAATCCTGATTTAAGTGATTTAAATTTGGCTGAACTCATTAATTTCAGTTGATCTGACAGTTACAGGCAGAGCGTCTTTAATTAATATCAGAATAAACAAACTACAATAACATAAATGACATGTTTCGATGCCTGAGCGTGCAGACTCATCCTCGCTCTGTACATTTATATTCTAATACGTGTCATTTACAATCTAAGGAGCCTGACGTGCAGCACAGTCATTAAATAAAGACTCTTGGAGGCCGGAGAGACTTTTCCTGAGTTCCTGTGGAGGAGCGGGAAGAAAGGACGTTCTCACGGTACCCAGACTGGACCGATGCTGAACAAACAAACTGGTGCGGTAAAAGAATATCATCTACGTGACCGTCGTGTTTACCTTCCCCTCCACAAGATGGCCGACAGGCTTCATTACAGCGCTTATGTAAGGCGACCACGGGAGTCAGATTACAGCAGAATTCTGATTGTAATCGGATTACTCTGTCAGATTACAGATATGTTACATTGTTATTTAAAGTCAAACTTCCTCTGCGGAGCTTTGACTCACACAGCTCTGTATCAGAACAAGGAGTCAGCGCTTCAGTGAATCCTCTCAGAGGGACAGACTCGGTGTATGAACAGAGATCTTTTATCTCTTTTTGTTTGATGCGTGTCAGGCGGTTTGATACACAAGGCACTGAAACTTGGACAAGAGCGCCATCCAGTGTCTGAAGAGTGCAATAACAGGCCTTATAATAAATTCAGAGGACGGACGGACGGACGCTGTGGCTCAGGTGGAAGTTGTCTCATCATCCGATGGGCTCTGGGTCCAGTTGAAGTGTCTGTGATGTCCCACATAACATATGATGTTGGTTTGAATGTTTGTTAGGCTGCACTGTACCTGATGAACAGCTGGCTCGGCCTGTGTATGAATGAATGAAGTGTTGGTCAGTAGATCAGAGAGGTGCTGTAGAGCTGGAGCTGTACATGTTAGAGGTTGTAGAAGTGATTAAAAGATGTACAGTGTTTCTATTTTAATGATGATCTTCAGATAAAACGATCTTTGTATTTACGAAAGCTGCCAGATGTTCCAGATCCAGCAGCTGCTGACACACTGAACATAAACCAGGTCAAATCTCAGCTAACTTTAAAATAATTGCTGTTGTATGTTAATTAATGTCACTGCAGCTACTGACGACTTCAAGCTGAAGAGCCGTGCTCGATGTGAAAGGATAAAAACTGACACCGTGTCATCACGGCTTCACAGCCAGGACGGCTGCCTGCTGTAACGTCTGCTGTGGTACTTTAATTCAATCAAGACGTTTCTGTCTTTATCGTTCGATCACGTCTGATGATTAACGCGACAGAAAACAGCTGATTGAGAACTTGACGTTGATTTCTGTCATAATTTTTCTTTCTGTTTAATTTGAGATTCTGAAATCTGTTGATGATCATTGATCGTCATACTTTGATCACACACGCATCATGTACAGTAGCAGTGGACGTTCTGTCTGTTTGCTGGCAGATGATCCTGATGACTGTCAGCACAAAGCCAGCTCTCAGCCGGCTCTTCTCATCTCCTCCCGTCGTTTCTGTATAAAGACATTTACGTTTCCGTCCAGTTCCCTGATGGGTTTCCAAGGTGTGCTGCACAGCTGTGGCCGCTCAGATAAATGTGATGTAACTATAAAGCTTCTATCGAAATTTGATCCTGAAAGCGGCTCTAATGTCACCACGGCGTCACCGAACAAAGGCGCGATATCAAAAACAGAGAGCAGCACTCTTGACCAGATGTGCACAACAATGACTGCTGATGGCAGCTGGCCAGACACACGAGCCCCTGCCCGTCATCAGCTGGGGGCGGATGGAAAACTCATTTTTTATATGGAAATGTGTCCTCTTCTTTCCAGTTTCATTTTGAAATAGTGGCTGCTTTACCTGCCTCTCGGCTTCCTACCACAATTAATCAAGTGAAAGAACCCGAATCTGTGGACGTCACCGTTCACTGCGCATGTTCGCTCACATCAGGCGGTCACAGGGAGAAAGAAATTCATATTTCGGGGTTGAAAGCTCGGATGATTTATAGGAGCTGATGTGATTTATACTTTTTTCTCCCACCGCCTCTCTCTCTCTCTCTGTTACACACTCGCATACAGTTAAATGAGGACTAGCCAAAGAGAGGCCCGAGGGTTGATGTTGGCTCCATTTCACCTGCCAGATGTTTCTGCCAAAAAGAAAATGTAAAATAATAATTAGAATTTATACAGGCTTTAGATTTAATGAGGCGAAAATGATCTTTGATGCAAATTTGTGTAGAAATTTGTATTTATGTGATTGTGTAAGTATGTTCAGCTGTACTTGAGTATTTGTTCTGATTACTGGCTAATGTTAGCCCAGCTCGGCGTCTCTTATCTTGCAGCTTCTTGCTCGTTCACTCTCTCCTCTCCTCTTTTTAGCTTCCTCTGTCAGCATCCTCTTCAGTCAGTCATTACGTCCATCGAGGCTGCTGAATCTGGGTATGTTGCCTGGCTCCGGCTCCGGTTCTGGCATGACATTGGCTCTTATCACCACACGCCCAGGTCCTGAAAGCCCGGTGGTGCAAAACGCCTGCGGTACAAACACTAACACTCCCCCCGGTGCTCTGAGTCCGGGCCGCCCGGCTAACAAACAGCAGTTTACTTCACTGTCCATCAGGAAACTCTGTAAATCACAGAGAGCTGAGGCGGCGCAGCCGGAAGACATTTTCTCCATAAAGTCTGATCCAGTGTCACCAAAAAATATTTGGTGTGTGACTCGTGGGTGATCGCACCCTGAGCACAGAGTCACTGCTTCAGGTTTTGACCGGTGGCCCAGCATTAAGTTTCAGTTTTGGCCCTCCAGCGGAAAAAGTTTGGCTGCCACAGATTTAAACACTACAATTATGTTTTAGACAACTAGAGTGGCCAATAAAAAGAGCGGAGCAAGCGTCACGACCATTAAAACATCACGTTAACCTTTTTAAGAGATCAACGGTCAGCGTGTGGAATCCCAGGAATGATCCCGGAACGGTGGAGACGCACAAAGAGGAGAACCACCTCTGCCACACTGTGTGTGTGTGTGTGTGTGTGTGTGTGTGGAGACACAAACAGCAGCGTGCAGAACAGCGTGGATTTATGTGAAAGCTCATAAACCTCCAGCAGAGGTGGTGTTTTTTTTCACCCCCCCCCCCCCAACATCTGTCCACAATTACTAACACGTGATGCACTTACATCCAGATTTCAACAGCAATTTGTCTGCTCGGTGTTTTGTGCTGTTTTTTATTTTTCAGTGAAACGCACTCACCTGTGAAGTTCACAGAGCCCTGAGTACATCAAGTATTCATGTGTGGAGATACACATTTTATAATCTGGGTGAACTACAGAGGTCAGGACCTCGTCCACTGAGTCATTATCGCTTATCAGATACTGAGTGATGAAGAATAACTCCTCCTCCTCTTTCCTGTACAGACAGCTGGCACGCTGCTTTGGTACAGTAGCTTCTAAAAACACGTCTGCTCTGATTGGAATCGTAATTGGCTCTTTTATAAATAACATGCAGTGTAATCCTCTTTGCTCGGCGGCAGTCGCGTCACGTTTGTTTCACTCATAAATCTTGGTAGGTTGACGCGATCGAGGTCAGCGGCTGCAAAACTAAAAGAGGAAACACGTCGCGTCCATCTCCTTCCAATCTCACAGAGTGGTCCGGCCTCCTCGTCTGCATCGACTCTTCTATTGATTCCCGGGAAAGAACTGAACGAGGACAATTATGCAAAAGGGGGAAGTGGGAGTGGACAGCCTGGCGCTGTGCACTGTTAGCGGTGGGTGGCTGGCAAAACAAGGACGTGAACAAGATCTGAATAACAAGCTGCAAGTTCTGAGTTTGCTTACAGAGATGTGGATCATTTAAGGGCTGGATGCTCCAGTGATGCTTTAATACTAAATGATACTGGGTGGATTCTTTGAGCTGACGGGGAGGTGAGGAGAGAGACGACATGCAGCGAGGGGTCACAGGTCGGGGTCGAACCCTGGGCCGAGCCTTCGTACATGCGGCACACGCTCTACCAGCTGAGCTAACCAGCCCATAACCCTTTAATTTTTAATAAGAATACATAAAAATGTTCTTTGTGCTTACTCATGGTGGAGATCAGTGTTTGGAAGTCTTGCCTGTGTATGCAGATGGGTGTCAGTGTGTGTGTGACATGTGAATAATAAGGGTCATTTCTACAAGATGTAAATATATTAATGATTTATTAACTGATATGTAGCGTACAAATACTCCAGGTGTGGCAACACAAGGAGCCAAGTCACTACGACCGAAAGTGCAGAAGCCATCGATGTTTTTTGCTTCCTTTTAATATTGTGGAGGTCATAAGTCAGCTGCCTCAGTGAAATCTACAAGAGGAGGATGATGATGAGAGGAAAATAATAACCAGAGTGAGTTAATGGACTGTGTGCTGCTCCTCTACCAAGCTTCCAACAGGGGGCAGCAGCGGCCCAACATCTGTGGCACTGATTTTTACATCCTGAATATCCATTTAGCTGCAGTCAGCCTTGACCCAGTGTTGGAGAAGACTGTGCAGCACTGAACTCTGCAGGGAAAACAGGTGTGAGCTGGTCACACCTGCTGACGATGACCTTGTTCTGAGAGGAAGCTCATTTCTCCAGACTTTGTTTTATTGCAGGGTGCAGCGAGTGTAGCGTTTATTTTTCAATCACAGGAGCCGGTGATGACCTGATGGGATCAAACGTCTGCTTAGATGTTCATCTCAGTGTTTCTGACCTCTTGGGTTATCTCAGCGGTCTGAAATGTAACACTGCAGCTGGCTCGGGTCTCAGCTCTTCTTCCCTTTCTTTGCTTTTGAGTCACGACCAAACATTTTTGTCACATAACTGGGAATTCCAGACTCTGGTTCCAAAATGAAAAATCCATAACTGGAAAATCTCCTCTTCCTTAACTCGTCTCCATGAGAGTAAAAGTCATGTGGAACCCTGGGTAACATTCGCTGTTGGTGAATCTGAAGCGTGTGCGTTCAGATCATGACACAGAAGGAAAAAATGAGTTCTTACTGTAACTCTGCTTCTCCCCAAAACGACACATGTGGCGTTCGAGAGCAACTCTGAGATCTGCTTCGACTGTTTGGGGGTCAGTGTCTGAAGCCAAACAGGAGTTTGCAGAACAAAATCTCTGACTAACATCTGCTCGTAGCTCCAGCCTAATAAAAACTCAAGAATGCTGCGAGTCTGTGTGCTTTACTGCTTATGGGGCTACTTCACTTTTTCCATATGCTGCAGCAGCAGCGTGGACGCTCTGGCAGTGTGGGGACCCTCGCAGTTCAGCTTCCAACAGATTTTGTCTCCGCTCCAAATATATAAATGCACATGTCCAGCTGAAGCTGTGCTACACTGCACAGACTATGCAGAGCAGCTCATGCAATTAGGTGCCGGCGTGCAGGCCTTTTGTCCCTCCGAGCGCCGCCTGCTATTCGTGGTGCAGAATCTGTTTCAGACTGCAGCTTGGGATCCATCTGCCTCGGATTTGCCACGTATTTCCAGAGCAGGAGACTGGCTCACCGGTGCGTTTCTCATGGCGATGTGAAATAGTGTGAGAGAGCTCCTCTGTGTGTGTGTGTGTGTCTGTGTCTGTGTGCACAGGAAGCACAATGTCACCTTGACTACAATCTACAGGAGGCATTGAGGGCGCACCGCATCTGTACAGCACTGGACAGAGAAGGAGAGAGGGAGTAGAAGGTATTTGCGTGCGTCTCCGAGTGTGTGTGAGAGAATATGCCAAATGTGTGAGTGTGAATGTGTGTGTGTGAGGGAGAGGGCGAGTGAGTGAGAGAGAGAGAGAGAGAGAGAGCGAGAGAGAGAGAGAGACTGAGGCGGGTATAGCTCTCTCAGACAGCTCACAGCGCTGGAGGATCCCTCTTCAGATCCAGGCGGAGCGACGCAGAGATGTCAGGCGCAGCACACACAGGTGGGTCACACGGCAGCTGAGGGGACAGGTGAGGCAGGCCGGCCGCTCAGGTTTCACGCTTCCTGTGTCGTAGGGCATGTTTTCACCGTGAGAGCTGCGTTACGAACATGCAAGACTACCAAACATGTTCAGATCTGTGCAGGTTGTTTCTGGTGCTGGCGGAGGCTGGGCAGGCCTGCTGTGTGGCCTGAGGGTCACCAGGAGGCAGAGATTTAAGAAAAGAAGAACACAAACATCAAACTGTATTTTTATTTTCCTCTTCTTCAATAAAAACTCTCTCTCCAACTCTCACCACTCTGATTCACTTGCTCATTTGTGAGATTGAAATTGAAGCACTGAGCTCTCCTCCTGCAGGTCTCCAGGTGTGTTTGAGGCTCCACTCGGCCTGCTGACAGAAACACACGGCCGGCTACAGACCTTCAAACAGCCGCAGCGGGACCGCCAGGCTCCCGTTCAACCATAATTGCATTTGCCGCGGCTGTAACGGAGTAAAAAAAAAAAAAACCCGCCGCTGCATCCTTCTCCTCTCCGTCATGTGACTCCACCGGGCGAATATATCTGTGTCCTCTCCGTTTTGCCGGAGAAATGCAGCCTCGGCCAATCGCGTCTCGGCGGAGGCGTCGCTCGGCCTCTCATTTTCTCGCTTTCTCTCTCGTGATGCCTTCAGGTGACGTCGAAAATAAGAGACTCGGGTCGCATATCGGCTTTAACTGCAACCTTGCAAGGCTGTGATCGGGGTGTCTGCTGACAGAAGTGGACTACGATATTCAGGACTATGATTTTTACTTGTGTGTAATGAGCTGGAAATAAGAAGCTTTGTGTTGATGTCGCTGTAGAATGAGCGGGTCCTCTTCCATGGAGTCCGCCATGTTTACGGCAGCCCAGATGGGACAAACCAAACACGGACTGCTTTCGCAGTTTTTTCCACTGTAGTTTCTCCTTTTTACTCTTGAACCGAAAGGGAGAGGTGAGGGGTTTTCAGTTGGTTGCGTTCTGACACAGGAGGTGGAGCGGGTCATCCACTAATCATATGATCGGTGGTTCGATCCCCAGTCTGCGTGCTGAAGTGTCCTTGGGCAAGTGCTCCTGAAGGCTGCGCCATCGGTGTGTGAAAAGAAAACTGATGCACCTTGCGTGGCAGCTAATGCAACGTGCATGAATGTGTGACTGAGATATGTCGTGTACTGGAAAACTGGAAAGGCGCACACCGGACCTTCATGTTTATTTAACGGACACTCGTCAGCTGTCGTTTGTTCTGCTGCACTTTGAGTTGAGACACTTTTTCCCCAGACAAAAACAGACTTTAAAAAATAAAAAATAATACAAGCAAGTGGCGTTTACGGGATGCCCGTGAAGGCATCGCGGGGCCCTGTGACGTAAGCCGCTCCCCTGCGCTCCCTCGAGCAGCCAGTCAGAGAAGGGATGCTCTGAACGCAAGACTGCAGCATCTTCACCGAGAGAACGAGCAGGAAAAAACGTCTCTTTCTCTGCGTGTCCCTCCAGCTCCGCGTCTCCGGACCCTCCTCAAACACCCCCGTCACCTCCCGGGTGTTCCTCCATGATCGGAGCCAGGACAGGATCAGAAGAAGACAAGAAAATCAAATAACCGACCAGTAACGCATCGGATTCTTTTTTTTCTATTATCATCGCTTCACCGATCTTTCCTTTCTTTCTTCTTTCTTCTTCTCCTCTTTTTTTGTCTTTCGGTTTTTTTCTTTTTCTTTTATTTATTGTTCGCTGGCTGTTGCAGAGGAGCGCCACCATCCTGCACCGCCTGACATGAGTACGCTCTTTTATCCGGTTGCAGCGGAATGACATACATATCCTAGCCCGCATATCAGAAGCTTGATGGAAGATTGACGCTTCATTTGCACGTTTTTAGTAGCCTAGATCTGTCACTCCTCCATCTGCAGAGGTTTCGGATTTTCGCTCCAGCGTCTCTTTCTTTCTTTCCGTCCCTGCGCAGCATCTCTGTACGCACGGCGCACCACGGAGAAACGCGCAGCTAACCTTCCCCCGTCCGTAAGAAACAGGCGTATTTTTCCAATTCCTAAATCGCTTTCGCCTTCTCTAAGGACTCATCTGCACGGCTACGCTGCGTAAAAAAAACACACACACACAACGGGAAAAGGGGGGATTTAAACGCAAACGCAGCCCAAGCATCCAAGAGCAAGCTCGAAAATGATGGCCGGCGGAGCTGTACAGCAAAACGGGATTTTCTCAAATCCTCACCATCACAATCAACAACCACACATGGAGTCCGATCCCCCGGACTCGCGTAAAAGACCCCTGGAGACTCCGACGGAGGCCAGCAGCACCAAACGCACAAACACGGGAGGTAAGAGCAGCGATGGGGATGCGGGGAGCTGTTCGGGGTTTCGGTGAAATGTTGCTTCGTCCTGAAGGCAGGCACAGAGAAAGGAGAAGCAGGTTGATCTGATTCTTGACGTACACAGCGGCATGCCACAGCCCCAGATTCATAGATGTGTGCCTCAGTTACGCAGTGATACAAATATAGACGACACCATTTTTTAAAAATCCTCTTTCTAATGAGCGGACCGTCATTTTCCATCAGCATTAAAATAATCACGGGCCGCCGCTTCTGATGGGAAGGAAACAATGAGAGGGACCGCGGGGGGATCTGGAGGGAAGCCTCCGGTTCCCCTTCGCGCACATCCTGACTGTCTGAGCCTCTCTTTAACATTTTTTTTTAGTGTTTTTATTGCGTCTTAAGATTTACGCGCACGCAGCCACAGCGGCCATGCTGGAGCCAAAATCAGGATGTAAACAAGCGAAAGCCAGATCAGGCTGGTGCGTGATCGCAGGCTCTCATCCCAGTCGACGGATGACCTTGTGATAATCTCACACATCAGCCACCATCGCTGCTTTGTGTACAATTACACAAGCGGATAAACAAGCGGACTCATATTAACAGCAGGCCTGTGGCGAGCCAGAGAGAACAAGGGGAGCCCAGAGCGGCGAATGCGACAGTCTGTGTGTTACTGCAGCATGTCAGCCTGCTGAATATTTTGATCTCATGCTTTGCTGTCCTGATTTTTAATAACCTGCACTTCAAGGAGGGAGAGATTATTTATTTTTCCTCTAAATTGTCCAATCATGTTTCTTCATTATTCTGGTTGGATGAAATATGGATATGTCACCATGGCGATCACCATATTTGGTTTTTGTTTACATGCTGTCATGCGCCAAGCATTCCCATCATCCGGCATTACAACCATCAGCAGCCTCTCCTGGCCATGCACCCCTCCATCATGGACATTTGGACATATACACTACACAAATGTGTTACTGACACAACACACAAGTGTGGAGTGCACTCAGAGAAGAGATGATTTAATAGAAGCAGCACAAGATAGAGACGATTAGAATCTGTAGCTGTCACACTGTTAAATCTGACTGTCACTGTCAACACATAATAATAATAATAATAATAATAATAATAAAGACGTGTGTTTGTGGGACAAATATTCCTGTATGCACATTTTTAGGTGACCTGCACCTTTAAAGTTGAGGTTAGACTAATATTTATATTATTCTGCATGCAGCTGTTTAAATTTGCAACATTAAAACTCTCTAAATTCATATTTAGTTTCGTGTCAGTTGATCGACCTCTTCCTGAATTATTAGTAACATCTGAGCATTTTTAATTGCATGAATTGATGAATAAAATATGCAAATCAAATTTGACCAGCCTCCATCCTGTCGGACACTGAGGTGTCGTTGTTGGCCTGTCTTGCACTGAAAGGCTCTGAGCTGTGGATGATGTTTGAGGAATATAAAATCTTGATAAACGTGCAGAGTTTGAGCAGCCTGTCACTGACAGGTGGCACGATTTAAAGAAAAGGAGAGACACATCGTCGGGACACAGAGAGTCCCGACGATCAATACGCTTTCATCTTTCCGGGTGTTTTCCAGCAGTGACAGAAAATTACAGGACAGTCATTTTTAACAGTTTCTTCAGCTGCCGTCAGGTCACATGACAGCCGTCCTCCGGAGTAACAATCAGACAGAGTGAGTGTCCGGCTGAGGAGGGGTGAGCTGCAGGTTAGTGAGCGCTGTTTAACTGCAGATCGATGCAGCACTAAAGGCCGCTCCACGCTGTATGTAAAAACCCTGAGCTCCCCCTCAGGGGACCATCCTGCCTGCTGCCTGCTGCCTAACAGTCAGACGGCTCGTCCATTTAGACAAATGAAAAGGTTGGGATGATGAAGGTGATGAGCACGGCCGACCAGGCTTTTACTCAGGCTGGGCCGCCGTGCCGCCAGGTCAAACACTGCCTCCCTCAGCCGGCAGCATCAGGCTGGTGATCGGGTGACATTTGGTTGAATATGAACAAGCTGCTCTCGCACACACTTCACCTCTAAACATTAACAGGAAGGAGGAATCAGAGCTTGGCTGCAGGTCCTTTGTGAAAACTTTGCACTGACACTTAATTCAATTCTGTTTTTAAAGAAAATGTCTTTTTGTTCCAGTTCCATGGTGGAATAATTTGGTCTTGATCTCTACTGTGACTGATATTTACAGCTTGAATTAATCAGATGACTCAGATGAGATTAGCCTAAATGATTCTTCTATTTTATAACTGATAAGATGCACAAACTGTTTTTTTATATTTCTGGCCCTTGATGCAGAAGAAGAAGACATTCTCTGAGATGTTTTTAATATTCATATTTTGAAGCTGCTGCGCTCAGGCTGCAGTTTTAAAGTTACACAAGTCAAAGTGCTGCTAAGAGATCATAATAATGGTTGTTTCTCTGTATGATTAGTTTACGCGACACACTCCCCACCTATGTGCTTCCTCTCTCTGTAGTGGCCTTCCTGCAGCCCCTATTTGAAACTGAAGGCATTGTATTCCCTCACCAAGAAACTGAGACTCATGGTAAGAGAGACTTTGATTTTGATCTTCTACCTGTTTCTTTTTTAAAATAATTTTTACTGTAACCTTCTTCAATGCAGGACTGATTCAGCAGCGACAACACGGACATGTTCTGTGCTCTAAGGCCAAATTCTGCAGAGTGAAATCTAAATTTTAGGGCTTTTTTTTCCCAATGAGGTCTGACTGCTGCAGGGCCTGACATTTAAACAGGATTTAACGTAACATGTAACACCTTCATATTCTGCTCATGATCCAGGATAATGCATGCTGATATTGTTTATATTGTATGTTATCAAACCCATGACATCCATTTTCATGCTTTTTTATACAAACTCAGTGTTTCTTTTGTCATGATACCCAACATTACTGCACAGATGAGCGCTAATGACCTTTGACCTCATGCTGTAGCCATATCATCAAACATTTGGGTTTATGGCTGCCGATGTATCGCCCAGTGCTCAGAGAAAGTGTCATGGCTGCCGTCTGCACCGTGCAGCTGCTGCTGGGTAAAAATCACATGACTGCATTGATCGTTTTTCACAGGTACATTCAAACCTGACGTGCAGCGAATCAGAAATATTTCTCTGCATCCGAGCAGAAGATCAATTTTAAGCTATGAAATCTGACCAGATGTGAAGTTTAATGCAAAGTGTGTTCAGATCTGTTGGGTTGTGTTGGATTTTCCCATGTTTCCAGCTGGTTTGTGTCCAGTGTGTGTGTGTGTGTGAGAGAGTGTGTGTGAGGACAATAGAGACAGAGCTGATCAGCTGTCAGACAGTAGGAGCAGGGTGATGTGGGACCGGTGGAAGCCTGAGGGTCATAAATCACAGCCACATCTTATAAAAAGCTGAAGGTCTTAAAGAAGAAAAGATCAATGAAGAGCTGCAACAGCTTCTGTTCACAGTCCTCCACCCCCCACCCGCTGTTCACTGCTCCACCGACCCGATCCCATTCTTATCGCTGCACCCTCCTCCTCCTCCTCCTCCTCCTCCTCCTCCCGCTCCCCTCTCTCTTTGCTCTCACCCCGAGCCAGCAGGGTTCTCCCCCCACATTAAAGGAATTCAGACTTCCCTCTAATCATGTACATATACGATCAGAGACGTTTAATGAGCTCATTGTTAATATTTGATTTGGTTTCAGGAGTTTAAACATTTTCAAAGCTTGATCCCGAAAAAAAAGCTTCCAATAATTTCATAATTTAAGAATCTGCAGCTGTCGGCCAATCAGGGCTCAGCATTTTTATTTTTTATTTTAAATGAGACATTTATTGTGCAGAGACGGTTTGAATACATGATGGACTGCATGAATGTGTTAATAATGAAATATTCTGTCATGTTTAGAAGAATATCCGAGCCTCAGAATGACCAAATTTACTATTTTCAAAATAATTTCTGTCTCTTCTTGGTGGAAAACATCCGATCCACGCACACCGCAGCACTACAAACTCTAACCAGCACAGCACTGATCCTCCAGCAGCCTCTCAGCCTGATAGAAATGACTCAGATTCGCTCCATTCAAAACAAATGCAGCTTTCAGGGGGAAAAAACTGCTTGTATAAGCCATTAAGAAGTCTTATGTAAGCAGCAGCAAAATAAATTGGATGTTGTTTTTTGGGTTGTTTTTTTTTTTAGATTTTCATGTAGGTGGTCAGAAAACGAACATGTGAGCGGAGACGCCTACAGGTTTACCAGTCAGGGGAATGTTTGCTGACCTGGACGTGCAGACTTTCAGTCATTTCATCACTTTATACGAGGAGCGTTCCTCCTCTCCGTTCCCTTCTTTTCTCTCCTCTGCTGTCTCTAAGATATAATACATTCATTTAGTAAATGGATGGACTGGCAAGCCGATGTTGGGAAGGGAGGAGGAGGAGGAGGAGGGGGGGGCTTAAAATGTCCTTGCCAAGTGACATTAGGGGACTAGCAGTAGACCGGAAGAGTGTGTGTGTGTGTCTGTGTGTGTGTGTGTGTGTGTGTGTTGTCCTTGTGTTTTCTGGCTCACTTTAGTTGCAAAAAACAGAGATGAAGTTTAATGAGCGGGAGAAGAGGAGGTGTGTAAATGATGTATTACACTGCAGATGGACACACACACACACACACACATATGTGCCTGCTGTGTATTGAGCCTTGGCGGCATGAGACAGGCCCTTTGATGCTATTGATCCGAGTGTTTTCTGTGGCTCCTGGAGCTGAGCGGAGCATCTTTTTTTGGGTCGTCCGTACAAAAGGAGAGAGCCGCCTTCCTCACATTGATCGGCTGTCCGGGCCGAGGAGGAAGAAGCCCCACATTCAGCTTCGAGCTCTCAGAAATAGACACCGGGCAGAGCTTCAGAGCTAAATAAGACGGCAGCAATGTGAGCCGGAATACGTGGAAATAATCAGATTTTATTCTAAGAAAATAAGTTGTTAGAACATTCAGCATCGGCGTTGTTTTTATGCGAGCTCTTCGTCCTCGGCGTCTTCCGGAACACGGCGTTCTCCTCTGCGACACGCCTGTTTTGTTCACTCGCCTTTTCTCGCCTGTTCCCTCTCCTCCTCCTCTTCCATTCTCTCCATCTTCCTCTCCTCCTCATCCATACTAATCACGCTCTACTTCAGACCTCCTCCTGTCCTCCTTCACCCTCGTCCTCCCGTCATTTCGTCCTCCACTCACCCTCCCTCCCCCCCTTTCATCAATCGCAGGCTGCCATTGACGACGCTCGCTCGGCAACCAGTTTCCGAGGCGAGTCGATCGATTCGCAGCCGCCGTCGGCAGGACTCTGCCAGTAGGTAGCTGCGGCTCTCCTTCTCCTCCTCCACCCTCTCCTCTTCCTCTCTTTTTTTTTTTTTTTTTTAAGCCACTGCGTCAAAGTAAAAAAAAAAAAAAAGGAAAAAGAAAAGGAAGCCATTGTACAGGGTGGGGTGAAGGGGATGAGAGGTGGGAATATTCCCACAAAGGGAGGCGTGCGATTGGCAGAGCGAGACGTCGGTCACAGCTAGCTGCTCGCTGATAGGTGAGGAGGAGAGCGGGGCGGCGATGAATATGGATAAGGGAGCGATGAAAGGGCCGATGCAGCGAGGACGACTGGCAGGGCCCCCCTCCTCTGAAATAGCCTTGGTCCGTGAACAATACACACCGGTTCTCACACACACACACTCTGAAGGGAGAGAAAGGAGGCGGCTGCTTCGGTTATCTTTGTTAGCGTAGCGACCACGTCTGCTTCGATTTCTACGCAGACGGCCTGATGATTGGGATCATCCCAGTATGGAGGCATCTGATTGGCTCTTCCTAAACGTCTATTCAAGCTGTAGCAGGATGTTGTTGTTCTCTCCGATCAGTGTCGGCTTTTTATTTCTGACAAATAGATCAAGAGTTTGATTCTGTTCCACCTTTCTGTAAATCGTGATCCACGTATCTGTCATTTCTTTTGAAATAACAGCAGCCTCTGTATTGTTCCGTCTTCGTGAAGAGTCGAGTGTCATTTTCAGATGGAAATGTCTTCCATTTTAAAACCGCCTCTAACAAAATGATCGCTGGCATGCAGACAAAACACGGCATTAGGTGGTGCTGGTGTTATGAGTCATCTCGATACCTTTAAGATGAAAACAGCTCACACTCCTCTGTGATTTTACAGATACAGACTTCATAATTTAGGCGTTAAATCCTCCAACAGTCTCTCCAAACAGGTTATCGGGCCGTATATGTGTCTGTATGTGAGATTTAGCCTCCAAATATTCGTTTTTTAAAGGATCACAGGAGTGTTCGGGCTTTATGGCGGCTTCTGAATCCAGTGATTAAGAAATATAAAGAGCTTCCTCTGCACGCTGCAAGTCACCGCCTAAAATATCAAATCTAAATCGAATGAATGACGTGAGAAAAGTGAAACATTGAGACGCTGCAGCGGCTGCAGAGGACGATAAAGTTATATTTCCTCCTGCTCGCCTTCCTCTGCGAGCTCTCGGTGTTTATGAGCGATGCCGGCCATCTTTCAACCGAAGACAGCTGGTCAGAGCCTCACTGCTGGAGAGCTTTACATGTTTGTGTGTGTGTGTGTGTGTGTGTGTGTGTGTGTGTGTGAATGCTACCTCCCAACAAAAGAGCAGAGGACTGGAGGGGGGGTGTTAGACAAAGCCTGCTCCCCCCTTAACTCTCCCTGCTTAGGGGAGATGAATATTTTCCAAGTCCCCAGAGGTCAGAGCCTCTGTAGCAGAGCCCCCCTTGTTCAGCCGAGACTCTCTTCACGCTGCAGACCTTCCCTGAATGTGGGACTCATATCTGATGTTTCCACACAAAGCTGCACCAGCTTCTAGTCTGGACTGCTTCGACACACTCGACCCAGTTTGGTTTGTAAAGACAGACTTTGGGATACGTATTCACAGTGGATTTCTGGTACTGGTACCATCATGAAACACTAAAACTGTCCGGTAGAATTCATTTTTTTATTACGATGCTCGTGTGGATTCTAAATAAACACCTCAACACGATAAAAACAGTAACGTATCCAGTTCAGCTGGCTGTTATCTGATTTAATAAGACACCAGTGTATGTTGGGAAATGGATATCTTGGAGTTCTGCAGGGTTGATGTATTTTTGTAGTTGAACCTGGAAGTTAGCGTCGCCGTGGTTACTTCTTCTTTCCTCTAATTGGATTTCCCCTCGTTAGATTTTGGAATATTGCAGAAAATAAACTGGCAGGGAAAAGTTTGTGAATCTTAACACGTGAACACAACTTTTAGTAGGTTAGTTAGATTAGTTAGGTTTGGAGTCTCGTTAGTAAAATCTGCTGATGTGTTTCATGTCAGCTGATGTTCGTTGTAAACAAACAGACTTTAGCTGTGTCTCTGTTAATACTTCTATGTAGTACACTGTGTACTCTGTACTTCCTGGAGTACTGCGCAGGGCGGAGCATTAGCGCCAATATTTGACTGCCAAAATATAAACATACGTACAAATTATATTTATGTCACTGCTCCTCCTTATGTCAGCAGCTTCCTCGGCTGCCACACTCACCTTTCTGACCCTTATGAGCGCACCGCCCGGGTACACACAGACCGTGTGAACGCACTTACGTGTGGATGTCTAGAGGTGGAGTGTAATCTGGATTTCCGTACACACACACCGTCTTTCCTGTTTTTATACTGTGTTGTTTACCAGACTTTTTTTTTTCCCTCAGTTTTTGTTTAGAAAAATAAAATCACCTGTCATCGCTGCAGGACCGCGTCTAAACTCCATCGATCGTACGACTACAACGCTTTAAAAACCCGGCGCGCTCTGAGCTCATCCTTTGTTTCCGCTGTTTGTAAGCGTGACGTGCGTGAGGAAAAGTAACGGAACATGAGAAAGGATTTGTGATCTTCAGCCCCCCCACCTCGCCCCTGCAGGCCCGTGGACACCAGATCCCAGGATTTGAGCCTCCAATCCCCCAGCATGGAGAGCCTATTCTGGGCCTGGCGGGTTCGCAGAGGCCTTAGCAACAGATTGGACTGTTTACTCACCCAGTTATGTCGCGTTGAAAGAGCATTTTATTATTTATCGTGAACGACCTTCAAAACACCAAATCCCCCTTTCTTGACCGTCAGAGTCTTAGAGACACACACACACACACACACACACACACACACACACACACACACTGCTGCCTGGGCTGTTGTTCCCTTCATAAGAAAACTTTCTGGGAGTGGCGGATTGGCCACATTTTTCATCACACACACACCCTTTACAAAACAGATCCACATACAGAGTGGCACGTTTTTTTTTTTTCCAAATCCTTTTGTAAAAGGAAGTGTGTGGACTTCCTGTATGTGTGTGTGTGTGTGTGTGTGTGTGTGTGTGTGTGCTGTAACTGCAGGGATTTATCTGGGTGTGTGTTTGTGAGTGTGTTGCTTGGAGCAGTGAAAACAAAGACCCTCATCACAGCAACCAGTAGGGATCCCTGTAGTTACTCAGCTGCAGACACACCATCTACACACACACACACACACATACACACACACACACACATCATTACCGTCGCTGATGGTTTCAAGTTGTAATCCTTCAGTTTGGTTTCATTTCTTCACTGTGTAACTCTTTCTTTGTGCTCTCCTCCATTAGCATGTCTATTACTGGCTTCTTTTGGAAGCTAGCTTCGAGTAAACAAATTAAAAACATGCTAATGCATGGGGTCTTCAACCCGCGGCCCGCGGCCCCTCAGAGGTACTGCAGGAGGTCCATCAATTTCTGTCATAATAATTGGCAGCTTTCACCAGAATAACGGTGACCGTGAGGCTGCAGAGAATCCAGAAACTACAAACAGAGGAGGCCTTTGCTCAACGGTTGGATGAATGAGTGGACGTGAACTGTTTTTATCACATGTAGGATCACATGGTTAGTAAAAGGTGTAGACTAGGTAACAATGCTCATGGTCTTTGTAGTTTTTCACACACCTTTCGTCCTCTCTCTCTCTCTCGCTCTTTCATGGCGTTCCTCTTTGAAAGTGTGAAGAACGAAATCAGAAACCTTGAGAGAAGAAACTGGCGCCTCTGCACACTTGCGGCATAACGCGGATGCTTGACTGTCTTTTTGGGAAGTTACAGAAGCCGGAAAAGGAGGTTCAAAGCTGTGTTTGAACCTGCTGCTCTCTGTCTGACACGAAGGTCATCGCCGTGTCCTAAAGCGATTCGCATCCTTTTAGCAGATCCTCCCTCCGCGCTGTCTTGACAGCTAAAACATTAAGAAGTAATCAGTAACAATCACCACATCTGTAATTATGGTGTTTTTCTTGTTCTTATTTGGACTGAAAGTTTACATGCTCATTATGTTGTCAGCATGAAAGAGTCGCTGCACACGGGGGGCCGAGATGCTGGATCTTTGATGATGCTTCATATTAACGAGTGCAGAAAATAGTAGCAGAGAACAATAAGTCTGACATCGTGCTGAGACATCAGGTTCTGCCACTAACCAGCACGGTGTTATTTCTGTTATCCGGAGCAGGAGGTGACATGTTTGGTTTGACGTCCATGTTTCCAGCATTCGTTGCAACCCGGAAAACGACATTTTAGTTTTAAATTTAGTCGAGCACTTCGAATTATTTCAGGTCACCTCGAGACATTTCGCTCAAACACCCACGAGTGGAAGCATTCTCCGCCATCGCTTTCTAATTTGCTAAGCGGTGAGAGAGGGAATATCGCGTGGGCGCCGCCGCGTTGCGTGAGCGTGACCTCTATCGGTTTTTGAGGTTGGCGTTGACACCGCTGGGTCAGACGTGGCCAGCAGAGCCTCCGGCTGCTTATTATGCTTGGATAGATCAGCAAGTATGGCCTGAACCTCTGGGACGTGGGATGACACGCTGAAGGGATGTGGAGCATAATTACACATAATTAGAATTTGCTTCTGTGACAGGTAGATAAATGATGCTGAGACCAAAAAAAAAACACGTGACCCGGCTGTGATCTTTGTGGGTGAGGATGACACCAGCGACGTTAGAATTAGGGTTTACCTTCTGTTTCATCCAGCAACATACAATAAACGGCCGGTTTGACCGTGTATGTTCACAGAAACGAAGCAGATATTTGTTTTGATTCGTGTTTAGACAGTCAAAACTCTTTGACTTGATTTATGAAACATTTTAGTAAACCAGTTGGTACCAAACTGCTCCATAAAGTGCACAAGACACCACGTCCTCAGAGAGCTGCCTTTAGTCCGCTAATGTGTCTGAGATGTATGAAAGGATCCTTAATGCTGCACGCTAAGAGCTTTTACTTTGAAACCAGCAGAAGACGCATCACCTCGTGGACGGGGTTTTTAAAAGGAGCACATGAACCTGATTTAAAAAAAGGAATGTTGATCAGTCTTGCCTGTAAACAGTGTCGAGCAGCGTAGTGCAGCGTGGGAGGCAGAGGCAGAAAGTGCAGCGCGGCTTCTATTTTTTTTATTTATTTTTTTCAAATCTGGAAGTTAGTTTTATGAAAATTGAGTCATGGCAGTTATCAAACCTGCTAAAAGCTTATTTCCAAAGTGTAATTCAATCTGTGTTACATAACCCTGTTAACAAACCCAACAGTGGAGCTCTGCGCGGCCGTTTAATGATACAGATGACGTCTGTGATATGTTGGCATGTCGTGCATAAACATCTGCACCCAGTTTTTTTTGTGTTTTTACAGCGTTTCGAAGCTGAACTTTGATGCACGCGTGTTCCCTGCACATTCTCCGTGTCCGTTAAATCACGTTTACAGGACGCGAGTCACCGGACGAAGGTTATGGGATCGTTTGAGCGTCTTATTCGAGGTTCGCATCCGTGCTGCATTTATAAATACTTTTTTTTAAATGCTCGCCATGGTAACACGTTTCAAGTGTTACCATGCAACAGATACAAGTGATGAACATGAGTCACTCATTACATCCTCCTATATACACGATGAGTCATGTTGCCAAGGTGTGTAGGCTTGTTTATGAGATGTCGGAAATGCTGTTTGTGTGTGTGTGTGTGTGTGTGTGTGTGTGTTTTTGCCGCAGACACTCTTTTGTATTTGTGTGTGCATGCCTGTGTGTGTGTGTATTTACCAATTCCCCTGCCTTATTAATACAGGCTGGTTATAATTAGCTATCCTCTATCTAAAGCAGGTCAGTCCAAGGCTCCGTAGTCAAAGTGGGTCACTGCAGCACACTGAGGAGGGAAGAGAAGGAGAAGTGGAAGGTGACTAGGACTTAGAGGAGAGGAGACGAGGGGAGAGGAGAAGACGGACAGGTTTAGGGCACGGCCATGTGACATGTCTTCAAGTTTGAAAACAAAGTGCTGCTGCGAGCATTGTTAATGTCAGAGAGAGGAACTTTATCAGCACAACAAACATGACATCATTGTTACCGTTCTGCAGCTAATGAGGGAACGCAGCTTTCCAACAGGTTCCCGAGAAGCGCCTGTTGTTGTTGTTGTTGTTGTTGCTGATGGACCAGAGTTCCTCACCAAATGTGGACCAGGACTCTGCTCTGAGATGAAGTCATGTGAAACTGCTCGGTGACATGACGCAGTGCAGCGCTCGAGGCCCAAAATGTGTCACATGCATCCAAAAAAAACACACACACACACGCAGAAGGTTTGCAGGAGAAACATGTCTGCTGCAAACAAGCTGCTAACAATAACTTCAACAAAGAGGTGACGCACGTTCCACAAGCAAGACCAAAATGTAACTCAGCTGAAATGAGGCGTGTGCGCTGAGAGCGAGAGGCTGTGGAGGAAGCTAGCAGCTAAAGTTTGTTTCTTCCTGCGATAACTCTTCTTCTTTTGTGGTGTTTTGATTTAATGATTTGAATTAGTAACTCATCACATCGTTAAACTTGGAGTGGCGTGGTTTCTGTGAAATGTTTCCAGAAACTAAAACTTGCGTCAGGAGATGATGGAGAGAAGAAACCAGAAGATAGATGACAGAACTGATGAACTGATACGACGATAGAGGAGGAGGAGTGACGATGGAGAGGGAGGTCATTATGAAGGAGGTGTTTTTATTTTAAAAAGATCCAGTTGGATCGGTTAGCAGGAAGTCTGGCGGGAAGATCCTTTAATTGAACACTTAAACTGACTTCAGGGACTTCTGATTAACGCGAGCTTTTAACAAAACCTTCTTTGACAAATTAAAAAGCAGCTAATCTGAGGTTCTGTTGGTTTTTCACTCCTCCTCGTGCACCTCTGAGCTCCCTGCAGTTTGTATTTCATCACTGGGAGATCTGAGGAAGGGCAAGGGGAGTGTCAGGTTTCCTGCCTGTGCGCTCATGCTTTTTGGCTCAACGCTCAGAGGAGAACAGAGCCCACCCAACACTTCACACACTGAACACTGCTGCTCCAATCCCTCCACGAACTTCAGCAGACAGCGAGCGTTTGCCGTGTTTGTAGTCGCATAATATCAAGAGACGAGTTTGTTTCAGTGTGCCTGGATTCAGCTCACGTCTTTAGTTATTTCCACTCGTTTACAGTAAATCCCAGTTTGTGGCAAAAACAGAAGTACGAGCCGGAATGTTTTTCTGAAATCCGTCGCAGTGTTTTTACGATCAGCTGTCGTGAGTTGGAGATCTTTTCCATCTCACATGACGAGGACGTGGAACCGTCCCGGTCCAGAGAGGAGGTCCAATCTTCTCATGGCACGAATGTCATCAGCTGATCACACAAGGAAAGTTTGGGACTATTTGTTGGTCAGAACATTCAAGTCTGAACAAACCACATCCACATACAGGTGCTTTCACCTGTCCATGATCCATGATCCAGCACAGCGGCTGAAATAAATCAGGAATTTTAGATTCAGGTTTTATCGTCCAGTGTTGATACATTTTCTATTTATTCCTGAGATAAATAAATAAATAAATAAATAAACATTTATGATTTTCTTTGCAGTTTTCAAGAAAATCAAATCTTCCATCTGTAATAGAAGAGGCTGTTCTTCTTTCCGACTCAGTGATTGCACTTATCAACCCGAGCAGAGGCCTGATTAGCCTGAATAACTGAACACACCTGTGTGTGTGGTGTGTGTGTGTGTGTGCATGCAGGGCCTTTCACTCATTAAATTTATTTATAGCGAGGTGTCGCAAACACTTCAGTTCCACTTTGTTGCAGCGTGAGTGTGATTTAATGGAGTTATAGCTATCAGCAGACGGCTAATAAGACTCCGTGCAGCTATATTAGCTCATAAATCTCGTACCTGCGCAGTCGAAGCAGGATGTTGTGATATTTTGCATGCATGTGTGTTTTTACGGTTCAGTTGTCGAGCTGGGGAGCAGACAGAGAACAGCGGTGTTACAAGGTGCCTCGCCCTTGTGCGAAAATGTGCCCCTGTAATAATAATCCTATTTTAATCCGCCTCCTGAGGTTATGTGTCCTGGATTATCAAATATGAAGAATGTTTCCGGGGAGGGAAGATGAGACAAGCCGGTGTGCAAAGCAGTGACGGCTTAAAGAGGCAAAACACTGTCGGAGCTGCTGTTATTAGATCCTCAACCTCCAAGAAGTTTCTTTATAGAATCACATTTAAAGACATGATGGATGTATGTTAGAGTCCGAGTCCTCACAAGCTGTTTGGACAGATTGAATTTCATTTAAACTGTATCCTGTGATTTTTAATCAGGACTGATGAAGTCGTGTTTGAAGTTATGTTGCATGAAATGAAGAAACAAATTATGATTTTTGTTCAAAATTTCACGATTCAAAGGGAGAAGCGTGTTTATCTTCCCCTGCAGACAGTTCTGGTTTGATTTGTCGAGGCTTTGATTTTCACATCTGAGACGTCTGAGGCTCGACAATTTAGTTTTACTACTCAAAGCTCTGAAAAATTATATTTTGAAGAATCAAAGGTGCGGTTATACAGTGCGGCTGCGTGCTCAGGTGTGAGGAGGTACGATCATACAGCGCCTAACCTTTGTGCGTTTATTGCAGTTCATGTTTTAGTGTGTGTTTTGGCGAGGTTCAGCGTTTTAAAGGTTGCTTCAGCTGACACGCAGCTTGTTGATACCATCGCCATGGAAACAAAGACACGGGAGGGAGCCTTATCTCTCCCGCGATGACCCACATCACGCCTCCGTATCTCTGTTGTGATTCAGTACCGGCTGACGGGTCAGTGACTCTTCCTGAAGGAGGCGGTGGGAGGAGAAGAACTACGGTGGCCTGCGAGGTTCAGTCATTTCTCTCTCTCTCTCTCTCTCTGGTTGCATTGACACAGAAGCAGCGAGCTACAGCCAAAAGGTGTCAGGTTCAGCCTCAGAGCTGCTTCAGGTCAGCGTGTCCTCGCTCTGAATGAACCCAGAATGATTAAAATGACCTTTTGCTTTTCTTCGGCTCCTCATTTCTTTATTTGTATTTTTTTTTTTCATGAATCCTGAAGCTGTTTGTTCCCCGGCTGCTAAATGACTAACATTAACCTGAAAATGTCAAACCTTATTAAGTCGGTCCACACACACCTGTAATTGAGGTTGTTTTCAGTTCACATGCAAATACAACAGATTGCCGCGCGCTCAGCAGCGAGACGTCCAGTGATTCTCACCGATGATGCTCATAATAGATTATTTCTTCCCATTTTTAAGAAGCATGCTGTCCGTGCAGCTTCATAAACACGAGACAACCAACCGATGCACAGACACCAAAGCACGACACGTCCTCTCAGCCTGAAGGAGGAGAAGGACGTGAAAGAGAAACAGAGGTCAACTGTGACTTTCTGGCACATTTCTGGCCGGTCGCTTCTGCTGCAAGGTCGCCTCCTTCTCCTCCTTCAGGCTGATTAGACAAACTGATTCCCCCCCCCAAAAAAATCTGACTTCAGTTCAGTTTGTGAAGACATCTTTATCCCATCAGGTCAGTGAGCTGAGCTCAGTTGAACACCACATCAAACGGACGACAGCTTCCTTCCATACACAGAGTTTACGTTCTTTTCCCTCAGTGCAGGTGCAGCTCCGGGTTAAAAATATCTGAATCCGTCCTCGTCTGCTTTGTGTTTGTTTATGTGAGCTGCACATGTTAATGAGCGTGTGTGTGTGTGTGTGTGTGTGTCATGGCGGCATGTGGTGTTATACATTTGCGAGGCGCCGCATCTACAAGTGTCGGTTGAATCTGATTAGCTTTAATAACAAAAAGCGGCGAGCGGCATATTCCCCGGCTCCCGGCCCTCGTGCCAAGGCGGTGACGAGAACCAGATTCCTCGGGCTCCACGCTGAAATTAGATCAGACCAATCTGGAGAGAGTGTTTGGAGGCTCGCGCAAATGGACGCGCAGAGAAAGGGGGAGCGATAACGCCGACGGAATCATCTGATTATGGAAATAATTAGTTGTCATGGATATCAGTCATCGTTTGATGTGATTGGGCGGATTTATGCAGCTTCGGGAAGCCTTGGCTGGCCGGTCGAGAGGGAGCGGGAGGGGGGAGACAAATTATTCTGCTTCGGCGTAGTGATGCGGCACCAGCTCGCATCTGTTCTGTCAGACTGTGATTACTGACAAACACTTTGCTTCCACTTCACAGTTTACACTCATTGCAACAAGACGATCCTGCACTGGATGAGGAGTTTTTGTTTTCTGCATTTTGCCACCAACTCCAATTTGTACAAAATGTAGAGAGCAGGCAGGCATGAGGACAAAGGTTCAAACATCGTGCACGCTGTAGGCTGCTGTCATGTTTTTCTCTGTCAGCTTTATTTGAAGTAAAAACAACACAAACTGCAGTAGCTCTCTCTCTGACTTCCTGTTTCCTGTTTCCTGCTGCAGAGGAAGGCGAGTACTTCCTGAAGGTTTTGATTCCCAGCTATGCGGCCGGTTCAATCATCGGGAAGGGAGGTCAGACCATCGTCCAGCTGCAGAAAGAGACCGGAGCCACCATCAAACTGTCCAAATCCAAAGACTTCTACCCCGGTAAGACTCCAACACCACCACGCTGTTGCTGCTGCTTCACACGGAGGGATGGATGGATGGAAAAGTGAAGGAAAACTTCATCCTTAGAAACTTTCACACTGTTTTTATGCACATATAGCATCGTTTGCAAGATTTAGACAAAACAGAGGAGCACAAAGTCTTTCTCATTACAACGATCCATCCATGCATCTCTCCTCTCAGAGCAAGAGAAGGATGAACAGATGGATCAGTACAAAGTGTTTTGCATTAAGGAAACGTTTAATGAACTCAACCCTCATCCATCATTTGTCTTAATATGAAAACACACACACACACACACACATGAATAACACACACACAAGTTGTCTGAGTTCCTTCGGATCAGAACTGCTGACCTCCTGCTTGTTGTTCTGCTCTGACGCTGACAATTACAACCTCGTCTCAACACTGTGGGGGAGATTTATGGTTTTATAAAAGGGTACAGTATCTGTGTGTGTGTGTGTGTGTGTGTGTGTGTGTGTGTGTGTGTGTGTGTGGCCCTAGGCTTGTGTTGACTGAGGTTGTGAGTCCTCAGGGACAGAGGGGCCTTGACTGGGCTCACGTTGCACCCCCTACCAACACACACACACACACACACACACACACGCCAGCAGAGATCAGGA
Organism: Nibea albiflora; assembly: GCA_014281875.1. Taxonomy (NCBI): domain Eukaryota; kingdom Metazoa; phylum Chordata; class Actinopteri; family Sciaenidae; genus Nibea; species Nibea albiflora. Next base: position 24,377,148 of record CM024794.1, read on the forward strand.
TTACAGGATCAGAGGTGAAATTGTATTTGTCTAAACTCTTAATTCTGCCCTGACGTGACATGTGACTGCAGCGGTGAGGAAGGCGAGGTTGTGATCTGTGTGTGTGTGTGTGTGTGTGTGTGTGTGTTTGTGTGTGTGTGTGTGGTGGTTTGGGTTGTTTGTTCGAGCTGGTTTGGATGGATTAGAGTTTGGCTCGGTGAGGTTAGGGAAAGATGGTGGTTTGGTTACACACTGAGAAGACTAACACAAGTTAGCGTCGACCTTTTCAAGACTTATCCGAGACCACAGTCTTACCCCAACCTCAACCGAGCGCTTAGAGCTGTCTAAACACAACCATAGAATCATTCCTCATGCTGGAGGTTCAGTTTCCTGCAGTGAGAGTGAAGCAGGTTGAAGGATTTCAGGTGAAATCTGACATGCATGTGTGTGTCTGTGGTTTGACTGCCTCTCTGCCTGTATAACCTCAAACCTTGTGGAAAAACAGGGTCGTGTCCAGGTTTAAGTGCCTTCATATGCATCCAGTTGAGCTGTGAACCGGCTGGCAGGTGGCAGCACAGTGATTCAGCTCGGTGAAACATATTTATGTGACCCAAATCCATTACTACGACAACGGGCTTCCTGCGAGAAGTCAAATCACCTCTGGAGATAAAATTCCAGTCACATGCTCGCCCGTGCGATCCCACCTCCGGTTGAATTCCCAGCGTCTTCCCCGTGTTGTCGTAGCGCCTGCGGAGCCTCTGATGTAATCGCTGCCCTCGAGCCAATCACAGCATGACGTTTCTCCAGCTCTGCTAGAGACTTGTCGGACACACAGTGCGCCGCTCTTAAATATGTTTCGGAGCTTCTGCCTGGAATCCGTGCTGGAAATTCAAGGTGGTTTCTGCGTGTGAAGGAAACACGCAGAGCTGCAGAATAAATCTCTTAATGAAACACAAGATAAAGAAAATGTTTGGCAAGCACAAAAAGAGTTTTTAAGACAAAGATTTCCAGCTTAGCTTTAGCAGGCTGCTTTTTCTGCAGGCTGTTTTGAAGCTTCTTTTTCTCCTTTTAACACCCAAATAAATCAAATGCAGGCTGCTGCAGCACTTTGACTTGAGTTCAATGAAACATACAAAGTTTCTGGCTGTCTCAAACATGAATTTCAGCGTGATGCATCTTGGAAATAAGTCATTCGACGCTGTGAATCATTTCCCGTAAAGCTTCATTTCACATCATCCTGTCCTCTCCTCAGCCCAGCTGCATTTACACTCTTTTTTTTCTCCCCCCTCCACTTTAAACTCCTCCAGGATCTCCAAGTATTTATTTGGTTTGAAATTCAGCTCTCATTCTTGTTGTCTCGGTGTGTGCAACAGTGTGTAAATGTGTGTGTGTGTGTGAGTGTATCGGTTCAGTGTTGGGGTCTGCAAACAAGCCACCGTTGTTTGACACCGGCACATGAGACTCCTGAAAGCTCTGCCAGCTAGAACAGATGCAAGGTGCAAGACACACACACACACAAATACACAAGCACACACACACACACACACACACACACACATGCACATGCATTCAAATGTGTCTTTGTAAGTGTGTGTGTGTGCATGTAAAGACACTTGAACAAGAAGATAGAAACAAACATACAGAGTAAGAAACTTACACAAACACAAAAGTTTGCACACTTCCACAGAAGAAGTGCAAATATGTTACTAAAATACACCACACACACACACACACACACACACACATATGTATATATATTAAATCTAAACACAGACATGATTTCCTGGGATTTGTTCAAATCTCTGCAAAGCCGAGAAGAACTGAGAGAAAGAAAAAAGAAAGAGAGGGTTGTATGGCCCCCGAATAGAGGGGAGGACTGAAGAAGCAGTGTGTGTGCGTGTGTGTGTGTGCGTGTGTGTGTGTGTGTGTGTGTGTGTGTGTGTGTGTGTGTGCGCACCCTTCCTAAACCCTGAAGGGGGCATCTGTATGCAAATGAGACACGGTTCTTCCTGGGTGACAAATCAAAAGGCCCACCTGCTGCAAGGGCCCGTCTGTGTGTGTGTGTGTGTGTGTGTGTGTGTGTGTGTGTGTGTGTGTGTCTCATAAACAGAGTAGAGAGTTACTGCTGTGTCTTGGCCAAAGCGTCTCATTCCTCTTGGAAGACATTAGTCGCCCTCCTTTCCTCCCCCCTCCTCCCCGTCATGCACACACACACACACACACACACACACCAGCTGTCATGAAGAACCTGGCAGAGATCAGTGAAGTTTGGGGAATTTTATCTTAATGTAATTTATCTTAATTGAGATTAAATAAACGGAGACAGAGTGTGAGTTGTCTTTGCAGGCTTCACGTTCGGTCCACACACTTTCAACTTCCTCTTTTCAAAATAAAATCATCCAGACTGGATGAAGTCTGGACTAAGGTATCCTCGGAGACTTTAAACAATAATAACCCAACGAGAGCGATGCTGAGAGTTTTGCCAAAGTCCCGTTAAGTCGAGCATTGCATCGAGCCAAAACAAGAAGATCTAATATTTCAGTGCAGGCTCTAAGAAAAACGAGTTACTTTGCAGGATGAGGTCATTGTTTGGAAGCAAAATAAAAGCACCTCCAGCTTTTAGACACTGATTCTTTATCACCAAAGTTTAAAAGTGTTTGGCAGCATCTAGAGGACAGAGAGCCGGCCAATGCTCAGGCTGGATTCTGCAGATTAGAAGTGATGAAAGATGAAGTCAAGATGAAGATAAACTGGAGTTTTACAGTAAATATATGAAATGTTGTCTAAATGAACTCGTTAATTGTTTTAGCTTTAGTCAGTGCAGCAGCAGAGACAGGAGCGCACGTCGCATCGAGGAACAAAAGAAAAGCACGAGGCTAAAAATAGAAAATCCAGCGAGCGGCGGAGACAATGGAAGTGAACGTAACAGGATGTAAACAACTGTGAGCTGAAAAGAAGCTTTCCAACACACGAGCAGGACGCACGGCGAAGAGACGCGGCATCGAACCCGCCGATGATCTGAGATTTATTTATTAGCCGATCAGAAAAATCCTGACGAAAACGTGAATGTGAAGAGAGAGACACACGACCTCTCACTCTGTTCTCCTCAGCCTACATTCCTCCACTCGTATATCACACACTTCTCCCTCCATCCCTCCTTCCCTCAGACCTCCCTTCTCCTTTTTATTCATGCATCCTTCAATCCCTCTCCATCTCACCCATCAATCAGACATCCCTCCCTCTCTCCCTGTTGCATTATTCCTTCACCTCCTCCCTCCCTCCCTCTTGCTTCCTCTCCTTTCCTTCCTCTCCCCCTCCTTCCCTCAGACTCTCCCTCCATCCCATCCTATCTGGAGAATAGTGCAGCAGCAGCACTTAAGCCGACGACCAATTAGCAAGGAGCAGCAGCACGGGGGGACGAGACAGGCCACCATTCATCCTCACACACACACACACACACTGTGCTGTGCGACCCACCATTCACTATTATGGCACAACAGATTTATTACATACCCATACAGTACAAGGCAGTGCCGCTTCCAAATATAGCTCCTCTGTCTCGCTCTGCCTTTCTGTTTGTTTCTCTCTCTCTCGAGCTATCTGGATACAAAAGGACATAACAGTATTTTATGACAACGCCGCATCTGCAGAGCTGCAGTCAGCCGAGACAATAAAAACAACAGCAACAACCAAAAAGCCCCTTTCCATTTAGGTACAATACAACGAGACACACAGAGCGAGGCAGACAGACGGAGGGAGAGCAGCAACATTTGGAGAAATACTCACTTTCCCAAAATGTTGAATTGTTCCTTCATCAGGTTTCAGTGGCTCGGGTGACGCTGACTCATTGGCTAATTAACCAGAGCAGCATTAATTACTTGTCACTTTAAATGTGCGACTTACATTATTTTCATTATGTAACATGAGCCCGACTCCTCTTTGATGCATTTACCCTGAACGCTGAGTTTGTTTTGCGGCTGATGAAGTGTTTCATGTTGAAATATCAGAGCTGAGCTCTCCAAAAGACTCAAACATGAATCACTCGAGCCTTTCCAAGAACGCCTCATGACTTTATTTTGTAGTTGACTTAGTCTTCTGGCTTTAAATAAGTGTTGAATGTAACAGGTAGAAATGATTTAAAGTCAAACAGCAGGATCAAATAAACCGCCTGCAGAAATCATCTTAAAATCTCACTCTTCCTTTAAATTTTTCAAAATAAAAGTCCATTAAATCGTTGCAGAATTGCAGCTCTCGCTCAGCGAGCAGCTGGTAGAGATGAAACTCGTGTGTCGGCAGCGCTCGTTGGTTCATCAGTTTGTGGAGAGAACAAACACAGCCGCTGCCGTCCCACATAAAATATTCATTCACGACACCTGTTTTATAATTACAATCGACCCGCTTCCCCTCCTCTTCTTCTCCTCCGCTGCTGCCGACGCTCACATATTGACCTCGGGTCGGACACGGAGACAAAGCCATGAAGACAAACTAAAAGCTGGAAATGAGTTAGTATTGACGTCGTCAAAGTTTCCTCTTTTTTTCTGTCCTGCCGCAGTTTCATGGCTGCAGTTCAGTTTGAGAGCGGGGCAGAGAGAGCTGACAGACGCTGACACAATAATGTGAGCGTTAACTAAAGTTCCTACAAACTGTGGCTGACGTTGAAAAGCAGAGACGGAGGCGCTTTGTGCACAGCTCACAGTCTGATCCAAAACTTTAGTCCTCCGTAACAATCATGTTTGTTTGCATCCTCAAACATAACTAATAAAATGTTTGATAATTCAGGAAGATCTGATTTTAACAAAAGCAGTGAGAATATGATTTGGCCTGGAAATGATCAGATCTTCCATGAGGTCATGATCAGCGTTGAAGTCTTGAACGTGCAGCTCTTGCTGAGCTAAAAGAAAACTGGAGCTAAACTTGTTTTTTCACGACTTCCTGTCTGACCTCATAGTTATGACAAGATCCCCAAACATTCAGAGAAAGTGTCCGCTGAGAAACTTCACTTCATGCTCTCCAACAGTGTGAATCTTAATTAAAGCAAGTGCAGAAATAAAACCGAAACGGAGACATGGTGTCATCATTACTCTAAACACTGCTTTTCTCTGTGTGTGTGTGTGTGTGTGTGAGGACAATAATATCAGTATCTATTTGTGTTTCTCCTCCCAGTGCGGGCACACACATTCCTGCAGCGGTGACTTCACCACCACATATATATATATATATAAATATATATATCTCCCTTCTCCTCTTCAATGACTCCAATTTAAACTCAATCTGTCGGTTAATGAGACGCCCTGAAGGACGAGGGTCACATGTTCTGATCTGACTCACGTTCACGCGACTGCAGAGAGAGGACGATTAATTTCTCATTAGCAGCTGAAAAAACACCGCAGCTCCACTGAGTCACTGAGCGTCGAGGCCAAAAGTATGTGGACACACAGATGTTTGCGCACATATGATACGTGTCCGCATACTTTTGGTCATATTTTCTCAGTCTCCTCCGTCACAGCGTTCCACCATTCTGCTTTGTCTTTAATCCATGATTACAGTTATTTAATACACACACACACACGCAGCCAGCACACATCTGTCCCCACATGAGCTAACATGCTAGCACGCACCTGACTCACACACACACACACACACATCACTGATTTCAGCGCTCTAAGCCTCTTATGCAGCTCTAAGCTCTCAGACTGAGAGATGGAAAACTGCAATATTAGACATCTCACTGCACGCTCAGCTCTCACACACACATATGTGCAACTGTAATGAATTTCCTGTTTGTTAGCCATTTCCCTTCTTCATTAAGAGACTTATTCATTACAAACGTCTGCTGTTTATCAGTCGCCACGAGATGATTTCTGCTAAATTAGATTCCTACGTCGGTTCCGTATGGATTTGTCAAATTATTGCGGCAAATTGACGCCGGTTAAAGTGTCTGCTGTGTGTCTGAGCTCCGAGCAAAAAATTCAAACCCAGCACTGAGTCTGTGCCGTTACTTTCCTCAAGATATTGATTGGCAAGTACAACGTGGGCTTATTTTTAATGATTTATCATCAGCGCTGACGATACTTAAACTAAAACCTGCTATTAAAATTCATTAATCAACTAATTGCCTCAGAACTCTGATAAATGAAGAAATAAGCGGAGGACGGAGAATTAGACGGGTTCCCTCGCTGAGCTGAAGAAACAGTGATGAAACACTGGCAACTGCAGCTTTTTTTATATTTGTTTTTGTGTGTGTGACGTCAGGCCGACTGGCTGAGTAATGCCTCAGTACCAGTCAGTGCCACGCAGGCTGACAGACAGACCATCATATCCCAGAGAGAGAGTTAGACTGCAGCTCCGACGTGTTCAGATGTGTGCAGCTGCAGCTCTTTAAGAGGAGGGTGGATCAGCAGCGTGAGAAAATCCTCATTAGATTTGAGTTCAAAGTCATTTGCTGGTATTATGTGGTGCAATAGACAGCCTGTATCATCAGTTTTCTGTGATTTGATCTTTAATTTGATTTAGAAATTAGAAATGAGACGATGCAACCTGCTAATTTTATGCACTTGGTGGAGGAAATCTTCCTATAATGGAGTCAGACGTTTGCTGCAGGTCGCAGAGACCTTGAAGTAAACCCATATTCCATACTGGAAACATCTGACACAAAATATTGAATGACAACCTTCACTTTCCTCCTCAGATAGAGACACAGTTCAGACACAGCTGAAAAGGTCGAATTAAAAGTGCTGCAAGCTTGTTGCTTCGCTCTAGAAGTGCCTCTGAGTGTGTTTCTGTGTTCGGGGGCTCTGGTCGGGAGCTGAACCCTGAACCCTGCCGGGGTCACGCGTGTTCTCCAACATGAACTAGACCGCTCAGCTCGTGCAGCGTTAATGCCACGCTGATGTACAGCTCACAAAGTGGGCCAGAGCTGCAGGTCAGGCTCTGTATTCTGCCTGTAAAATGTTTTATATGAATTTAATGTCATGCTCAGATTATCCTCGACCTCGACGCGTGACTCACGGATGTCAGACAGGACAGGTGTAGTGTTACTGTCACAGCAGAGCAGCCACTTTGACTTTCCCCTTCTGCTCCTCCACGTTGTGGTGACTTCCCACCTCTGCAGCTCTCGGGCCACATCAGTCAGTCCCCTCCCGCCTGCAGACAGGCATGACTAATCAATCTGCACCACATCTGCCACACGGAGGCCTGAGACAGGCCGATACACCCGCCTGCTTTAACGGAGCCTGAATTCCCCTTTTTTTTGTTTCTCTGTAGCTCGGCATCCTCACATTTCCTTTGTGTGTGTGCGGCATCCTGCAGGATTCAAAACAGCAGAAAGAATGATTGAAAATGAAGACATCTGTGATCGATATTGGTTTTCCTTCACCTCAGCACTCGCTCGCTCGCTCGCTCGCTCGCTCGCTCTCCACTCGCTGCCTTTGTGTTTAGACTTTTAATAAGGGAGTGCTGAGGGTCCCAGCGAGGCCTGCTCGTAAATAGAACAGCAGGAATATGGTCGGCCAGGCCGCAGATCAATGCTGCACTGAGTGTGTGTGTGGTGTGTGAGAGAGACTGTGTGTGTATGTGTGTGCGTGCAAGAGCATGACCTTCTTGCTTTTTTGCCTGTCTGAGTGTGGTGTGTGTGTGTGGTGTGTGTGTGTGTGCGTCCTTGGGAAGTGGTAGGATAACGCAGTCTGCCAGTGAAATATGACTGCCATAAAGCCTCTCAAACACTTTCACTGCCTCTCCCACAGTGCACACACACACACACACTTACACACTTACACACACACACACACCTTGGGATAATCACCACTGATCACCACTGTGGGTTTAAGTGTGTGTTTACTTACTTCTGGACATAAGAAGAGTGAAGAACAGCAGAGGACAGGAGACTTTTAATCTTCATAAACTTACTTAACATTAATAAACATCCTGTGACTCGTTGATCGGCTCGCTGGGTTAAAATCCTGCGTTTTCCAGTGGATTTGGAATAAACAGAGGAAGCTCTGGATATTTGGCATGAGCCGAGGTAGCCACTGTTGCTGTGATTGACAAGGCCTCCTACAGAAACTCAAATATAACTGACAGATAATCTAAAGAGGAAGTGTGTCGGCGTGCTGACATGTCTGACAAACTCAGTTCTGAACATCAAAGATGGTGGAGACTAAACACCGTCTTTGTGTTTTTAAATTTATATAACATGACTATATTAAAATCTGCATGGCATCGATCTACTCTTCTGTTCATGCCCCTGCAGCGATCAGACTTATCCTTGAATATGAGAGACAGACAGACCAGCAGACAAACAGGTCGTCCATTTTCCTGATGACAGAGCAAACCTGATAAAAACAAGCGTGTTATTTCATCTTCGTTTCATAATACAATTCTTCTTCTGTTATTTGGAGTCGATTTTTTTAGCGTCTCGAGTGTTTAGCAGCTGCTCAACAATAAACGGAATAATTCCCAAATCACCGGTGTTGGGAGGAAAAGCAAAGGCAGCGTTTTTTTTCTGTTGTTTTGTTTTGTTTTGTTTTTCAAAATCGCAGCGACAGCAAATGTCGGCTCGCAGCCATCTCAGCCCGGTCCAGAAAAACAGAACAACAAACACGGACAGCTTTAATGCCGTTTCTGCGAAACATGAAAGTGAGAAGAGGAGTGGGAAACGCGTAGCCGCTCTGTGCTGTGCTGAAGTGAGAAGCCATGTGTGTGTGTGTGAGACAGAGAGAGAGAGTCCACCTGCCACTCACAGCATCATGGCGCCCTGCAGCCGCTCAAACTGCAGCGTCATTGTAAAAGCTCTTCCTGTGTGTGTGCTGCCCGGCTGAGGTGCGCCTCTCCGGGTGAGGCCGGCAGCCTGACGGCACCTGGGCTCTCGTTTGAAGCTGTTAAACACATTCTGCAGAGATTCGCTTGACCTCCACATCTGTTTTAAAGACGTGGAAAAGTCGTTTCCAGCGAGGAGCCTTCTGACAGCGAGTTTGTCGTCGAGTTTGTTTCCATGAGTTTTTTATTTCAGGTTTAATCTGATTTGGCGACATTTTGTTACTGCGATTACATCAAATTGTCTGATTGGCTCTTAATTAGAGTTATCAGTCGGGGCATGTGTTGGAGCGTATAAAGCACTCAGATTACAGTTACTTCTTTCTGCACAGGTCATCAGACACAACTGGGAAAGTTGTGCATGGACTGATTTGTCAGATTTTGACCTCTAATGAGGTTTTTGGCTTCAAACGTGATTTTCACGTATGACAGCTGCAGCTTGTGAACTGAAAATATCAGATTTTCTTTCAGATCAGTTCATTTGTCGTGAAAATACTGTTCATGTTCATGTCTGTCAGTGTGTTGATCGGTTATTTGTGATTGCTGCTCGAGACATTTTCAACCTTTTCTTGAATCTGTTCCTTCTTCCTTCACAGCCTTCATGTCCTGTGACATCCCTGTTTTCCCACAAGGGCCATTAATGATTCATGTGAGCTAATCTAATCATCTGACTGAACGACTGCCACATCAATAAGAGCTATACGTTCAGTTCACGCTGCGGACGCGGAGAAAAAAGAACCGTAGAAGTAAATTTAAGAGTCAAACGCTGCTGATAATGTTGTCGAAGTTTTTCATTTGTTCCTGTGTGTGTGTGTGTGTGTGTGTGTGTGTGTCTGCACCGGTCCAGCTGTGTTAGTGTGTGTGACAGCTTGCAGAGCCCAGTCAGCACACAGAGAGGAGGGGGTAGGAGGAGGAAGGGAAAGGAGTGAGCGAAAGAGAGAGTGAAATAAAGAGGAGAAAGGAGTGGGCAGCAGCAGCAGCAGGAGGAGGAGGAGGAGGAGCAGTTGAATGTGCAGAGGTTTGTATGAGCTCTGAGGGTTTCCAACTGTCACAGACAATAGGTGGAGGCAAGGCGCTCTGTATGACAATAGGCTCTTTGACCCCGGTCAAGCTAGCAGGGGGGAGGACGGGGGAAGGTGGGGAGAGAGGGTGTCCCCATCTGCCTCAGAAGAGAGAGAGAGAGTGTGTGTGTGTGTGTGCGTGTGTTTGCTCTGCAATCTGTGTGCAAAACTGTGCTGCTGCTCTTTAATGTGCACGAAATGAATATTTGCGTTTTGTTTATCGGAGCTAATTTAAGTGCTGCTACATTCACGGACTGCACCGGCACACAGATGTGAGCCGGAGTCAGTTTGGAAGCTGCACTGTCCATGTGGAGTTCAGATCTCCACAAACTCCGTCAGCTCTCCAGCTCTTTCTGTTTTCTTTCCGCCTCCTTCCTCTCGTCTCTCTCCATTCATGAAGTGCAAAGTTTTTGCTCGAGATAAAAAAACGCTCGCGCCCCTGCCAGAGTAAATCTGCATCTGATCTCTCGTCTTTCCACCGATCTAACAATTGCTTCGCGTTTAGTCTGAATCCGACTTTGTTCAATATAAATCCAAATACTTTACTCGGCTCTCACGAGGAAATATGAGCCAAGCCCGTTTGCAAACACAGAAAGAGTTAACTCACTCGAATACAAATGCAAACGAGTAAACGTCCATATCAATGAGGAATGACATGCAAGCAGTGATAACGTAGGTCATTGATCAGACTGACGGTCACCTGCAACCCACCACAGTGTTCTCCATCATGACTTTATGAATCTAGAGTGAAACATAGACTGACGTCTGATTAAAACTCCTGACATCGCTGTCGATGTGCGGCGGTTACATAACCCGCCGTGATTTTTATCTGATTGCGTTTCGACCTTGAAGATGAATGAAGACGCTGCCTTAAATGAAAAGCAGCACTTACATCTGGAAGCTGCAGTAACGAGGCAGACGACAACAGTATTGTTTTCCACTGCGAACCCGCGGCGACCCTTCAAAATCTTCCATGACCCACTGATAGATCTGCAAGTCAGACACTGAAAAACAACAACGCCTGAGGCCGAGTCTAAGTCAGCAGACTTAGATTGATGGATATCTCCTCTCTCTCTCTCTCTCTCTCTCTCTCTCTCTCTCTCTCTCTCTCTCTGTCTCTCTCTCTCTCTCTCTCTCTCCTCTCTCTCTCTCTCCTGTCACCCAGCTACTCCGATCTGTCAGTTCTTATGACAAAGCTCCTCTCTGTGAGGAGCTTGGCTAAGCAACGCAGCTCGGCCCTCTTCATAAAACATCTTTATCATGTACAGAGACAGCACACACACACACACACACACACACACACATACACATGCACACACACACACACACACACACAGTGCAATTTCAGCTCGTTTGGCTGCAGAATATCGCCTCCTTGCTCGCTCTCTCTCTTTTCCCATAAATAGCAGACATAGCTAGATTTGTCTCCGTGTCACCATGGCGATTTGCTGGTTTTCACGACCTGCTATGACGATAGTGCCATGAGTGTGTGTGCATGCGTGTGTGTGTACGTGTGTGTGTGTGTGTGTGTGTGGTGTGTGTGTGTGTGTGTGATCCAGGTTTGTACAGGCACAGCACGACAGCTACCACACACACTCACCCCCACCCCCATCGGACAAAGCTGAGGATTGTGGGACTGCACACCCGTTGCCTTGGCGATGAGAATCAAAGTGACAGCTCTCCTACAGGAGGAGGAGGAGGAGGAGGAGGGGAGGAGGAGGAACCCCACCACCCTCCCTCCCTCCCTCCCACTTCCAGACTCCCTCTCTCCTCCCTTAGCAGGTGTAAGAGAGGCGAGAGAGACGGAGACAGAGAGATGTCTTTCTTCCCGTCTTGGTCGGCTTCCAGATCCTCTCGCCTTCTGTCCTTGAGAGTCGCTGAAATAAGCAGCGCTGGAGGGAAGCTGAGGCTGTAATTTCTGTGTCAGCTTTTAATAACGTCATAAATTGTGTATGCGGTGGCATATTGAGTAAAGCTTCTGTGGAAGAGCTGCTCACGGGGCATCATGAGACTTTATCGTTTAAGCAGAGGGCGGTGCGGGAAAGTTTGGACGCTCGGTGACCGCCGCGACGTTCAAACTCTTTCATTTACAGTCGATCTGTTAGTAAAACACACACACACACACACACACACAGCGACATATGTTCTCCGTCCTGATTGGCCCTCCACAACAATGACACTTGGCGTTGGGGGTAGCCATGGCAACAGCCCTCTAGTTGCACAAAGGGGTCAGATATAAAAGGTCTAAATCTGCTAATGTCTCTGAGTACCTTTCTCTCCCTCACACACACACACACACTGACACAGATGTGTGTGTGTGCTCTTAAAGGAGCAGGTTCCCTCACTATAGACTCCTGCTTTGTGTTAAAGTGGCATTCCCTTTAAGGAGGCGGAAGGTGAGTGCGGCAAACAAAGAGCCTCATTGAGGAGAGAGACACACTGAGGATACAGACAGAGAGACAGAGGGACGGAGCCAGTTGTGAAATTGCATTTTTTTGTCTTTACAGACCCCAAATCTCTGGCAAGGGGACAAAGGTAGCCCTCTGGGACCCCTTAACCCCTCTGTCTCACACACACACACACACACACACACACACACACAACACACCTCCCTCACAAAGGAGCTGGTTCCACAGCTGCCCCGAGTCCCCCATCCCACCCCGTTTCCATTATTTTTAATCCCCCAGTGAAAGCTCCCCCGACTTCCCAACACCCACACCCACATATAGGCCCCGCCCCCTAACCCTTCAACATATATACACCACCCTCCTCCACCTCCTCCTCCGTCACCCCCTTCATCCCTCCATGATTAATCCCCCCTCCTCTCGCAGTCTGAGGTCCCACAAAGCCGTCAGCTGTCGTATCGTCTCTCTGACACACCGGCTGGACTCTCACTTTAATTATGAAGCTCTGAGCCTGATTACCGTGTGTGTGTGTGTGTGTGTGTGTGTGTGTGTGTGTAGGTGTGTGTGTGTGCACGGCCTGTCCAGTGACCGCTCTGCATAGCTCTGTATTGTATTGTACAGATGTGATGGTGTGTTTATGGTCAGAGGTCAGACAGGATTCAGTGTCGGTCACGTGACTGCTGGATTCCCACAGAGGAAGGTGCTGATTGGCTGATAGGGTTCGTGACCTTTGACCAGGCGGTGACGACAGGTTGATGTTCAGCCCGTCCGCCGTGTGACCGCCGCTTCTTTCTTTTCCTTTTGTTTCGTCTTTTCTTGGCGTGAACATTGACAAATTAACAACACTGTCAGTAAAGTCCTCGTTTCTTTTCAACACATGAAGAAAACTGAGACATAATTAGCCCTCAGACTGAACAACTGCACATTTAAACAGTTTTCATCTTCAGGAACGTCACATTGTGTTCTCGTCCGTGTTTCCAGCAGCTATCAATCCTCTCATGCGTGTCATCTCATCAATAAAGTCGAGCCACGTACTGTAAAACTCTCTCTCTCTCTCTCTGCTTTCATCTCTCCTCCAGCCTGCGGCCGTCTGTTGTTCTCTGCTGCGCCGTGCTGTAAATCATACAATCACCTTCCATATGGTTGTCATTAATAAAGATGAGGTCACACTTCCAGGCAGGCCCCACCCTCCACGCTCACGTACACGCTCACACACACACACACACACTGGATACTTTGTAAAGAGCGAGGCATATAGATCGAGGAGAGAGAGAGAGAGAGAGAGAGAGAGCTAATTAGTGTTTTAGCTGATTGCTAATTGCCACTTTCTTCCGCCTACTTACACACAACACTGAGAGAGAGAGAGAGAGAGAGAGAGCGAGGGAGCAGCAGAGACATCTTCTACTCCTGTTTCTATCTGACTCTTGTCATTTACCTCTAATTACACACGTGTCCATCATGTCTTCATCAAGTCTGCACACACACACACACACACACACACACACAGACATCAGGCGTCGGACCTCCTCCGTCACTTTTTAGGTGCAACTTTGAGCCAAACCGTTGAATGAATCTGTTATTCTCTCTCTCGAAGGTTTACAGTGCGTAAGAATTCAAAGTTTTTTATGTTCCCCTCAGCTGTCGGCTGCACGCTGTGACCTGGCAGTGTTTCTCCAGAGGTTTTGTGTTACAGTTGCACTTTATAAAATCTGAGAAGGAGGATTGTAGAGCGGAGTGATGCACTTACTCCAGCTGGGTCTGCCGCTTTGTCGTCGTTGCTTTCATTTACAGATTTCTGTGCGACGCGGGTCGATGGATGAAGTCTGATTGTCGGTCAGGTGAAGAACTTCAACACATCTGGATCATATCGTGTCGTCATCGCACTAAATTATGAAATCAGTGAGCGTGCACACATTAATCTAGTGATCTGGTGATTTGGGATAAACTTATTTCATATGTAACATCTGCAAAATGAAACTAATTCACGTGATTTCTTTGCCTGACCTGAGACAAAACTCTTCTTAACCCTTCGATAACTTCAAATTGTATTTGAAATATAATCTGTACGACAAATGATGAGCACGATAACTTCTCATCGCCCTGCATTGATAGAGAAAAATGTGCTGACGTTCCAGCTGCACCTCCCCGTATTATCTTCATAGCGTGAGATGATTTTAATGAGCTGACTGATCAGGATCTTCATCTTGCTCTTGAGAGTCAAACATGTTGTCGGTGATGCGAGACGGCGTTGGACAGAAGTCAAGGCGCAACTTTTCTTGGCGAATGGCGTCGCGGACTGTCCACACTTTCCTCTGTTTACAAAGAAGCGATGCAACTTTTGCTCTCTCGTTAATCTCGTTTCTCACAGCGTAAAAAGCCGGGTTAGAGTTACGAGTACGAGTCGTCCACCTCAGCCAGAAACTTTTATTTGCTTTTCCAATGTGGATTTATGTCATGCTGGAACACCAGTGTGCATTTGAGGGAGTTCTCGAGCTCGGTTTTACTAGCAGTGCGTGAAGCAACGAGCCGCCAGAGTTCAAGTATAGTTGAGGATGTTTTAGTGCGTAAAGCTCTGCAGATTCTTCACTTTCTCAGCGCTACGTGTCCTCAGATCGGAGCCAAGTCCCAGCTCACACTCTCTCACACTCTCTCTCTCACACACACACACACACACACACGGGCATACATGATCTCAGCCGCACAAAAACATACTCAGAAACATGCACACACACTCTTGCAGTCCCAGCTGTAACAAATGGGGACCAGATTGTGTATGATGATGATGATGATGTAAAAGACCAGGCATGCTGGTCTCCATGGTTGACGAGCTTTGTTGAATAAACGTTGTGTGCGTGTGTGTGTGTGCTGGTGCTGTGTGTGTGTGTGTGGTGTACCCAGAGGGGTCAAACCATGATCCACATGCCATGAGCTATTAAACAGTTCCCTTTGGTTCCCTGTAGAATTCATCATATGGTGCTGAAGCCAATCACAGGCAGGCGCGTGGGTGAGATGGTGTGTTCCCGTCGGTGTAGTCGTCCGCTTGTTTCCGTTACAACAACATGAACACGTCATGTAAGACAAAGTTCTGCTCTGCACTGAAAGTTTGATCCAGTGACATCTTCAGTTTTACCTCACATTCACAGATGTGGTTAAATTGTGCAGAAAGGCCCTTTTAACACTGAAGTCACATGACGGGGTTAATGGCTGCTCCGTTTGGAAATTAGAGGCACTTATCTCTTGCTTCCTTCGGGGGCAGCCAGGCTGTTTTTTTCTCATTATTCTGTGGTCCAGTAAAAGCCAACGAGCAAAGCAGGGGCGCTAACATTAGCAGAGTTAGGGCCTCCATTACCGCCGCATGCCATACGTAAATGTCACGATTTGGGTGTTAAGGGGAGAGAGGACTGTGCGGAGGGTCGGGTTCAAACAGCCGGCGCTTCGCAGCGTTGTGAAAACACTGATAAAGTTAGACGGTATTCTCATAAAGCAGCAGCTCGACTACACAGACACTGTGACGGCTGCGTACTGTATCTGTGTGTGTGTGTGTGTGTGTTTCCGAGTAGCATGAGTCAGACAAAGGGTGTGTTCAGCTGAGAAGGAGACAGAAAAAAAAAAAGGACAGTGGAAGGAAATGAGAGGAAGTTAGAGGAATGTGGAGCGATAGAACGGCAGACAGAGAGAGATGTGACAGTATTTTATTATTTATCATGTAAACAAAAATGTGACGTGACGCGTGATTCACTGTCAGCCTCCAAACGGCTGACAGTCTGAATGAACCGCACAGAATATGAATAACTTCATTAGCAGCGCTTTCCCGGTGAGCCTGCACTTTCTTACAGTCCGTGTCTCGCTCCCACGTGGATGTTAAACAATAGATGTGCATCATGGGATTTGTAGGATCTGTTGGTTTTGGAGCGTATCGGTGTCAAAGGTCTGCATGTCTCTGCTGCCTCCTTGTCATTGTGAGAGGGAAATATTGAATGACTCTAAGTTGCAGATTTTCTAGCAGTGTTGTCTGAGGATACAGCGCACGGCGTGAAGTCACGTCTCCTCCCTCTGTGGTCTAACTCCTCCAGAGGAACTCTGCCTCTCAAATATTTGGACGACTAAAACTTGAATCTGTAAATGATCCTCCGACTGAGAGAAAAATCGGTCTCTGGGGGTCAAAGACATGATGAAGGGGGGAAAAAGTGTGTGTGTGTGTGTGTGTGTGAGAGAGAGAGAGAGAGAGGCTGACAGCAGTGTTGGGGCAGCTGACGGGGTAAAGGGGCAGTTGTAGTCACATGGGGAGCAGAGATGGATTTGGGGGGATTTGAGGGTATAAGAGGGTGGGGACGAGGAGGCTTAGACCAGCTGACACTGTCCACATTACACACACACACACACACACATGCATACATACAAGCCAAAGATAGACAGATACACACACACACACACACACACACACACACACCACACACACACACACACACACTAATAACGGTCAAAAATACAAAAATGAATGCAGAGCTTGGCTTTAAGCCCTGAAATAACAAATACACACACACACACACACACACACACACACACACACACACACACACATGAACACATATAATCATACGTTACACACACACACACTGGAGCAGAGGTTAAAGGGGAATGTTTAGATAACTTTGAGGCTTTTGGATGCAGGGCAGTGTGTGTGTGTGTGTGTGTGTGTGTGTGTGTGTGTGTGTGTGTGTGTGTGTGTGTGTGTGTGTGTGTGTGTGTGTGTGTGGCAGGAAGACAGGTGTGGCTCCATCAAGGCAGTTGTGTGACACCAGATACCGAAAGGGGAGATAATGCTCAACGAGTTGAAGACAGGGAGTATCAGAGCTGGAGTGTGTGTGTGTGTGTAACCACATACAAGACGCCACATAATCCAAACACAACACACACACACTCTCTCTCTCTCTCTGAGCTGGGCAGAAGGTCAGCGTGTGTGCAGATTTTCTTTCAACCAGAGTAATAATTTAAAACAGTTTAGCTCGTCTCTTGTAATTAGTCGTCCTGATTCGCTGATGTGAAACAGCTAATAAACAAAAGTCTGCCCTCGAGCAAGGCACGCGTCTGAAATATGAAGTTTGACTCCTTCAGGACTTCTGCTCACCGTCGTTCTCCAGGAGGAGCTTTGATTTGTCACGTCGGGCGTCACTGATTGATCGCTGCGGTGTGCAGCGTTCATTCATATAGAAACGACACAAACGTTTTCTCGCTGCTCTTTAAAAGAGTTTCAGAGTAACTGCCAGGAACACACACACACACACACACACACACACACACAGCTGAATCACAAAGACGGATGCTGAGACTCTGTGGTCGTTTTCTTGTCGTGTCCAAAAAATGATCTCAAACGAAATCCTTTGTTGTTTTAATTGGTTAAATCTTCTCAGTTCTTCAGAGGCGGAGAGTTTCGTTCCTCGTTTGGTCTCTGCAGAAGAAAAAGTCGAATAAAGAGAGAGAGATGGACGTGGACAGAAAGTGAAATAAAGAGACAAGAGGAGGGAAGACGCAGAGACTCTCTCTTTCTGTCACTTCATTATTCAGTGACGGTCATTTAGTGTGTGTGTGTGAAAAGTCTACATTTATGCTCATGTGTCTACATCTGTGTGTGTGTGTGCCTGTGTAAAAGTGTGTGTGTGAGGGTGTGAGTAAAATCAGAACAGTGTTGAACTCGTTTGGGTCGACCAGGAATTCACACGAGGTCCAGTTACCACACGGGCCCTGTGAGGACACCAATGAGCTCTGTGCGAGTGTGTGAGTGTGTGAGTGTAGAAGACAGACGAGTATGCGGGTGATTAGGTGTGTATATATAGTTGTCTGTGGTTGCATAGTGAGATGTGTGTGTGTGTGTTCTCGTTCTTTCCATTAGTGCATGAGTGTGTGTCGCCGTTTAAAGAATATGCGTTGTGTGTGTGTCCACGGGGAAGACCCAGCGGTTGTTACAGCTGTCCGTCCTCGTCACTGCAGTCACTTCCTGTGTGTGTGTGTTGTGTGTGTGTGTGTGTGTCCTGTTTGTTCCACCTGCAGACATGAACGTGACACGTTTACACGGCAGCTCCTCTGTGGGGACAAAAATCTGCCCGACACGAGCTGAATTTGACCGTTTCCTCTCGGGTTACGCCTCGGTCACACAGATTTAGGATCTAATTTACATATTCATCTCCAATTAGACAGTTATTTTCTCTACCTGTGCATAATGAAGTCGTCCTCCTGAGCCACGTCTTTTCCTGCTGAGGATCAAAGTTATATTTCGGGGAGAAGCTCGGCCTCCATTTTGTGTTCTTACGTCGTGTTTCACGGAGGAACCGAGGAGGAGCTCGATTGGTTTGCATCAATATAAGCGTCACGTCGCTGGACGTGCGCGGTGATGTTTTGCATGTGTTGTGGAGTAAAAATCAAAAACACCTGAGATGAAACTTCACGAGCTCGTATGTGGGGATTATGATCTGGGTTATTTTCATATAAATTATAAGAACAGACGTTTGCTTGGCCGTTAGAACGAACAGGATACTTTGATTGAACAGGAGGAAAATAATAAGAAGTTAGACAAGCAGTCAATAAAATGGAAAACAAACAACAGTCTGCGGTTTCTAATTGAACCGAGCGCCGCGGTTTTATTCTGACGTTCAGGTGTTTGTTTTTTTTCCCAAGGTTTCTCTAAAAGCTTCAAACTGTTCCTGAGCGCTTATTGTTTTTCTCTTGTTGCCGAGGCAGGCTGGCAGCTTTCAGATGAATGTGACAGCAGGTACAACAGAGTGACGGAGGGAGGGAGAGGAGAGGAGAGAGGAGAGGAGAGGAGAGGAGAGAGGAGAGGGAAGGATTGAGAAGAGGAGACTTTTTATCCGAGGAGAGGAGAGGAGAGGAGGAGAGGCAGTCATGGCATCTTTTCAGCTGTTTGTTCGGCATGGGTCGGGTCACTTGGGCAACACCAGTCCTGCTGCCAAAGAAAGAAAGGCAAGAAAAGAAAAGAGGGGGGAGGGAGGGTCGGAGGGTGAGGAGGGGGGAGGATGATGGGAAACAGGGGAGGAGAGCTGAAGAGAGGGTGGAGAGTGCAGAGTGCAGAGAAAAGAGTGTTTTTGTCACAGGAATGATGATCAGCGCCTCTGTTACAGCATCAGGAACTTATCATTCATACATTAGATCATCTGTCCAGACAGGAAACACATCAGACACTGTGTTTTCAAAATAAAAGCATTGTCTGGTACAGTGAGGGTTCAGCCGAGGCTGCTGTGAAGCGAGTGAAGGCAAAACAGAGAATATACGCAGGCAGAAAGAAAATGGGATGTGAACACATGCACAGAGAAATTACACTAAAGCTTAAAAATGATGCAATAATGGCGGCTAAACATGCAGCGAGTTGCTTTAAGAAGCAGTAAACACAAGCGTATGTAGAGAATGATGCAGGACGTTGAGGGTAATATTTAAAAGAAAAAGGCGCTCAGCTCAGATCCCGCCTGCAGCCAGTGTGTGGCGCTGCGCCTGTCATAAAGCACAGCTTGCTGCTGCTTCCCTCCTTTTTCTTATCATCATTCATTTTGCACCGTTTCTTAAAATGTTGGCGTCTGAACCGCGATTCATTTCCAGACCAAAAAAGTTGGATGAAGGAAGTGCATTTTTATGTGGCGTGCAGATACCCGGCAAAGGGACTCTGAGGATTTGGAGAAGTTAAGGACATGGAGGTGGAGACTGGACGGAGAGCAGCAGGACTCTCCAAGTGAAAAGGGGTTACATCAGAGCAGAGGAATTCCTGCCTTTTCTTCCAGCTTCTTTTGTTATTCTTTAGAGAGGGTCGCCTTATTCTTCTCAACGAGTGCTCTGTCACTGCCGGACCTCGGGACAGATAAAGGAGGAGAGGGAAGGAGGGAGGGAGGGGGAGGTAAAGAGGGGAGGAGAGGATTACAGGGGGGGAGTGAGTGAGCAGAAACACTGACAGGAAGCCATGTTTTTACAGTTTGTGGCAGAGAGATTTATAATAACAGAGAACATGTTCGACACACACACACACATTTTTATTTTGCATCTTTGTTGCAATAAAAAAAAAAGTAACTCTGTATTAAAACGATTATTTAAGTGCCGTAACACCTTCACACAGTTTGTGGCGGTTTGTTGTTGTTCAGTGTTTTTTGGCAGAATGATTCTGGAACTTTTTACGGTGTTTTGGGGGATTTCGAGGAGCATTAAAGAAAACTTTGGAACTTTTCTGGGTCTTTGTTGTACTTTTTTTTTTTAGCATCTGGTTACCTTGTTCCTATTAAATAGTGCTGATTAGTGTGTTTTCACACCTTTTAAAGTGTTTTTTACAGCGCTGTGCGTCTGTGCGTTCTCTCGTCACAAAATAACGTCGTGCTAAAGCTGAAGACATTTTCTAGTAATACACAGAGGCTTTTATGTGGAGACTGTCCACCTCAGCCCGTGGAGACACCCGGGTACCCGAGGAAAACATTAGTTTTTCCTGTTTTGTTGTTGTTTTTAAAGTCAGTGGAAGTCAGTGAAGCCCAGTAAAAAGCCATCTGACCACAGTAACTCTGAGATTTAATAAGTTTTTCCTAATTGACCATGATTTTGTCTGGTGTAAATGATGTGGAAGCCAGTGGGAGAGTGTGTATTACAGCCCCGTAGGCACTCAGGGGAGACGTGCTGAACTCTCTGCCAGCCTGTTACAAAGCAACCATCACATTTTCATCCACATAAGCTGCAGTGTTGGACCGAGCGCTGATTTCTTTCCTTCTTTATTTTCCTGCTTCCTTCCTTCTTTTCTTCCTTGTTCCCTTTCTTTAGGTTTCTCTCTCTCTCTTTGATGTCGCCTTTCCTCTCGTTGTTTTAGCTTCTCTCTTTCTTCCATCCCTCCTTTCCGTCCTTCCTTTCTTCCTTCCTTCCGTCCTCTCTTCTTCTTTCTCCCCCATACTATCTCTCTGTCCTGTTCTCTCTGATGAAGACTTGGTCGACTGCAGCAGAGAACAGGTCCAAGTTTCCTTACTGCTCCTGATTACATCAGCACATGCAGTCATGCTCTCTCTGTCTCTCTCTCTCTGTCTTCTCTCAGTCTGTCTGTCTCTCAGTCTGTCTGTCTCTCTCTGGAATAACAGCTCATGACATCACCAACAGCTGCCCAGCTGCATGAAAGTGTACGTATGTGTTTGTTGGTATAGATTCACGATTGTGAGAGAGAGAGAGTGTGTGCGCGGGTGTGAATGCATGATTGGTTGGTGGGGGTGAGAGTGTCAGTTGCCAAGGTAACTGAGCAGGATCAGTCAGGGGGAGAGTGACCGCCTCCTCCGCTGGTTTACAGTTGTGGACGAAACTTTGCAGCAGTTATGTAACATTTATCTATCTGTCTCTCTGTCTCTCTGTCTGTCTGTCTATCTGTCTCTCTGTCTGTCTGTCTGTCTGTCTGTCCTTTCATCTGTCTATCCGGTCCAGCGGCTCTGCTTTTGTCCCCGCAGCTGGCCCGGCTCATTAGGCCATAAAACCGATTTAATTGGATACTGAGGTCCTTGCGGTCGTTTCCATTGGCTTATTGGAGTGTCAGTCAATGAATGCATCCATCTCTCGCTGACAAGAGGCCCTTTCGGTCGTCGTCAGCACTTTTTTCCGCATTACGGGGGACCTTTGTGTGGACGGGCTGAGGCCATTTCGATGTAAAGTAACTGCAGGTTTAGAGAGGCTGACAGGAGGTAATATCAGTCCTGATTTGTGGATTTCGAGGTTCTACATGTAACAATGACACGTCAATAAATCATTAGCACATTCATTTTAAAGACATTAGCATAAGTACAGCTGTGAAACAGCTACAGGAGAGGAGAGTGCGCCCACAGACCGCCGTGTAGTTTGTCTGTTTTCTGCAGATTAGCTTCTTCTTGTGGACATAAAGCAGTGAAGTCTGTGAACACAAAATGCTGCAAGCAGCTGATAAAACTGCAAAATAAATCATCAAACTTCAACAAACTGACACGTTGTTGTTGAGATAAATGAATCCCGGATTGAGCCTAATGATGCACAGATATTGTTAATATCCTTTGGTGCGTATAATATTGGTTACTACATCGTTTGAATCATCTTGTGTCGGTTCAGTTATTCTAAATGTGTTTCCAGAAGGCCGATACGAGGACAGACGCGTGTTTATGCACCAAACATCTGTCGTATTTTTGATGTTTTTAGCGCTGGGGGAAGTTTTTTCTTCTCATACACTCCCCTCATGATTAATGAGACTGCGACGAACAGACACAAACATCAGGACGCCCGTCTGACCTTCATCTCTCCGACATCGGTCACCCTCTCCCGTCCCTTTATGAGACGCTTTAACTCTCCAGAACAACGAGGTGTCGAGCTGCGCCTCTAACAGTCGGCTAATCCGCAGATCTGATCAAAGGTAGCCAGTTAACCTGAGCTTATCCGCAGCCTAAGGAGATCTCTTTAATGAGCTTACATTAAACCAGCCGCCACGTCTCACTGTGCTTCCAATTATCTCAGATGGAGCCCGGGAGGTTATGTTATACTACAAGAGCAATGTTTTATTTTTAACTTGAAGTCACAGTTATAGAGAGATATTTAAACATATCTCTGGATTTAACCCCAATCAGCTTACTGTCTTCTGTATCTACCTGTCTGTCTGTCCACCTGTCTCGCTCTCAGTTTGGATATATATCCAGGCAGAGCTGCAGAAAAACTGAATAAATAGAGGAGAAGCTAAAAATAACCGTGCGTGTTGTAACTATAGTAACTACATTTCTGTAGCTTAACCATGAAAAGTTTTCCAGGAAGTTGAGATAGATTTTTTTGGCATGTGGTGAAGATGTTTTTGTTTTTTTTTATTATGAAATTCAAGCTTGAAAACTCGAAAACACGACGGCTCGCTTTCAGCTTGTCGTCTCTCTAATTTACAAAAGTGCTCCTTGGAGCTCCATTCCAACATTCACCTGGAAAACTGAGCAGACGTGTGTGTGTGTGTGTATCTATGTTTCTGATACATCTTGCAGGGTCGGCGTGTCTTTCTTCTTCTCTGTTTTAGTGACGTTGCTTTGTTGTGACAGGTCTCACAAAGGTTTCTCTCTCTGCGTCGCGGGCTGTCTGTCTCTCCGCTCAGCTCTCCACGTCTCCCTCTTTCTCTGGTGTCACTCCATTTTGACATTACCGTTGTGACTCCGTGCCGATCTGCCGCTCCCTCTCGGAGTTTCTGTCCATTTCTCCGTCTCTCCCTCTGCCTCGGCCCTCGCTTGATGTTTTTCGGATGTGACAGAAGTCGTGTGAACCTCTGGATCTCTCTTTCTTCTCTCTCTATTGGCTGTCTTTCTCTCCCCCGCTGTTATGTTTTTCCATCAGAGTGCTGCTGGAAGTGAAAAAGCTGTACATCTCGGCATAGCAGGGGATGAACATCATGTACCTGTGAACACAAGACCTCTGGCGATGCTGTCACATCTTGTCTCCTCTGCTCGGCTGTTCTGTTATACTCTCAAATATATCTCAAATATTTAAAAAGAAATAAAGTTTGAGAAACTTCCTGCAGACGGGGAACTTCAGGGATCTTTGAAAGACTCTCGGAGGGAAATCTTTTTTACAAATAGGTCACTTTGCAGGAATTCACCAGACTATAGTCGTCGCACGAGCTGCCGGTTTTCAGCCCGACTGGTGAAAACGAGACTGTTTTTCTGCCCACAGTGCGCGTCTGAGCTGAAAAACAACATTAATAAGGAATCACATTTTTTCGACTTTCTGAAAATCACAGAATTTTTACATCCTGGCCCAGTTTGCACCATGCTCCTTTAAGTTTTTTAATTTCTGGGCTTTAATTCTGCAAAATATGAACTCTTCATCCTGGCCATCATCTGACCTTCACTGCGTCACTTTCAGGGCCGTGTAACGTGCCTTTATTATCGGCTACGGTAGCCCAGAGCGGTCAGGAGGGAGTGAATCATGGCTGCTGCAGCCTGACCGCTCTGCTTCAATTAACAAGCCGAGAGACGGCGAGTCATCTTTACAGTGACGAGACACTGTAACTACATCACCGGTGAGAAGTCACACTGATGCACCACAGGACAGTTTGACTCGTTTGTACTCCGAAAAGCAAAAATTGACTCCAAACAAACATTCTCAGTCTTCTTGGCGGACGCGTCTCCTCTGCTTTGACCTCTGACATGTTGACATGCCGCTCATCCTGCAGCTCGTCCAGCAGCAGCATCGGTATGCACCGTCATGGTGAGCGTGCATATGTTAGTGTGTGTTACTGTGAGTCAGGAATCAGAGGAGAGGCAGCTCGCTGTGCTTTCTGTCTGCTGCCTCCAGTGCCTCTCTGGTCATCAGGGAGAGGAGGAGGAGGAGGAGGAGAGGAGGAGGAGAGGAGGAAGGAGTGAGTCATGCTAGTTAGATTTTAATAAAAACAACTGCCAGGGTCCACAGCCTGGATCATGATGATGATGATGATGATGATGATGATGCTGCTGAATGAAGTGGCGTTGGGTCACTCTCATTGTGGAAACAGCGTGTTGAAGTTCAGGTCTGGTTTGAATTTCACAGACTCTCGCTTTTCATTCTCAATCCTCGTCATCCTGACAGAAATCAGAGCTCGGTAATTGAACCGTCTTGTACTTTTTGTGCTGCTGGGTTGTCCAGTGTGACTCTCGCATGCTGCAGCCTCCGTATTTATGAAAATGTCTCGTAGCACCATGAACAGATTTTATTGATATCTGCGGCTCAGTGAACGTTGCACCTCTGGCATTATTAGTCCCTCGCTGCCTCCGCTGCAGGTGTTTCATCTCAGAAAGTTCCGACCTTCTGACCTGAAACTTTCTACAACTTGAATATTTAAAAACGTGTGAAACTCTCACTCACTCAGCTCTACTTTTTTATAGCTTTTCCCAATATTACTCGGCACTGTGCGCCTCTCCAATGTTCCCAAACACTGCAATAAACTCTGGTTTGTTTCGGAGCTCCAGTTAGGACTTATGGTTGTTTAAACACATTTTAGTGGTTAGTCTTTGCAAATGCACTTGGTGGTTTGGCGTAATCGTTGTTAGGATGTAGCTGCATGTTTGGCTGAGCGATCAGGATGGACGGCACCTGAAAGTACCTGGAACTCAAACTCAGTTTCATCTCCTGATCGGGACTGAGACAAAAAGTCAGTTCGAGTCAAGCAAAACCTGTGACGACTCAACGTGCTCGTTATAAACAGCAACGTTACGTTAAATATATTGCTGTTCTGTTCTGTTCATAAAAAAAAGTCTCATAAACTTGTTACATAAACGCTGAAGCCTTGACGACAGTGAGCAGATATTACTTCAGCAGCTGCAGCACATCAAGTCTGGAAACTGCTTCCAACCGTTAAAACGTCAAATGATGAGGTTGATTTTACAAGAGGAAATGCAAAAGTCACAAACTATACACACACACACACACACACACGCACACGGCTGATGTCGTGCACCAGTGGACTGAAGTCACCGCCAAATGCAGCTCGCTCTCCGTCACTGAGGGATAAACGAACGCCACACTAACGTCCAGACGTGATCACAATCTTATTTTCTCCTCAGTTTGTTTCACTTTCTGCTTCCAGAAGCTGAAGAAGCTGAACTCTGCAGCTCTGTGAAGCTTTTTTAACCACCTTTAGCTCCGAGTTTCAGTTTTTACAGCGCGTTTGCTGTACGGCTCATTTTCAGAGCTCTCATTAACCTCGTTTCCAGCAGAAACGGGCAACTTTTGTGTCAAACATCTCCGATGAAGCCGCTGTAGGACAGAAGCAATGCAGAAATAGCAGCCATAGAGAGAGACGTGTTTCTCCAGACCTCGAAGACAAACACGACTCCAAACTCAAAACTTTACAAAGTGTTTGTCGTGCAGCTCGTCTGTCCTCTAGTGGCCAAAAAAATCCAGTTTTAACCTGCTGCAATGAAAGAAAATAAAAGAAACGAGAGTGACGATCCAAAACTAATCAGACACTTATAATTCCACCTTAAGTTGAAGAGTTTAATTAGCTGTGTATGCGGTCGCGATGCACAGAGCAGCGTGGACAGAAAGTGTCAGTCATCTTCTGTACTACATGAATATTAATTGATCTCAGAGTGATCTCTAAGTCAGACTTTAGTAATGACATTAAGCGGGTCTGCAGGTCTGCAGTGACACAGCTGCACGGCCGCATCAATGTGATCCCCACTGACAGAGTGGCCTTTCCACACTCTTCACACACACACACACACACAGAAATGCATGCACGCACACAATCACAACACATAAATATGACAAACACACACTCATGCCAAGACAATGGCCTGCTAATCCTTGCTTCTGATTGGACGAGTCCAGATTACCCAGAGGGCACCAGCTGTCAGGGAGAGACGAAGCCCAGTTTCCTCAGTATCAGCACACACACACACACACACACACACACACACACACCGGTCATGTCATTCTGCTCACTAATGCTGAATTAAATGCAGAATGAGGCTGAAATGTTCACCAACAAAACGTTAGCATGTCTGAAATGTCATGCGAACAGCTTCGTTTGTGTCATTCGTGGTCCGGCCGCTGTCGACAGAGACGCTGTGTCAGCGCTGTCAGCACGCCGTAAACACAGGACGGAGAATTAATCCCACTGTAACGCTAACAGGTGGCACACGGGCAGGTAGCTGAACGCTGCGAATGCCTCGGTGTTCTGTGTGTTTTTATTTTTAGCATCTTTTGTTTCCAGCCTGCAGCTCGTAACTGCACATCCACCTGTTTGTCCACGGCGTGTGAGGTCATTACAGAGATCTTAACTTCAGACACGAGGACGAACTTTTTAATTAGAAGCTGCAGGATTTTTATTTGATCGGTGCTGTTGATGAATTTTCTAGATTCGTCCCTCTGAACTCTCTGCCCTCGCTCCACACACACACACACACA
Organism: Nibea albiflora; assembly: GCA_014281875.1. NCBI lineage: Eukaryota > Metazoa > Chordata > Actinopteri > Sciaenidae > Nibea > Nibea albiflora. Next base: position 24,404,296 of record CM024794.1, read on the forward strand.
CACACACACTGTACAGCTTTTGTCCATGAATCCTGCCGCTCCCAGTGGAGCCACAGAGGGGCCGAGCCGGGCCAAACCGAGCCAGTCCAACAATGCAAGGGGGAGGGAGGAGACAGGAAGCGCTAACTGACACGCTGCTGAGCGGAGATAAGAGCAGATCCTGCTTAATACTGGAGTCAAGGGAAAGAGAGAGGGAGAGAGATGGAAGAGGAAGAGGAAGAAGAGGAGGAAGAGGAAGAGGGGGAAACAAAGCGAGATGAGAAGAAGAAAGAAAAGAGAGAGACAGAATGAATTACTAAAAGGGAGAGATTTACTTTCAGTGTTGAGATACAGCCGGACTGAGAGGCTTTGCACTGGCCTAGATTCTCCTCTGTCTGTCTGTCTGTCTGTCTGTCTGTCTGTAATATGCAGTGAAGTCATAAACTGTTTTGCGATGTTTGTCGTCGCTCTGGCTCGCAGCACTAGCTCTGAGGTCGGAGCTCTGATTTACAGCTGTTGAGAGCCACACTTGTGGTTTTGCATATCTCGGCCTGTTTACTAGTCCCAGATACTTTGCACCACACAGCTAATGATGCAAACTGTGCGCTTCGGGATTGTGATTATAATTTCTGTCATTCCAGGCAGCCGTTGTTTGCATTCATTATTTGAAGTAATAAATTACTTCTTGAGTACCGACATTTTAAAGCAGCACTAAATTTGTATTTTTGTGTCTGTGCTTTTATTTCACCAACCACTAAAAGTCAGTTGCAGATTTACTCCGGCGGCTTCTCGCTCTCTCTCTCTCTCTTTCTCTTTCTGTCACCTCCTCACCTGTGTCCATAGAGGCTGCTGAGCTTGTACATTTACCTGTAAACCTCTTCTTCCTGGTTCTGAGCTCAGCCCGGCTAACAAACTGAGCTAACAGCAGCTACAGGTCCATCAGAAACGGCCTGATCTGTATAAAAACAGACAGACATCGTCAGTATTCTCGGCGTTTCATTGCATCTGTACTTGAGCAGAGACACAAACAACAAACACGGGTCGTCTGGTCTCGCTTTTCCAAGAAAAGTTGTTCTGAGTGTGTTTGGACTTCGCTCACCGAACATAAATCGAAGTTTGTCCGGCAAAATAAGAAGTGGAGTGTAAATCCTCTGAAGCTGCACAGTTTCTTGATCTGGTTTATAGAGTTTAGCCAGCTTATTTGCAGCTGATATAAATCTTAAAGATACAGTTGTCACACACATGTTCTGCCCAAACTGAAGCAGACGGCTGGAAATCACAACAGCATGTTTTATTTTTCATGTGAGCAGGGAATTAATTTCCTGATTGGACCGAGTCCTGGAAAGAGACATAAACAGTGGATGCAGTGGAAATATGAACTCTGCTGTTTGCTGGATGTTTCATTCTACATGTGAGAGATGAATCTTCATCAGTTTTATCTCCCACAGAAGCTTAAGGCAATCAAATCTAATATGTAATTACAAGTTTCTAATTAGTTTTCTTCTATAAATATCACCGACCGCATGAAATGTAATGTTCCCTTAACTCAGAATACATTCCTTGTTTCTCATTGTGTGTTTTTTCCTCCCTTTGCTGCAGCAGCAGGATAATTTCCCTGCGGGGATCATTAAAGTTTCTCTGTATTTTTTCTTATCTCGGTTGTTATTTTTTTTAAAAAACAGTACGAGCCGGGGTCGGCATCATTTTTGTTCTCCTGCACATAAAAATTAGGAAACCAGAAAAAATCTCAACGTCCGACCTGAGTCGACGTATTCTGCACAACATCAATCGACTCGTCGAGCTTCCAGACACCTGTGGAAACATTCTGAACAGACGAAAGTCCGAATGGAACAAATCACTCTGAATATCGTAAAACATTTTACGTTTCTGCGTCTGCAGATTTTGATGGAAATGGTTTGTTATGAATAAATGATGAGGTTTTTCTTCTTCTTTGTTTTATTTCTGGCTGTGCGGCGGCTCTGGCACGTCGCTGCCACCCTCCATTAACATGCCTGGACACAGGAAACACATTCATTCATCAAAGTGACACAAATTTGGAGCAGCAATAAAATTCAATGACTTTACAAGTGCTGAGCAGCTGATGGAAATTATGCTTATATAATCTTTTTTCTTAAATTTAGCTCTTCCATCTCTTCTTGCACAGTTTCACTCATGCGCTGACCTGTTAATGTGTGTGTGTGTGTGTGTTTGCAGGGACGACAGAGCGGGTGTGTCTGATCCAGGGGACGGTGGAGGCGCTGAACGGCGTCCATGACTTCATCGCTGAGAAGGTGAGGGAGATGCCTCAGAGCACCCAGAAGACAGAGCCGGTCAGCATCCTGCAGCCGCAGACCACCGTCAACCCCGACCGCGTCAAACAGGTCAGTGTGAGGAAGAACCAGAGCGGCTATACCTACAACCACCTGCGTGTGTTTACGAGCTGTGTTTGTGTGTGTGTTTACGAGGTGTGTTTGTGTGCGTGTGTGTGTGTGCCAGCTCTGCCTCGGCTGAACGGGGGGGAAGTGTTTGCCTTTGAACGTCAAACTGTGTGTTTCTGTGGTCGAGTTGTGATTTTCTGTTTGAGTGAAGCTGAATGAGGCGAAGCAAAACGACAGGAGAGCGCACAGACGTGTAATCAGACGAGAGAGAGAGAGAGGACAGAGAGGAAGGAGAGGAGCCGGGACGAGAGGGAAAGATGGAGGGACGAGGTGTGAACATATAAACTCCACGTGACACACGTGTGTGTGTGTGTGGACCTTTCCTGAAAACTCCCACAACCAACAGGAAACAGTTTCCTGCTGAGGGAGGAAGTGTGAGCGACTGTCCTGATCACTCTCTCTCTCTCACACACACACACACACAAACACACACACTCTCTGGCCTTGAAGAACCAGAGTTCGACTCCAGCGCCGAGCACAGACAGTACGGAGTGAGGAGAGGTGCCAGTTCACCTCCTGACGCACACGTGCACACGACCCGTTTCGTGTGAGAGGTGTCGTAATGAAAAACATGACGCGTCCTGCAGCGTTCAGCCTTTTCCTCCACGTCCGTCCTCTCCTCTCGCTCGCTCTCTCCTCACAGGATGAGTTGTTGTTACGATCCCGCCGAGTTACTGAGGTTATCACCTCGCTGTGCACACGACGCTTACATAACGATCTTATGTTATTCTTACAAAATACTCAAACTGGATTACAACTACATGTTAGTAACCGCTGTCAGCCGGCCCGGCGTGTGTGGAGGGAGTCAGTGGAAAACAAGAAAATAACAAAGTTTCAAAAAAGATTCATGGCAAGGAAGTAAACAAGTTTGCTGATGCTATCGTGCTGACATTTGTTTCACAAATATTCAACTTGGATCATTTTTTTATCATTAGCTGCTTCCCCTCAGACTGTGGTGTGACAGGAAAAGTTGAAGTACCGCGGCTGTAAACAGCGCGGACGTTTCCTCGGCTTCTTCTAACCTCACTGTTTGCAGCGCGTTCAAACCGCCGTGTTGAGACGCTCATGCGATGACATCATTGTTTCCAGTCGCTCTGATTGAAGAAGTTTGTGTTTGTACAAATGTTGTCTGCAGTCTGCGTGTTGTTGCCGGCTCGGCTCGGCTCGGCTCGGCTCAGCTCGAGCTGCCAGGGCCATAAAATGTTCTCCATCTTTCTAAAATCAGCAAAGTGATGACACGTGATGTTCATCGTCCAGAGAAACTTTTGTTTGCAGCAGCCAATCACAGCTGGACAATTACTGCGGCCATTGATTATGACCCCTATCTGTTTAAGTGATTATCATCGTTCGCTCTTCATGATTGCTCCCTATTGATTAGTCAGGTCTGGCATTGTTTCCATCTATTGACTGTGCAGGGACGGCACACACACACACACACACACACACACACACACACACACGATGCAGTGGCTCACACGTCGACTAAAACACAGCAGAAATAATAAAAACGGAATAAATTAAATGTAATCATGAGAAGAAGAAAAAAAAATCGCAGCAGAGCCAAAAACAAAATGATTTTTTTTTTTTTTTAAACGTCCTCAGAAGTTTGTTTTCCGCCTCGACGCTGGTGTTGCATTAATGTTGCGTACGTTTTTCCCCCTCCTGCGATTTCTCATTCTCCGTCATAAGCAGAATCCGGAGGAGGGGGAGGAGGAGGAGGAGGAGGAGGAGGGAGGAGGGAGGAGGAGGAGGAGCGCTACGCCTTTATAGCTTTGAATAATTATAGTTATCAGACTTATGTACACACACACACACACACACACACCATGAGACATTTTTTTTTTGCAGAGCACACAATTCTAAGGTGCAAGTTATGAAGAGAGTTTTATGCTTAATTAATCAACACACACACACACACACACACACACTAACTCACCCACACTCAGTCCTCGAGCCCACACACTCACGCAGACGACAGTATTGAATTGTGTTTGCACATATGGTGTGTTTGTTGTCGTTGTTGTAATTTGAACACAAAAAAATGCTGCAAATTTTTGTTCTCAGGCGAGGATGGATTATTTCCCGGCCTGGCCCGGCCCGGCCCGGCCCGGCCCGGCCTGGCCTGGTGTCTGAATGGTTTCTGCGGGTCTGTCAGGTCGTGGTTGGCGCTCACTCGGTGGCGATCCAGAAAACACGGCAGCAGATAACCCTGCTGAAATGTTGACTTGTCATTTTTACCCTTCACATTTTGTCGAGATTAAACTAATGGGATATAACATGTCAGCTTGTGAGCTTCGGAGGCGCTGCTTGGTAGATTCTGTTTCAGCCGCACAGAGCCAAGCGAGATGTTTCCCCCTGATTCCAGTCGTAGTGCTAAGCTAAACTAACCAGCTGCTTGCAGGAGTGTGTGTCGTCGTCCAGATGAGCTCCACGTTGAGGCCTGTTACCTGCACAGAGTTGATACGCGTGCTATTCTTTTGTTCAGTTTGCCTCGCGAGCGTCTGAGGCTGACTGACAGTGGAGTAATGCAGACGAGCTGCTGATATTCAGACACTTAGAATAGTGGCCGAATCCCCCTGTTGCTCTTCAGGCTATTTATACCACGACGGAGAGGCGACTAAATGGATTTGACGACACTCATCAGATACACACATGTTGACACAAAGACAGAAACCCCCCTAACACACACACACACACACACACACACCAAAATAACCTCTTTATCCCTGCTGGACACACACACACACACACACACACACTGATTTATAGTCGAGTTTTTTAGAGACGTGACATTTATTCGTATAAAAATAAGGATGTTATATTTGAACAACTAATGCAGCCATAAAAAACATTTTCAAACATAATGTGGTGAAAAATATTTTTTAATCCGTCATGAAAGGCTCATTATGAACATATTTAATTAATCAACTAATTACATCTGAATTCAAATTAATTTTCCAACATGCGGCCGACACACAGACTTTTCTTTTGCTGCCTTTGTTTCAAATACAAAAATCTTTTTATTTTTATTATTTAAGTTTCTGCTGCGCCCGCGAGGCGTCGTCAGAATGTTCCAGAGATTTCACTCGTTCTGACATATCAAATATTTTGTAACACTGGTCACTCTCAGCTTAGACTAGAAACTTGATTTTTACCCATTTAAATGAGTTTCCGAGCAGCAAACACACTTTAATGTCACAGTTCCTCTAAATCATATTAAAAAGTTAGAAATTAAATTATGCTAATTTTCTAATTAAACCTGAGAAAAAATCTACAAAATAAAACTAATCTTAGAATAAAAAAAAATTTTTTAATTTTTTTTATTGTAAATGAATTGAAGCACACACACACACACACACACACACAAGGTTACACACAGATTTGAGGTCAGGAGTTCATAGTTTTCTTTTTTCTTCGTGGTCGTCTTTGTGGAAACAGTTGTGCAGCCAAAACAACACAAACCTCATCTGACACATGACCTCATGAAAACACACACATGTTGACACACACACACACACATCGTGCACATGTGTGCTCCTGAAAGATGAATCGGTGCCTCCAGTGCGCTGCAGCCGTTGATTGTCTACTATTTCTGGTTGTGGGTAAAATGTCGTCGTCTTCTTCTCCTCGGTGTCATGAGCGCGGCTGTTGCAGCATGTGCTGCTGACCTCACCGGCTAACCCCTCCTGGGACCGGGCCAGAGAGTCGAACAGAGAGAGAGAGATGTTTGAAGGGTGTTTGTGATGTTGTGAAAAAGAAGTTGGAACGAGGGACGTGGAGGAAGAGGAGTGTGGAGGAAGATGACGTGAAGATAGATAGACACAGGGAGGACAAACGGAGCCAAAAGTGCGAGCCTGGCCGGCTGAGTGGGTGACTGAAAGCTGGAAGCAGATCTGAACTCTTGTTAGCCGACAGCTGCAGAGTGACGGAGAGCTTCGCTGGAAGAAGCAGCTGCTGATAGAAAGAAAAACAGAGCGGCGACGACACTGACAGACGACACGCCGCGCTTCAAGGCCACATAACAGGACAGGAGCGCGGCACCGATGATTTATGAGCTGAATAAATTCTTTTACCGGCTCTAATGAGGTCTGACATGATAGATGGACGACGAGAATTTATTGAGGGCTTTTATTACTTTTATTATTGTGTTTGTTTTGTTTCCGCCTCTCGACTACACTCTTGTAAAACATCATCACATCAGTGTGCTCGCGCTCGAATGTCACACTTCACATGAGGAACTCAGATTGGTGCTCTCGATTGATACGACCTGATGTGTCGTTAAAGTGTGTCGAACTGTCGTGTGTAAAGTTTGGAGTGACAACAGGAAGTAAAGTTAGAGACACGAGGAGAGGCCAGACTTTCAAAATAAAACGACATCATGGTGCAGTTCTCTCAGGCGGTTTGTTTGAGTGCAACATTTCATGTTTGCTTTCACACTCACTGTGTAAATGTTTGCAGACACACTTCCTCTGACGTCCAGCAGAGGCAGCTCAGCCTCAAGAAATCAAACTCATCTATAAATATGCAAACAGTTATTTTTCACAATAAAACAGCTCATTCCTCTCGGAGATGATCAAACGTATCAAATAAACAGATTTACATCTGCGAGCAGTAAAGTTCACTCCTGCTCGCTCGCTGTGGTATGACCAGTAGCTCCTGGTGATTATTGTGTGCTAACTATAGACGGATATTTATAGTGACATTATGGACACGAGTGTAACAGTTTGCTCTTTGCGTGCCGTGCCATGACTAAAGTAAAGAACCAAACTGAAAGCGATGTTTACTGGCGGCTGGCAGGCCGTTCGCTCTCTCTTCTCTTTCTGTCTTCAGCCTCTCAAACGTTCAGGTTTTAGGTAACGAAGCACCCGGTTTGTTTTTTTACTGTAAACTCAGTAACAGCACACAAACATCAGCAGCTACATAAAAGCCGAAACACTCTGGAGACCACCCGCGCTGTGTTTACGTCTAATCTACTGAAGCATCACCTACTTACTGCATCAATATTGTATTCATATTGGCAGTCAAACATGCCCTCGCGTCTGTTATTGTTGCATTACGGTGTTTGAAAGTGAGCTGCAGAGCCGGAGCAGCGTCCCGTGAGATCAGCTGGAAATGGCCTGTGGTCTTGTTGTGGGATTATTCTGGGTCTATTTCTGGCCCGGGCCGGCCCGCTCCGGCTTTTATTCAGACTGAGAACGGCAGCAGCGCATTGACGTCGTTTAGCTGTGATGATAATGTGAGCGCTCACGTCGACTCTAGTCTGGTTGTTTTCCTGGCCGCTCCCAACAGCGACTTCCTGCAGGAGAAAGGGGTCACTTCCTGTGACCTTTCACCTCTGGCATAAACACCTGTTTCCTACTTCCTGTTTTTGCCTCCTTGCACAGGAAGTTAGCCATAATTGTCAGGAAAGCATCGACTCTGGCGCACGTTGTGTCAGATGATGAAGAAGGAGGAGCGTAAGACTCGAGCTGGCAGCAGAGGAATAATTCATCTTCAGCCAGAAGAAATGAGTCAAACAGCAACAAGTCAGGAGAAGTTCAGTCAGAGAGCGAAGGTTCGAATCAGTTTCAGGTGTGAAGGACGGCGTCACGACGAGCGACCTCTTTCAAACTGTCACATTATGCACAGAAAAATATCGATTATAATCACTTTAACGAGCATGAATTAAAGACACGGCATTGACGTCTGTTCCTCTCTCACCTCCTTACATAATGTTTTATCTATTTTTCACCGTCAGTCCTGTGATTTGCAGTCGCTGCTGAGTCAGGAGAATCACACACACACACACACACACACACACACACACACACACAGCGTCTCTTATCTGCTCCAAGCAGCGACGATGGAGCGTCTGCATCACATTATCTCGGCTGCGATTCATATTTTTCACGGCGTTGCTTTACACGCATGAAGTTCACGTGTGACGGACTTCTTTCTCACTTCCTGTCTTTGTTTCTAGAGAGAGAGGGGAGGTGTTAGAAAGGTCCCGGCAAAAGTGCAACATGGGGAGCGGTTTGAGCAGGAGGGGGAGGTTCTGACCGTCTGACCGTCCTCCTCCTGAGGAGATAAACACAAGGACAGAAAGTGAGGACAGTTAATGACACCGGCAGATTTTGATCCCTTTACACAGACATGTTCATCTGTGAGCACCTGCAGCTCCGCTTCCTTCTTTAACTTTGACGCTCGGCGTTAGAAGCCGACCTTCCTGACGACTTTCCGTCGTGGCTCATCTTCCTGCAGTCAAACTGTTGTGCTGTGCGGAGGATTAAAACAACGATCATCAGGTGTGTGATCCTCTAACGGGTCCGACGGGGATCTGATGAGCGTTATTGCACCCATCACTCCTCCCACGCGTGTCAGCTGTATGTTAATACTCCGCTCAGTCTCTACAAATGGTCTAATATTCTCATTAGTGATTTACATTCGGCGTCAGGCGGCTGGAGGATGATTAGCTTCTCATCTTCTTCTGTAGGTTGGCATTTTTATTTGTTTGTCTCTCCTGTGAGAGTCTTTAGCTCGACCTTTACCGTCACCGTTAGTCGTGACAGTCGAAGTTCTGCCTGACTATTAGAAGTTCATTTTCAGCACGAGCTGAGCGTCACTTGTTGGAGACGCTGCAGGCTCGGTGTGTTTGTTTTTCATTTTCTTCACAGAGCATGCTGGGTGCAAAGACTCGGTGCACGTCTGTGATTATCGACCTCTTCGGAACAAAAATGAATCACATAATTCTGCTTCACACGTTTCAGAGAAACACTGCAGCTCATAGTCGGCGGGTAAGAAGGATTACAGTGACGGACAGAGTAATCCTCCTGTGATCTCATGAAGCCTCACCCCGACACATTAAGTTTACATCGAGCACTGGATGGAAATGTTTGAGATGTATTACGCGTCGATTTAAAGTCTCCAAAATTCATCCTGACACGTTCGCTGTTTCTGGAAACTTTGCAGCGCCGTTAAAGTTTTGTGGCTTTGGCTGCACGGACAGTCGAACAGTGAGGAAAAAAGTGATTCACTGCTTCATTAATACATCGATTGACAAATCAGGAACATTGCTAATGATTCATGCAGTTATGTTTGAAAACCACTAATGCGTTTCATCACGTTAGACTGATGTCACTTTATGGTGTGTGTGTGTGAGTGTGTGAGTGTGTGCGCTGACCCTGACAAGTTTGATGTCAAACTGCAGGATTACAGGACGAAATCCAGCCTGCATGTTGGAACATGTAGTATAAGTACTATGGATATATTTGTGTGTGTGTGTGTGTGTTGTGTGTGTGTGTGTGTGTGTGTGTGTGTGTGTCATTGTACCGCAGCTCTCCTGTCCTGCAGTTATTTATAAACCCACAGGGGGTTTCTGCACTTCTGGACGGGCGAGAATGAAAGGAGAAAGACGGCGAGAGCGATGGAAAAAGAGGGATGACACGGGTGGAGATAGGCGGGGTGACAAGAGAGAGTGTGTGTGTGTGTGTGAGAGAGGGGGAGAGAGAGAGAGGGAGAGAGAGAGAGAGGCGACTAAGCCTGTGGATCACGGGGGGGCAGATTAAGCTAAAGTCCCTGCTTAAGACTTCAAAGTTCAAACTGCAGCAGCCTCAACAGTTGTCTGCTGTCCTCGACTCCCTGTGTGTGTGTGTGTGTGTGTGTGTGTGCGTGTGAACATCTCAAATGACAAGTGTTTATTGTGTGTGTTTATCTGGTTGTCTGTTTGCTTGTGTCGGACCACGTACACCTTCTTCACACCTGTACAAGTGAAATCATGGAGTCGTGTGTGTGTGTTTGCGTGTTTCCATCTTTGCCCGTGTGTGTGTGTGTGTGTGTGTGATTGCGTGACCTGAATGGAACGTAGCACAAAGTTCGGACGGGCCGACTCGTCACTGCCTCCGTGACAGCTCCGGCATAGTGAGAGACAGAAGAAGAAAGGAAGGAAAAAACTGAAGGATGGAGCGATGAAGGAGAGAGGAGACGGAGAAGGTTAAACGGAGAGAGTCTGGAACTGTCAGCGGGCGGCTGCGTGCTTCAGAGTTCAAATATGAGATTAAATCCAGGTTATCAGGACACATCAACAGGCTGAAGGTGTCCAAATAAAAGACCAAACCTCTGTTATTGCTCTCTGGCATGCAAACCTTTCAGATTTACACTCTGTCACATATTTTTGTTACTTTCTGGGACGTGATGACGCCCAAGTAATAAAATAATGCCAACAAGTTTTAGTTTTTCATGCTCGCTCCGTCTGAATCGGCTTTCAGAGGAAACTCTTCAGTGTTTAACGTTCGGACTGAAGCGACGTCGAGTCTGTGCCATTAATTATTCAACAAAATGAAATTTGGATCGCTGTTTATCACATTTCGTCTCCGCCGACTGAAACACTTTCATCAGTTTTTCAGTGAACGGAAAAATCTTTTGTGTCGACGCTCGACGACACACTCCGAAGCTTTTAGTGACTTTTTCTGCTCAGGTTCATGAAATGAAAAACAGAGAGGCTCACACACACACACACACACACGCACACACACACGTCAAGGTTAAACACCGACAAACTAGTGTGTGTGTGTGTGTGCTGGCGTGGTTTCCTCGTTTGTTAAATGAGACATTGTTCTCTCAGATTTCCATGCTCCGATGACCTCAGCACCCTGTTCCTTATCACCGCACACACACACACACACACACACACACACACACACACACTTAGAGTTACACAAAATGACTTTGATGCTTCGGGTGATGAAGCGAGGCAAACGTTTGCCCTCCTCGGTCTCGCTGTCACGACGACAAACAGAAACACTTCAGGGAAACTCGTGCGAGCTTCGTTCAGCTGCAACCTTTGATTTATCTTATAAGCACCTCCCACAGCGTTGGAGGTTTATTATTATCAGCTGATCCGGGCGGCAGGAAGCTGCTCCGATCAGGTGACATTGATTGACATTGACTCATAACGCGATACTGAAATGGATAAACGGAGTTCTGTTCGTTCTTGGCGGGCCGTCTCACCTGTCTGCTGAGCGCAGGGTGGATGCTGGAGAGAAAGTACAGCCGTGTACGAGAGTCCAGCTTTCTCTCAGTGATGATGCTGAGCAGCCGCTCGGTGTTTTGAACTGAGCTTGAATTTCAGGTTGATTCAGAGTTTGGTCTGAAAGTGACACACGAGCCGCGCCGGGTCGCGATGAGCAGAGCCAGATCTGTTGGCCCAGTTCAGATAACGACTGGCTGGTCTGACTCGGTCTGCTCCAGCAGAAATCACTGACTGTGTTTTTGTCTTTTTACGTCACAAACAGTCAAATTTAAAGATCGTTGGCTCACATCTGAACTTGCAGTTTGACAGTTTTGGCGCTCGTAAACAGTCAAACTTCTTCCAAATTGCTCCTGAATCGAATCACGGCGCTCTCTGCTCTGCTGTTGACATTGATTTGGACTCATCTGCTAAGCCGGCATCCCTGCTGCAGTCAACACTTCCCATCTTTTGCTCCTCCACAGTCTTTGCCTTGAGTGTATTCATGAACAGGAGATTGGCTTTGACCTTCGACCTCGGCCCAGCAGCTGCAGCAACAGGACGTTGTAGTCAGCAGCTGGATGGAGGCCAAACCCCTCCTCTCCTCTCCTCTCCTCTCCTCTCCTCTCCTCTCCTCTCCTCCTCTCTCCTCCTCTCCTCTCCTCGGTGAAAAAGTTTCTCCCAGCAGAGATGAAGCTTTTCAAGGAGAAAAACATAAAACAAAAAAAGGGGAGACACAAAAGATGAGAAAAGAAAAAAAAAACACAGAGCAACTGAAGGGGAAAAACATGAAAGAGGCGTCGCTGTGGAAGCGACTGCCTGCATGTCGCCAACTGTCACGTAATCTGCAGAAAGGTGCCGGGAGCGGAGGATTGTGGGTAGGCTGAGTCGGCCATCAGAGCGAGCCGAAGCAACAGCGTCAGCTAGAAAAAAAAAAAACAGAACAGGATGAAGGTGATGATTTCACATTAAAACACCCTTCAGAGTGTGTGTGTGTGGGGGAGTGTGTGTGTTTGACCTTGTAAGAAGAGGCTTGCTTTATCGAACACGGAGAACAGAAAGAAAGATTTAAACGCTGCAGAAGGTCGCAGCAGTGAAACGTTGTGAAGGATATATTCAAAAAATCAGACGGAGGAAGAGAAAAAATGACAATATGGAAAGAGAGAAATGTGTGGAAGAGAAGCGGAGCAGGCGGAGGAGGAGTGGAGGCGAGCGGAGAACCTCATTAGCAGAGAATCAGTCGGATATAAAGATGGTAGATGTGATCATTAGGGCCGGGGGGGGATCAGACATCACTGTACGCCACTGTTTATCCTCCCACTTCTACACCAACCCGCTCTGCATGTGTGTGTGTGTGAATGTTTCAGAGGATGAAAGGGTTCATGGGTAAAAAATCTTTTTGGCTCCCTCCCTCGCTGCTTGTCACTTCTTTCTTTTATCCCTCGTCTCCATTTTTACCCCCCGTCGCCGCCGCTCCGCTCGCCTCCGCCACCGCAAACTAAAAATGTTGCCACTCGAACAGAAACCGGAATATTTTCAGATGCTAAATTAGACTTCTGAATGAAATTTAAGCGGCGATGAACGCTTTTTTTTTTTTTTTTTTGGCAAACCGTTCACGGCACAAACTGTAATCACAGAATGGGGATGAAGGGGAAAAGAGGAGCATCTACAAATGTTTCCATCTGTCGGAGGATTTTATCCAGAAAAACACACAGAGCAGATAATGAGTTCAAATATTTTTAATCATCCATTCAACGTCAAAACTTATTCACTGCGGCGAGGTTAACTGGACTGACACAAACGAAATGTTTAAAGCTGCAACAAATTTGACTTTTTATTTCTAAAACGAGCCAATCAAGACGTCCACGTTACTCAACCCAGCTCGTCTCCTCGAGGTCCACACCAAACACACGTCACATTATATGTTCATCACACTGCACGTACATGCAGATGTATTTCTAAAAACTTCATATTTAAGGTCACTCCACCTGTCGTTCAGTGTGTCACCTGCACGCCTGAATCTCTGCAGATTTATCAGCGGTTAGCCGGATGTTACGAGGTGAGGCTGATGCAGCTCTGTGCATCAGTTTTCTCAGTGCATTGCTTCTTGTGTGGGCGTCAATACAGCAAATTAATGCTGAACAACAAGAGTTTGTGTAGTCTGCACAGCCGTCAGTGATTATTGTGTGTGTGTTTTGTGCCAGATGTGACTCGTGATGTGCTCATGTTGAATCCTCTAAATGATGATTGGTTTGAACATCAGGAAGTGATTCTTGGTAATATTCTTTAATACTGTTTCAGCTTTCCGAGTGTTAGCGGTAACTGGTCTTGATCCTCAGAGCTCAGAACAGAAAGCAGCCTCAGCCGCAGCAGTGTTCACACTTTGTTAGCACTTTGCTCTTCTCATGAATCTACACAGGACAGCAGATTGTAGCAGAGACTCTGATAGCAGCAGGACGTAAACAGACGTGTTGAAAGAGCCTCGCTGTGTTCGTGCCTCGCGGTAACAACACTAATCAATAGAAACGGACTGCAGACTTCCTGAGTCGCTCTGAGGAGGAGAGATGAATGAACAAAAAGAAAAATATCACACCTGTTAATCCCACAGAGACGCCTCACAAACAAACACTCACAGGGGAAAGATAATTCTCTAATATTTAACTGGAAGCTGTGAGCAGTGAATATTTGTCGCTGTCTGCAGGTTTTGAAGTCGCTCGTATTATCAGCTCCCTCCTGCATGCCTCTTACTAATTTTCTATTTCTATGTAAATTCATCTTCCGCCTCGCAGAAAGCTGCGGGCGCACAGATCGAGCTGTGGAATGCGGCATGGTAACAAAGTGCTGCATCGAGGACGCCGCCGCACAGATGTTGTTCGGCTTAAACTGCAGCAAACAAGAGGGGAGGAGGGAGGGAGGGAGGGAGGGAGGGTGAGGGTTAGACAGGGAAGGTAATTGGACTGGCCTTCGCATTTTTCTTTTGTAAGTTGAATTGATCTCGCTCTTTTCGCTCCTCTTTATTTCTCTCTGCGTGGAAAGATGGAGGAAAAAAAAGTGTGCCTCCTCTTTTCTCTCAGTTTGCTGAATTGATCATGTTCTTCCTTGATCTCTTTTCTTTTTTCAAGGCCACGTCGTTCTCTCTCTCCAGCCCTCCCTCCTCCCTGTTTCAGCCCACTCGGTCTTTCTGCTCTCAGTATGAATATTCCACATTCAGACATACAGACAGATAGAAGGCTAGTATTGTCAGGAGCTGCTCTGCAGAGTGAGATCAATGCTAAGAGGAGTAAGCGCGGCACTCGTGCATGCACGCCCACGTTTATCTGCCAGGCGGCTAACATGCAGCACAAGTCCACGACACCTCCTGCAGCCGCCCGTCCGTTTGTGAGCAAACTTACTGTCTGCGTCCATTCAGCAGTGATGCCTTCCCTCATCGTGCATGGAGCTCAGTGCTGCAGCACAGCGATGCGTCACTCACTGCCTACGTCGACTGTGAACCCTTCACGCTTCATTCAGACCTCAGGTCTGCGTTTGTGTGAACGTCAGGGTTCAACGACGGAGAGCAAAACAACAACACAGTGTTTGCTGAACTGATATGAAGTGAAAGAATCCTGCTGTTTGTTTCTCATGACAGATTTGACATTTAAAGAGTGAAATCAGGAATTTGTGCACAAATCTAGAATATTTTTGGATTCCTTGTTGGACGTGTCGTCCGGTTGCTGCACGATGAGCGTGTTGCGCAGTTTTCTCACATTTTGTGGACAAACAATCATCTGAAAATTTGTAAAAATAAATAATGGAGCTGCATGCTCGGGTGAAGCTGCTGCATTAGATTCACTGCAGGTTGACGGCCTCCCACAGACGGGCAGCGTACGCATCGATCGGTTCTCCGATACAGATCGACTTGAAGCGCACCGCGTCCGTTCACCGGCTGACACGTTAATGTTACGTATGTGAGCTTAAACATGATACAAAGTGTGAAATGAAACCGAGCACACTGCGTGCGGACGCGGAAAGTGTGTTTATTTGTACACACACACTGTGTGTGAGTGTATGTGTGTGTGTGCGATCGCCTCACTCCCTTTCACTACCCTTTGTATGCTGGAGCTGTGTTTCCATGGCAACGCTGACCCCTGGGAGTCAGTGTTATTTTTTTTTTCTCCACACAAGTAGCCTCTTTACAATCCCTCTCTCTCTCTCGTCCATCCCACTCTTTTTACCTCTCTCTACCTCTTCATCTTCTCTTCTCTCTCCGTTACGTGCAACACTCTTTAGTTCAGGTGGTGGAGGCGCCGGCGGTCCGTCAGGTTGAGATGTTTCTCCTTCAGGACGTCATTGCAGGAAGCCGCTCTGTATTCAAACGTGGTTCAGACTCTTCTTTCTCTCCGTCTTTGTCTCCCGTCCGTCTCCCTCCTGACAGAGTCCTTTTCAGCGCCGACCTTGCCTTTAAAGTTCACTCTTGAGCTGAACGATGCGGGCAACGTTTCACTGCATTTAGCATGATAAAAGAAATAGTTTTCATCACCCGTGATTCATCTTCATCTCTCAGTTCGGCACCGCTCTCTGCAGCACTGACCAGTCTGTCCTTGTAGAAAGTGCCTCTGCTCCACCTTCTCCATCTTCCCTTCATGGTTTTAGTTGATTGAATTGTCCAAACAATAAGTAAACGCGTCTCTCACTTGTGTTTCTTTGTTCATGTGATGCACGGGAACCTGAGTATCATTCATTGTCGCAGAGCAATAACCTCTCTTTCCTCTTTTCTTCTCCACCCCTGCTGCCCCTCTCACCAGGCCAAGCTGATTGTTCCCAACAGCACAGCGGGGCTGATCATCGGTAAAGGTGGAGCTACAGTCAAAGCGGTGATGGAGCAGTCCGGTGCGTGGGTCCAGCTATCCCAAAAGCCAGAGGGCATCAACCTGCAGGAACGCGTGGTCACCATCAGCGGAGAGCCCGAGCAGAACCGCAAAGCCGTGGAGATCATCGTCCAGAAGATCCAGGAAGATCCACAGAGCTCCTCCTGCCTCAACATCTCCTACTCCAACATCACAGGGCCCGTTGCCAACTCCAACCCCACCGGCTCCCCGTACGCCAACTCCACCGAGGTCATGCCAGCCGCGGCAGCCGCTGCAGCAGCCACAGCTTCGTCTCTGCTCGGCCAGGCCAGCCTGGCTGGAGTCGGGGCCTTCCCGACCACCATGTCCAGCCTCTCAGGCAACGACCTGCTGGCCATCACCTCCGCCCTCAACACTCTGGCCAGCTACGGCTACAACACCAACTCCCTTGGCTTAGGGCTGAATCCCGCCGCAGCTTCAGGTGTGTTAGCCGCCGTAGCAGCTAATGCTAACCCAGCAGCAGCCGCCGCAGCTAATTTGTTAGCATCCTACGCCAGCGATGCATCCACCAGCGCAGCTCACCCAGCGGCTGGTCTCGGAGGCTTCTCCCTGGGATCCCTGGCTGCAGCTACAGGAGCCACCAACGGCTACTTGAGTGCCGCATCGCCACTTGTGGCGTCATCTCTACTGGCCACGGAGAAGCTCGCAGAAGGAGCGAAGGAAGTGGTCGAGATCGCCGTGCCGGAAAACCTGGTGGGCGCCATCTTGGGGAAAGGAGGGAAGACGCTAGTGGAGTACCAGGAGCTGACCGGCGCCAGGATCCAGATCTCCAAGAAAGGCGAGTTCATCCCGGGAACTCGGAACAGGAAGGTGACCATCACGGGTTCCCAGGCCGCCACACAGGCCGCACAGTACCTGATCAGCCAGCGAATCACCTACGAGCAGGGGGTACGTGCCACCAACCCACAGAAGGTGGGCTAAACCTGACAGCCAATGAGAAACGAGGAGGAAAAGAGGAAAAAAAAAAAGAGTGGGGGCTTGGGGGAGGAGTATAAAAAAGTGAGAGTGAGAATGGAAAAAAAGGAGAGGAGAGCAAGAATGTCAGAAGGAATCGTCCGCGCCGTTTTCTTCTGCGTGTTTTCAGTATTCTCTATTAAAAAAAAAAAAAAATTTTTTTGACGCGAAGCAAAAATGTGCTGAGAAGACGAGGAGAGAGAGGAGCGAGTTATCACGCTGAAAAACCAAGAAAAAAATGTGTAACATGTAAATAAGGTTTTATTACTTAACGTCTTGACCTTTCGGGATTTTTTATTGTTTTTGTTTCATTGTTTTCGTTTGGTTTTAGTAAATTAAGCTGTCTGTTTGTTCGTCTGTGTATTGTGTGGACAGAGCTGAATGCCATGTAGACAGGCCGACCGCCTGAGAGGCTACAGGAGGTGGGGGGGAGGGAGGGGAGGGGAGGGGGAGAGGAGGACGGGGCGGGCGTAGAGGGGGGGGGAGGGTTTGCGTTTACAGGTACAACCCTCCCGCCTCCACCCCCCCAAAACCCCCCCAAACTCCCCCCTTATGGAAGCAACCCTTATCCCTCCCTCCCCCTCAGCCCACACAACCCGTCACCCTCATCGGAGGTTTTTGTCTTTTCTTCATAGTTATGATTTGCCCCTCAGCCCCGCCCCCCCCTCGCCCCGCCCCGCAGCCCGCCTCACCCCCAAAGCCCCCTCTCACTACTCCCCCACCACCACCACCACCAACCACCCCTCACCCCCTTTTATAAGGGGTTTTATAACGAGCAAGACTGCAAACTTCAGCCTGGTGTGTGAGAGAAGAAACGTCCTCGACTCCCCCATCCCGACACCTTTTACCCCCCCGCCCCTCTCACCTCCCCTCCTTCCTCGCCCCTCTGTATTGGAGGGGGGAGATGTAGGAAGGGTGAGGTGAAATTGTGGAGGGTTGGGAGGGAGGGCGTTTCTTCATTCGCACACCAACCGAACCCCCACCACCACCACAACCACCCCTACACCCCCACCCCGTATACCCTGTGATGTATCCCACAAGCAGTGCAGCGCCACGGGGGTGTTACGGCACGTAGCGCCCCTCCACACGCAGCTCTAGTGTTTGAGATAGGACGCCGAGGCGCACGCCGATGACCTCACGTAGTGCGAAAGCTAGAAACGACGAGAGTGATACTGTGCAAGCTGCGGCGAACACACAGGATCTGTGGCATTTACCTGCAGTCTGCTGTGATCATTCTGTTACTGATAATGTCGTGATTACTACGATAGGAATCATCACCATCGTCATTATTTATTAATGAGTTCACCCATAAAAAGCTCAGTTCTTTCTTTTCTTTTGTATCTGTGAATTCAGGTTGACATGAATGTAAATGAGACTATTTTTGATTTGAATCTTTTTGTTTTTAATTTAAGTGGATTGAAGATGAATAGCAATGTCACATAGTGTAATATATGTCTTATTTAAATCCAGTAAGAAAGCCGCCCCAGGCATTAAGATCATCACAGTGAAGGATCACCTTATATATCCAGTCAAAGAGCAGAACAGGGAACACACACACACACACACACACACACTGAAACAAAAACACTATGATGCCATATTTGGTGCTAGAAAAGGGAATTCACCATATCTATGATGCAGACTGCAGTGAGACCTCTAGATTAGCAAGAATACCTGTAAACCACTCACGCCACAGGCTGCAGGGCAGCGACTTAGCAGCTATATTAACCTTAAACGCCCGGTTATCATGCTTATGCTCCAAAACATCCCTGCTGTTCTGTATCTGTAGTAAAACACCCTGTTACAGTTTGCCTACTGCGTAAAACTGTAACCGAATATGAATAATTGAGTTGAAGTGAGACTCGGATGAACTGCTACTGCTCAGCCTGTGGTCTTCCAAACCTTTAGATGAACCCGAACCACAGACCAAGAGAGAGATCAAGTAAAAGAGCACTTAAGACTCACAATGTACTACTGAGAACATTGAAGCAAAGAGAAAACACTGAAACGCGACGAGGGGGGACATTGTTCGTCTGGGGTCCACTGCTGAATCTGCAAAGCCTCGCTCAGTAGATTTGCTATTTTAAGGCAGCGTGCATATCAGTAAAGGAGATAAATAGCCTCGCTGATCTTTGCCCTTATCAAGCAACCGTCCGACTGCCGACGAGGTAAAGGGCAGACGTGAGAGATTTTCAACATACGTCCAGGGAGTTGAGCTCGTTTTCTGCCTCTGGCAAACTGCAGGTCTCCCATGGCAACAGGTTTACTGCCCACTGTAGACCCACAGGAGGCTGCTGAAGATGCTGTTGTTTCTTTTGTTGTTCTTTTTTTTTTCTTTGTGTCGTGTTATTTTATTCTTTTATTATTATTATTATTATTTCTTTTTTACAATCGGAGTACACTGAATTTTTTTGTCTTAATGCACTGTGAAGCGAGGGAGCGGTTCTCTCGGCCTATGAGGTCAGGGATGTGTGCTGTAGACGGCATCGTTGATTGGATGGCTTTTTGTATGGCAGGGAATTAAAAAAAAAAAAAAAAAACACACATATATGAAATATATGTAGAATGCATATGAAGAACTTCACCAGAATTGCACGTCATATCTGAATACTGAAGGAGGAGAAAGAGACTAGGTCGATGAAGAGGATCAATCAATTGAGGTCAAGAGTTGAGATCAATTAGATTCCACTTAAGTGTTGTCTTGGAAAAGTGTTTTGTAATCAGCGGGTGGGATGTTGGGGGAGTGTTAGGTGTCCAGTAGAAGATTAAAGAGACTGGAACAAATTCTAAATTCACTTTTCTATCGCAGCTGTGTCTTTTTCCTAAAGTTAAAAATTGATGATGTACTGTACATCCGATGGGCAGATACCTGTAAGTCCAACAGGAGTCGAAGTGTGACCGAATGTAAAAATGCCAAACATGAGGAGGGGGTTGCATTTGATTTATTGACCTAAACAGCCCGGTGAGGGGAGGGAACAAACTTTCTGATTCTGTTTTTAAACCAATCCGACCCCAAATCCTCCACTGTGCTATCGAATGTGTCACTCTCTGTTGGAGCGCCAGTGAGGGTTTATCTCCACAGCTTGGTAAGGAGGCTTCTTTACTCCCATCTAACACCATCCACACTCTCCTCACCCTCCTTCCCACCCGTCCTCAGTCCTCCAGTGCACTCCCATCCTGACACTCCCTCTCCTCCTACCACATCGCTCCATGGGTGACTATGTCTGGTGTTTACGATCAATGCATGTCTGCTGCTTGCCCTGACAAAACACCACAGATCGAGTCTCTCCTCTCTTTGCCTCCTCGGGGCGGCCGAGGCTCGGAGACGCCTCTGATGCACCACCCATCAGAAAAAAAACGACCACACCTGCAGAGGAAGTCATAGTTGAGGCTGACAGGGCACAAACACTCTTCACTGTAGTTTGGATCAGTGCGTTTCACTTCACACATTAAAGGGAAACATTTGTTGCACAAACATGAAACACACACACACACATTGTGAGGGAATATTTTGTCGTTTACGGGGTTTGACTGGATTTATCTTTGATATTTTGTGGCAAAAACCTCATCAGGTTTCTTCTGTAGGGAGATAGTGTGCTTTGGTTCCACTGTGGAAGTTCACTGTGCTGTAACAACCAGCAGCTTGATTCATCATTCATGGAGCAAACATTTGCAGATGTGAGTCAGCTGTCGATTATGATCAGAAATGTAATATTTTTGGACTTTGGGCGCTGGGACAGACATTTTTACACACTGAACTAATCTTCAATGAATCAAAATTAAGATTTGAAGATGAATTATTAATTATCAGGTGAATTATTTAGACCTTTGTCTGCGTGCAGCACGGTGCGTCCACAGTGGAAAAACTGCACTGACTCTGTTGTAGGTGTCAGCTGAGTTGATGAACACGGGACGGATTACTTTTTCTCCTCACCATGAATTAAACTTTAGACATTATTTGGTTTGTCTTTTACACGGCGGCCAATCTCTTCGGTTATCTTAATGTTAGGGGATCGAGATAAAATGTGACGAGTACTGGAAGCAATACACGTAGTGGCATGTTGTCTTGTCCTGCCCTTTATCCTCTGTCTGCCGTAGGAGCTTTTGGATTTACCTGTAGATGTTGAATAGGTTTACATGAGTAAAAAACATTTTTTCTTTTTTTTTTGAATTTGTGGAAAATGCTGCTATTTAATAATAACTGATGTACTAAAAATACAAGGTTAAAAACATATCGAAATCTGTCCTTTAGCTGGAGAGGCTAGTCTCAAGTGGCAGTGTAATACACGCTCTGTTATAAGCTCACGATAAGTTAATAATAGTGTAATTCTAACCTGAACAAGTTAAACCTGTGCCAAAATAGGTCTTTACAGAGTGAAACTGTAAATGTGTTGATGACTTAAACCACATTAGATAAGAGGAGACATACTTTTATATTAAGAAAATGTGAAAAGTGCCAAATGAACCATATTTATAATTTACATAGGACAGGAGTAGTCCACGTGACGGTTTCTAAGAACTAGGTCGACTACCGGTCGAAGCGCCTCAGTATAGCAGTTTGTTTAAGCCCTCTCTGTTCCTGCCACAAGAGGAGGGACCGCCATGTTAGCCAAGTGTTAGCCAGTCCTCTGGGAACTACACGTCCCAGAATGCAACAGCACTATGACTCTGGGGCTAGACAAATCAATATAGCGATAGGTTTAGCATAATGATGCTAAGAAAAAAATGTGACTTGATAGCATTCTTAAATACAGCCTTTTATAGTTACGATGAAAATGTATTTTGTGGAAATAGATGTTATCTTTTTTGCACGTCTATATTGCATGATATCAAAGTGAAGCGTGGACACAAAAAAAGGAAAAAAAATCACAGAAACAAAAAAGAAGTGGCAAAAAAAAAAAAACACAAAAAAATAATTAGGCAGTGTGTGTCATTCATTTTTCAGAGACAAATCTTTGCATGCCGATAAGGGTAGAGCATTTTGATATTGTTTTACACGCGTTCAAATGTTCGTTGTTTTTTCCGAGCGACCACTTTGAGTCCTGGTCCACCGGCCAAAGGTGAACAAGATGTTTAGATTTTTTGACGTCACAATAGAATGAGTATTTTGTCGTTAAGTTGTCTAACCATCCTCTAAGGGATCTGAATAAAACTCTCGAACAAACCTAAGACTATTTTGCTACTTGCTGAGCGAGCTTCTACTAAAAAAAGAAAAAACCTTTTCTCAGTTGCTACCTAACTTTAGAAAAAGGAGAATAAAAATAATAATCAGGATTTAATTTCAAAGATTGTCCATGAATGTACTCACCTCTGCATAAGTTTGCATATCACTCCTCTGACCACTGACGTGCAGTAGAAGCTTGTGTGTGTTTTCGTGTGTTTTTTGTACTCTAACATTACTAACCCTCGACGCGCTGTGTCGAGCTCTCAGTATAACTCTGTTGTCTGTCCTTTTACCCCCTCGCTCTGAGCTCTGGCTTGTCTTGTCATTGATATGCACCTTATTGACCTCAAATATGACATGGAGCATCGCCGGCCCCCGCCCAGTGTGTTTCAGGGGAGAGATTTGTAAAGAGAGAGAGAGAGTGTGTGAGAGAAAGAGAGGTTAAATCTCCTCCCTCCCTCCCTCACCTACAAATCCCCCCCCAAAAAACACACACAGTCTGTCTGCTGCGCTCCCTCGGGTGCCTCGCTGCAGAATTTGGGACAGATTGTGTTTTCACTCCCTTAATATGCAATCCAAGGCTCTGATCTCGGGGAGAGAAACAACACTGAACATTGCCAGTGTGTTTCCAATGTTTGGACTCATGCTCTCTCTCTCTCTCCTTCTCTCTCTCCTTCTCTCTCTCTCTCTTCCCACTTCAGTTCAATTAGATGCTTTATTGGCTTCAGTGTCAAAACAAAAATTGCCAAAGTCTGTCCACCTCTCTCACTCCCCTCATTCCTTATTATGCAACCAGAAACCACAGTATTTTCAGTGTGGTCATGTTTTGTATCCTGGCAGATGTTGTCATGGGAAATGGCCCGCTTCCTACAAAAAAAAAAAAGTCTAAATTTCCATTTCTGCTCCTGGCGACATGTTTGCACTAAACTTTCTGCTGTTCTTGTGCATGGCAGGCCGAGCTGAGGTGGGGGTTTGTGTGCGAGACTACTGTAGATGTGTAGCCTTACTGTAGGTGTTTATTCAGCAGTGTATTTAGCTGTGCATGCTCCTCTCTCTCCCTCTCTCTCTCTCTGAGTTTGTCTGCTTTAGGCCAGCTCCGTGCTCGTGGTGTCTGTGTTGCGACGTAGCCGGCTAGTCATGTGTTTTTCCTTTTCTCCTGTTTTTTATTATTGTGACGTGTAGAGGAATGCAAACTTAACTCTCACCTGCTCGCCAGGTGACCTCATTGCTTCTCAGTGGGTGTGGCTCTTCGACATAGTCCTCAGATCTTGTTTTGCCCCCTCCCAAACCCCGCCTCCACAAACTCAAACCCACTCTCACCCACACCCACCACTGACCCTCCCACCTTCTTCTACAACATATTATGGGACCCCGCTGTCCCCCCTCCCTTTTTCCACCTCCACCCCTTTCCTCCCGCCCCGCCACCCCCACCCTCCCCCAACTCGGGCCCCATCGAAGCACCAGCAACTGTAGACTGCATTTGTCATATCACTGTTTTTCTGTTCCTTCTTCTCGTTCTCTGTTGATTTTTTTTCCTGGTTTTGATTTGTACTGTATGCTCTGTCTAACCTAGACCAGTTTTAACAAAATGCCATTTCTGTGTGTAGCCTGTTTACCCCCTCCCACACACACACACACACACACACACACACACACACACTCTTCCATGCCCTCTTTTTTGCACTTTCACTGCCCACTCCTCCTCCTCGCCCAAACATACACACACTTCTTTCCTCCTCCGCCTCCCACGAGTCTCTTCTCTCGAGTGCCAAAATAGAAACAGAGAGGAAAAAAAACTAAAACAAAAAAAAAGACAACAACAACAACAACAACAACAACAACAACTACCATTCCAAGCGTTTCTTTGAGTTGTTCTTGTGTGTCGGACATCCATCCTGGAAGCACCCATGAAGCCAGCATGCTCCGCCCTCATAACATGATGTCGCTCATGACGCCTCAACTGAACAGCACCTTGCCCCCCACCACCACCACTCCTCCTCCTCCTCCTCACCACCCCCCACAGAGCTAAACCCGACAAGGATTAACCCCTCTGCAGGTTGGCTACCTACCTACTGTCCTGCCTCTCAACCTACCTAAAAAAAAAAAAAAAAAAAAGCCCTACCGCTCATGCCAGCTGCTTTCCTAATTCTGTCATCTCTTCAGCCTGTGGGACTTCATTGATTGTGTGCCATAGTGTTGGGGGCACCTTTCACTCTCCTCACCCTTCCCCTCACCCTTTTCTCTCTCTCTCTCTCTACCCCTCCTCCTCCTCCTCCTTCCTCCCCTCTTCCTCCCTCTCTCGCTCTCGCTCCATTTGATTTTTCTCGATGGGAAAGATTCAAAAAACTCCATTTTCTAATGATGATTTTTTTTGTTGTCGTTTAACATCCAAACCACGCACGCCGACACACGCACCGCCCCGCGCGGTGGTGTGGGGAGTGTTTTTACGCACCGTCAGCTGCGCAGCCATCCTCTGTCTTCTTGAACTTTTTGAACTTTCACCCCCTCATGAACTTTATTGACCTTCTTCCTCCTCCTCCTATACCCCCCTTCTGTGTTCATCCAACTGTTTGGACGATAACTCTCCATTCCATCCCCAAAACCTCTCTTGAGACTGTGCAATGCTAGCTGATATGATTGGATTTTTTTGTTTGTTTGTTTGTTGCTCATCATTGGGGACAATTCTCTGAGATATAAGTCGAAAAAGAACAAAAAAAAAACATATGAAAGGAAGAAAAAAAAACATCAAAAAAAAAAGAAATGCAGACAAACAAAAAAAAAAGAAAAAACACTAAACAACTGTTTCTCCACAATTTCATTTTTTTCTCTCTCATTGTAAATATTTTGTCAGATTTTTGCCGAGCTGTAAAGAGAGAAGTGTTGAGCAGAAAGGGGCCGGCAGCATAAAGAGGTACTAGTGGACGCGGTAGACGATCATGACACTTTTCATCCTCTGTATCCGATAGTTAGGTCTGCCTGTATAATCGGCTATGCTAGTTCTACTGTGTTAACCTGTGCTGTTGTTATTAGTGTTGATTTACCTACTGTATTCGCTGTTTAGCTTCCATGTTGGCTAGCAAACTCTTTAGATACCTGTGCTCATCGAATAATAATACTAACCTTGAGAAGTAGTCGGAGCCATTCTCAACGTAGGCTTGTTTTTTGTACATTTGTTGATGTTTTCCTAACAGTGAGTTGTAGTGGCGCTAGTATCTTTTATCATCAAGCCATAGTTATTGAAAATGCTTGGTCGTGTTAGAGACATATCATTGTGGAAAACGGCTCGACTTGGCTCCTCCAGGTTGGAAAAAAAAACCCAGGGAGGTGGACGGAAAAAGAAAAGAAAAAAGATGATGATGATGATGATGATGAGCTCCTCCCGGGCTACAAAACGAGGAAGCTGAGCTGCTAACTTTTGTGCAATACAGTCCTAGTTTACAGAACATAGAAAGATAGTTTAGAGATGATTAACGTCTGCGGGCGCCGCTCAGCCACCGCGCCTGCAGAACCAAACCCGCGGCATATCTCCATATTTCGCCTGTACATCAGAGACATTTTTGAAAGTATTAACGTGAGATTAGACCTCCACCATTTCTCCATCGCTTTGCTCTGAGCTCCACTCTTGATTTATGCTGCCTGCCCCATCGCCCTGAGAACACCACATGAGCTATTTATTTCTCAGACTATTATTATTATTATACTATTAATAAATAACAACGCAACAAGAAAAAGGGAACGACTGGAAAACGGTGAATTAATATTAGTATTGTTTTGTTTTTATTTTTAGTATTTTAGTGGTTGCTTTTAACAACATTCATTAACTGACTTAAAGAGTATTGAATATTTAATGTAATTGTAGCATTGTGTTTGTAAAGAGAAAAAAACCTAGTGAGTTGTGTTTCTTGACTTGTGGATTACCAGTGAAGTGGGCAATCTAGTGCTAATATATATGAGGTCTTTTTTTAAGGATTCTTATTTTGCGACAGCAACAGCAGTCATTATAAATGTTCATTTTAGCATCACCTGTCTTCCGTTGTCTTATTCTTCACCTTCCACCACACTCTGCATCATCACAGTAACACATCGCAAGTCTGGGGGTGGGCAAGAGTGTGTGAGGAGTGTGTGTGTGTGTGTGTTTGTGTCGTGAATGTACATGTGGGTGTGAGTTAACAAACCTGTGTGTTAATTGTGTGCGTCTATGCAAAATATGGTAAATGTGTGTGTAAGTCTGCGTCTGTCTGCTCACGAGTGTCTGTTTGTGTGTGTGAGTGAGTGTGTGTGTGTGTGTGAGTGTGTGTGTGTGCGCTGGCTCTGTGCGGGCGGGGTTCAGGGTGGGTGTTCTGTCCAGTGTCCACCAAAAGCTAAAACCTGTCAGGCTTCCATACCTCCTGATGGAACCTCCTGACGTTATAGCTGCAAACCCTCATCATGTGATCTGACTCAACTCGA
Organism: Nibea albiflora; assembly: GCA_014281875.1. Lineage (NCBI taxonomy): Eukaryota > Metazoa > Chordata > Actinopteri > Sciaenidae > Nibea > Nibea albiflora. Next base: position 24,431,149 of record CM024794.1, read on the forward strand.
CTGTCCATAACCTCCCCCTCCCCTCCTCAGTCACCTGACCAAACCAAATCAACCAATCACTGTCCACCACTACCGCCTCCTCCCACCCACCCCCCCCCTCCTGCGCCATCCTCTGCTGCACACCACGTCAGCCCCATGTGATGTTCTCCATCGATAACATACTACTGTCACGATCTACTGTTACATGCTGACAGCTCCGGGGATGAAGACCGTGCAAACTTGGGGTGCGCTTGTTTTACTAACTTGTGGTGTTTTCACCTTGGAGGTGGCTTTAAAAAAAAAAAATACAAACAAGCATACCTCAAGTTTAAAAGCGCAAGTTCACCCAAAAAATCAAAGTGTTTGTTTGTCTCTAAAGTTTCTGCCTCCACCTTTAAAACGACGGAGGTGAGTGGAGTTTAGTTTGTGGCGCTCACAGCATTTAAAATGTTTATTTAAAGAATCAGCAGTAACTTTTCTTTCGTAGCCGCTCTGGTAAACCACAGACCTCAACGAGAACTCCTTTAAATACTTTGTGCACCACAAACAGCGTGAAGGCGGAGGCAGAAACCTCAGAGGCAGATTTGGGTGAACCGACACTTTGTTTGTCCTCATCGTCTCAAATCCACGTATTTCTCCCCGGAGCTGCATTTTACATTCTACTGTTCATACTACTGTACGTGCTGCATACTACCTTACCAGGTCAGATTCCACCTTAACCTGTCTCCATGCCAACCACCAAGGAGCCAGTTGCACGGCAACCGGCTTCCGCCACAACAAAAAACCAACCTACCAACCAACCATCTTCCTCAACCTGCCGAGGCCACGCCCACCTGACTATGATCGTTCCATAGAAGAAGAGATAGAGGAAGAGAGAGAGGATAGGAAGGAAGGAAGGAAAGGAAAGGAAGGAAGGAGGGATGAAAGAGACGTAGTTGTGATTCTCAGGGTGTCTTATTATTAATCTACTGTTCAGTCTGTTCTCCGCTCTCTCACTGGTGTCCTGTTGCCCCTAACTGAGCCCAAAGACGATCATGTCCCTCCACGAGAAATTCCTTGTACAGCTGATTGACGACTGACCAATTCCTCTCCATCAGTTGATTGATAGTATTGATTGACCAATTCTCTTGAGAGATGCTACACAGCCAGCCAGCCAGCCAGCCAGTCAGTCAGTCAGGTGAAATGAAGCTAGGCACTGTAACTAATGTTTACAACCCAAATGAGACCAACAACGCTGTTGAAAGAATGTCTAGGACTTAAAAAAAACACACAAAAAAAAAACAAGAGAGAGAGAGACAAATCTCTGAAGAGTACTTATTTCTAAATGATGGAACTTTTCGCTTACTTTCTATGTGACATGAGGTAATGTAATTTTTTTCAATCATTGCATGTGACTATTTTGATTTGCAATGAAACTGTTAGAATGGATGGTACATTTGTGACGTCAGTGCAACGTTGAGACGCCGATGCTAGAAATCAATGTCGGTGTCTTATAACAGTGTTTTCATGTCGCCGTGAGGAGTGCTTATGGACCAATGAATGCTAAATGTGTGACCATACAAAGCTGTAAAGGTTTTGTTTATTTGTACATGGTTATGGGTAAAATAAACCATTGAAGCAAATTAACATCTTTAGTCTTAAGGAGTAAGCCCTCACACGTTTGTCTGTAAAGTCAGTACCAGGGAAGCTTTGGATAAAGAGGTAGATACGCTGTCCTGAGGTAAGTTGGACCCAACATGGCTCCTGGTAACGCGCTCCCGTCCAGATACTCGTGTAACGAGTTAGGGAAGGTGAAGAATTAAAGACAATCAGGGTTTGATCCACTTTCACACATCACACCACCCTCCCTACGGCAGGCATCACAGTTAAGAAGGGGTGGGGGTTCAACTCTCTGACATCTATCCATCCTCCTGTGCACCAGAGTCATCCGATCAACAAACACCTGCACCCCCGCATCCAACCATGATTCCACAAACCAGCCAATCAGCTCCTCCTGTGACCTCTGGCCAAAAATCGTCTCCGCCCTCCTCCATGCCATCGGCTAAGCGACTAAGTGGCTTTTTGAGCTGTTGTTGCAAAGCCCCCCTGGGAAATGGAGTCACAGTTTCACAGCATGGTCCGACCAACCTCTTGTCACTCTCCTCCCACACACACCTTTCTCCATACGCCACTAAAGAAGTTCCTCCGGCTTCCTCCAGCAAGAAGGTCACAGCGTTCTGTGGTGTTTTTCTAGCGTGTCTGATAGCGTGCACGGTGTTACACACTCCTGATCAGTTCAGTCGCTGCAGACAAACAAAACGCAGGCAGCTAAACGTGAACGCACGCTTCATATTTACAAGGTTGTCACAAAGTCTGAACACACTCACAAACTGTGACCATGTTTTACACACCGTGCCGAGCAGATTGGACATTCTTCTTTTGTTGGAGGCTCAAAGAAGCGGAAATAATCTCATTGGTTGATTTAAACTCGCTGAGCGAGCCAGCGACAGGTAGGAGACGGGGAAGCTCACCTGTAGGTAGAGGAGCGGTCGGCAAACAGCGATCAGATGTGAAACGTTCCCGTGTTGCATTAAATCAGCTTCAAACGTCTGCTGTGAACAAGTTAAAGCCAAAGTCTTTTAATGATCCAATAAAATGACACGAGTTTATTATCTAACAGTAAATACAGCCACATGGAGCATTAATAGAAACTACACAGTGCCTTCTCCTTTAGCAGATCATAATGCACCGTGGACTGTTAACCCAGCACAGCTATACTCTAATGGGAATAATGGACGGTGCAGTAAAAGCCAGTAATGCGACAGAGGTAGACATATGTGCACCGGGGCGAGGATGAGGGTGACTCAGACAAGCCGGGACTCGGCTTCACTCTCTGAGCGGCTCGACTCAGCAAAGACTGATTTATATTTTACACCTTTGATGAGTTTTGGTGTATAAAAAGCAGCTTTTGCCTCCCTCACGTATTATTCAGGTCTAACGATCGGCCTCTTGTGCTCCACAGTCCGTATCAGCTGAGTCGGCTCTCTGCTGTGAAATGAGCGTCTCTCATTTGGCCTCTAACATCTCAATCACAGCTGAGCTACAGATCTACAGGAGGCTGCAGATAAAAGCTGATTCACACAGTGAACCAGGCCGATGACCTCTAACTGCTGTCGTCATGTTACCTTTTATTCCCTGTCCACATATTTCGTGTTAATTGAACCAGTGAGATTATTTCTGCCTCCCCGTCAAACTCTTGTCTCAACCTTCTCTCCTCTTCTGAACGATGGTTCCAAAATTGGCCGCAGAGATGTGCTCCAGTGTTGTGATGAATATTAATGTGCCTTAGATCAGCTCCCAAAGGTGTTGTAGGTTGTGTCAGAACCACAAAGTCCTCTGAGGATACAGGAGGTAAGTTGCTCAGAGTGGCTTCATAACCTACAGTTAGAGAGGTTAAAGGGTGTTTTTGTTTAAGAACATGAGTGAAAAACCTCACGTAGAGACAGAAAGACGATGGATCTAAAGAACTGACCGAAGATGCTGCTGTTTGCATCTTTCCCGAACTCCTGTGCATTAAGCAGGGAGCGATTAGAGCTGAACCGTGCCTGTGCAAGGTCCATAAAGTTCGATTTAAAAGGTGCTCTCTGAAAGGAGGGCAGTTCACTGAAACAATAAACGCTGCTGCAGAATAAAGTCAAGGAAAGCAAGGCAGCCCTCAGCTCTGCAACGAACCTCGTCCACTCGGCCATTAAAGTATTCTCTAGATTTCAGATACATTAAACACTTTTATCATATTTAACTAAATGTGCCGTACAATAATAATTCTTCAAGGTGTATTTCAGTCACTGTTGCCCTACTTTCTTTGCAGACAGCTGCGTGAGCCGCACAGGAGCCGATGTGACAGCTACTATGATAAACTAGCCAACATATAGACCACAGACTCCTCTGAATCTAGGGCGCTCACGCTACGACTGCTGGCGCTCAGCTGCTGCAGCGATTACCTGTCGCCACAAACAGTCAGAGTAAAATCAAATATTTTGGCCCGTTACTTCTCCAGCTCGTGCTAGCGAGTTTTCCGTCTCTGTCAGCGTTAACGAAGCACCTGCGACTGCTAACGGCGCAGCTCTCCTCTCGGAGGCTGCACATTGATTTCCTTCCCTCCTTCCTCATCTGTTCTTCTCACCTTTTTTTTTTTTTTGCATGCTCGTTCCCTCGTTCATCTGAACTCTAAGAATAGATCTCAGCAAAGCCCCAAAGGAGACGTTCACAGGAATTCCCAGGATGTTCCTGTGAAGTCTGGCAGAAGTAGGAATGAAGATAAATCGGATAGCAGAGGAACAGTTCCTCGGATGCAGCCTGTATCCCAACACTGAGCCGTTACGGGTGTTGGACCATATTTCCCAGTTTTCCCACTGGGATTTAAAGCTGTGGCCTTGTTTCTGAGGATTAATGTGGACGTTCACGGCGGCACCTTTTGTAAGTAGGCCAGCACCGAATGTTTGAGTCGTCCACCTGCAGCTTCGGAGAGTCTCTGAACTAAACCAAAGGCTGCATACCGCGCTGCAACGACTAACTAGTGCACAGTGTTAGAAAAAAAAAAAAGAACTACAATGTATGCAGGCATAAAAGAAGCTCGGGAGCATGAGAGCGAATTATTTATGCGGTGGGACCGCGCATACTGCCCGCGCTTCGCCCTCGCTGTCCCCGGGGAAGATCCTGTTTACAGCCGGCGTGCGCGGCTTCAGAGGGCACCACAACATTAACAAGTGAAAAGTCAGCTTCTCCTCTAAACTGGTCATTAGTAACTCATATAAATTAGTGATTAATGAATCCCCCAGATTTAACAGCTGAGGGTAACGTCAGTCGATATCCAGCCCGTGTTGTTGGATGAATCTGGTTTTATCTTGTAAAGTGAACATCGCAAAAGAAAGAAGCGATGTTGGATGCTGAAATATAAAACTAGGGTGCTCTCAAATTATTTTGCAAGTCCAGGAATCCAGGATAACTTGATGTTGCTTCTCTTTGCCCTTCCTGTAGCAGCACTCTGAGCTTATACACTGCAAAACTTACAGGCTCAAATATATTTATCTTTATCTTCATCCTACAGTGCTAAGTTTATGAGGCTGGGGTCAAACATGCGACACGTCAGTCGTGTGTGATGAAAGAAAACACACATCATGTCACACAGAGGTTTTTTTTGCAGATCTGTGCTTTTCTGTCCAACAACTGTGAAACATTTCCACTGAAGCAACGATACTACCTTAACAAGACGAATCTCCACCATTAAAGTTCACAGCAATCGACCAAATCGTGCCCGCCACTCCTCCTCGCCCTGCTTCAGCTCTCTTTCTGTATTTACCCGCCGTCCCTCCCTTCTTCCTCTCCACCAGCCCGCCTTACTGTCCGGTAAAAGAGCGGTGGAGTTTATGCCAGCAGGTGTTTTGAATGGAAAACATGCACGAGCACTTAATTCTTTGCAATTCACATGCTGAGCAACGCAGTCTGATTGTAAGAAGGGAGCTTCGCTTGAAGGGTTTCTGTCCAAAACTAATGAAAACAACGAATCTGAAGCATGTAACTCAGGCGGCATTGTGATGTCACCTTAAATCCAGCGTGCTGTAAATGAAATGTTTGATTTCTGCCCTGCAGGTCTGTTTCAGAGCAGAGCGGAGGGAGATTAAAATAACGGCACATAATTTGATGCTGAATTCATCGTCTCCGTGTTTAAACTCTTTGGTTGGGCTGTTACAGGATCAGCAGAGCTTCACTCTCATGAGAGACGACGTCTTCTCCCTTTTTTGGAAAAAACATTTAAACACCAGCAAAGACGAACAAATGATGAATTTTATCATTTTGGAATAAAAACCCTTCAAGTGCAATAAAAAAAGATCTGAGAAATTTTAGAGACAAACTGAGAGAAATGTTTTCTAACGCAACACGTTTTATACGAAATGTAAACTTTGATTCTCTCAGAGTTTAATGAGATATTGGCTTTTAAGAAATAGAGAGTGTTTGTAAGTTAAATTTTAAATTTAAATGAGTATTTTTGGCAAATTTGTAGTAAATAAAAGTGCTTCGTTTTAAAGGTCATTCTGATTGTTTGTGTGTCGACAGGCAGATTTGAACAAAGAAGTTAAATTCACAGAAATTTAAGTTCATTCAAGCCAAAGTGATCTGAAGACTTAAAGTTTGTTCAAACTAAAGTTACTTCCTGTCTTCAATCTGAACTCGTTTCATCTCCTGACAGACAGAAAATATGATTAAGTGACCTCAAAACACTTCGATCAGATCACAGTTTCATGTCAGACGCATTCAGAAATCTTTGGATCCTAATATTTATTTTAAATCGCTCATCATCGTCTTTCATCCATAATTCCTCTCTGATTCACCGAACAGTCAGCTGAGCTAAATAATGAACAATGATTGTACTTTTGTATGCTGTTTGTTCTGCTGTGATAACATTTCTAACTCAAACTTACAGATATACGTTCATCTGACATCAACCTAACTCCTAGATGTTCCCAAAAGACATTTGAGATTCACTGAATGTTTATTATGTGTAAAAAATAATAATAATAATATATAGACCAGAAGTTCTATTAACTGCATTGCAAAAGCTGTGATTTTAAAAAGCACTGTAGCGTGTAGAGTGATTTCTTTATCAATTTTATGGTACATAATATGTTCTGCAATCTTGCAGCTTTTGTTCCTCTTCTTTTGTTTTTGTTCTGGAGCCTATGCTTTAATAAATACATTTTCTACGGTACAAAAAGGGAAGCCTACGCAGTGCTTGATGTGTCTGACTGGTGTTGCCTGGAGGTGACGGCAAAAACCAGAAATGCAGAAAAAAAGTTCTGCTCCCTTCTTCTTCTCTGGTGTCTTTATTTTTATTTACGACATAAAAATACAGTTTGTCTACGTTTCTCCTCTCCGCCTCTTATTTCAGCACACGAAGCACTTTTACTGTGACTGTTTGTTGTGACTTCTTGTGACGTTTTGCAGGAGGGAAAATGGAGCGTGTTGCACTGAAGGTAAGACGCATCCGGATGACCGCTAAGTAAAGTTTAATCGACAGTTCCCTCAGAGCATTTTAGCGTCTTTGAGCTCTTTGTTTTGGCTGCTTCACTCTTATGAGCCTTCCTCCAGCAAACGGACAAAGTTAGTGGAAGTGCAGCAGCAAAACGGAGCTGAAAGGAAGGTGGAATATTGGACTTACATTCATCAGGTGGACACAAACACGACCCTATATGAATGCTAACCACGCTCTACTTCACCATATCAACATTATATGATGATATTATTCAGTTCTGTGTTTCCACGCTGCCCCCAAGAGGCCAAAAAATGCAACTAATGCAGCTTTAATGAGAGACGTTAACTCCCAAACAACATCCAGCAAGTTTATTTAGAGCCAACTAAAAGAACAAACACGACTTTTCAGAAATAATTCACACTTATGTCCATGACATGAACATCAATGTGATCGTGTATTAATCGCATTAATGTCACATGTCGTTTCACGGAGTCAGCCCACACTTTTAAACATGCAGTGTTCGGTTCCTGCAGAGCAGGTTGAACTCTGATTTAAATAAGAAACCGTGTCGTGCTGCAGCCGAAGCAGAGAGCAGACCGGAGCTGCTGTGTGGGCTGACAAGGACAGATTAGCATAAGGCTATAGGCAGCTTCTATAGGTAGTCTTATAAACACATAAACATGAGGCTGTGTGTGTGTGTGTGTGTGAGAGAGCGATCGCATGACGGGGAAGAGAAATTAGGTAAATTAGTATTGCGTCCTTAAATCTGCATGTGTGTGTTTACAGACAGAGGCAAACACGTTTCCTTCAGCAGCCAATCCGAGTGCAGCTACAGTAAAATAAAGAGTTATTTTATATTATTTGTTTTATGAATAAATATCCTTCTAATTATACAGAGCTGATTAATTAAAGCAGCTCTCGGTTTATTACCGTAACAGAGCGATGGAACGTTTAATCTGCAGAGGAAACATTTTTCTCTTTAATGCTATTCATGAGTTGGGAAAGGCCGCGGCTCGGCCTAATCTGTAAGTTTTAAACATTACACGAACTGATTCATCTCCAGCAAATGAACTTAATGCTAATGATGCAGTGATTTCCCCACAGAAACTGATCCTGGGCCTGTTTCACATTTACATACAGCGACCTGACACCGAGCATTTACAGAACAAAGAGCGTGCAGAGCGTCCAGATGAAACTTTGAACTGTAGATTTATATTTCCCAATTCAGGGACATGAATCAAACACAGCTGAGTTTATCGTTAAAATCTAGTGTTACTTCAGTTAATTAACATATTCCTAATTTTAAAACTATTACATTTGAATCAGTTTTTTATCAATTATCACTTCAGAAATAGTTTGAAAGGACGCGTCACATGTTGAGAGCTGCTGTAACGTAATTAAAATTTATTCTGAATATTTAAATCTTTAAAATTCAGCTGTCGGAACTGAAACAGCATAAAATATTATTTTGCTTTGTTTGTTTTTCTCTGTTTATTTATTTTTATTAGAATCATTATTATTATTATTATTATTATTATTAATAATAAGAAATATTTATGCTTACATAAGGACGTGGCATGCAGTGGGCCACCAGACCACAGGAAGTCTATTTACTACCATGATACTTAAAAGTATTAATAACAGTACAAAATAACGGAGATAAATACAGAAGCAGAACAA